>OZ024863.1:35414705-36027205 GCA_964017155.1 Oasisia sp. SBJ-2009
AACAGTATTGCTTTACAAGATATTTTCCTAAGTTACCTTTTCACGAGACATGCTTTTGATTCAGACATCGAGGCACACAACCCACGTGTGCGTAGCCACCTATGCAGGTCGTCCGGAATATTATCCTGCACATTTGGCATTTCCAATTTCACACCTTTTAACTAAAATGTCCATCTCTCCCAGTGATGATATTCTGTAAAAATTTGGTAGAACTCACGTACATGAAATGTTTACATAGTTTTACTTTTGCTAAAAAAAATATTCTGGCATGTCCAATTATATACCTATTCCTGAATTATCTTTATACCAAAATTTCAATTGTTTTCCCAGTGATGAAATTCTGTCAAGATGTGGACAGAACACACATACCTGAAATATGTAACAATATTTAATTTTGCTCTTTTTAAAGCAGATATATATAATAAATTATCATAAACCAAACAGTACCTACAATACAAGTTATTAAAATGACAAATTCTAAATCTCGAAACGCCTATGTCAAAAATACCGTGCGTGTTATCTGCCCTTGAATAATCTTAAATGACACGGATTTTGTTTACCTGGCAGAAGATTTCCTTGTTGTGTCATTATGGTGCTACATAACCGTGAAATCAATATGATACTAAGCAACACTTTGATTCAATAATTTATAACAAATAAATGTACACAGATAATTTCACATGGGTCATATTTATCATCATATCTTCTGATTTTATTTTTGAAGCTGCCGGCTTTACGCCATGATTACGATTGTGGGCTTTTTAACAGTTTTGTTTAGCTAGGCGCCTTAGGCTTAGCCTCGGCTTTGGAACATAATACTGCAATTTATTATACTTTAGAAAGTTGCATCAAGCGACACATATCTATACAATTGCAAGTACCTCCAATAAGGTTCTACACATCAAGTTAATCATATAATTATAACAACTAAGACATATGGGAAACACAGCTGCACAAAAAAGTCGAAGTTGAAGACGCGTGACTTCACAAGTTGACTTCAACGAGAATCTTGGTGTCAAATAGTATGGCATAACCAGTAATATAATAATTTGCGATGCTCTTTGATGACGGATTCACACACTTTGATTATATGCCGGGAAGGTTTTTTCACTACATTTTCTTGTTATGTAGCCAGTTTGTCATATAGCCAGATCTTGCGAGACACCCGAAAAACACAGGCTTTTTAACATGGGATAATGGCGGTGTGGTAGTCTCAGATTCGACCCGGTCCAGGATTCGTCTAAACGCATATCGTGCATGCGCAGTGACCACTTTTTAGCTGTTCTGACGCGCTGTGACATAGTGGCAACGGCATACGCCATGCCCGGGCCAAGATTCGGCTAAACGGACATTGCGCATGTGCAATGTACGTCATAGATTCGGCTAAACGGACATTGCACATGCGCAATGTACGTCAGAGCCCGTCATAATCCGAGTTTGTGTTGGTGACAGCCCAGCCAGCAGTCACTCTGTTTAATTATATTGTAACTTGTTCCACGAGAGGTGAATCGCCGTGGAATCGGCAGACATCTAAGAGAGGCGGTCGGCAAGGCGTCGAGAGATCAAAAGTATGAGGTAGACGGTAAGTAATTGTTTCAGTCATTAGCCTAATTTTGCCAGCATAGCCTAAGTAGTAATTCAGTAGATAATCGAGTACAACTAAACAGAGATGGAGCGAGTACAATACAAATGTACTCGAGTACGAGTACGATTACTTTGAACATGCATGAGTACGAGCACGAGTACAAGTACTCAGAAAACAAATGTACTCGAGTACGAGTACGATTACTTTACAATATACTCGAGTACGAGTACGATTACTTTAGAATGTAATCATGATTACTTTCACTTTCATAGTATAAATAAGAGGCCAGTTTTAGACTGATCATTCATTCGATTCTAGATTCCTTCAACATGTATGTGAACGACGACGACAATAAATCTACGCTGTAGACGAACCTGGTTTTGTTCTGCTTTAGGCTACCCCTAGTTAGCGTGGCACTCAACAATCGCCATGTTAACTAGGGGGTATAGTCGTTACAATACTATGATATGTCGTACAAAGGAATTGGGTATCACTGGATAGTGTCAACATTCTGACAAGTAGTGTTAGTTAATATTTAGTATTATGACAAGCTTCATTCTCACTCTCAGCTCATGGCTATAGGTATGACTTTATCTGTTACCATTAATTAAGTGTAGTTAGTTAAGTATTAACGATGTACCATGTTAGCATAACATTACATTGACATTGTAACTTAGGGTTAACAAACTGTGACAAAGTATGAACTGGATGTATCCACTATCTAGTGCATGCCACTGGAGCCAGACAAAATAATATTAATGATTGTCTGACCTGCTGGGTTTCACTAGGGTTAATAGAAAACACATGTCCACTGTTGGGTAGTAATAGAGATGCACAGCCATGTTAATGACCTAGATATACAGTGCCAAGAGGGGAGGTACCAATTAAAAGAAGTCCAATCAAGATTAAATACTACAATCCACTTTATTATATCCTCAAATTACGACCCACTGAGCTAGTCACATCATCTACATAGATGTCCAGCCAGTTATAACACAACACTTTTTAGTGTGACCACACACAGACAGACACCCTGCACGCTCAGCTCCTGCTGACCAACTCCCTCAACTTTATTTTTAGAATCTTCTATATCTAAGCTAGCCTGACTACACATTCAAATTAACCAATAATTCCTGCCAAGCATACACAAAGACAAAGACATCAACTAGGCTACTCAGTAACTGGTAATGATTAACAATTTAACATGTGGTTTGGGGGTCTTCATATTTCCACCAAACATACTTAAAGACAAAGACACTGACTAGGCTACTGCTAATTATTGACATGTGGTTTCTGGTTTCTCTACCACTACTTAACTCATCTCTGGTCTAAACACCTACTCACTAATTAATTCCTAACCTAATAATTTATAATAAGACCTACCTACCATACCAATACAGCATGACTAAAATAAGACATTATTACAATGTTTATAATTGCTAGCTGTCTTATTTTGTTGCTGTAGTTCATATTATCCCTAACATTGCTAGTTTATGTAGAAGGCGCAAACAATGTATATAGTCAGTACATTGTATAACAGACAATTGCATTTCATCATATTGTTTGATGTCGACTTTACATAATATCATTTGCAGATTAGTACGCTTAGGAGGCTTAACAATGTGGGATCTTGTATTACAAAATGTAATGGGTGGATAAGGCAAAGGGATGATAAGGCAAAGCTTCAACAGGATGAACAGCGCAAAGGCAGGCTGACCTTGAACAGCTGGACATCAATAGCTTGTTCTCGGTTAACCATGACTACTAGTAGTACTAACAAGTACTACCCCCTACCAAGCCTGTTCAAAACAAGACACCACATTAGTAAATACTTTATTAAATAAAATGTCATGAACAGATTCATAATTTTGTCTTCTTTGTGTGGATGTATGTTTCACCTATTAAAAACAGAAAACTGTTACATGTATTGGTAATTGTGTTGTGAAATCGTGAAAAATGAGTGTGTTGATACGTTATTGGCTTTAATAATAAAGGAATGAAAATGCTATGTGATGAATGTTCTTATTTTAACAACTTGTTTCATTGTCTGTTGGACTTCCTTATGAGAACATATGTAGTTGCTAACTTGTTTCTTCATTAGATCTTCTACCTGTTGTAAGTCACCAGTACTGTTCACCAGCCTGGACATTGGGGATCCAAGAGAGAAGTTGACATGCATTCACCAAATAATGTAGTTTTATAAAGATAATTAACTTTTCATGTGGATTTATCAATTGATTTTATAAATTTGCTTTGTAATTAAGGGTAAGTACTAATGTCTCGGTTTCAGTTGTTGGTTCAATTCCAACTGGTATGCCTTTGCGCTCAAATACCCCTGGTATGGGCTTATTGACCGAAACATTGCATTTACCCTTGTAATTAAGCTGATATTCATGTGAAAGTTGTATCAGATCAGTAACGACTGTCACCAAATTCCGTCATTGGGTCATTCCAAGTCAAATCAATCACTTTTTGGCCATTTTTGCATCACCCGACACCAAATTTAATACAGTTGTTGGTTAACATGAGTATAAATAAAATAACAAATCTAGGTCAAGTATCATTGAAGATATAGGTCACTGAACTTTGACCCAAATTGAATACTGACCGCTAAACTAATGCCTGTAACTCTGCTATCAATAAAGCTACAGGAAAGCCACTACAAATGTGCATATAACTGTTATAAAATTAAAACAATAGTGTAAATAAAAATGTTGTAATTTTAGAAATTTGACTTTTGACCCCAGGTACCCAAAAATGTATCCTCTGATTTTTTTTATTTTGTACACAATATCCCATACTATTGCAGAAGAGTCCCTGAAAATATTAGAGTAGTGCAGTGTGCCAATAATAAGTTTCAGAGATACATTAAATTAAGTACACCCGTGGATGAAAAATTTCACCAGGATAGCACTGTATAACTGTATAAAAAATATTAGCAAAATCAGAGGATACATGTTTTGGGTATCTGAGGTCAAAGGTCCAATTTATAAAATTACAACATTCTTATTTACACTAATGTTTTAATTTTACAATAATTATGTGTGCATGTTTATAGGCTTCCCAATGGTATATTGATTGTTTCTCTGGCTTTATTAATAGCCGAGTTACAGGCATTAATGTAGCAGTCAGTATGCGATTTGGGTCAAAGTTCAGTGACCTATATCTTCAGTGATACTTGACCTAGATTTTTATTTTGATATTCTCGGATAAGCCAACTGTACTAAATTTCCTCAAAATTGGAGTCGGGTGATGATTTGAGTGATTGATTTGACATGGATTGTTAAATTCACGCCTTCATAACCACCACAGCTCTGAGAACTGCAACATGAAAACTAATGTCCACTCGCACTAGCTGTGATACATATATCGATGTCATGCTATCGTTGATGTGATTCTCCCAGTGATCGGCCCACATTATCATCTACCTCAACATGTTATATAAATAAAATAACTTGATAAAGACTAGGCTTCACCCACTGTCGAAAGACTGTTCCGCGTCGCCAGTCTTCACATCATCGGGCCTGGTCGGTCAGTAATGCTGCCAGAAGTCGTCGGCCATGTGTCGCTGTATCTTCACCGGGGGCAGACACCTGAGAAAAAAACAATAAAAGAGCGTTACAATGTGCACGGTGTCTAAAAAAATTGAAACCAGCAGGCTCAATTCTTACATATGCCCACATTCCTTCACCCCACTGGCGTCAAAGACGCAAATCCCACCGCGATGCGGTCGAGATTACACTAAAGAAACTGGCATCTGTCGCCAGCATTCAGCTGCGCGGCACAGTAATGGCGGCAAACCGGAAGACGCGCCACAACAATACTGTGTCGTCACGATACTACGGCAGACGCGCCATTTACGTTCCTGGCGACGTCACATTTCAAGATGGCGACGCCTTTGATCTAGGCAAACTGGTGTGGGGGGGGGGGGGGGGGCGCTTTCTTCCACTTTCTACTTCGTTCTTTCAATGTTTTACTTGCGCTAGCCTATTTCTCAATACGGTACACACATAGGACTACAGTTGTATTATGGTACAACGGCCTGTGCGACATTCGGGTACTTTTTATGCACGATGCAAGTCAATGTGCGTGGCGTATAACACCGATTAGATTCAACAATGTCATACTCTCTCCATTGATTTTTAGACCAAATATATCAGGCCTGTTGCGTCCGCGCGTATTAAAACCACTACACTACCCTACCCGCGCCTCTCGTAATGAAGTTTCAAACGTAGGGGCAATTGAGGTTGGCTTGCATTCTACGCAAGTGCCTAATTCTTGTCGGAAATGGAACAGAATATTCATATTCTTGTTCTCATTCACAGTACACTGTATATGATATGTATATACCACTCTTCGATGAGTTGTCTCAATGTCTCAAAGCAGCTTTCCACCTATGTCTAGGCAAATATAAGTCTGGACAGTATCTAATTTAACATTCGTACTGCTGAGCTTCAAACTACTACACTCAACGACATAAGTTCCCTTCATTGTGTTGGCAATCTACTCTCTGCGATCTGGAACTCTAAAACGTGTTAACGGCGACGCCACGAAGGCTGTATGCAGGCTGCGCAAAGATGTATCTGAAGCATTATATGCCATTCCAAGCGATAGAAGACGTTCGTTCGCATACAGATTTACTCTGTAGTGTAATACTCTATGTAGGATGTACACTGTGTGTAGCTAGCTCGACATCAATGATTATATGATGCGACCATTGCTTGTTAGTTGCTTTGTGGTTTCGTTTTCATATTGAACTTGCGACATGTCTGCTCCTTGGTTTCAGGTCTTCCTATTTGAGTCCGTAGTGTGAGCGACACAGAGCCTCTGAGAATGCGACGCGCGAGTAGTGGTGAACCCTACGCATGTCTAGTATATGATGTCGTAGTTGTCGGGTAGTTTGGAACAACCTTTGTTTTCTCGTATGGCTCTTCGCCATCAATGTTATATCTAGCTTTTGGCGTTACCTGTTTGTCGGCATAGCGCTCAAGACATGGCCAAAGAGCTGGCCTGTTGGCACTGATCACTGTAGCATATGCTATTGTTTCCAAGGCAATATACCAACATATGCATTCGATCTCCGTCACTACCTAGATAGAAATCTGCGTGCCGAGAAACGTGTGACTGCAGTAAATATTGGTCTCAAAACATCGAATGATCTCTACACTTGTCTTAGAAGGAAGACATGTCAAATGCGTACCCTTGAGTTACACTATTGCAAAGAATGAGGCACTTGTGTAAGTTGGCTTTGCATGCTGATTCCTAAGTATGCTGTTTCCAGTCGAGATGAATGCGTTGTGCTGGCTGTCATGACGGTCAAAGAATCATCAACTCAACTGTATTGAGTGGGTGTATGTGTGCATGCGAGAATGTGTGTGGCATGCGCCGCGCCAATGGTGCTTATGCATATCAATGTTAAGATACTTTCCGCGGCGCGATCTCGGCCTCTTACACAAGTTTCGTTTCATGTGCATAATTTTGCATCATATTTTGACATTACTTCTCTTGAAATACATCATATAGCGTGAAAAATAGCTCGATCAATCATCTGAGTAAAACGTTTCGATTGTGAGAACTGCAACATGAAAACTAATGTCCACTCGCACTAGCTGTGATACATATATCGATGTCATGCTATCGTTGATATGATTCTCCCAGTGATCGGCCCACATTATCATCTACCTCAACATGTTATATAAATAAAATAACTTGATAAAGACTAGGCTTCACCCACTGTCGAATGCCTGTTCCGCGTCGCCAGTCTTCACATCATCGGGCCTGGTCGGTCAGTAATGCTGCCAGAAGTCGTCGGCCATGTGTCGCTGTATCTTCACCGGGGGCAGACACCTGAGAAAAAAACAATAAAGGAGCGTTACAATGTGCACGGTGTCTAACAAAATTGAAACCAGCAGGCTCAATTCTTATATATGCCCACATTCCTTCACCCCACTGGCGTCAAAGACGCAAATCCTACCGCGATGCGGTCGAGATTACACTAAAGAAACTGGCATCTGTCGCCAGCATTCGGCTACGCGGCACAGTAATGGCGGCAAACCGGAAGACCCGCCACAACAATACTGTGTCGTCACGACACTACCGCAGACGCGCCATTTACGTTCCTGGCGACATCAGATTTCAAGATGGCGACGCCTTTGATCTAGGCAAACTGGTGAGGGGGGGGGGGCGCTTTCTTCCACTTTCTACTTCGTTCTTTCAATGTTTTACTTGCGCTAGCGTATTTCTCAATACGGTACACACATAGGACTACAGTTGTATTATGGTACAACGGCCTGTGCGACATTCGGGTACTTTTTATGCACGATGCAAGTCAATGTGCGTGGAGTATAACACCGATTACATTCAACAATGTCATACTCTCTCCATTGATTTTTAGACCAAATATATCAGGCCTGTTGCGTCCGCGCGTATTAAAACCATTACACTACCCTACCCGCGCCTCTCGTAATGAAGTTTCAAACGTAGGGGCAATTGAGGTTGGCTTGCATTCTACGCAAGTGCCTAATTCTTGTCGGAAATGGAACAGAATATTCATATTCTTTTTCTCATTCACAGTACACTGTATATGATATGTATATACCACTCTTCGATGAGTTGTCTCAATGTCTCAAGCAGCTTTCCACCTATGTCTGGGCAAATAGAAGTCTGGACAGTATCTAATTTAACATTCGTACTGCTGAGCTTCAAACTACTACACTCAACGACAGAAGTTCCCTTCATTGTGTTGGCAATCTACTCTCTGCGATCTGGAACTCTAAAACGTGTTAACGGCGACGCCACGAGGGCTGTATGCAGGCTGCGCAAAGATGTATCTGAAGCATTATATGCCATTCCAAGCGATAGAAGACGTTCGTTCGCATACAGATTTACTCTGTAGAGTAATACTCTATGTAGGATGTACACTGTGTGTAGCTAGCTCGACATCAATGATTATATGATGCGACCATTGCTTGTTAGTTGCTTTGTGGTTTCGTTTTCATATTGAACTTGCGACATGTCTGCTCCTTGGTTTCAGGTCTTCCTATTTGAGTCCGTAGTGTGAGCGACACAGAGCCTCTGAGAATGCGACGCGCGAGTAGTGGTGAACCATACGCATGTCTAGTATATAATGTCGTAGTTGTCGGGTAGTTTGGAACAACCTTTGTTTTCTCGTATGGCACTTCGCCATCATTGTTATGTCAAGCTTTTGGCGTTACCTGTTTGTCGGCATAGCGCTCAAGACATGGCCAAAGAGCTGGCCTGTTGGCACTGATCACTGTAGCATATGCTATTGTTTCCAAGGCAATATACCAACATATGCATTCGATCTCCGTCACTACCTAGATAGAAATCTGCGTGCCGAGAAACGTGTGACTGCAGTAAATATTGGTCTCAAAACATCGAAAGATCTCTCTTAGAAGGAAGACATGTCAAATGCGTACCCTTGAGTTACACTATTGCAAAGAATGAGGCACTTGTGTAAGTTGGCTTTGCATGCTGATTCCTAAGTATGCTGTTTCCAGTCGAGATGAATGCGTTGTGCTGGCTGTCATGACGGTCAAAGAATCATCAACTCAACTGTATTGAGTGGGTGTATGTGTGCATGCGAGAATGTGTGTGGCATGCGCCGCGCCAATGGTGCTTATGCATATCAATGTTAAGATACTTTCCGCGGTGCGATCTCGGCCTCTTACACAAGTTTCGTTTCATGTGCATAATTTTGCATCATATTTTGACATTACTTCTCTTGAAATACATCATATAGCGTGAAAAATAGCTCGATAATCATCTGATTAAAACGTTTCGATTGTGAGAACTGCAACATGAAAACTAATGTCCACTCGCACTAGCTGTGATACATATATCGATGTCATGCTATCGTTGATATGATTCTCCCAGTGATCGGCCCACATTATCATCTACCTCAACATGTTATATAAATAAAATAACTTGATAAAGACTAGGCTTCACCCACTGTCGAATGACTGTTCCGCGTCGCCAGTCTTCACATCATCGGGCCTGGTCGGTCAGTAATGCTGCCAGAAGTCGTCGGCCATGTGTCGCTGTATCTTCACCGGGGGCAGACACCTGAGAAAAAAACAATAAAAGAGCGTTACCATGTGCACGGTGTCTAACAAAATTGAAACCAGCAGGCTCAATTCTTACATATGCCCACATTCCTTCACCCCACTGGCGTCAAAGACGCAAATCCCACCGCGATGCGGTCGAGATTACACTAAAGAAACTGGCATCTGTCGCCAGCATTCGGCTGCGCGGCACAGTAATGGCGGCAAACCGGAAGACGCGCCACAACAATACTGTGTCGTCACGACACTACGGCAGACGCGCCATTTACGTTCCTGGCGACGTCAGATTTCAAGATGGCGACGCCTTTGATCTAGGCAAACTGGTGAGGGGGGGGGCGCTTTCTTCCCCTTTCTACTTCGTTCTTTCAATGTTTTACTTGCGCTAGCCTATTTCTCAATACGGTACACACATAGGACTACAGTTGTATTATGGTACAACGGCCTGTACGACATTCGGGTACTTTTTATGCACGATGCAAGTCAATGTGCGTGGCGTATAACACCGATTAGATTCAACAATGTCATACTCTCTCCATTGATTTTTAGACCAAATATATCAGGCCTGTTGCGTCCGCGCGTATTAAAACCACTACACTACCCTACCCGCGCCTCTCGTAATGAAGTTTCAAACGTAGGGGCAATTGAGGTTGGCTTGCATTCTACGCAAGTGCCTAATTCTTGTCGGAAATGGAACAGAATATTCATATTCTTTTTCTCATTCACAGTACACTGTATATGATATGTATATACCACTCTTCGATGAGTTGTCTCAATGTCTCAAGCAGCTTTCCACCTATGTCTAGGCAAATAGAAGTCTGGACAGTATCTAATTTAACATTCGTACTGCTGAGCTTCAAACTACTACACTCAACGACAGAAGTTCCCTTCATTGTGTTGGCAATCTACTCTCTGCGATCTGGAACTCTAAAACGTGTTAACGGCGACGCCACGAGGGCTGTATGCAGGCTGCGCAAAGATGTATCTGAAGCATTATATGCCATTCCAAGCGATAGAAGACGTTCGTTCGCATACAGATTTACTCTGTAGTGTAATACTCTATGTAGGATGTACACTGTGTGTAGCTAGCTCGACATCAATGATTATATGATGCGACCATTGCTTGTTAGTTGCTTTGTGGTTTCGTTTTCATATTGAACTTGCGACATGTCTGCTCATTGGTTTCAGGTCTTCCTATTTGAGTCCGTAGTGTGAGCGACACAGAGCCTCTGAGAATGCGACGCGCGAGTAGTGGTGAACCATACGCATGTCTAGTATATAATGTCGTAGTTGTCGGGTAGTTTGGAACAACCTTTGTTTTCTCGTATGGCTCTTCGCCATCATTGTTATGTCAAGCTTTTGGCGTTACCTGTTTGTCGGCATAGCGCTCAAGACATGGCCAAAGAGCTGGCCTGTTGGCACTGATCACTGTAGCATATGCTATTGTTTCCAAGGCAATATACCAACATATGCATTCGATCTCCGTCACTACCTAGATAGAAATCTGCGTGCCGAGAAACGTGTGACTGCAGTAAATATTGGTCTCAAAACATCGAAAGATCTCTCTCAGAAGGAAGACATGTCAAATGCGTACCCTTGAGTTACACTATTGCAAAGAATGAGGCACTTGTGTAAGTTGGCTTTGCATGCTGATTCCTAAGTATGCTGTTTCCAGTCGAGATGAATGCGTTGTGCTGGCTGTCATGACGGTCAAAGAATCATCAACTCAACTGTATTGAGTGGGTGTATGTGTGCATGCGAGAATGTGTGTGGCATGCGCCGCGCCAATGGTGCTTATGCATATCAATGTTAAGATACTTTCCGCGGTGCGATCTCGGCCTCTTACACAAGTTTCGTTTCATGTGCATAATTTTGCATCATATTTTGACATTACTTCTCTTGAAATACATCATATAGCGTGAAAAATAGCTCGATCAATCATCTGAGTAAAACGTTTCGATTGTGAGAACTGCAACATGAAAACTAATGTCCACTCGCACTAGCTGTGATACATATATCGATGTCATGCTATCGTTGATATGTTTCTCCCAGTGATCGGCCCACATTATCATCTACCTCAACATGTTATATAAATAAAATAACTTGATAAAGACTAGGCTTCACCCACTGTCGAATGCCTGTTCCGCGTCGCCAGTCTTCACATCATCGGCCCTGGTCGGTCAGTAATGCTGCCAGAAGTCGTCGGCCATGTGTCGCTGTATCTTCACCGGGGGCAGACACCTGAGAAAAAAACAATAAAGGAGCGTTACAATGTGCACGGTGTCTAACAAAATTGAAACCAGCAGGCTCAATTCTTATATATGCCCACATTCCTTCACCCCACTGGCGTCAAAGACGCAAATCCTACCGCGATGCGGTCGAGATTACACTAAAGAAACTGGCATCTGTCGCCAGCATTCGGCTGCGCGGCACAGTAATGGCGGCAAACCGGAAGACGCGCCACAACAATACTGTGTCGTCACGACACTACGGCAGACGCGCCATTTACGTTCCTGGCGAAGTCAGATTTCAAGATGGCGACGCCTTTGATCTAGGCAAACTGGTGAGGGGGGAGGCGCTTTCTTCCACTTTCTACTTCGTTCTTTCAATGTTTTACTTGCGCTAGCCTATTTCTCAATACGGTACACACATAGGACTACAGTTGTATTATGGTACAACGGCCTGTGCGACATTCGGGTACTTTTTATGCACGATGCAAGTCAATGTGCGTGGAGTATAACACCGATTACATTCAACAATGTCATACTCTCTCCATTGATTTTTAGACCAAATATATCAGGCCTGTTGCGTCCGCGCGTATTAAAACCACTACACTACCCTACCCGCGCCTCTCGTAATGAAGTTTCAAACGTAGGGGCAATTGAGGTTGGCTTGCATTCTACGCAAGTGCCTAATTCTTGTCGGAAATCGAACAGAATATTCATATTCTTTTTCTCATTCACAGTACACTGTATATGATATGTATATACCACTCTTCGATGAGTTGTCTCAATGTCTCAAGCAGCTTTCCACCTATGTCTGGGCAAATAGAAGTCTGGACAGTATCTAATTTAACATTCGTACTGCTGAGCTTAAAACTACTACACTCAACGACAGAAGTTCCCTTCATTGTGTTGGCAATCTACTCTCTGCGATATGGAACTCTAAAACGTGTTAACGGCGACGCCACGAGGGCTGTATGCAGGCTGCGCAAAGATGTATCTCAAGCATTATATGCCATTCCAAGCGATAGAAGACGTTCGTTCGCATACATATTTACTCTGTAGTGTAATACTCTATGTAGGATGTACACTGTGTGTAGCTAGCTCGACATCAATGATTATATGATGCGACCATTGCTTGTTAGTTGCTTTGTGGTTTCGTTTTCATATTGAACTTGCGACATGTCTGCTCCTTGGTTTCAGGTCTTCCTATTTGAGTCCGTAGTGTGAGCGACACAGAGCGTCTGAGAATGCGACGCGCGAGTAGTGGTGAACCCTACGCATGTCTAGTATATAATGTCGTAGTTATCGGGTAGTTTGGAACAACCTTTGTTTTCTCGTATGGCTCTTCGCCATCAATGTTATGTCAAGCTTTTGGCGTTACCTGTTTGTCGGCATAGCGCTCAAGACATGGCCAAAGAGCTGGCCTGTTGGCACTGATCACTGTAGCATATGCTATTGTTTCCAAGGCAATATACCAACATATGCATTCGATCTCCGTCACTACCTAGATAGAAATCTGCGTGCCGAGAAACGTGTGACTGCAGTAAATATTGGTCTCAATACATCGAATGATCTCTACACTTGTCTTAGAAGGAAGACATGTCAAATGCGTACCCTTGAGTTGCACTATTGCAAAGAATGAGGCACTTGTGTAGGTTGGCTTTGCATGCTGATTCCTAATTATGCTGTTTCCAGTCGAGATAAATGCGTTGTGCTGGCTGTCATGACGGTCAAAGAATCATCAACTCAACTGTATTGAGTGGGTGTATGTGTGCATGCGAGAATGTGTGTGGCATGCCCCGCGCCAATGGTGCTTATGCATATCAATGTTAAGATACTTTCCGCGGTGCGATCTCGGCCTCTTACACAAGTTTCGTTTTATGTGCATAATTTTGCATCATATTTTGACATTACTTCTCTTGAAATACATCATATAGCGTGAAAAATAGCTCGATAATCATCTGAGTAAAACGTTTCGATTGTGAGAACTGCAACATGAAAACTAATGTCCACTCGCACTAGCTGTGATACATATATCGATGTCATGCTATCGTTGATATGATTCTCCCAGTGATCGGCCCACATTATCATCTACCTCAACATGTTATATAAATAAAATAACTTGATCAAGACTAGGCTTCACCCACTGTCGAATGACTGTTCCGCGTCGCCAGTCTTCACATCATCGGGCCTGGTCAGTCAGTAATGCTGCCAGAAGTCGTCGGCCATGTGTCGCTGTATCTTCACCGGGGGCAGACACCTGAGAAAAAACAATAAAAGAGCGTTACAATGTGCACGGTGTCTAACAAAATTGAAACCAGCAGGCTCAATTCTTACATATGCCCACATTCCTTCACCCCACTGGCGTCAAAGACGCAAATCCCACCGCGATGCGGTCGAGATTACACTAAAGAAACTGGCATCTGTCGCCAGCATTCGGCTGCGCGGCACAGTAATGGCGGCAAACCGGAAGACGCGCCACAACAATACTGTGTCGTCACGACACTACGGCAGACGCGCCATTTACGTTCCTGGCGACGTCAGATTTCAAGATGGCGACGCCTTTGATCTAGGCAAACTGGTGAGGGGGGGGGGGGGGGGCGCGCTTTCTTCCCCTTTCTACTTCGTTCTTTCAATGTTTTACTTGCGCTAGCCTATTTCTCAATACGGTACACACATAGGACTACAGTTGTATTATGGTACAACGGCCTGTACGACATTCGGGTACTTTTTATGCACGATGCAAGTCAATGTGCGTGGCGTATAACACCGATTAGATTCAACAATGTCATACTCTCTCCATTGATTGTTAGACCAAATATATCAGGCCTGTTGCGTCCGCGCGTATTAAAACCACTACACTACCCTACCCGCGCCTCTCGTAATGAAGTTTCAAACGTAGGGGCAATTGAGGTTGGCTTGCATTCTACGCAAGTGCCTAATTCTTGTCGGAAATGGAACAGAATATTCATATTCTTGTTCTCATTGACAGTACACTGTATATGATATGTATATACCACTCTTCGATGAGTTGTCTCAATGTCTCAAGCAGCTTTCCACCTATGTCTAGGCAAATAGAAGTCTGGACAGTATCTAATTTAACATTCGTACTGCTGAGCTTCAAACTACTACACTCAACGACAGAAGTTCCCTTCATTGTGTTGGCAATCTACTCTCTGCGATCTGGAACTCTAAAACGTGTTAACGGCGACGCCACGAGGGCTGTATGCAGGCTGCGCAAAGATGTATCTGAAGCATTATATGCCATTCCAAGCGATAGAAGACGTTCGTTCGCATACAGATTTACTCTGTAGTGTAATACTCTATGTAGGATGTACACTGTGTGTAGCTAGCTCGACATCAATGATTATATGATGCGACCATTGCTTGTTAGTTGCTTTGTGGTTTCGTTTTCATATTGAACTTGCGACATGTCTGCTCCTTGGTTTCAGGTCTTCCTATTTGAGTCCGTAGTGTGAGCGACACAGAGCCTCTGAGAATGCGACGCGCGAGTAGTGGTGAACCATACGCATGTCTAGTATATAATGTCGTAGTTGTCGGGTAGTTTGGAACAACCTTTGTTTTCTCGTATGGCTCTTCGCCATCATTGTTATGTCAAGCTTTTGGCGTTACCTGTTTGTCGGCATAGCGCTCAAGACATGGCCAAAGAGCTGGCCTGTTGGCACTGATCACTGTAGCATATGCTATTGTTTCCAAGGCAATATACCAACATATGCATTCGATCTCCGTCACTACCTAGATAGAAATCTGCGTGCCGAGAAACGTGTGACTGCAGTAAATATTGGTCTCAAAACATCGAAAGATCTCTCTTAGAAGGAAGACATGTCAAATGCGTACCCTTGAGTTACACTATTGCAAAGAATGAGGCACTTGTGTAAGTTGGCTTTGCATGCTGATTCCTAAGTATGCTGTTTCCAGTCGAGATGAATGCGTTGTGCTGGCTGTCATGACGGTCAAAGAATCATCAACTCAACTGTATTGAGTGGGTGTATGTGTGCATACGAGAATGTGTGTGGCATGCGCCGCGCCAATGGTGCTTATGCATATCAATGTTAACATACTTTCCGCGGTGCGATCTCGGCCTCTTACACAAGTTTCGTTTCATGTGCATAATTTTGCATCATATTTTGACATTACTTCTCTTGAAATACATCATATAGCGTGAAAAATAGCTCGATCAATCATCTGAGTAAAACGTTTCGATTGTGAGAACTGCAACATGAAAACTAATGTCCACTCGCACTAGCTGTGATACATATATCGATGTCATGCTATCGTTGATATGATTCTCCCAGTGATCGGCCCACATTATCATCTACCTCAACATGTTATATAAATAAAATAACTTGATAAAGACTAGGCTTCACCCACTGTCGAATGCCGGTTCCGCGTCGCCAGTCTTCACATCATCGGGCCTGGTCGGTTAGTAATGCTGCCAGAAGTCGTCGGCCATGTGTCGCTGTATCTTCACCGGGGGTAGACACCTGAGAAAAAAACAATAAAGGAGCGTTACAATGTGCACGGTGTCTAACAAAATTGAAACCAGCAGGCTCAATTCTTATATATGCCCACATTCCTTCACCCCACTGGCGTCAAAGACGCAAATCCTACCGCGATGCGGTCGAGATTACACTAAAGAAACTGGCATCTGTCGCCAGCATTCGGCTACGCGGCACAGTAATGGCGGCAAACAGGAAGACGCGCCACAACAATACTGTGTCGTCACGACACTACCGCAGACGCGCCATTTACGTTCCTGGCGACGTCAGATTTCAAGATGGCGACGCCTTTGATCTAGGCAAACTGGTGAGGGGGGAGGCGCTTTCTTCCACTTTCTACTTCGTTCTTTTAATGTTTTACTTGCGCTAGCCTATTTCTCAATACGGTACACACATAGGACTACAGTTGTATTATGGTACAACGGCCTGTGCGACATTCGGGTACTTTTTATGCACGATGCAAGTCAATGTGCGTGGAGTATAACACCGATTACATTCAACAATGTCATACTCTCTCCATTGATTTTTAGACCAAATATATCAGGCCTGTTGCGTCCGCGCGTATTAAAACCACTACACTACCCTACCCGCGCCTCTCGTAATGAAGTTTCAAACGTAGGGGCAATTGAGGTTGGCTTGCATTCTACGCAAGTGCCTAATTCTTGTCGGAAATGGAACAGAATATTCATATTCTTTTTCTCATTCACAGTACACTGTATATGATATGTATATACCACTCTTCGATGAGTTGTCTCAATGTCTCAAGCAGCTTTCCACCTATGTCTGGGCAAATGGAAGTCTGGACAGTGTCTAATTTAACATTCGTACTGCTGAGCTTCAAACTACTACACTCAACGACAGAAGTTCCCTTCATTGTGTTGGCAATCTACTCTCTGCGATATGGAACTCTAAAACGTGTTAACGGCGACGCCACGAGGGCTGTATGCAGGCTGCGCAAAGATGTATCTCAAGCATTATATGCCATTCCAAGCGATAGAAGACGTTCGTTCGCATACATATTTACTCTGTAGTGTAATACTCTATGTAGGATGTACACTGTGTGTAGCTAGCTCGACATCAATGATTATATGATGCGACCATTGCTTGTTAGTTGCTTTGTGGTTTCGTTTTCATATTGAACTTGCGACATGTCTGCTCCTTGGTTTCAGGTCTTCCTATTTGAGTCCGTAGTGTGAGCGACACAGAGCGTCTGAGAATGCGACGCGCGAGTAGTGGTGAACCCTACGCATGTCTAGTATATAATGTCGTAGTTGTCGGGTAGTTTGGAACAACCTTTGTTTTCTCGTATGGCTCTTCGCCATCAATGTTATGTCAAGCTTTTGGCGTTACCTGTTTGTCGGCATAGCGCTCAAGACATGGCCAAAGAGCTGGCCTGTTGGCACTGATCACTGTAGCATATGCTATTGTTTCCAAGGCAATATACCAACATATGCATTCGATCTCCGTCACTACCTAGATAGAAATCTGCGTGCCGAGAAACGTGTGACTGCAGTAAATATTGGTTTCAATACATCGAATGATCTCTACACTTGTCTTAGAAGGAAGACATGTCAAATGCGTACCCTTGAGTTGCACTATTGCAAAGAATGAGGCACTTGTGTAGGTTGGCTTTGCATGCTGATTCCTAAGTATGCTGTTTCCAGTCGAGATAAATGCGTTGTGCTGGCTGTCATGACGGTCAAAGAATCATCAACTCAACTGTATTGAGTGGGTGTATGTGTGCATGCGAGAATGTGTGTGGCATGCGCCACGCCAATGGTGCTTATGCATATCAATGTTAAGATACTTTGCGCGGTGCGATCTCGGCCTCTTACACAAGTTTCGTTTTATGTGCATAATTTTGCATCATATTTTGACATTACTTCTCTTGAAATACATCATATAGCGTGAAAAATAGCTCGATAATCATCTGAGTAAAACGTTTCGATTGTGAGAACTGCAACATGAAAACTAATGTCCACTCGCACTAGCTGTGATACATATATCGATGTCATGCTATCGTTGATATGATTCTCCCAGTGATCGGCCCACATTATCATCTACCTCAACATGTTATATAAATAAAATAACTTGATAAAGACTAGGCTTCACCCACTGTCGAATGACTGTTCCGCGTCGCCAATCTTCACATCATCGGGCCTGGTCGGTCAGTAATGCTGCCAGAAGTCGTCGGCCATGTGTCGCTGTATCTTCACCGGGGGCAGACACCTGAGAAAAAAACAATAAAAGAGCGTTACAATGTGCACGGTGTCTAACAAAATTGAAACCAGCAGGCTCAATTCTTACATATGCCCACATTCCTTCACCCCACTGGCGTCAAAGACGCAAATCCCACCGCGATGCGGTCGAGATTACACTAAAGAAACTGGCATCTGTCGCCAGCATTCGGCTGCGCGGCACAGTAATGGCGGCAAACCGGAAGACGCGCCACAACAATACTGTGTCGTCACGACACTACGGCAGACGCGCCATTTACGTTCCTGGCGACGTCAGATTTCAAGATGGCGACGCCTTTGATCTAGGCAAACTGGTGAGGGGGGGGGCGCTTTCTTCCCCTTTCTACTTCGTTCTTTCAATGTTTTACTTGCGCTAGCCTATTTCTCAATACGGTACACACATAGGACTACAGTTGTATTATGGTACAACGGCCTGTACGACATTCGGGTACTTTTTATGCACGATGCAAGTCAATGTGCGTGGCGTATAACACCGATTAGATTCAACAATGTCATACTCTCTCCATTGATTGTTAGACCAAATATATCAGGCCTGTTGCGTCCGCGCGTATTAAAACCACTACACTACCCTACCCGCGCCTCTCGTAATGAAGTTTCAAACGTAGGGGCAATTGAGGTTGGCTTGCATTCTACGCAAGTGCCTAATTCTTGTCGGAAATGGAACAGAATATTCATATTCTTGTTCTCATTGACAGTACACTGTATATGATATGTATATACCACTCTTCGATGAGTTGTCTCAATGTCTCAAGCAGCTTTCCACCTATGTCTAGGCAAATAGAAGTCTGGACAGTATCTAATTTAACATTCGTACTGCTGAGCTTCAAACTACTACACTCAACGACAGAAGTTCCCTTCATTGTGTTGGCAATCTACTCTCTGCGATCTGGAACTCTAAAACGTGTTAACGGCGACGCCACGAGGGCTGTATGCAGGCTGCGCAAAGATGTATCTGAAGCATTATATGCCATTCCAAGCGATAGAAGACGTTCGTTCGCATACAGATTTACTCTGTAGTGTAATACTCTATGTAGGATGTACACTGTGTGTAGCTAGCTCGACATCAATGATTATATGATGCGACCATTGCTTGTTAGTTGCTTTGTGGTTTCGTTTTCATATTGAACTTGCGACATGTCTGCTCCTTGGTTTCAGGTCTTCCTATTTGAGTCCGTAGTGTGAGCGACACAGAGCCTCTGAGAATGCGACGCACGAGTAGTGGTGAACCATACGCATGTCTAGTATATAATGTCGTAGTTGTCGGGTAGTTTGGAACAACCTTTGTTTTCTCGTATGGCTCTTCGCCATCATTGTTATGTCAAGCTTTTGGCGTTACCTGCTTGTCGGCATAGCGCTCAAGACATGGCCAAAGAGCTGGCCTGTTGGCACTGATCACTGTAGCATATGCTATTGTTTCCAAGGCAATATACCAACATATGCATTCGATCTCCGTCACTACCTAGATAGAAATCTGCGTGCCGAGAAACGTGTGACTGCAGTAAATATTGGTCTCAAAACATCGAATGATCTCTACACTTGTCTTAGAAGGAAGACATGTCAAATGCGTACCCTTGAGTTACACTATTGCAAAGAATGAGGCACTTGTGTAGGTTGGCTTTGCATGCTGATTCCTAAGTATGCTGTTTCTAGTCGAGATGAATGCGTTGTGCTGGCTGTCATGACGGTCAAAGAATCATCAACTCAACTGTATTGAGTGGGTGTATGTGTGCATGCGAGAATGTGTGTGGCATGCGCCGCGCCAATGGTGCTTATGCATATCAATGTTAAGATACTTTCCGCGGTGCGATCTCGGCCTCTTACACAAGTTTCGTTTCATGTGCATAATTTTGCATCATATTTTGACATAACTTCTCTTGAAATACATCATATAGCGTGAAAAATAGCTCGATCAATCATCTGAGTAAAACGTTTCGATTGTGAGAACTGCAACATCAAAACTAATGTCCACTCGCACTAGCTGTGATACATATATCGATGTCATGCTATCGTTGATATGATTCTCCCAGTGATCGGCCCACATTATCATCTACCTCAACATGTTATATAAATAAAATAACTTGATAAAGACTAGGCTTCACCCACTGTCGAATGACTGTTCCGCGTCGCCAGTCTTCACATCATCGGGCCTGGTCGGGCAGTAATGCTGCCAGAAGTCGTCGGCCATGTGTCGCTGTATCTTCACCGGGGGCAGACACCTGAGAAAAAAACAATAAAAGAGCGTTACAATGTGCACGGTGTCTAAAAAATTGAAACCAGCAGGCTCAATTCTTATATATGCCCACATTCCTTCACCCCACTGGCGTCAAAGACGCAAATCCTACCGCGATGCGGTCGAGATTACACTAAAGAAACTGGCATCTGTCGCCAGCATTCGGCTACGCGGCACAGTAATGGCGGGAAACCGGAAGACGCGCCACAACAATACTGTGTCGTCACGATACTACGGCAGACGCGCCATTTACGTTCCTGGCGACGTCAGATTTCAAGATGGCGACGCCTTTGATCTAGGCAAACTGGTGAGGGGGGGGGGGCGCTTTCTTCCACTTTCTACTTCGTTCTTTCAATGTTTTACTTGCGCTAGCCTATTTCTCAATACGGTACACACATAGGACTACAGTTGTATTATGGTACAACGGCCTGTGCGACATTCGGGTACTTTTTATGCACGATGCAAGTCAATGTGCGTGGCGTATAACACCGATTAGATTCAACAATGTCATACTCTCTCCATTGATTTTTAGACCAAATATATCAGGCCTGTTGCGTGCGCGCGTATTAAAAGCACTACACTACCCTACCCGCGCCTCTCGTAATGAAGTTTCAAACGTAGGGGCAATTGAGGTTGGCTTGCATTCTACGCAAGTGCCTAATTCTTGTCGGAAATGGAACAGAATATTCATATTCTTTTTCTCATTCACAGTACACTGTATATGATATGTATATACCACTCTTCGATGAGTTGTCTCAATGTCTCAAGCAGCTTTCCACCTATGTCTGGGCAAATAGAAGTCTGGACAGTATCTAATTTAACATTCGTACTGCTGAGCTTCAAACTACTACACTCAACGACAGAAGTTCCCTTCATTGTGTTGGCAATCTACTCTCTGCGATCTGGAACTCTAAAACGTGTTAACGGCGACGCCACGAGGGCTGTATGCAGGCTGCGCAAAGATGTATCTGAAGCATTATATGCCATTCCAAGCGATAGAAGACGTTCGTTCGCATACAGATTTACTCTGTAGTGTAATACTCTATGTAGGATGTACACTGTGTGTAGCTAGCTCGACATCAATGATTATATGATGCGACCATTGCTTGTTAGTTGCTTTGTGGTTTCGTTTTCATATTGAACTTGCGACATGTCTGCTCCTTGGTTTCAGGTCTTCCTATTTGAGTCCGTAGTGTGAGCGACACAGAGCCTCTGAGAATGCGACGCACGAGTAGTGGTGAACCATACGCATGTCTAGTATATAATGTCGTAGTTGTCGGGTAGTTTGGAACAACCTTTGTTTTCTCGTATGGCTCTTCGCCATCATTGTTATGTCAAGCTTTTGGCGTTACCTGCTTGTCGGCATAGCGCTCAAGACATGGCCAAAGAGCTGGCCTGTTGGCACTGATCACTGTAGCATATGCTATTGTTTCCAAGGCAATATACCAACATATGCATTCGATCTCCGTCACTACCTAGATAGAAATCTGCGTGCCGAGAAACGTGTGACTGCAGTAAATATTGGTCTCAAAACATCGAATGATCTCTACACTTGTCTTAGAAGGAAGACATGTCAAATGCGTACCCTTGAGTTACACTATTGCAAAGAATGAGGCACTTGTGTAGGTTGGCTTTGCATGCTGATTCCTAAGTATGCTGTTTCTAGTCGAGATGAATGCGTTGTGCTGGCTGTCATGACGGTCAAAGAATCATCAACTCAACTGTATTGAGTGGGTGTATGTGTGCATGCGAGAATGTGTGTGGCATGCGCCGCGCCAATGGTGCTTATGCATATCAATGTTAAGATACTTTCCGCGGTGCGATCTCGGCCTCTTACACAAGTTTCGTTTCATGTGCATAATTTTGCATCATATTTTGACATAACTTCTCTTGAAATACATCATATAGCGTGAAAAATAGCTCGATCAATCATCTGAGTAAAACGTTTCGATTGTGAGAACTGCAACATCAAAACTAATGTCCACTCGCACTAGCTGTGATACATATATCGATGTCATGCTATCGTTGATATGATTCTCCCAGTGATCGGCCCACATTATCATCTACCTCAACATGTTATATAAATAAAATAACTTGATAAAGACTAGGCTTCACCCACTGTCGAATGACTGTTCCGCGTCGCCAGTCTTCACATCATCGGGCCTGGTCGGGCAGTAATGCTGCCAGAAGTCGTCGGCCATGTGTCGCTGTATCTTCACCGGGGGCAGACACCTGAGAAAAAAACAATAAAAGAGCGTTACAATGTGCACGGTGTCTAAAAAATTGAAACCAGCAGGCTCAATTCTTATATATGCCCACATTCCTTCACCCCACTGGCGTCAAAGACGCAAATCCTACCGCGATGCGGTCGAGATTACACTAAAGAAACTGGCATCTGTCGCCAGCATTCGGCTACGCGGCACAGTAATGGCGGGAAACCGGAAGACGCGCCACAACAATACTGTGTCGTCACGACACTACGGCAGACGCGCCATTTACGTTCCTGGCGACGTCAGATTTCAAGATGGCGACGCCTTTGATCTAGGCAAACTGGTGAGGGGGGGGGGGCGCGCTTTCTTCCCCTTTCTACTTCGTTCTTTCAATGTTTTACTTGCGCTAGCCTATTTCTCAATACGGTACACACATAGGACTACAGTTGTATTATGGTACAACGGCCTGTACGACATTCGGGTACTTTTTATGCACGATGCAAGTCAATGTGCGTGGCGTATAACACCGATTAGATTCAACAATGTCATACTCTCTCCATTGATTGTTAGACCAAATATATCAGGCCTGTTGCGTCCGCGCGTATTAAAACCACTACACTACCCTACCCGCGCCTCTCGTAATGAAGTTTCAAACGTAGGGGCAATTGAGGTTGGCTTGCATTCTACGCAAGTGCCTAATTCTTGTCGGAAATGGAACAGAATATTCATATTCTTGTTCTCATTGACAGTACACTGTATATGATATGTATATACCACTCTTCGATGAGTTGTCTCAATGTCTCAAGCAGCTTTCCACCTATGTCTAGGCAAATAGAAGTCTGGACAGTATCTAATTTAACATTCGTACTGCTGAGCTTCAAACTACTACACTCAACGACAGAAGTTCCCTTCATTGTGTTGGCAATCTACTCTCTGCGATCTGGAACTCTAAAACGTGTTAACGGCGACGCCACGAGGGCTGTATGCAGGCTGCGCAAAGATGTATCTGAAGCATTATATGCCATTCCAAGCGATAGAAGACGTTCGTTCGCATACAGATTTACTCTGTAGTGTAATACTCTATGTAGGATGTACACTGTGTGTAGCTAGCTCGACATCAATGATTATATGATGCGACCATTGCTTGTTAGTTGCTTTGTGGTTTCGTTTTCATATTGAACTTGCGACATGTCTGCTCCTTGGTTTCAGGTCTTCCTATTTGAGTCCGTAGTGTGAGCGACACAGAGCCTCTGAGAATGCGACGCGCGAGTAGTGGTGAACCATACGCATGTCTAGTATATAATGTCGTAGTTGTCGGGTAGTTTGGAACAACCTTTGTTTTCTCGTATGGCTCTTCGCCATCATTGTTATGTCAAGCTTTTGGCGTTACCTGTTTGTCGGCATAGCGCTCAAGACATGGCCAAAGAGCTGGCCTGTTGGCACTGATCACTGTAGCATATGCTATTGTTTCCAAGGCAATATACCAACATATGCATTCGATCTCCGTCACTACCTAGATAGAAATCTGCGTGCCGAGAAACGTGTGACTGCAGTAAATATTGGTCTCAAAACATCGAAAGATCTCTCTTAGAAGGAAGACATGTCAAATGCGTACCCTTGAGTTACACTATTGCAAAGAATGAGGCACTTGTGTAAGTTGGCTTTGCATGCTGATTCCTAAGTATGCTGTTTCCAGTCGAGATGAATGCGTTGTGCTGGCTGTCATGACGGTCAAAGAATCATCAACTCAACTGTATTGAGTGGGTGTATGTGTGCATACGAGAATGTGTGTGGCATGCGCCGCGCCAATGGTGCTTATGCATATCAATGTTAACATACTTTCCGCGGTGCGATCTCGGCCTCTTACACAAGTTTCGTTTCATGTGCATAATTTTGCATCATATTTTGACATTACTTCTCTTGAAATACATCATATAGCGTGAAAAATAGCTCGATCAATCATCTGAGTAAAACGTTTCGATTGTGAGAACTGCAACATGAAAACTAATGTCCACTCGCACTAGCTGTGATACATATATCGATGTCATGCTATCGTTGATATGATTCTCCCAGTGATCGGCCCACATTATCATCTACCTCAACATGTTATATAAATAAAATAACTTGATAAAGACTAGGCTTCACCCACTGTCGAATGCCGGTTCCGCGTCGCCAGTCTTCACATCATCGGGCCTGGTCGGTTAGTAATGCTGCCAGAAGTCGTCGGCCATGTGTCGCTGTATCTTCACCGGGGGTAGACACCTGAGAAAAAAACAATAAAGGAGCGTTACAATGTGCACGGTGTCTAACAAAATTGAAACCAGCAGGCTCAATTCTTATATATGCCCACATTCCTTCACCCCACTGGCGTCAAAGACGCAAATCCTACCGCGATGCGGTCGAGATTACACTAAAGAAACTGGCATCTGTCGCCAGCATTCGGCTACGCGGCACAGTAATGGCGGCAAACAGGAAGACGCGCCACAACAATACTGTGTCGTCACGACACTACCGGAGACGCGCCATTTACGTTCCTGGCGACGTCAGATTTCAAGATGGCGACGCCTTTGATCTAGGCAAACTGGTGAGGGGGGAGGCGCTTTCTTCCACTTTCTACTTCGTTCTTTTAATGTTTTACTTGCGCTAGCCTATTTCTCAATACGGTACACACATAGGACTACAGTTGTATTATGGTACAACGGCCTGTGCGACATTCGGGTACTTTTTATGCACGATGCAAGTCAATGTGCGTGGAGTATAACACCGATTACATTCAACAATGTCATACTCTCTCCATTGATTTTTAGACCAAATATATCAGGCCTGTTGCGTCCGCGCGTATTAAAACCACTACACTACCCTACCCGCGCCTCTCGTAATGAAGTTTCAAACGTAGGGGCAATTGAGGTTGGCTTGCATTCTACGCAAGTGCCTAATTCTTGTCGGAAATGGAACAGAATATTCATATTCTTTTTCTCATTCACAGTACACTGTATATGATATGTATATACCACTCTTCGATGAGTTGTCTCAATGTCTCAAGCAGCTTTCCACCTATGTCTGGGCAAATGGAAGTCTGGACAGTGTCTAATTTAACATTCGTACTGCTGAGCTTCAAACTACTACACTCAACGACAGAAGTTCCCTTCATTGTGTTGGCAATCTACTCTCTGCGATATGGAACTCTAAAACGTGTTAACGGCGACGCCACGAGGGCTGTATGCAGGCTGCGCAAAGATGTATCTCAAGCATTATATGCCATTCCAAGCGATAGAAGACGTTCGTTCGCATACATATTTACTCTGTAGTGTAATACTCTATGTAGGATGTACACTGTGTGTAGCTAGCTCGACATCAATGATTATATGATGCGACCATTGCTTGTTAGTTGCTTTGTGGTTTCGTTTTCATATTGAACTTGCGACATGTCTGCTCCTTGGTTTCAGGTCTTCCTATTTGAGTCCGTAGTGTGAGCGACACAGAGCGTCTGAGAATGCGACGCGCGAGTAGTGGTGAACCCTACGCATGTCTAGTATATAATGTCGTAGTTGTCGGGTAGTTTGGAACAACCTTTGTTTTCTCGTATGGCTCTTCGCCATCAATGTTATGTCAAGCTTTTGGCGTTACCTGTTTGTCGGCATAGCGCTCAAGACATGGCCAAAGAGCTGGCCTGTTGGCACTGATCACTGTAGCATATGCTATTGTTTCCGAGGCAATATACCAACATATGCATTCGATCTCCGTCACTACCTAGATAGAAATCTGCGTGCCGAGAAACGTGTGACTGCAGTAAATATTGGTTTCAATACATCGAATGATCTCTACACTTGTCTTAGAAGGAAGACATGTCAAATGCGTACCCTTGAGTTGCACTATTGCAAAGAATGAGGCACTTGTGTAGGTTGGCTTTGCATGCTGATTCCTAAGTATGCTGTTTCCAGTCGAGATAAATGCGTTGTGCTGGCTGTCATGACGGTCAAAGAATCATCAACTCAACTGTATTGAGTGGGTGTATGTGTGCATGCGAGAATGTGTGTGGCATGCGCCACGCCAATGGTGCTTATGCATATCAATGTTAAGATACTTTGCGCGGTGCGATCTCGGCCTCTTACACAAGTTTCGTTTTATGTGCATAATTTTGCATCATATTTTGACATTACTTCTCTTGAAATACATCATATAGCGTGAAAAATAGCTCGATAATCATCTGAGTAAAACGTTTCGATTGTGAGAACTGCAACATGAAAACTAATGTCCACTCGCACTAGCTGTGATACATATATCGATGTCATGCTATCGTTGATATGATTCTCCCAGTGATCGGCCCACATTATCATCTACCTCAACATGTTATATAAATAAAATAACTTGATAAAGACTAGGCTTCACCCACTGTCGAATGACTGTTCCGCGTCGCCAATCTTCACATCATCGGGCCTGGTCGGTCAGTAATGCTGCCAGAAGTCGTCGGCCATGTGTCGCTGTATCTTCACCGGGGGCAGACACCTGAGAAAAAAACAATAAAAGAGCGTTACAATGTGCACGGTGTCTAACAAAATTGAAACCAGCAGGCTCAATTCTTACATATGCCCACATTCCTTCACCCCACTGGCGTCAAAGACGCAAATCCCACCGCGATGCGGTCGAGATTACACTAAAGAAACTGGCATCTGTCGCCAGCATTCGGCTGCGCGGCACAGTAATGGCGGCAAACCGGAAGACGCGCCACAACAATACTGTGTCGTCACGACACTACGGCAGACGCGCCATTTACGTTCCTGGCGACGTCAGATTTCAAGATGGCGACGCCTTTGATCTAGGCAAACTGGTGAGGGGGGGGGGGGCGCTTTCTTCCCCTTTCTACTTCGTTCTTTCAATGTTTTACTTGCGCTAGCCTATTTCTCAATACGGTACACACATAGGACTACAGTTGTATTATGGTACAACGGCCTGTACGACATTCGGGTACTTTTTATGCACGATGCAAGTCAATGTGCGTGGCGTATAACACCGATTAGATTCAACAATGTCATACTCTCTCCATTGATTGTTAGACCAAATATATCAGGCCTGTTGCGTCCGCGCGTATTAAAACCACTACACTACCCTACCCGCGCCTCTCGTAATGAAGTTTCAAACGTAGGGGCAATTGAGGTTGGCTTGCATTCTACGCAAGTGCCTAATTCTTGTCGGAAATGGAACAGAATATTCATATTCTTGTTCTCATTGACAGTACACTGTATATGATATGTATATACCACTCTTCGATGAGTTGTCTCAATGTCTCAAGCAGCTTTCCACCTATGTCTAGGCAAATAGAAGTCTGGACAGTATCTAATTTAACATTCGTACTGCTGAGCTTCAAACTACTACACTCAACGACAGAAGTTCCCTTCATTGTGTTGGCAATCTACTCTCTGCGATCTGGAACTCTAAAACGTGTTAACGGCGACGCCACGAGGGCTGTATGCAGGCTGCGCAAAGATGTATCTGAAGCATTATATGCCATTCCAAGCGATAGAAGACGTTCGTTCGCATACAGATTTACTCTGTAGTGTAATACTCTATGTAGGATGTACACTGTGTGTAGCTAGCTCGACATCAATGATTATATGATGCGACCATTGCTTGTTAGTTGCTTTGTGGTTTCGTTTTCATATTGAACTTGCGACATGTCTGCTCCTTGGTTTCAGGTCTTCCTATTTGAGTCCGTAGTGTGAGCGACACAGAGCCTCTGAGAATGCGACGCACGAGTAGTGGTGAACCATACGCATGTCTAGTATATAATGTCGTAGTTGTCGGGTAGTTTGGAACAACCTTTGTTTTCTCGTATGGCTCTTCGCCATCATTGTTATGTCAAGCTTTTGGCGTTACCTGCTTGTCGGCATAGCGCTCAAGACATGGCCAAAGAGCTGGCCTGTTGGCACTGATCACTGTAGCATATGCTATTGTTTCCAAGGCAATATACCAACATATGCATTCGATCTCCGTCACTACCTAGATAGAAATCTGCGTGCCGAGAAACGTGTGACTGCAGTAAATATTGGTCTCAAAACATCGAATGATCTCTACACTTGTCTTAGAAGGAAGACATGTCAAATGCGTACCCTTGAGTTACACTATTGCAAAGAATGAGGCACTTGTGTAGGTTGGCTTTGCATGCTGATTCCTAAGTATGCTGTTTCTAGTCGAGATGAATGCGTTGTGCTGGCTGTCATGACGGTCAAAGAATCATCAACTCAACTGTATTGAGTGGGTGTATGTGTGCATGCGAGAATGTGTGTGGCATGCGCCGCGCCAATGGTGCTTATGCATATCAATGTTAAGATACTTTCCGCGGTGCGATCTCGGCCTCTTACACAAGTTTCGTTTCATGTGCATAATTTTGCATCATATTTTGACATAACTTCTCTTGAAATACATCATATAGCGTGAAAAATAGCTCGATCAATCATCTGAGTAAAACGTTTCGATTGTGAGAACTGCAACATCAAAACTAATGTCCACTCGCACTAGCTGTGATACATATATCGATGTCATGCTATCGTTGATATGATTCTCCCAGTGATCGGCCCACATTATCATCTACCTCAACATGTTATATAAATAAAATAACTTGATAAAGACTAGGCTTCACCCACTGTCGAATGACTGTTCCGCGTCGCCAGTCTTCACATCATCGGGCCTGGTCGGGCAGTAATGCTGCCAGAAGTCGTCGGCCATGTGTCGCTGTATCTTCACCGGGGGCAGACACCTGAGAAAAAAACAATAAAAGAGCGTTACAATGTGCACGGTGTCTAACAAAATTGAAACCAGCAGGCTCAATTCTTACATATGCCCACATTCCTTCACCCCACTGGCGTCAAAGACGCAAATCCCACCGCGATGCGGTCGAGATTACACTAAAGAAACTGGCATCTGTCGCCAGCATTCGGCTGCGCGGCACAGTAATGGCGGCAAACCGGAAGACGCGCCACAACAATACTGTGTCGTCACGACACTACGGCAGACGCGCCATTTACGTTCCTGGCGACGTCAGATTTCAAGATGGCGACGCCTTTGATCTAGGCAAACTGGTGAGGGGGGGGGGGCGCTTTCTTCCCCTTTCTACTTCGTTCTTTCAATGTTTTACTTGCGCTAGCCTATTTCTCAATACGGTACACACATAGGACTACAGTTGTATTATGGTACAACGGCCTGTACGACATTCGGGTACTTTTTATGCACGATGCAAGTCAATGTGCGTGGCGTATAACACCGATTAGATTCAACAATGTCATACTCTCTCCATTGATTGTTAGACCAAATATATCAGGCCTGTTGCGTCCGCGCGTATTAAAACCACTACACTACCCTACCCGCGCCTCTCGTAATGAAGTTTCAAACGTAGGGGCAATTGAGGTTGGCTTGCATTCTACGCAAGTGCCTAATTCTTGTCGGAAATGGAACAGAATATTCATATTCTTGTTCTCATTGACAGTACACTGTATATGATATGTATATACCACTCTTCGATGAGTTGTCTCAATGTCTCAAGCAGCTTTCCACCTATGTCTAGGCAAATAGAAGTCTGGACAGTATCTAATTTAACATTCGTACTGCTGAGCTTCAAACTACTACACTCAACGACAGAAGTTCCCTTCATTGTGTTGGCAATCTACTCTCTGCGATCTGGAACTCTAAAACGTGTTAACGGCGACGCCACGAGGGCTGTATGCAGGCTGCGCAAAGATGTATCTGAAGCATTATATGCCATTCCAAGCGATAGAAGACGTTCGTTCGCATACAGATTTACTCTGTAGTGTAATACTCTATGTAGGATGTACACTGTGTGTAGCTAGCTCGACATCAATGATTATATGATGCGACCATTGCTTGTTAGTTGCTTTGTGGTTTCGTTTTCATATTGAACTTGCGACATGTCTGCTCCTTGGTTTCAGGTCTTCCTATTTGAGTCCGTAGTGTGAGCGACACAGAGCCTCTGAGAATGCGACGCACGAGTAGTGGTGAACCATACGCATGTCTAGTATATAATGTCGTAGTTGTCGGGTAGTTTGGAACAACCTTTGTTTTCTCGTATGGCTCTTCGCCATCATTGTTATGTCAAGCTTTTGGCGTTACCTGCTTGTCGGCATAGCGCTCAAGACATGGCCAAAGAGCTGGCCTGTTGGCACTGATCACTGTAGCATATGCTATTGTTTCCAAGGCAATATACCAACATATGCATTCGATCTCCGTCACTACCTAGATAGAAATCTGCGTGCCGAGAAACGTGTGACTGCAGTAAATATTGGTCTCAAAACATCGAATGATCTCTACACTTGTCTTAGAAGGAAGACATGTCAAATGCGTACCCTTGAGTTACACTATTGCAAAGAATGAGGCACTTGTGTAGGTTGGCTTTGCATGCTGATTCCTAAGTATGCTGTTTCTAGTCGAGATGAATGCGTTGTGCTGGCTGTCATGACGGTCAAAGAATCATCAACTCAACTGTATTGAGTGGGTGTATGTGTGCATGCGAGAATGTGTGTGGCATGCGCCGCGCCAATGGTGCTTATGCATATCAATGTTAAGATACTTTCCGCGGTGCGATCTCGGCCTCTTACACAAGTTTCGTTTCATGTGCATAATTTTGCATCATATTTTGACATAACTTCTCTTGAAATACATCATATAGCGTGAAAAATAGCTCGATCAATCATCTGAGTAAAACGTTTCGATTGTGAGAACTGCAACATCAAAACTAATGTCCACTCGCACTAGCTGTGATACATATATCGATGTCATGCTATCGTTGATATGATTCTCCCAGTGATCGGCCCACATTATCATCTACCTCAACATGTTATATAAATAAAATAACTTGATAAAGACTAGGCTTCACCCACTGTCGAATGACTGTTCCGCGTCGCCAGTCTTCACATCATCGGGCCTGGTCGGGCAGTAATGCTGCCAGAAGTCGTCGGCCATGTGTCGCTGTATCTTCACCGGGGGCAGACACCTGAGAAAAAAACAATAAAAGAGCGTTACAATGTGCACGGTGTCTAAAAAATTGAAACCAGCAGGCTCAATTCTTATATATGCCCACATTCCTTCACCCCACTGGCGTCAAAGACGCAAATCCTACCGCGATGCGGTCGAGATTACACTAAAGAAACTGGCATCTGTCGCCAGCATTCGGCTACGCGGCACAGTAATGGCGGGAAACCGGAAGACGCGCCACAACAATACTGTGTCGTCACGATACTACGGCAGACGCGCCATTTACGTTCCTGGCGACGTCAGATTTCAAGATGGCGACGCCTTTGATCTAGGCAAACTGGTGAGGGGGGGGGGGGCGCTTTCTTCCACTTTCTACTTCGTTCTTTCAATGTTTTACTTGCGCTAGCCTATTTCTCAATACGGTACACACATAGGACTACAGTTGTATTATGGTACAACGGCCTGTGCGACATTCGGGTACTTTTTATGCACGATGCAAGTCAATGTGCGTGGCGTATAACACCGATTAGATTCAACAATGTCATACTCTCTCCATTGATTTTTAGACCAAATATATCAGGCCTGTTGCGTGCGCGCGTATTAAAAGCACTACACTACCCTACCCGCGCCTCTCGTAATGAAGTTTCAAACGTAGGGGCAATTGAGGTTGGCTTGCATTCTACGCAAGTGCCTAATTCTTGTCGGAAATGGAACAGAATATTCATATTCTTTTTCTCATTCACAGTACACTGTATATGATATGTATATACCACTCTTCGATGAGTTGTCTCAATGTCTCAAGCAGCTTTCCACCTATGTCTGGGCAAATAGAAGTCTGGACAGTATCTAATTTAACATTCGTACTGCTGAGCTTCAAACTACTACACTCAACGACAGAAGTTCCCTTCATTGTGTTGGCAATCTACTCTCTGCGATCTGGAACTCTAAAACGTGTTAACGGCGACGCCACGAGGGCTGTATGCAGGCTGCGCAAAGATGTATCTGAAGCATTATATGCCATTCCAAGCGATAGAAGACGTTCGTTCGCATACAGATTTACTCTGTAGTGTAATACTCTACGTAGGATGTACACTGTGTGTAGCTAGCTCGACATCAATGATTATATGATGCGACCATTGCTTGTTAGTTGCTTTGTGGTTTCGTTTTCATATTGAACTTGCGACATGTCTGCTCCTTCGTTTCAGGTCTTCCTATTTGAGTCCGTAGTGTGAGCGACACAGAGCCTCTGAGAATGCGACGCGCGAGTAGTGGTGAACCCTACGCATGTCTAGTATATGATGTCGTAGTTGTCGGGTAGTTTGGAACAACCTTTGTTTTCTCGTATGGCTCTTCGCCATCAATGTTATATCTAGCTTTTGGCGTTACCTGTTTGTCGGCATAGCGCTCAAGACATGGCCAAAGAGCTGGCCTGTTGGCACTGATCACTGTAGCATATGCTATTGTTTCCAAGGCAATATACCAACATATGCATTCGATCTCCGTCACTACCTAGATAGAAATCTGCGTGCCGAGAAACGTGTGACTGCAGTAAATATTGGTCTCAAAACATCGAAAGATCTCTCTTAGAAGGAAGACATGTCAAATGCGTACCCTTGAGTTACACTATTGCAAAGAATGAGGCACTTGTGTAAGTTGGCTTTGCATGCTGATTCCTAAGTATGCTGTTTCCAGTCGAGATGAATGCGTTGTGCTGGCTGTCATGACGGTCAAAGAATCATCAACTCAACTGTATTGAGTGGGTGTATGTGTGCATACGAGAATGTGTGTGGCATGCGCCGCGCCAATGGTGCTTATGCATATCAATGTTAAGATACTTTCCGCGGTGCGATCTCGGCCTCTTACACAAGTTTCGTTTCATGTGCATAATTTTGCATCATATTTTGACATTACTTCTCTTGAAATACATCATATAGCGTGAAAAATAGCTCGATCAATCATCTGAGTAAAACGTTTCGATTGTGAGAACTGCAACATGAAAACTAATGTCCACTCGCACTAGCTGTGATACATATATCGATGTCATGCTATCGTTGATATGATTCTCCTAGTGATCGGCCCACATTATCATCTACCTCAACATGTTATATAAATAAAATAACTTGATAAAGACTAGGCTTCACCCACTGTCGAATGCCGGTTCCGCGTCGCCAGTCTTCACATCATCGGGCCTGGTCGGTCAGTAATGCTGCCAGAAGTCGTCGGCCATGTGTCGCTGTATCTTCACCGGGGGCAGACACCTGAGAAAAAAACAATAAAGGAGCGTTACAATGTGCACGGTGTCTAACAAAATTGAAACCAGCAGGCTCAATTCTTATATATGCCCACATTCCTTCACCCCACTGGCGTCAAAGACGCAAATCCTACCGCGATGCGGTCGAGATTACACTAAAGAAACTGGCATCTGTCGCCAGCATTCGGCTACGCGGCACAGTAATGGCGGGAAACCGGAAGACGCGCCACAACAATACTGTGTCGTCACGACACTACCGCAGACGCGCCATTTACGTTCCTGGCGACATCAGATTTCAAGATGGCGACGCCTTTGATCTAGGCAAACTGGTGAGGGGGGGGGGGGGGCGCTTTTTTCCACTTTCTACTTCGTTCTTTCAATGTTTTACTTGCGCTAGCCTATTTCTCAATACGGTACACACATAGGACTACAGTTGTATTATGGTACAACGGCCTGTGCGACATTCGGGTACTTTTTATGCACGATGCAAGTCAATGTGCGTGGAGTATAACACCGATTACATTCAACAATGTCATACTCTCTCCATTGATTTTTAGACCAAATATATCAGGCCTGTTGCGTCCGCGCGTATTAAAACCACTACACTACCCTACCCGCGCCTCTCGTAATGAAGTTTCAAACGTAGGGGCAATTGAGGTTGGCTTGCATTCTACGCAAGTGCCTAATTCTTGTCGGAAATGGAACAGAATATTCATATTCTTTTTCTCATTCACAGTACACTGTATATGATATGTATATACCACTCTTCGATGAGTTGTCTCAATGTCTCAAGCAGCTTTCCATCTATGTCTAGGCAAATAGAAGTCTGGACAGTATCTAATTTAACATTCGTACTGCTGAGCTTCAAACTACTACACTCAACGACAGAAGTTCCCTTCATTGTGTTGGCAATCTACTCTCTGCGATATGGAACTCTAAAACGTGTTAACGGCGACGCCACGAGGGCTGTATGCAGGCTGCGCAAAGATGTATCTCAAGCATTATATGCCATTCCAAGCGATAGAAGACGTTCGTTCGCATACATATTTACTCTGTAGTGTAATACTCTATGTAGGATGTACACTGTGTGTAGCTAGCTCGACATCAATGATTATATGATGCGACCATTGCTTGTTAGTTGCTTTGTGGTTTCGTTTTCATATTGAACTTGCGACATGTCTGCTCCTTGGTTTCAGGTCTTCCTATTTGAGTCCGTAGTGTGAGCGACACAGAGCGTCTGAGAATGCGACGCGCGAGTAGTGGTGAACCCTACGCATGTCTAGTATATAATGTCGTAGTTGTCGGGTAGTTTGGAACAACCTTTGTTTTCTCGTATGGCTCTTCGCCACCAATGTTATGTCAAGCTTTTGGCGTTACCTGTTTGTCGGCATACCGCTCAAGACATGGCCAAAGAGCTGGCCTGTTGGCACTGATCACTGTAGCATATGCTATTGTTTCCAAGGCAATATACCAACATATGCATTCGATCTCCGTCACTACCTAGATAGAAATCTGCGTGCCGAGAAACGTGTGACTGCAGTAAATATTGGTCTCAATACATCGAATGATCTCTACACTTGTCTTAGAAGGAAGACATGTCAAATGCGTACCCTTGAGTTGCACTATTGCAAAGAATGAGGCACTTGTGTAGGTTGGCTTTGCATGCTGATTCCTAAGTATGCTGTTTCCAGTCGAGATAAATGCGTTGTGCTGGCTGTCATGACGGTCAAAGAATCATCAACTCAACTGTATTGAGTGGGTGTATGTGTGCATGCGAGAATGTGTGTGGCATGCGCCGCGCCAATGGTGCTTAAGCATATCAATGTTAAGATACTTTCCGCGGTGCGATCTCGGCCTCTTACACAAGTTTCGTTTTATGTGCATAATTTTGCATCATATTTTGACATTATTTCTCTTGAAATACATCATATAGCGTGAAAAATAGCTCGATAATCATCTGAGTAAAACGTTTCGATTGTGAGAACTGCAACATGAAAACTAATGTCCACTCGCACTAGCTGTGATACATATATCGATGTCATGCTATCGTTGATATGATTCTCCCAGTGATCGGCCCACATTATCATCTACCTCAACATGTTATATAAATAAAATAACTTGATAAAGACTAGGCTTCACCCACTGTCGAATGACTGTTCCGCGTCGCCATTCTTCACATCATCGGGCCTGGTCGGTCAATAATGCTGCCAGAAGTCGTCGGCCATGTGTCGCTGTATCTTCACCGGGGGCAGACACCTGAGAAAAAAACAATAAAAGAGCGTTACAATGTGCACGGTGTCTAACAAAATTGAACCCAGCAGGCTCAATTCTTATATATGCCCACATTCCTTCACCCCACTGGCGTCAAAGACGCAAATCCTACCGCGATGCGGTCGAGATTACACTAAAGAAACTGGCATCTGTCGCCAGCATTCGGCTACGCGGCACAGTAATGGCGGCAAACCGGAAGACGCGCCACAACAATACTGTGTCGTCACGACACTACCGCAGACGCGCCATTTACGTTCCTGGCGACGTCAGATTTCAAGATGGCGACGCCTTTGATCTAGGCAAACTGGTGAGGGGGGGGGGGCGCTTTCTTCCACTTTCTACTTCGTTCTTTCAATGTTTTACTTGCGCTAGCCTATTTCTCAATACGGTACACACATAGGACTACAGTTGTATTATGGTACAACGGCCTGAGCGACATTCGGGTACTTTTTATGCACGATGCAAGTCAATGTGCGTGGCGTATAACACCGATTAGATTCAACAATGTCATACTCTCTCCATTGATTTTTAGACCAAATATATCAGGCCTGTTGCGTGCGCGCGTATTAAAACCACTACACTACCCTACCCGCGCCTCTCATAATGAAGTTTCAAACGTAGAGGCAATTGAGGTTGGCTTGCATTCTGCGCAAGTGCCTAATTCTTGTCGGAAATGGAACAGAATATTCATATTCTTGTTCTCATTCACAGTACACTGTATATGATATGTATATACCACTCTTCGATGAGTTGTCTCAATGTCTCAAGCAGCTTTCCACCTATGTCTAGGCAAATAGAAGTCTGGACAGTATCTAATTTAACATTCGTACTGCTGAGCTACAAACTACTACACTCAACGACAGAAGTTCCCTTCATTGTGTTGGCAATCTACTCTCTGCGATATGGAACTCTAAAACGTGTTAACGGCGACGCCACGAGGGCTGTATGCAGGCTGCGCAAAGATGTATCTCAAGCATTATATGCCATTCCAAGCGATAGAAGACGTTCGTTCGCATACATATTTACTCTGTAGTGTAATACTCTATGTAGGATGTACACTGTGTGTAGCTAGCTCGACATCAATGATTATATGATGCGACCATTGCTTGTTAGTTGCTTTGTGGTTTCGTTTTCATATTGAACTTGCGACATGTCTGCTCCTTGGTTTCAGGTCTTCCTATTTGAGTCCGTAGTGTGAGCGACACAGAGCGTCTGAGAATGCGACGCGCGAGTAGTGGTGAACCCTACGCATGTCTAGTATATAATGTCGTAGTTGTCGGGTAGTTTGGAACAACCTTTGTTTTCTCGTATGGCTCTTCGCCATCAATGTTATGTCAAGCTTTTGGCGTTACCTGTTTGTCGGCATAGCGCTCAAGACATGGCCAAAGAGCTGGCCTGTTGGCACTGATCACTGTAGCATATGCTATTGTTTCCAAGGCAATATACCAACATATGCATTCGATCTCCGTCACTACCTAGATAGAAATCTGCGTGCCGAGAAACGTGTGACTGCAGTAAATATTGGTCTCAATACATCGAATGATCTCTACACTTGTCTTAGAAGGAAGACATGTCAAATGCGTACCCTTGAGTTGCACTATTGCAAAGAATGAGGCACTTGTGTAGGTTGGCTTTGCATGCTGATTCCTAAGTATGCTGTTTCCAGTCGAGATAAATGCGTTGTGCTGGCTGTCATGACGGTCAAAGAATCATCAACTCAACTGTATTGAGTGGGTGTATGTGTGCATGCGAGAATGTGTGTGGCATGCGCCGCGCCAATGGTGCTTATGCATATCAATGTTAAGATACTTTCCGCGGTGCGATCTCGGCCTCTTACACAAGTTTCGTTTTATGTGCATAATTTTGCATCATATTTTGACATTATTTCTCTTGAAATACATCATATAGCGTGAAAAATAGCTCGATAATCATCTGAGTAAAACGTTTCGATTGTGAGAACTGCAACATGAAATCTAATGTCCACTCGCACTAGCTGTGATACATATATCGATGTCATGCTATCGTTGATATGATTCTCCCAGTGATCGGCCCACATTATCATCTACCTCAACATGTTATATATATAAAATAACTTGATAAAGACTAGGCTTCACCCACTGTCGAATGCCGGTTCCGCGTCGCCAGTCTTCACATCATCGGGCCTGGTCGGTCAGTAATGCTGCCAGAAGTCGTCGGCCATGTGTCGCTGTATCTTCAACGGGGGCAGACACCTGAGAAAAAAACAATAAAGGAGCGTTACAATGTGCACGGTGTCTAACAAAATTGAAACCAGCAGGCTCAATTCTTATATATGCCCACATTCCTTCACCCCACTGGCGTCAAAGACGCAAATCCTACCGCGATGCGGTCGAGATTACACTAAAGAAACTGGCATCTGTCGCCAGCATTCGGCTACGCGGCACAGTAATGGCGGGAAACCGGAAGACGCGCCACAACAATACTGTGTCGTCACGACACTACCGCAGACGCGCCATTTACGTTCCTGGCGACATCAGATTTCAAGATGGCGACGCCTTTGATCTAGGCAAACTGGTGAGGGGGGGGGGGCGCTTTTTTCCACTTTCTACTTCGTTCTTTCAATGTTTTACTTGCGCTAGCCTATTTCTCAATACGGTACACACATAGGACTACAGTTGTATTATGGTACAACGGCCTGTGCGACATTCGGGTACTTTTTATGCACGATGCAAGTCAAAGTGCGTGGAGTATAACACCGATTACATTCAACAATGTCATACTCTCTCCATTGATTTTTAGACCAAATATATCAGGCCTGTTGCGTCCGCGCGTATTAAAACCACTACACTACCCTACCCGCGCCTCTCGTAATGAAGTTTCAAACGTAGGGGCAATTGAGGTTGGCTTGCATTCTACGCAAGTGCCTAATTCTTGTCGGAAATGGAACAGAATATTCATATTCTTTTTCTCATTCACAGTACACTGTATATGATATGTATATACCACTCTTCGATGAGTTGTCTCAATGTCTCAAGCAGCTTTCCATCTATGTCTAGGCAAATAGAAGTCTGGACAGTATCTAATTTAACATTCGTACTGCTGAGCTTCAAACTACTACACTCAACGACAGAAGTTCCCTTCATTGTGTTGGCAATCTACTCTCTGCGATATGGAACTCTAAAACGTGTTAACGGCGACGCCACGAGGGCTGTATGCAGGCTGCGCAAAGATGTATCTCAAGCATTATATGCCATTTAAAGCGATAGAAGACGTTCGTTCGCATACATATTTACTCTGTAGTGTAATACTCTATGTAGGATGTACACTGTGTGTAGCTAGCTCGACATCAATGATTATATGATGCGACCATTGCTTGTTAGTTGCTTTGTGGTTTCGTTTTCATATTGAACTTGCGACATGTCTGCTCCTTGGTTTCAGGTCTTCCTATTTGAGTCCGTAGTGTGAGCGACACAGAGCGTCTGAGAATGCGACGCGCGAGTAGTGGTGAACCCTACGCATGTCTAGTATATAATGTCGTAGTTGTCGGGTAGTTTGGAACAACCTTTGTTTTCTCGTATGGCTCTTCGCCACCAATGTTATGTCAAGCTTTTGGCGTTACCTGTTTGTCGGCATACCGCTCAAGACATGGCCAAAGAGCTGGCCTGTTGGCACTGATCACTGTAGCATATGCTATTGTTTCCAAGGCAATATACCAACATATGCATTCGATCTCCGTCACTACCTAGATAGAAATCTGCGTGCCGAGAAACGTGTGACTGCAGTAAATATTGGTCTCAATACATCGAATGATCTCTACACTTGTCTTAGAAGGAAGACATGTCAAATGCGTACCCTTGAGTTGCACTATTGCAAAGAATGAGGCACTTGTGTAGGTTGGCTTTGCATGCTGATTCCTAAGTATGCTGTTTCCAGTCGAGATAAATGCGTTGTGCTGGCTGTCATGACGGTCAAAGAATCATCAACTCAACTGTATTGAGTGGGTGTATGTGTGCATGCGAGAATGTGTGTGGCATGCGCCGCGCCAATGGTGCTTAAGCATATCAATGTTAAGATACTTTCCGCGGTGCGATCTCGGCCTCTTACACAAGTTTCGTTTTATGTGCATAATTTTGCATCATATTTTGACATTATTTCTCTTGAAATACATCATATAGCGTGAAAAATAGCTCGATAATCATCTGAGTAAAACGTTTCGATTGTGAGAACTGCAACATGAAAACTAATGTCCACTCGCACTAGCTGTGATACATATATCGATGTCATGCTATCGTTGAAATGATTCTCCCAGTGATCGGCCCACATTATCATCTACCTCAACATGTTATATAAATAAAATAACTTGATAAAGACTAGGCTTCACCCACTGTCGAATGACTGTTCCGCGTCGCCAGTCTTCACATCATCGGGCCTGGTCGGTCAGTAATGCTGCCAGAAGTCGTCGGCCATGTGTCGCTGTATCTTCACCGGGGGCAGACACCTGAGAAAAAAACAATAAAAGAGCGTTACAATGTGCACGGTGTCTAACAAAATTGAAACCAGCAGGCTCAATTCTTACATATGCCCACATTCCTTCACCCCACTGGCGTCAAAGACGCAAATCCCACCGCGATGCGGTCGATATTACACTAAAGAAACTGGCATCTGTCGCCAGCATTCGGCTGCGCGGCACAGTAATGGCGGCAAACCGGAAGACGCGCCACAACAATACTGTGTTGTCACGACACTACGGCAGACGCGCCATTTACGTTCCTGGCGACGTCAGATTTCAAGATGGCGACGCCTTTGATCTAGGCAAACTGGTGAGGGGGGGGGGCGCTTTCTTCCACTTTCTACTTCGTTCTTTCAATGTTTTACTTGCGCTAGCCTATTTCTCAATACGGTACACACATAGGACTACAGTTGTATTATGGTACAACGGCCTGTGCGACATTCGGGTACTTTTTATGCACGATGCAAGTCAATGTGCGTGGCGTATAACACCGATTAGATTCAACAATGTCATACTCTCTCCATTGATTTTTAGACCAAATATATCAACCTTGTTGCATCCGCGCGTATTAAAACCACTACACTACCCTACCCGCGCCTCTCGTAATGAAGTTCCAAACGTAGGGGCAATTGAGGTTGGCTTGCATTCTGCGCAAGTGCCTAATTCTTGTCGGAAATGGAACAGACTATTCATATTCTTGTTCTCATTCACAGTACACTGTATATGATATGTATATACCACTCTTCGATGAGTTGTCTCAATGTCTCAAGCAGCTTTCCACCTATGTCTAGGCAAATAGAAGTCTGGACAGTATCTAATTTAACATTCGTACTGCTGAGCTTCAAACTACTACACTCAACGACAGAAGTTCCCTTCATTGTGTTGGCAATCTACTCTCTGCGATATGGAACTCTAAAACGTGTTAACGGCGACGCCACGAGGGCTGTATGCAGGCTGCGCAAAGATGTATCTGAAGCATTATATGCCATTCCAAGCGATAGAAGACGTTCGTTGGCATACAGATTTACTCTGTAGTGTAATACTCTATGTAGGATGTACACTGTGTGTAGCTAGCTCGACATCAATGATTATATGATGCGACCATTGCTTGTTAGTTGCTTTGTGGTTTCGTTTTCATATTGAACTTGCGACATGTCTGCTCCTTGGTTTCAGGTCTTCCTATTTGAGTCCGTAGTGTGAGCGACACAGAGCGTCTGAGAATGCGACGCGCGAGTAGTGGTGAACCCTACGCATGTCTAGTATATAATGTCGTAGTTGTCGGGTAGTTTGGAACAACCTTTGTTTTCTCGTATGGCTCTTCGCCATCATTGTTATGTCAAGCTTTTGGCGTTACCTGTTTGTCGGCATAGCGCTCAAGACATGGCCAAAGAGCTGGCCTGTTGGCACTGATCACTGTAGCATATGCTATTGTTTCCAAGGCAATATACCAACATATACATTCGATCTCCGTCACTACCTAGATAGAAATCTGCGTGCCGAGAAACGTGTGACTGCAGTAAATATTGGTCTCAAAACATCGAATAATCTCTACACTTGTCTTAGAAGGAAGACATGTCAAATGCGTACCCTTGAGTTACACTATTGCAAAGAATGAGGCACTTGTGTAGGTTGGCTTTGCATGCTGATTCCTAAGTATGCTGTTTCCAGTCGAGATGAATGCGTTGTGCTGGCTGTCATGACGGTCAAAGAATCATCAACTCAACTGTATTGAGTCGGTGTATGTGTGCATGCGAGAATGTGTGTGGCATGCGCCGCGCCAATGGTGCTTATGCATATCAATGTTAAGATACTTTCCGCGGTGCGATCTCGGCCTCTTACACAAGTTTCGTTTCATGTGCATAATTTTGCATCATATTTTGACATTACTTCTCTTGAAATACATCATATAGCGTGAAAAATAGCTCGATCAATCATCTGAGTAAAACGTTTCGATTGTGAGAACTGCAACATCAAAATTAATGTCCACTCGCACTAGCTGGGATACATATATCGATGTCGTGCTATCGTTGATATGATTCTCCCAGTGATCGGCCCACATTATCATCTACCTCAACATGTTATATAAATAAAATAACTTGATAAAGACTAGGCTTCACCCACTGTCGAATGACTGTTCCGCGTCGCCAATCTTCACATCATCGGGCCTGGTCGGTCAGTAATGCTGCCATAAGTCGTCGGCCATGTGTCGCTGTATCTTCACCGGGGGCAGACACCTGAGAAAAAAACAATAAAAGAGCGTTACAATGTGCACGGTGTGTAACAAAATTGAAACCAGCAGGCTCAATTCTTACATATGCCCACATTCCTTCCCCCCACTAGCGTCAAAGACGCAAATCCCACCGCGATGCGGTCGAGATTACACTAAAGAAACTGGCATCTGTCGCCAGCATTCGGCTGCGCGGCACAGTAATGGCGGAAAACCGGAAGACGCGCCACAAAATACTGTGTCGTCACGACACTACGGCAGACGCGCCATTTACATTCCTGGCGACGTCAGATTTCAAGATGGCGACGCCTTTGATCTAGGCAAACTGGTGAGGGGGGGGGGCGCTTTCTTCCACTTTCTACTTCGTTCTTTCAATGTTTTACTTGCGCTAGCCTATTTCTCAATACGGTACACACACAGGACTACAGTTGTATTATGGTACAACGGCCTCTGCGACATTCGGGTACTTTTTATGCACGATGCAAGTCAATGTGCGTGGCGGATAACACCGATTAGATTCAACAATGTCATACTCTCTCCATTGATTTTTAGACCAAATATATCAGGCCTGTTGCGTCCGCGCGTATTAAAACCACTACACTACCCTACCCGCGCCTCTCGTAATGAAGTTTCAAACGTAGGGGCAATTGAGGTTGGCTTGCATTCTACGCAAGTGCCTAATTCTTGTCGGAAGTGGAACAGAATATTCATATACTTGTTCTCATTCACAGTACACTGTATATGATATGTATATACCACTCTTCGATGAGTTGTCTCAATGTCTCAAGCAGCTTTCCACCTATGTCTACGCAAATAGAAGTCTGGACAGTATCTAATTTAACATTCGTACTGCTGAGCTTCAAACTACTACACTCAACGACAGAAGTTCCCTTCATTGTGTTTACAATCTACTCTCTGCGATCTGGAACTCTAAAACGTGTTAACGGCGACGCCACGAGGGCTGTATGCAGGCTGCGCAAAGATGTATCTGAAGCATTATATGCCATTCCAAGCGATAGAAGACGTTCGTTCGCATACAGATTTACTCTGTAGTGTAATACTCTATGTAGGATGTACACTGTGTGTAGCTAGCTCGACATCAATGATTATATGATGCGACCATTGCTTGTTAGTTGCTTTGTGGTTTCGTTTTCATATTGAACTTGCGACATGTCTGCTCCTTGGTTTCATGTCTTCCTATTTGAGTCCGTAGTGTGAGCGACACAGAGCCTCTGAGAATGCGACGCGCGAGTAGTGGTGAACCCTACGCATGTCTAGTATATAATGTCGTAGTTGTCGGGTAGTTTGGAACAACCTTTGTTTTCTGGTATGGCTCTTCGCCATCAATGTTATGTCAAGCTTTTGGCGTTACCTGTTTGTCGGCATAGCGCTCAAGACATGGCCAAAGAGCTGGCCTGTTGGCACTGATCACTGTAGCATATGCTATTGTTTCCAAAGCAATATACCAACATATGCATTCGATCTCCGTCACTACCTAGATAGAAATCTGCGTGCCGAGAAACGTGTGACTGCAGTAAATATTGGTCTCAAAACATCGAATGATCTCTACACTTGTGTTAGAAGGAAGACATGTCAAATGCGTACCCTTGAGTTACACTATTGCAAAGAATGAGGCACTTGTGTAGGTTGGCTTTGCATGCTGATTCCTAAGTATGCTGTTTCCAGTCGAGATGAATGCGTTGTACTGGCTGTCATGACGGTCAAAGTATCATCAACTCAACTGTATTGAGTGGGTGTATGTGTGCATGCGAGAATGTGTGTGGCATGCGCCGCGCCAATGGTGCGTATGCTTATCAATGTTAAGATACTTTCCGCGGTGCGATCTCGGCCTCTTACACAAGTTTCGTTTCATGTGCATAATTTTGCATCATATTTTGACATTACTTCTCTTGAAATACATCATATAGCGTGAAAAATAGCTCGATCAATCATCTGAGTAAAACGTTTCGATTGTGAGAACTGCAACATCAAAATTAATGTCCACTCGCACTAGCTGGGATACATATATCGATGTCGTGCTATAGTTGATATGATTCTCCCAGTGATCGGCCCACATTATCATCTACCTCAACATGTTATATAAATAAAATAACTTGATAAAGACTAGGCTTCACCCACTGTCGAATGACTGTTCCGCGTCGCCAATCTTCACATCATCGGGCCTGGTCGGTCAGTAATGCTGCCATAAGTCGTCGGCCATGTGTCGCTGTATCTTCACCGGGGGCAGACACCTGAGAAAAAAACAATAAAAGAGCGTTACAATGTGCACGGTGTGTAACAAAATTGAAACCAGCAGGCTCAATTCTTACATATGCCCACATTCCTTCCCCCCACTAGCGTCAAAGACGCAAATCCCACCGCGATGCGGTCGAGATTACACTAAAGAAACTGGCATCTGTCGCCAGCATTCGGCTGCGCGGCACAGTAATGGCGGAAAACCGGAAGACGCGCCACAACAATACTGTGTCGTCACGACACTACGGCAGACGCGCCATTTACATTCCTGGCGACGTCAGATTTCAAGATGGCGACGCCTTTGATCTAGGCAAAGTGGTGAGGGGGGGGGGGCGCTTTCTTCCACTTTCTACTTCGTTCTTTCAATGTTTTACTTGCGCTAGCCTATTTCTCAATACGGTACACACACAGGACTACAGTTGTATTATGGTACAACGGCCTCTGCGACATTGGGGTACTTTTTATGCACGATGCAAGTCAATGTGCGTGGCGTATAACACCGATTAGATTCAACAATGTCATACTCTCTCCATTGATTTTTAGACCAAATATATCAGGCCTGTTGCGTCCGCGCGTATTAAAACCACTACACTACCCTACCCGCGCCTCTCGTAATGAAGTTTCAAACGTAGGGGCAATTGAGGTTGGCTTGCATTCTACGCAAGTGCCTAATTCTTGTCGGAAGTGGAACAGAATATTCATATACTTGTTCTCATTCACAGTACACTGTATATGATATGTATATACCACTCTTCGATGAGTTGTCTCAATGTCTCAAGCAGCTTTCCACCTATGTCTACGCAAATAGAAGTCTGGACAGTATCTAATTTAACATTCGTACTGCTGAGCTTCAAACTACTACACTCAACGACAGAAGTTCCCTTCATTGTGTTGGCAATCTACTCTCTGCGATCTGGAACTCTAAAACGTGTTAACGGCGACGCCACGAGGGCTGTATGCAGGCTGCGCAAAGATGTATCTGAAGCATTATATGCCATTCCAAGCGATAGAAGACGTTCGTTCGCATACAGATTTACTCTGTAGTGTAATACTCTATGTAGGATGTACACTGTGTGTAGCTAGCTCGACATCAATGATTATATGATGCGACCATTGCTTGTTAGTTGCTTTGTGGTTTCGTTTTCATATTGAACTTGCGACATGTCTGCTCCTTGGTTTCATGTCTTCCTATTTGAGTCCGTAGTGTGAGCGACACAGAGCCTCTGAGAATGCGACGCGCGAGTAGTGGTGAACCCTACGCATGTCTAGTATATAATGTCGTAGTTGTCGGGTAGTTTGGAACAACCTTTGTTTTCTCGTATGGCTCTTCGCCATCAATGTTATGTCAAGCTTTTGGCGTTACCTGTTTGTCGGCATAGCGCTCAAGACATGGCCAAAGAGCTGGCCTGTTGGCACTGATCACTGTAGCATATGCTATTGTTTCCAAAGCAATATACCAACATATGCATTCGATCTCCGTCACTACCTAGATAGAAATCTGCGTGCCGAGAAACGTGTGACTGCAGTAAATATTGGTCTCAAAACATCGAATGATCTCTACACTTGTGTTGGAAGGAAGACATGTCAAATGCGTACCCTTGAGTTACACTATTGCAAAGAATGAGGCACTTGTGTAGGTTGGCTTTGCATGCTGATTCGTAAGTATGCTGTTTCCAGTCGAGATGAATGCGTTGTACTGGCTGTCATGACGGTCAAAGAATCATCAACTCAACTGTATTGAGTGGGTGTATGTGTGCATGCGAGAATGTGTGTGGCATGCGCCGCGCCAATGGTGCGTATGCTTATCAATGTTAAGATACTTTCCGCGGTGCGATCTCGGCCTCTTACACAAGTTTCGTTTCATGTGCATAATTTTGCATCATATTTTGACATTACTTCTCTTGAAATACATCATATAGCGTGAACAATAGCTCGATCAATCATCTGAGTAAAACGTTTCGATTGTGAGAACTGCAACATCAAAACTAATGTCCACTCGCACTAGCTGTGATACATATATCGATGTCATGCTATCGTTGATATGATTCTCTCAGTGATCGGCCCACATTATCATCTACCTCAACATGTTATATAAATAAAATAACTTGATAAAGACTAGGCTTCACCCACTGTCGAATGACTGTTCCGCGTCGCCAGTCTTCACATCATCGGGCCTGGTCGGTCAGTAATGCTGCCAGAAGTCGTCGGCCATGTGTCGCTGTATCTTCACCGGGGGCAGACACCTGAGAAAAAAACAATAAAAGAGCGTTACAATGTGCACGGTGTCTAACAAAATTGAAACCAGCAGGCTCAATTCTTACATATGCCCAAATTCCTTCACCCCACTGGCGTCAAAGACGCAAATCCCACCGCGATGCGGTCGAGATTACACTAAAGAAACTTGCATCTGTCGCCAGCATTCGGCTGCGCGGCACAGTAATGGCGGCAAACCGGAAGACGCGCCACAACAATACTGTGTCGTCACGACACTACGGCAGACGCGCCATTTACGTTCCTGGCGACGTCAGATTTCAAGATGGCGACGCCTTTGATCTAGGCAAACTGGTGAGGGGGGGGGGGGGCGCTTTCTTCCACTTTCTACTTCGTTCTTTCAATGTTTTACTTGCGCTAGCCTATTTCTCAATACGGTACACACATAGGACTACAGTTGTATTATGGTACAACGGCCTGTGCGACATTCGGGTACTTTTTATGCACGATGCAAGTCAATGTGCGTGGCGTATAACACCGATTAGATTCAACAATGTCATACTCTCTCCATTGATTTTTAGACCAAATATATCAGGCCTGTTGCGTCCGCGCGTATTAAAACCACTACACTACCCTACCCGCGCCTCTCGTAATGAAGTTTCAAACGTAGGGGCAATTGAGGTTGGCTTGCATTCTACGCAAGTGCCTAATTCTTGTCGGAAATGGAACAGAATATTCATATTCTTTTTCTCATTCACAGTACACTGTATATGATATGTATATACCACTCTTCGATGAGTTGTCTCAATGTCTCAAGCAGCTTTCCACCTATGTCTAGGCAAATAGAAGTCTGGACAGTATCTAATTTAACATTCGTACTGCTGAGCTTCAAACTACTACACTCAACGACAGAAGTTCCCTTCATTGTGTTGGCAATCTACTCTCTGCGATCTGGAACTCTAAAACGTGTTAACGGCGACGCCACGAGGGCTGTATGCAGGCTGCGCAAAGATGTATCTGAAGCATTATATGCCATTCCAAGCGATAGAAGACGTTCGTTCGCATACAGATTTACTCTGTAGTGTAATACTCTATGTAGGATGTACACTGTGTGTAGCTAGCTCGACATCAATGATTATATGATGCGACCATTGCTTGTTAGTTGCTTTGTGGTTTCGTTTTCATATTGAACTTGCGACATGTCTGCTCCTTGGTTTCAGGTCTTCCTATTTGAGTCCGTAGTGTGAGCGACACAGAGCCTCTGAGAATGCGACGCGCGAGTAGTGGTGAACCATACGCATGTCTAGTATATAATGTCGTAGTTGTCGGGTAGTTTGGAACAACCTTTGTTTTCTCGTATGGCTCTTCGCCATCATTGTTATGTCAAGCTTTTGGCGTTACCTGTTTGTCGGCATAGCGCTCAAGACATGGCCAAAGAGCTGGCCTGTTGGCACTGATCACTGTAGCATATGCTATTGTTTCCAAGGCAATATACCAACATATGCATTCGATCTCCGTCACTACCTAGATAGAAATCTGCGTGCCGAGAAACGTGTGACTGCAGTAAATATTGGTCTCAAAACATCGAAAGATCTCTCTTAGAAGGAAGACATGTCAAATGCGTACCCTTGAGTTACACTATTGCAAAGAATGAGGCACTTGTGTAAGTTGGCTTTGCATGCTGATTCCTAAGTATGCTGTTTCCAGTCGAGATGAATGCGTTGTGCTGGCTGTCATGACGGTCAAAGAATCATCAACTCAACTGTATTGAGTGGGTGTATGTGTGCATGCGAGAATGTGTGTGGCATGCGCCGCGCCAATGGTGCTTATGCATATCAATGTTAAGATACTTTCCGCGGTGCGATCTCGGCCTCTTACACAAGTTTCGTTTCATGTGCATAATTTTGCATCATATTTTGACATTACTTCTCTTGAAATACATCATATAGCGTGAAAAATAGCTCGATCAATCATCTGAGTAAAACGTTTCGATTGTGAGAACTGCAACATGAAAACTAATGTCCACTCGCACTAGCTGTGATACATATATCGATGTCATGCTATCGTTGATATGTTTCTCCCAGTGATCGGCCCACATCATCATCTACCTCAACATGTTATATAAATAAAATAACTTGATAAAGACTAGGCTTCACCCACTGTCGAATGCCTGTTCCGCGTCGCCAGTCTTCACATCATCGGGCCTGGTCGGTCAGTAATGCTGCCAGAAGTCGTCGGCCATGTGTCGCTGTATCTTCACCGGGGGCAGACACCTGAGAAAAAAACAATAAAGGAGCGTTACAATGTGCACGGTGTCTAACAAAATTGAAACCAGCAGGCTCAATTCTTATATATGCCCACATTCCTTCACCCCACTGGCGTCAAAGACGCAAATCCTACCGCGATGCGGTCGAGATTACACTAAAGAAACTGGCATCTGTCGCCAGCATTCGGCTGCGCGGCACAGTAATGGCGGCAAACCGGAAGACGCGCCACAACAATACTGTGTCGTCACGATACTACGGCAGACGCGCCATTTACGTTCCTGGCGACGTCAGATTTCAAGATGGCGACGCCTTTGATCTAGGCAAACTGGTGGGGGGGGGGGGGCGCTTTCTTCCACTTTCTACTTCGTTCTTTCAATGTTTTACTTGCGCTAGCCTATTTCTCAATACAGTACACACATAGGACTACAGTTGTATTATGGTACAACGGCCTGTGCGACATTCGGGTACTGTTTATGCACGATGCAAGTCAATGTGCGTGGAGTATAACACCGATTACATTCAACAATGTCATACTCTCTCCATTGATTTTTAGACCAAATATATCAGGCCTGTTGCGTCCGCGCGTATTAAAACCACTACACTACCCTACCCGCGCCTCTCGTAATGAAGTTTCAAACGTAGGGGCAATTGAGGTTGGCTTGCATTCTACGCAAGTGCCTAATTCTTGTCGGAAATGGAACAGAATATTCATATTCTTTTTCTCATTCACAGTACACTGTATATGATATGTATATACCACTCTTCGATGAGTTGTCTCAATGTCTCAAGCAGCTTTCCACCTATGTCTGGGCAAATAGAAGTCTGGACAGTATCTAATTTAACATTCGTACTGCTGAGCTTCAAACTACTACACTCAACGACAGAAGTTCCCTTCATTGTGTTGGCAATCTACTCTCTGCGATCTGGAACTCTAAAACGTGTTAACGGCGACGCCACGAGGGCTGTATGCAGGCTGCGCAAAGATGTATCTGAAGCATTATATGCCATTCCAAGCGATAGAAGACGTTCGTTCGCATACAGATTTACTCTGTAGTGTAATACTCTATGTAGGATGTACACTGTGTGTAGCTAGCTCGACATCAATGATTATATGATGCGACCATTGCTTGTTAGTTGCTTTGTGGTTTCGTTTTCATATTGAACTTGCGACATGTCTGCTCCTTGGTTTCAGGTCTTCCTATTTGAGTCCGTAGTGTGAGCGACACAGAGCCTCTGAGAATGCGACGCGCGAGTAGTGGTGAACCATACGCATGTCTAGTATATAATGTCGTAGTTGTCGGGTAGTTTGGAACAACCTTTGTTTTCTCGTATGGCACTTCGCCATCATTGTTATGTCAAGCTTTTGGCGTTACCTGTTTGTCGGCATAGCGCTCAAGACATGGCCAAAGAGCTGGCCTGTTGGCACTGATCACTGTAGCATATGCTATTGTTTCCAAGGCAATATACCTACATATGCATTCGATCTCCGTCACTACCTAGATAGAAATCTGCGTGCCGAGAAACGTGTGACTGCAGTAAATATTGGTCTCAAAACATCGAAAGATCTCTCTTAGAAGGAAGACATGTCAAATGCGTACCCTTGAGTTACACTATTGCAAAGAATGAGGCACTTGTGTAAGTTGGCTTTGCATGCTGATTCCTAAGTATGCTGTTTCCAGTCGAGATGAATGCGTTGTGCTGGCTGTCATGACGGTCAAAGAATCATCAACTCAACTGTATTGAGTGGGTGTATGTGTGCATGCGAGAATGTGTGTGGCATGCGCCGCGCCAATGGTGCTTATGCATATCAATGTTAAGATACTTTCCGCGGTGCGATCTCGGCCTCTTACACAAGTTTCGTTTCATGTGCATAATTTTGCATCATATTTTGACATTACTTCTCTTGAAATACATCATATAGCGTGAAAAATAGCTCGATCAATCATCTGAGTAAAACGTTTCGATTGTGAGAACTGCAACATGAAAACTAATGTCCACTCGCACTAGCTGTGATACATATATCGATGTCATGCTATCGTTGATATGTTTCTCCCAGTGATCGGCCCACATTATCATCTACCTCAACATGTTATATAAATAAAATAACTTGATAAAGACTAGGCTTCACCCACTGTCGAATGCCTGTTCCGCGTCGCCAGTCTTCACATCATCGGCCCTGGTCGGTCAGTAATGCTGCCAGAAGTCGTCGGCCATGTGTCGCTGTATCTTCACCGGGGGCAGACACCTGAGAAAAAAACAATAAAGGAGCGTTACAATGTGCACGGTGTCTAACAAAATTGAAACCAGCAGGCTCAATTCTTATATATGCCCACATTCCTTCACCCCACTGGCGTCAAAGACGCAAATCCTACCGCGATGCGGTCGAGATTACACTAAAGAAACTGGCATCTGTCGCCAGCATTCGGCTGCGCGGCACAGTAATGGCGGCAAACCGGAAGACGCGCCACAACAATACTGTGTCGTCACGACACTACGGCAGACGCGCCATTTACGTTCCTGGCGAAGTCAGATTTCAAGATGGCGACGCCTTTGATCTAGGCAAACTGGTGGGGGGGGCGCTTTCTTCCACTTTCTACTTCGTTCTTTCAATGTTTTACTTGCGCTAGCCTATTTCTCAATACGGTACACACATAGGACTACAGTTGTATTATGGTACAACGGCCTGTGCGACATTCGGGTACTTTTTATGCACGATGCAAGTCAATGTGCGTGGAGTATAACACCGATTACATTCAACAATGTCATACTCTCTCCATTGATTTTTAGACCAAATATATCAGGCCTGTTGCGTCCGCGCGTATTAAAACCACTACACTACCCTACCCGCGCCTCTCGTAATGAAGTTTCAAACGTAGGGGCAATTGAGGTTGGCTTGCATTCTACGCAAGTGCCTAATTCTTGTCGGAAATGGAACAGAATATTCATATTCTTTTTCTCATTCACAGTACACTGTATATGATATGTATATACCACTCTTCGATGAGTTGTCTCAATGTCTCAAGCAGCTTTCCACCTATGTCTGGGCAAATAGAAGTCTGGACAGTATCTAATTTAACATTCGTACTGCTGAGCTTCAAACTACTACACTCAACGACAGAAGTTCCCTTCATTGTGTTGGCAATCTACTCTCTGCGATATGGAACTCTAAAACGTGTTAACGGCGACGCCACGAGGGCTGTATGCAGGCTGCGCAAAGATGTATCTGAAGCATTATATGCCATTCCAAGCGATAGAAGACGTTCGTTCGCATACATATTTACTCTGTAGTGTAATACTCTATGTAGGATGTACACTGTGTGTAGCTAGCTCGACATCAATGATTATATGATGCGACCATTGCTTGTTAGTTGCTTTGTGATTTCGTTTTCATATTGAACTTGCGACATGTCTGCTCCTTGGTTTCAGGTCTTCCTATTTGAGTCCGTAGTGTGAGCGACACAGAGCGTCTGAGAATGCGACGCGCGAGTAGTGGTGAACCCTACGCATGTCTAGTATATAATGTCGTAGTTGTCGGGTAGTTTGGAACAACCTTTGTTTTCTCGTATGGCTCTTCGCCATCAATGTTATGTCAAGCTTTTGGCGTTACCTGTTTGTCGGCATAGCGCTCAAGACATGGCCAAAGAGCTGGCCTGTTGGCACTGATCACTGTAGCATATGCTATTGTTTCCAAGGCAATATACCAACATATGCATTCGATCTCCGTCACTACCTAGATAGAAATCTGCGTGCCGAGAAACGTGTGACTGCAGTTAATATTGGTCTCAAAACATCGAAAGATCTCTCTCAGAAGGAAGACATGTCAAATGCGTACCCTTGAGTTACACTATTGCAAAGAATGAGGCACTTGTGTAAGTTGGCTTTGCATGCTGATTCCTAAGTATGCTGTTTCCAGTCGAGATGAATGCGTTGTGCTGGCTGTCATGACGGTCAAAGAATCATCAACTCAACTGTATTGAGTGGGTGTATGTGTGCATGCGAGAATGTGTGTGGCATGCGCCGCGCCAATGGTGCTTATGCATATCAATGTTAAGATACTTTCCGCGGTGCGATCTCGGCCTCTTACACAAGTTTCGTTTCATGTGCATAATTTTGCATCATATTTTGACATTACTTCTCTTGAAATACATCATATAGCGTGAAAAATAGCTCGATCAATCATCTGAGTAAAACGTTTCGATTGTGAGAACTGCAACATGAAAACTAATGTCCACTCGCACTAGCTGTGATACATATATCGATGTCATGCTATCGTTGATATGTTTCTCCCAGTGATCGGCCCACATTATCATCTACCTCAACATGTTATATAAATAAAATAACTTGATAAAGACTAGGCTTCACCCACTGTCGAATGCCTGTTCCGCGTCGCCAGTCTTCACATCATCGGGCCTGGTCGGTCAGTAATGCTGCCAGAAGTCGTCGGCCATGTGTCGCTGTATCTTCAACGGGGGCAGACACCTGAGAAAAAAACAATAAAGGAGCGTTACAATGTGCACGGTGTCTAACAAAATTGAAACCAGCAGGCTCAATTCTTATATATGCCCACATTCCTTCACCCCACTGGCGTCAAAGACGCAAATCCTACCGCGATGCGGTCGAGATTACACTAAAGAAACTGGCATCTGTCGCCAGCATTCGGCTGCGCGGCACAGTAATGGCGGCAAACCGGAAGACGCGCCACAACAATACTGTGTCGTCACGATACTACGGCAGACGCGCCATTTACGTTCCTGGCGACGTCAGATTTCAAGATGGCGACGCCTTTGATCTAGGCAAACTGGTGGGGGGGGGGGGGGCGCTTTCTTCCACTTTCTACTTCGTTCTTTCAATGTTTTACTTGCGCTAGCCTATTTCTCAATACGGTACACACATAGGACTACAGTTGTATTATGGTACAACGGCCTGTGCGACATTCGGGTACTTTTTATGCACGAAGCAAGTCAATGTGCGTGGAGTATAACACCGATTACATTCAACAATGTCATACTCTCTCCATTGATTTTTAGACCAAATATATCAGGCCTGTAGCGTCCGCGCGTATTAAAACCACTACACTACCCTACCCGCGCCTCTCGTAATGAAGTTTCAAACGTAGGGGCAATTGAGGTTGGCTTGCATTCTACGCAAGTGCCTAATTCTTGTCGGAAATGGAACAGAATATTCATATTCTTTTTCTCATTCACAGTACACTGTATATGATATGTATATACCACTCTTCGATGAGTTGTCTCAATGTCTCAAGCAGCTTTCCACCTATGTCTGGGCAAATAGAAGTCTGGACAGTATCTAATTTAACATTCGTACTGCTGAGCTTCAAACTACTACACTCAACGACAGAAGTTCCCTTCATTGTGTTGGCAATCTACTCTCTGCGATCTGGAACTCTAAAACGTGTTAACGGCGACGCCACGAGGGCTGTATGCAGGCTGCGCAAAGATGTATCTGAAGCATTATATGCCATTCCAAGCGATAGAAGACGTTCGTTCGCATACAGATTTACTATGTAGAGTAATACTCTATGTAGGATGTACACTGTGTGTAGCTAGCTCGACATCAATGATTATATGATGCGACCATTGCTTGTTAGTTGCTTTGTGGTTTCGTTTTCATATTGAACTTGCGACATGTCTGCTCCTTGGTTTCAGGTCTTCCTATTTGAGTCCGTAGTGTGAGCGACACAGAGCCTCTGAGAATGCGACGCGCGAGTAGTGGTGAACCATACGCATGTCTAGTATATAATGTCGTAGTTGTCGGGTAGTTTGGAACAACCTTTGTTTTCTCGTATGGCACTTCGCCATCATTGTTATGTCAAGCTTTTGGCGTTACCTGTTTGTCGGCATAGCGCTCAAGACATGGCCAAAGAGCTGGCCTGTTGGCACTGATCACTGTAGCATATGCTATTGTTTCCAAGGCAATATACCAACATATGCATTCGATCTCCGTCACTACCTAGATAGAAATCTGCGTGCCGAGAAACGTGTGACTGCAGTAAATATTGGTCTCAAAACATCGAATGATCTCTACACTTGTCTTAGAAGGAAGACATGTCAAATGCGTACCCTTGAGTTACACTATTGCAAAGAATGAGGCACTTGTGTAGGTTGGCTTTGCATGCTGATTCCTAAGTATGCTGTTTCCAGTCGAGATGAATGCGTTGTGCTGGCTGTCATGACGGTCAAAGAATCATCAACTCAACTGTATTGTGTGGGTGTATGTGTGCATGCGAGAATGTGTGTGGCATGCGCCGCGCCAATGGTGCTTATGCATATCAATGTTAAGATACTTTCCGCGGTGCGATCTCGGCCTCTTACACAAGTTTCGTTTCATGTGCATAATTTTGCATCATATTTTGACATTACTTCTCTTGAAATACATCATATAGCGTGAAAAATAGCTCGATCAATCATCTGAGTAAAACGTTTCGATTGTGAGAACTGCAACATGAAAACTAATGTCCACTCGCACTAGCTGTGATACATATATCGATGTCATGCTATCGTTGATATGTTTCTCCCAGTGATCGGCCCACATTATCATCTACCTCAACATGTTATATAAATAAAATAACTTGATAAAGACTAGGCTTCACCCACTGTCGAATGCCTGTTCCGCGTCGCCAGTCTTCACATCATCGGCCCTGGTCGGTCAGTAATGCTGCCAGAAGTCGTCGGCCATGTGTCGCTGTATCTTCACCGGGGGCAGACACCTGAGAAAAAAACAATAAAGGAGCGTTACAATGTGCACGGTGTCTAACAAAATTGAAACCAGCAGGCTCAATTCTTATATATGCCCACATTCCTTCACCCCACTGGCGTCAAAGACGCAAATCCTACCGCGATGCGGTCGAGATTACACTAAAGAAACTGGCATCTGTCGCCAGCATTCGGCTGCGCGGCACAGTAATGGCGGCAAACCGGAAGACGCGCCACAAAAATACTGTGTCGTCACGACACTACGGCAGACGCGCCATTTACGTTCCTGGCGACGTCAGATTTCAAGATGGCGACGCCTTTGATCTAGGCAAACTGGTGGGGGGGGGGGGGGGGCGCTTTCTTCCACTTTCTACTTCGTTCTTTCAATGTTTTACTTGCGCTAGCCTATTTCTCAATACGGTACACACATAGGACTACAGTTGTATTATGGTACAACGGCCTGTGCGACATTCGGGTACTTTTTATGCACGATGCAAGTCAATGTGCGTGGAGTATAACACCGATTACATTCAACAATGTCATACTCTCTCCATTGATTTTTAGACCAAATATATCAGGCCTGTTGCGTCCGCGCGTATTAAAACCACTACACTACCCTACCCGCGCCTCTCGTAATGAAGTTTCAAACGTAGGGGCAATTGAGGTTGGCTTGCATTCTACGCAAGTGCCTAATTCTTGTCGGAAATGGAACAGAATATTCATATTCTTTTTCTCATTCACAGTACACTGTATATGATATGTATATACCACTCTTCGATGAGTTGTCTCAATGTCTCAAGCAGCTTTCCACCTATGTCTGGGCAAATAGAAGTCTGGACAGTATCTAATTTAACATTCGTACTGCTGAGCTTCAAACTACTACACTCAACGACAGAAGTTCCCTTCATTGTGTTGGCAATCTACTCTCTGCGATATGGAACTCTAAAACGTGTTAACGGCGACGCCACGAGGGCTGTATGCAGGCTGCGCAAAGATGTATCTGAAGCATTATATGCCATTCCAAGCGATAGAAGACGTTCGTTCGCATACATATTTACTCTGTAGTGTAATACTCTATGTAGGATGTACACTGTGTGTAGCTAGCTCGACATCAATGATTATATGATGCGACCATTGCTTGTTAGTTGCTTTGTGGTTTCGTTTTCATATTGAACTTGCGACATGTCTGCTCCTTGGTTTCAGGTCTTCCTATTTGAGTCCGTAGTGTGAGCGACACAGAGCGTCTGAGAATGCGACGCGCGAGTAGTGGTGAACCCTACGCATGTCTAGTATATAATGTCGTAGTTGTCGGGTAGTTTGGAACAACCTTTGTTTTCTCGTATGGCTCTTCGCCATCAATGTTATGTCAAGCTTTTGGCGTTACCTGTTTGTCGGCATAGCGCTCAAGACATGGCCAAAGAGCTGGCCTGTTGGCACTGATCACTGTAGCATATGCTATTGTTTCCAAGGCAATATACCAACATATGCATTCGATCTCCATCACTACCTAGATAGAAATCTGCGTGCCGAGAAACGTGTGACTGCAGTAAATATTGGTCTCAATACATCGAATGATCTCTACACTTGTCTTAGAAGGAAGACATGTCAAATGCGTACCCTTGAGTTGCACTATTGCAAAGAATGAGGCACTTGTGTAGGTTGGCTTTGCATGCTGATTCCTAAGTATGCTGTTTCCAGTCGAGATCAATGCGTTGTGCTGGCTGTCATGACGGTCAAAGAATCATCAACTCAACTGTATTGAGTGGGTGTATGTGTGCATGCGAGAATGTGTGTGGCATGCGCCGCGCCAATGGTGCTTATGCATATCAATGTTAAGATACTTTCCGCGGTGCGATCTCGGCCTCTTACACAAGTTTCGTTTTATGTGCATAATTTTGCATCATATTTTGACATTACTTCTCTTGAAATACATCATATAGCGTGAAAAATAGCTCGATAATCATCTGAGTAAAACGTTTCGATTGTGAGAACTGCAACATGAAAACTAATGTCCACTCGCACTAGCTGTGATACATATATCGATGTCATGCTATCGTTGATATGATTCTCCCAGTGATCGGCCCACATTATCATCTACCTCAACATGTTATATAAATAAAATAACTTGATACACACATAGGACTACAGATGTATTATGGTACAACGGCCTGTGCGACATTCGGGTACTTTTTATGCACGATGCAAGTCAATGTGCGTGGCGGATAACACCGATTAGATTCAACAATGTCATACTCTCTCCATTGATTTTTAGACCAAATATATCAGGCCTGTTGCGTCCGCGCGTATTAAAACCACTACACTACCCTACCCGCGCCTCTCGTAATGAAGTTTCAAACGTAGGGGCAATTGAGGTTGGCTTGCATTCTACGCAAGTGCCTAATTCTTGTCGGAAATGGAACAGAATATTCATATTCTTGTTCTCGTTCACAGTACAATGTATATGATACGTATATACCACTCTTCGATGAGTTGTCTCAATGTCTCAAGCAGCTTTCCACCTATGTCTAGGCAAATAGAAGTCTGGACAGTATCTAATTTAACATTCGTACTGCTGAGCTTCAAACTACTACACTCAACGACAGAAGTTCCCTTCATTGTGTTGGCAATCTACTCTCTGCGATCTGGAATTCTAAAACGTGTTAACGGCGACGCCACGAGGGCTGTATGCAGGCTGCGCAAAGATGTATCTGAAGCATTATATGCCATTCCAAGCGATAGAAGACGTTCGTTCGCATACAGATTTACTCTGTAGTGTAATACTCTATGTAGGATGTACACTGTGTGTAGCTAGCTCGACATCAATGATTATATGATGCGACCATTGCTTGTTAGTTGCTTTGTGGTTTCGTTTTCATATTGAACTTGCGACATGTCTGCTCCTTGGTTTCAGGTCTTCCTATTTGAGTCCGTAGTGTGAGCGACACAGAGCGTCTGAGAATGCGACGCGCGAGTAGTGGTGAACCCTACGCATGTCTAGTATATAATGTCGTAGTTGTCGGGTAGTTTGGAACAACCTTTGTTTTCTCGTATGGCTCTTCGCCATCAATGTTATGTCAAGCTTTTGGCGTTACCTGTTTGTCGGCATAGCGCTCAAGACATGGCCAAAGAGCTGGCCTGTTGGCACTGATCACTGTAGCATATGCTATTGTTTCCAAGGCAATATACCAACATATGCATTCGATCTCCGTCACTACCTAGATAGGAATCTGCGTGCCGAGAAACGTGTGACTGCAGTAAATATTGGTCTCAAAACATCGAATGATCTCTACACTTGTCTTAGAAGGAAGACATGTCAAATGCGTACCCTTGAGTTACACTATTGCAAAGAATGAGGCACTTGTGTAGGTTGGCTTTGCATGCTGATTCCTAAGTATGCTGTTTCCAGTCGAGATGAATGCGTTGTGCTGGCTGTCATGACGGTCAAAGAATCATCAACTCAACTGTATTGAGTGGGTGTATGTGTGCATGCGAGAATGTGTGTGGCATGCGCCGCGCCAATGGTGCTTATACTTATCAATGTTAAGATACTTTCCGCGGTGCGATCTCGGCCTCTTACACAAGTTTCGTTTCATGTGCATAATTTTGCATCATATTTTGACATTACTTCTCTTGAAATACATCATATAGCGTGAACAATAGCTCGATCAATCATCTGAGTAAAACGTTTCGATTGTGAGAACTGCAACATCAAAACTAATGTCCACTCGCACTAGCTGTGATACATATATCGATGTCATGCTATCGTTGATATGATTCTCCCAGTGATCGGCCCACATTATCATCTACCTCAACATGTTATATAAATAAAATAACTTGATACACACATAGGACTACAGATGTATTATGGTACAACGGCCTGTGCGACATTCGGGTACTTTTTATGCACGATGCAAGTCAATGTGCGTGGCGGATAACACCGATTAGATTCAACAATGTCATACTCTCTCCATTGATTTTTAGACCAAATATATCAGGCATGTTGCGTCCGCGCGTATTAAAACCACTACACTACCCTACCCACGCCTCTCGTAATGAAGTTTCAAACGTAGGGGCAATTGAGGTTGGCTTGCATTCTACGCAAGTGCCTAATTCTTGTCGGAAATGGAACAGAATATTCATATTCTTGTTCTCGTTCACAGTACAATGTATATGATACGTATATACCACTCTTCGATGAGTTGTCTCAATGTCTCAAGCAGCTTTCCACCTATGTCTAGGCAAATAGAAGTCTGGACAGTATCTAATTTAACATTCGTACTGCTGAGCTTCAAACTACTACACTCAACGACAGAAGTTCCCTTCATTGTGTTGGCAATCTACTCTCTGCGATCTGGAATTCTAAAACGTGTTAACGGCGACGCCACGAGGGCTGTATGCAGGCTGCGCAAAGATGTATCTGAAGCATTATATGCCATTCCAAGCGATAGAAGACGTTCGTTCGCATACAGATTTACTATGTATTGTAATACTCTATGTAGGATGTACACTGTGTGTAGCTAGCTCGACATCAATGATTATATGATGCGACCATTGCTTGTTAGTTGCTTTGTGGTTTCGTTTTCATATTGAACTTGCGACATGTCTGCTCCTTGGTTTCAGGTCTTCCTATTTGAGTCCGTAGTGTGAGCGACACAGAGCCTCTAAGAATGCGACGCGCGAGTAGTGGTGAACCCTACGCATGTCTAGTATATAATGTCGTAGTTGTCGGGTAGTTTGGAACAACCTTTGTTTTCTCGTATGGCTCTTCGTCATCAATGTTATGTCAAGCTTTTGGCGTTACCTGTTTGTCGGCATAGCGCTCAAGACATGGCCAAAGAGCTGGCCTGTTGGCACTGATCACTGTAGCATATGCTATTGTCTCCAAGGCAATATACCAACATATGCATTCGATCTCCGTCACTACCTAGATAGAAATCTGCGTGCCGAGAAACGTGTGACTGCAGTAAATATTGGTCTCAAAACATCGAATGATCTCTACACTTGTCTTAGAAGGAAGACATGTCAAATGCGTACCCTTGAGTTACACTATTGCAAAGAATGAGGCACTTGTGTAGGTTGGCTTTGCATGCTGATTCCTAAGTATGCTGTTTCCAGTCGAGATGAATGCGTTGTGCTGGCTGTCATGACGGTCAAAGAATCATCAACTCAACTGTATTGAGTGGGGGTATGTGTGCATGCGAGAATGTGTGTGGCATGCGCCGCGCCAATGGTGCTTATGCATATCAATGTTAAGATACTTTCCGCGGTGCGATCTCGGCCTCTTACACAAGTTTCGTTTCATGTGCATAATTTTGCATCATATTTTGACATTACTTCTCTTGAAATACATCATATAGCGTGAAAAATAGCTCGATCAATCATCTGAGTAAAACGTTTCGATTGTGAGAACTGCAACATGAAAACTAATGTCCACTCGCACTAGCTGTGATACATATATCGATGTCATGCTATCGTTGATATGTTTCTCCCAGTGATCGGCCCACATTATCATCTACCTCAACATGTTATATAAATAAAATAACTTGATAAAGACTAGGCTTCACCCACTGTCGAATGCCTGTTCCGCGTCGCCAGTCTTCACATCATCGGGCCTGGTCGGTCAGTAATGCTGCCAGAAGTCGTCGGCCATGTGTCGCTGTATCTTCACCGGGGGCAGACACCTGAGAAAAAAACAATAAAGGAGCGTTACAATGTGCACGGTGTCTAACAAAATTGAAACCAGCAGGCTCAATTCTTATATATGCCCACATTCCTTCACCCCACTGGCGTCAAAGACGCAAATCCTACCGCGATGCGGTCGAGATTACACTAAAGAAACTGGCATCTGTCGCCAGCATTCGGCTGCGCGGCACAGTAATGGCGGCAAACCGGAAGACGCGCCACAACAATACTGTGTCGTCACGATACTACGGCAGACGCGCCATTTACGTTCCTGGCGACGTCAGATTTCAAGATGGCGACGCCTTTGATCTAGGCAAACTGGTGGGGGGGGGGGGCGCTTTCTTCCACTTTCTACTTCGTTCTTTCAATGTTTTACTTGCGCTAGCCTATTTCTCAATACGGTACACACATAGGACTACAGTTGTATTATGGTACAACGGCCTGTGCGACATTCGGGTACTTTTTATGCACGAAGCAAGTCAATGTGCGTGGAGTATAACACCGATTACATTCAACAATGTCATACTCTCTCCATTGATTTTTAGACCAAATATATCAGGCCTGTAGCGTCCGCGCGTATTAAAACCACTACACTACCCTACCCGCGCCTCTCGTAATGAAGTTTCAAACGTAGGGGCAATTGAGGTTGGCTTGCATTCTACGCAAGTGCCTAATTCTTGTCGGAAATGGAACAGAATATTCATATTCTTTTTCTCATTCACAGTACACTGTATATGATATGTATATACCACTCTTCGATGAGTTGTCTCAATGTCTCAAGCAGCTTTCCACCTATGTCTGGGCAAATAGAAGTCTGGACAGTATCTAATTTAACATTCGTACTGCTGAGCTTCAAACTACTACACTCAACGACAGAAGTTCCCTTCATTGTGTTGGCAATCTACTCTCTGCGATCTGGAACTCTAAAACGTGTTAACGGCGACGCCACGAGGGCTGTATGCAGGCTGCGCAAAGATGTATCTGAAGCATTATATGCCATTCCAAGCGATAGAAGACGTTCGTTCGCATACAGATTTACTCAGTAGTGTAATACTCTATGTAGGATGTACACTGTGTGTAGCTAGCTCGACATCAGTGATTATATGATGCGACCATTGCTTGTTAGTTGCTTTGTGGTTTCGTTTTCATATTGAAATTGCGACATGTCTGCTCCTTGGTTTCAGGTCTTCCTATTTGAGTCCGTAGTGTGAGCGACACAGAGCCTCTGAGAATGCGACGCGCGAGTAGTGGTGAACCCTACGCATGTCTAGTATATAATGTCGTAGTTGTCGGGTAGTTTGGAACAACCTTTGTTTTCTCGTATGGCTCTTCGCCATCAATGTTATGTCAAGCTTTTGGCGTTACCTGTTTGTCGGCATAGCGCTCAAGACATGGCCAAAGAGCTGGCCTGTTGGCACTGATCACTGTAGCATATGCTATTGTTTCCAAGGCAATATACCAACATATGCATTCGATCTCCATCACTACCTAGATAGAAATCTGCGTGCCGAGAAACGTGTGACTGCAGTAAATATTGGTCTCAATACATCGAATGATCTCTACACTTGTCTTAGAAGGAAGACATGTCAAATGCGTACCCTTGAGTTGCACTATTGCAAAGAATGAGGCACTTGTGTAGGTTGGCTTTGCATGCTGATTCCTAAGTATGCTGTTTCCAGTCGAAATCAATGCGTTGTGCTGGCTGTCATGACGGTCAAAGAATCATCAACTCAACTGTATTGAGTGGGTGTATGTGTGCATGCGAGAATGTGTGTGGCATGCGCCGCGCCAATGGTGCTTATGCATATCAATGTTAAGATACTTTCCGCGGTGCGATCTCGGCCTCTTACACAAGTTTCGTTTTATGTGCATAATTTTGCATCATATTTTGACATTACTTCTCTTGAAATACATCATATAGCGTGAAAAATAGCTCGATAATCATCTGAGTAAAACGTTTCGATTGTGAGAACTGCAACATGAAAACTAATGTCCACTCGCACTAGCTGTGATACATATATCGATGTCATGCTATCGTTGATATGATTCTCCCAGTGATCGGCCCACATTATCATCTACCTCAACATGTTATATAAATAAAATAACTTGATAAAGACTAGGCTTCACCCACTGTCGAATGACTGTTCCGCGTCGCCAGTCTTCACAACATCGGGCCTGGTCGGTCAGTAATGCTGCCAGAAGTCGTCGGCCATGTGTCGCTGTATCTTCACCGGGGGCAGACACCTGAGAAAAAAACAATAAAAGAGCGTTACAATGAGCACGGTGTCTAACAAAATTGAAACCAGCAGGCTCAATTCTTACATATGCCCACATTCCTTCACCCCACTGGCGTCAAAGACGCAAATCCCACCGCGATGCGGTCGAGATTACACTAAAGAAACTGGCATCTGTCGCCAGCATTCGGCTGCGCGGCACAGTAATGGCGGCAAACCGGAAGACGCGCCACAACAATACTGTGTCGTCACGACACTACGGCAGACGCGCCATTTACGTTCCTGGCGACGTCAGATTTCAAGATGGCGACGCCTTTGATCTAGGCAAACTGGTGAGGGGGGGGGGGCGCTTTCTTCCCCTTTCTACTTCGTTCTTTCAATGTTTTACTTGCGCTAGCCTATTTCTCAATACGGTACACACATAGGACTACAGTTGTATTATGGTACAACGGCCTGTACGACATTCGGGTACTTTTTATGCACGATGCAAGTCAATGTGCGTGGCGTATAACACCGATTAGATTCAACAATGTCATACTCTCTCCATTGATTTTTAGACCAAATATATCAGGCCTGTTGCGTCCGCGCGTATTAAAACCACTACACTACCCTACCCGCGCCTCTCGTAATGAAGTTTCAAACGTAGGGGCAATTGAGGTTGGCTTGCATTCTACGCAAGTGCCTAATTCTTGTCGGAAATGGAACAGAATATTCATATTCTTTTTCTCATTCACAGTACACTGTATATGATATGTATATACCAATCTTCGATGAGTTGTCTCAATGTCTCAAGCAGCTTTCCACCTATGTCTAGGCAAATAGAAGTCTGGACAGTATCTAATTTAACATTCGTACTGCTGAGCTTCAAACTACTACACTCAACGACAGAAGTTCCCTTCATTGTGTTGGCAATCTACTCTCTGCGATCTGGAACTCTAAAACGTGTTAACGGCGACGCCACGAGGGCTGTATGCAGGCTGCGCAAAGATGTATCTGAAGCATTATATGCCATTCCAAGCGATAGAAGACGTTCGTTCGCATACAGATTTACTCTGTAGTGTAATACTCTATGTAGGATGTACACTGTGTGTAGCTAGCTCGACATCAATGATTATATGATGCGACCATTGCTTGTTAGTTGCTTTGTGGTTTCGTTTTCATATTGAACTTGCGACATGTCTGCTCCTTGGTTTCAGGTCTTCCTATTTGAGTCCGTAGTGTGAGCGACACAGAGCCTCTGAGAATGCGACGCGCGAGTAGTGGTGAACCCTACGCATGTCTAGTATATGATGTCGTAGTTGTCGGGTAGTTTGGAACAACCTTTGTTTTCTCGTATGGCTCTTCGCCATCAATGTTATATCTAGCTTTTGGCGTTACCTGTTTGTCGGCATAGCGCTCAAGACCTGGCCAAAGAGCTGGCCTGTTGGCACTGATCACTGTAGCATATGCTATTGTTTCCAAGGCAATATACCAACATATGCATTCGATCTCCGTCACTACCTAGATAGAAATCTGCGTGCCGAGAAACGTGTGACTGCAGTAAATATTGGTCTCAAAACATCGAATGATCTCTACACTTGTCTTAGAAGGAAAACATGTCAAATGCGTACCCTTGAGTTACACTATTGCAAAGAATGAGGCACTTGTGTAGGTTGGCTTTGCATGCTGATTCCTAAGTATGCTGTTTCCAGTCGAGATGAATGCGTTGTGCTGGCTGTCATGACGGTCAAAGAATCATCAACTCAACTGTATTGAGTGGGTGTATGTGTGCATGCGAGAATGTGTATGGCATGCGCCGCGCCAATGGTGCTTATGCATATCAATGTTAAGATACTTTCCGCGGTGCGATCTCGGCCTCTTACACAAGTTTCGTTTCATGTGCATAATTTTGCATCATATTTTGACATTACTTCTCTTGAAATACATCATATAGCGTGAAAAATAGCTCGATCAATCATCTGAGTAAAACGTTTCGATTGTGAGAACTGCAACATGAAAACTAATGTCCACTCGCACTAGCTGTGATACATATATCGATGTCATGCTATCGTTGATATGTTTCTCCCAGTGATCGGCCCACATTATCATCTACCTCAACATGTTATATAAATAAAATAACTTGATAAAGACTAGGCTTCACCCACTGTCGAATGCCTGTTCCGCGTCGCCAGTCTTCACATCATCGGGCCTGGTCGGTCAGTAATGCTGCCAGAAGTCGTCGGCCATGTGTCGCTGTATCTTCACCGGGGGCAGACACCTGAGAAAAAAACAATAAAGGAGCGTTACAATGTGCACGGTGTCTAACAAAATTGAAACCAGCAGGCTCAATTCTTATATATGCCCACATTCCTTCACCCCACTGGCGTCAAAGACGCAAATCCTACCTCGATGCGGTCGAGATTACACTAAAGAAACTGGCATCTGTCGCCAGCATTCGGCTACGCGGCACAGTAATGGCGGCAAACCGGAAGACGCGCCACAACAATACTGTGTCGTCACGGCACTACCGCAGACGCGCCATTTACGTTCCTGGCGACGTCAGATTTCAAGATGGCGACGCCTTTGATCTAGGCAAACTGGTGAGGGGGGAGGCGCTTTCTTCCACTTTCTACTTCGTTCTTTCAATGTTTTACTTGCGCTAGCCTATTTCTCAATACGGTACACACATAGGACTACAGTTGTATTATGGTACAACGGCCTGTGCGACATTCGGGTACTTTTTATGCACGATGCAAGTCAATGTGCGTGGAGTATAACACCGATTACATTCAACAATGTCATACTCTCTCCATTGATTTTTAGACCAAATATATCAGGCCTGTTGCGTCCGCGCGTATTCAAACCACTACACTACCCTACCCGCGCCTCTCGTAATGAAGTTTCAAACGTAGGGGCAATTGAGGTTGGCTTGCATTCTACGCAAGTGCCTAATTCTTGTCGGAAATGGAACAGAATATTCATATTCTTTTTCTCATTCACAGTACACTGTATATGATATGTATATACCACTCTTCGATGAGTTGTCTCAATGTCTCAAGCAGCTTTCCACCTATGTCTGGGCAAATAGAAGTCTGGACAGTATCTAATTTAACATTCGTACTGCTGAGCTTCAAACTACTACACTCAACGACAGAAGTTCCCTTCATTGTGTTGGCAATCTACTCTCTGCGATCTGGAACTCTAAAACGTGTTAACGGCGACGCCACGAGGGCTGTATGCAGGCTGCGCAAAGATGTATCTGAAGCATTATATGCCATTCCAAGCGATAGAAGACGTTCGTTCGCATACAGATTTACTCTGTAGTGTAATACTCTATGTAGGATGTACACTGTGTGTAGCTAGCTCGACATCAATGATTATATGATACGACCATTGCTTGTTAGTTGCTTTGTGGTTTCGTTTTCATATTGAACTTGCGACATGTCTGCTCCTTGGTTTCAGGTCTTCCTATTTGAGTCCGTAGTGTGAGCGACACAGAGCCTCTGAGAATGCGACGCGCGAGTAGTGGTGAACCCTACGTATGTCTAGTATATAATGTCGTAGTTGTCGGGTAGTTTGGAACAACCTTTGTTTTCTCGTATGGCTCTTCGCCATCAATGTTATGTCTAGCTTTTGGCGTTACCTGTTTGTCGGCATAGCGCTCAAGACATGGCCAAAGAGCTGGCCTGTAGGCACTGATCACTGTAGCATATGCTATTGTTTCCAAGGCAATATACCAACATATGCATTCGATCTCCGTCACTACCTAGATAGAAATCTGCGTGCCGAGAAACGTGTGACTGCAGTAAATATTGGTCTCAAAACATCGAATGATCTCTACACTTGTCTTAGAAGGAAGACATGTCAAATGCGTACCCTTGAGTTACACTATTGCAAAGAATGAGGCACTTGTGTAGGTTGGCTTTGCATGCTGATTCCTAAGTATGCTGTTTCCAGTCGAGATGAATGCGTTGTGCTGGCTGTCATGACGGTCAAAGAATCATCAACTCAACTGTATTGAGTGGGTGTATGTGTGCATGCGAGAATGTGTGTGGCATGCGCCGCGCCAATGGTGCTTATACTTATCAATGTTAAGATACTTTCCGCGGTGCGATCTCGGCCTCTTACACAAGTTTCGTTTCATGTGCATAATTTTGCATCATATTTTGACATTACTTCTCTTGAAATACATCATATAGCGTGAACAATAGCTCGATCAATCATCTGAGTAAAACGTTTCGATTGTGAGAACTGCAACATCAAAACTAATGTCCACTCGCACTAGCTGTGATACATGTATCGATGTCATGCTATCGTTGATATGATTCTCCCAGTGATCGGCCCACATTATCATCTACCTCAACATGTTATATAAATAAAATAACTTGATACACACATAGGACTACAGATGTATTATGGTACAACGGCCTGTGCGACATTCGGGTACTTTTTATGCACGATGCAAGTCAATGTGCGTGGCGGATAACACCGATTAGATTCAACAATGTCATACTCTCTCCATTGATTTTTAGACCAAATATATCAGGCCTGTTGGGTCCGCGCGTATTAAAACCACTACACTACCCTACCCGCGCCTCTCGTAATGAAGTTTCAAACGTAGGGGCAATTGAGGTTGGCTTGTATTCTACGCAAGTGCCTAATTCTTGTCGGAAATGGAACATAATATTCATATTCTTGTTCTCATTCACACTACACTGTATATGATATGTATATACCACTCTTCGATGAGTTGTCTCAATGTCTCAAGCAGCTTTCCACCTATGTCTAGGCAAATAGAAGTCTGGACAGTATCTAATTTAACATTCGTACTGCTGAGCTTCAATCTACTACACTCAACGACAGAAGTTCCCTTCATTGTGTTGGCAATCTACTCTCTGCGATCTGGAATTCTAAAACGTGTTAACGGCGACGCCACGAGGGCTGTATGCAGGCTGCGCAAAGATGTATCTGAAGCATTATATGCCATTCCAAGCGATAGAAGACGTTCGTTCGCATACAGATTTACTCTGTAGTGTAATACTCTATGTAGGATGTACACTGTGTGTAGCTAGCTCGACATCAATGATTATATGATGCGACCATTGCTTGTTAGTTGCTTTGTGGTTTCGTTTTCATATTGAACTTGCGACATGTCTGCTCCTTGGTTTCAGGTCTTCCTATTTGAGTCCGTAGTGTGAGCGACACAGAGCGTCTGAGAATGCGACGCGCGAGTAGTGGTGAACCCTACGCATGTCTAGTATATAATGTCGTAGTTGTCGGGTAGTTTGGAACAACCTTTGTTTTCTCGTATGGCTCTTCGCCATCAATGTTATGTCAAGCTTTTGGCGTTACCTGTTTGTCGGCATAGCGCTCAAGACATGGCCAAAGAGCTGGCCTGTTGGCACTGATCACTGTAGCATATGCTATTGTTTCCAAGGCAATATACCAACATATGCATTCGATCTCCGTCACTACCTAGATAGGAATCTGCGTGCCGAGAAACGTGTGACTGCAGTAAATATTGGTCTCAAAACATCGAATGATCTCTACACTTGTCTTAGAAGGAAGACATGTCAAATGCGTACCCTTGAGTTACACTATTGCAAAGAATGAGGCACTTGTGTAGGTTGGCTTTGCATGCTGATTCCTAAGTATGCTGTTTCCAGTCGAGATGAATGCGTTGTGCTGGCTGTCATGACGGTCAAAGAATCATCAACTCAACTGTATTGAGTGGGTGTATGTGTGCATGCGAGAATGTGTGTGGCATGCGCCGCGCCAATGGTGCTTATACTTATCAATGTTAAGATACTTTCCGCGGTGCGATCTCGGCCTCTTACACAAGTTTCGTTTCATGTGCATAATTTTGCATCATATTTTGACATTACTTCTCTTGAAATACATCATATAGCGTGAACAATAGCTCGATCAATCATCTGAGTAAAACGTTTCGATTGTGAGAACTGCAACATCAAAACTAATGTCCACTCGCACTAGCTGTGATACATATATCGATGTCATGCTATCGTTGATATGATTCTCCCAGTGATCGGCCCACATTATCATCTACCTCAACATGTTATATAAATAAAATAACTTGATACACACATAGGACTACAGATGTATTATGGTACAACGGCCTGTGCGACATTCGGGTACTTTTTATGCACGATGCAAGTCAATGTGCGTGGCGGATAACACCGATTAGATTCAACAATGTCATACTCTCTCCATTGATTTTTAGACCAAATATATCAGGCATGTTGCGTCCGCGCGTATTAAAACCACTACACTACCCTACCCACGCCTCTCGTAATGAAGTTTCAAACGTAGGGGCAATTGAGGTTGGCTTGCATTCTACGCAAGTGCCTAATTCTTGTCGGAAATGGAACAGAATATTCATATTCTTGTTCTCGTTCACAGTACAATGTATATGATACGTATATACCACTCTTCGATGAGTTGTCTCAATGTCTCAAGCAGCTTTCCACCTATGTCTAGGCAAATAGAAGTCTGGACAGTATCTAATTTAACATTCGTACTGCTGAGCTTCAAACTACTACACTCAACGACAGAAGTTCCCTTCATTGTGTTGGCAATCTACTCTCTGCGATCTGGAATTCTAAAACGTGTTAACGGCGACGCCACGAGGGCTGTATGCAGGCTGCGCAAAGATGTATCTGAAGCATTATATGCCATTCCAAGCGATAGAAGACGTTCGTTCGCATACAGATTTACTATGTAGTGTAATACTCTATGTAGGATGTACACTGTGTGTAGCTAGCTCGACATCAATGATTATATGATGCGACCATTGCTTGTTAGTTGCTTTGTGGTTTCGTTTTCATATTGAACTTGCGACATGTCTGCTCCTTGGTTTCAGGTCTTCCTATTTGAGTCCGTAGTGTGAGCGACACAGAGCCTCTGAGAATGCGACGCGCGAGTAGTGGTGAACCCTACGCATGTCTAGTATATAATGTCGTAGTTGTCGGGTAGTTTGGAACAACCTTTGTTTTCTCGTATGGCTCTTCGTCATCAATGTTATGTCAAACTTTTGGCGTTACCTGTTTGTCGGCATAGCGCTCAAGACATGGCCAAAGAGCTGGCCTGTTGGCACTGATCACTGTAGCATATGCTATTGTCTCCAAGGCAATATACCAACATATGCATTCGATCTCCGTCACTACCTAGATAGAAATCTGCGTGCCGAGAAACGTGTGACTGCAGTAAATATTGGTCTCAAAACATCGAATGATCTCTACACTTGTCTTAGAAGGAAGACATGTCAAATGCGTACCCTTGAGTTACACTATTGCAAAGAATGAGGCACTTGTGTAGGTTGGCTTTGCATGCTGATTCCTAAGTATGCTGTTTCCAGTCGAGATGAATGCGTTGTGCTGGCTGTCATGACGGTCAAAGAATCATCAACTCAACTGTATTGAGTGGGTGTATGTGTGCATGCGAGAATGTGTGTGGCATGCGCCGCGCCAATGGTGCTTATGCATATCAATGTTAAGATACTTTCCGCGGTGCGATCTCGGCCTCTTACACAAGTTTCGTTTCATGTGCATAATTTTGCATCATATTTTGACATTACTTCTCTTGAAATACATCATATAGCGTGAAAAATAGCTCGATCAATCATCTGAGTAAAACGTTTCGATTGTGAGAACTGCAACATCAAAACTAATGTCCACTCGCACTAGCTGTGATACATATATCGATGTCATGCTATCGTTGATATGATTCTCCCAGTGATCGGCCCACATTATCATCTATCTCAACATGTTATATAAATAAAATAACTTGATAAAGACTAGGCTTCACCCACTGTCGAATGACTGTTCCGCGTCGCCAGTCTTCACATCATCGGGCCTGGTCGGTCAGTAATGCTGCCAGAAGTCGTCGGCCATGTGTCGCTGTATCTTCACCGGGGGCAGACACCTGAAAAAAAAACAATAAAAGAGCGTTACAATGTGCACGGTGTCTAACAAAATTGAAACCAGCAGGCTCAATTCTTACATATGCCCACATTCCTTCACCCCACTGGCGTCAAAGACGCAAATCCCACCGCGATGCGGTCGATATTACAGTAAAGAAACTGGCATCTGTCGCCAGCATTCGGCTGCGAGGCACAGTAATGGCGGCAAACCGGAAGACGCGCCACAACAATACTGTGTCGTCACGACACTACGGCAGACGCGCCATTTACGTTCCTGGCGACGTCAGATTTCAAGATGGCGACGCCTTTGATCTAAGCAAACTGGTGAGGGGGGGGGGGCGCTTTCTTCCACTTTCTACTTCGTTCTTTCAATGGTTTACTTGCGCTAGCCTATTTCTCAATACGGTACACACATAGGACTACAGTTGTATTATGGTACAACGGCCTGTGCGACATTCGTGTACTTTTTATGCACGATGCAAGTCAATGTGCGTGGCGTATAACACCGATTAGATTCAACAATGTCATTCTCTCTCCATTGCTTTTTAGACGAAATATATCACGCCTGTTGCGTCCGCGCGTATTAAAACCACTACACTACCCTACCCGCGCCTCTCGTAATGAAGTTTCAAACGTAGGGGCAATTGAGGTTGGCTTGCATTCTACGCAAGTGCCTAATTCTTGTCGGAAATGGAACAGAATATTCATATTCTTGTTCTCATTCACAGTACACTGTATATGATATGTATATACCACTCTTCGATGAGTTGTCTCAATGTCTCAAGCAGCTTTCCACCTATGTATAGGCAAATAGAAGTCTGGACAGTATCTAATTTAACATTCGTACTGCTGAGCTTCAAACTACTACACTCAACGACAGAAGTTCCCTTCATTGTGTTGGCAATCTACTCTCTGCGATCTGGAACTCTAAAACGTGTTAACGGCGACGCCACGAGGGCTGTATGCAGGCTGCGCAAAGATGTATCTGAAGCATTATATGCCATTCCAAGCGATAGAAGACGTTCGTTCGCATACAGATTTACTCTGTAGTGTAATACTCTATGTAGGATGTACACTGTGTGTAGCTAGCTCGACATCAATGATTATATGATGCGACCATTGCTTGTTAGTTGCCTTGTGGTTTCGTTTTCATATTGAACTTGCGACATGTCTGCTCCTTGGTTTCAGGTCTTCCTATTTGAGTCCGTAGTGTGAGCGACACAGAGCCTCTGAGAATGCGACGCGCGAGTAGTGGTGAACCCTACGCATGTCTAGTATATAATGTCGTAGTTGTCGGGTAGTTTGGAACAACCTTTGTTTTCTCGTATGGCTCTTCGTCATCAATGTTATGTCAAGCTTTTGGCGTTACCTGTTTGTCGGCATAGCGCTCAAGACATGGCCAAAGAGCTGGCCTGTTGGCACTGATCACTGTAGCATATGCTATTGTCTCCAAGGCAATATACCAACATATGCATTCGATCTCCGTCACTACCTAGATAGAAATCTGCGTGCCGAGAAACGTGTGACTGCAGTAAATATTGGTCTCAAAACATCGAATGATCTCTACACTTGTCTTAGAAGGAAGACATGTCAAATGCGTACCCTTGAGTTACACTATTGCAAAGAATGAGGCACTTGTGTAGGTTGGCTTTGCATGCTGATTCCTAAGTATGCTGTTTCCAGTCGAGATGAATGCGTTGTGCTGGCTGTCATGACGGTCAAAGAATCATCAACTCAACTGTATTGAGTGGGTGTATGTGTGCATGCGAGAATGTGTGTGGCATGCGCCGCGCCAATGGTGCTTATGCATATCAATGTTAAAGGAACGCAAAACCGAAAAGTTACATGCTATGCACGTGAAAGAGTAAATAAAAACAAACTATTTTGAACGGTAATCACATTTTTAATGTCAATGGTTTATTAGTAAAAAAAATCTGAACACCTTTTCTATCAAAGTTTGTAAGTTGCGCCATTTTGACTGATGTGTGACGTCAATAATGCTCGCAGTCTGGCAATTCTGTATTTAAAAATAATCGCTAGGTGGCGCTGTGTACATCCGATTCGTGTAGGCGAACCGACCTGATTTTCGTTCAGAAATAGCTGAATTTCGATTGCAACGATAAGGGCCAACATTTTCAAGATAGAACTGAACGCGCTGGTAAACCTGGTAAAGAAGACCCGCCGGAAGCCGAAATGCAGAGGCGAGTAACAAGCCGAGGCGACATTGAGTGATCGACAAGTGGTCGAAACTCGCCGAAACTTCGAAAGGCGAATGTATGCTGTTACTGTGGATACCCGTTACTGTAACTGTATTGTTAGGAGGAAGACTCAAAAATATGTCGGTGAAGGTAAGCATTTATGTGTCTAATATGAGAAATGTTGCCCTAAATGTTCATTATGAAATCTGGGCTGGATGTTAATTTAAGTAATTAAAATATCAACGCCAACGGAGTCGATGGTGGGTCAGTGACACTGTCACTGACAGATATGCTGATGGCCACCTCGCATTCGGTCCCGGAATTCGGCAGTTTCTACTTAGTCACAGCCATGCCATGTATTATTCTCCAAGTCAGTGGTGTAGTGTCGGATATGTTATACACAACTTGAAGTTACCCAATTTGAAACACATCATATCACATATGGGGTCATGGCTCTCCGATTTATCTCAGCCTGACACAGACTGACAGAGTGACAGGCTCGGTCCTTCGCCCATGTTTTCAGGAATCAATTTCCAAATTGCCCACAAATCATTGAAATGTGGAAAAAATGCAGATTAATTGTTGTTTTTTCAAATACTGGACATTATTATATTAACAGCAGCGACTGTGGCATGTTTTTTGTATTATTGACATAGCATGACCTGTGCGACTAAAAAACAGATGTGTGTCAATATTGATTGTTCTTTTAATAGGCGTGGTATATTTAAAGCGAGGGTTTGGAGCCTAATTCTGGAGGGCTAAATAAAGAAAGAAAATCACCACCCATGTTCTTTATGAAATCAACTTCATGCTGAATAATAAAGTTGTTTTTAGCTGAATATATGTCTATTAAAAATGACCATTTTGAACTGGGTAAAAGTAACACAACTAGCAGAACAAATATTCTAAACTATAACATATGTGGATATATTTATGTATATTCTGTGGTGGTCTTAATTGCAATGTAACTTTGTTGTCGTGTCAAGGTAACCATAATAGTAGCTGTGATGTTCTATATTGTGCTAATAATATTTCTTATTCATGAAAAACTCATTTATACATCTGGTTCTGTTTCAGATGGGCCATGATATATTACAAATGGCCATGGATTTTATAGTCTGTGTTTGGAGCAGACAGTGCTTCCAAATGTTAGACAACTGTCACATATATCTGCCAACAAAGATGTAAGTATAATATTATGTTCATGTATTTATAACAACAGTGAAATGTGTTGCTCACAATTTATTGACAATGAAAATAACATTAGAGTAACCAGAACACCAAACATTTTATATAATACAAATGACATTTCATACAATGAAAACACCACATATTATTCCATAGTAGAAATATACCCAACAAATTAGGTTTAACAGTAAATGATGTAGGATCATTCTAGAACATTTCGAGTAGCATGGCCAGTTGTCCACTATGTGAGAATTGAAAAAAGTTCCAGTGATTTTATAAAAACAGAACATGTATTCTATTGTATTTTCTACAATGATAATGGATTGAGTTACCTCCATTTTCATATGTCACCTGTCAACACAGTTCTTATATAGTGCAGTATCCAATCCTCAGACATGGGGTCAAATACATTTGTATTTGAAAGTATTTAAATAGTTTTAAGTAACTGTAATTGATGTTTAGTAATTAAATGTATTTGGATTCCTCAAGAGTATTTGTATTTAAATAAATGTCAACGTATTTGACCCCATGTCTGCTCGGCATTGTCCAAAGTGCTTTACACTTTACTCCCTGGCATACCTATTCAGTTAAACACCATCTCATGACTGTGGGAAGCATCCAGCCAAGCTGTAATTAATGAATCAAGACGGTTCGTGTTACAAATATCCACCACTGTCAATAGCCAGTTACTTGTTTACACAGCCGAGTGAATTGGAGCAATGACGGGTGAACAGACTTGCCCAAGGTTCGACACAGCAGCACATGGTTTCGTTCTCGTAGTTGAGAGTCTGAAGCCAAGTCCAAAGCTTTAAACCACTGTGCCACTATACATAGTTGATATATTTATTTAAGCCTTATTTTATTTCAGGAGTCCAAGTCGGCCATATACAGAGAATTTTACCCGGTGGATCCATGACAGGCTTGGTCGAAGGGTACAGAGAGTCATACCAGTGTATACCGGCCATAAGATCGAACTTCTGTGCTCTCAGCAGAGAACAAGATCTAGGATAACACTTGGCACTTGTTGACTGCTGCCCTTGCGAATTATCAGTTGATTTGTGAATAAGCAGTTGGATTGTCAATGAACAAATCAACTGACTCTTGACACCAGCAGACCTTCTTTCATTAGCTAGGGCATATCTGAACCAAGGATTGCAATTCTGACATGGACAGTCGTTGTGGGCAGCGGCCAGAGTTCTGACAAAGATGTAATTCACCATTCACTCATTCTTCCCACCACAGTGTGGTGGATCTGCAGGTAAACATACAGCTGTAGTGTCTTCTGCAGCTCCAATTACTTGCGTCTTGACCAGAAAACAGCCATGTTGTCAAGGTTCGCTAGGACGTGGCCGGACGTTCTTGCTAGAGCCATGGTTCCATCCTATAAATAAACAGGACATGCTGTACTGCTAAATATTTGTGTCATGTTGTATCTTATATACAGTGGCTTGTTATCAAGTGTGGTTGTCTTTAATAAAAAAAATTGTTATAATGACATTTAAGTGCTTCAGATTCTATTATCCAATAAACACAAACGTTGGCACCTCAAAATATCAATCGAACAGGAATATCTATGACAATGTATATTTTAACTGGCAAAATGTCATATTGACACATCACGCCAATGTGCATGGTGGATCATCTGACTTACTTGCTAAACTATTGGATTAAATTATTATTGAATTAGGTTAGTGATTTGCACTCTTATTGTGGGGAAGAAACTGGTACCAAATGTTTACCGACTGATCTTGTGGGATATCTACAAATCCTCGTTGACTCGTTCCATCTAGTATATTATGCTAGTCTGTTATTGGGGTGTGTTAATGTTTCTTCTTGTTTGCTGAGTGTGTCCCAATATTTCAAGAAACTCTACCTACCAATAAAGGCAATATTGCAAATTTGCAAAGTAATTTTTACAGTACATAAGTTATGTCTCATCATAGCTAATTATTCATCCTTTACTGTAAGCCTGTAACATGTCCTAGTATCAATGTATTAGTATCTGAACTGACACAGCACACAGAATTTGTAATTGTGTGTCTCGCTGAACGAATAACATGATTGAAAACAACATTCGCAATGCCAGTTTGTGATGTTTGAATAATATATTTACTGAAAAATATTGCAGGCATGCTGGCACATTCACAGTGGTCAACCTGAAAATAGGAACTGCGTAACTATGAAAGGCAGTATTTTTGAAAACTTATTTAGTGAATATTGTAAAACCTTAATTTATTCTTTAGACCTATTTATTTTAATGTTTTAAAGTATTTATTAAAATATTTTATTAAAGTAATTTTTTAAGTTTATTCAAATAATCAAAGAAAATATGTTTTAATGTCTTAACATATTTAATTTACCTTTATAGATACATTTCAAATACATTATTCTCTACTTTTTTAATTAATTTTTTATTTATGCTAATGTTTTAAATTATATATTATTTCAATCTATTTGAACAAATATATTTTGCATGTTTTATGTACCTATTTCAATCTGTATTGATTGCCCAGAGAATGAAATAAACCAACCAAAATCTAGGTGCTATATTATCGTTCATGCGAATTGATGGGGACATCTATGATCTGGCTTGCATTCAGCTGTGTTTTAATGTTACGGTCATGTTTAACACATGTAGCTTTACCTTATTTATATGCCTCTGTTCATGCAAACGTGATACCATTCAATGTAGGATAAAATAAAACTAATAATAATGAATAACAATATCGAACGGTTTAACTCGCTTGGACTTGGTCCTAGTCCTAGACCTAGTTAGCGGCTCCATGATCCCATGTCATGTACATACCTTCTAGAACGTTAACTGTGGTGGATGTTTATAAAATATATCAGTATGTACATAAGTCATAACGACAGACATCGCAATGTGTCTAATGGTACAAGATTTAAATAATTTAGACACAGAAGACTTAATATTTACTAACCTTCTTGCGCGCGCTGACTTGGCTACGGCGATGGAAGGTTTCGACCGGTAACCCGTTTCAACGAATATCGTTGGTGATTAAATATCGCGCCAATATCGTTTGCACAGCTCTAAATTTCAAAACTCGACGTCGCCAACGTTTCTGCGGATCTTGACCCACTATATACGATGAGAAACATCCCATTCGAAGCAAGGTTCTTCGAACGGATGTTCTTCTTCGAAGTTCGGGTATCTGACAACATTGTGTTTACAACGGCGATAAGCATTATTATGCGTCATCGGACACGTGACTTTAAGGCCGGTTCTGCGTGCTGAATGGTTATACAACAGGAAGAGGCGGACCGGGGCGCGTTAATGGCCGCCTCTACGGAGCCGAGGATTTCAGTGAAATTATCCACTTTGAAATTATTTTACTAATAAACCACTGTCGTTAAAAATGTGATTACCGTTCAGAATGGTTGCTTTGTATTAGCTCTTTCACGTGCATATCACGTAATATTTCCCTTTTGGCTTCCTTTAAGATACTTTCCGCGGTGCGATCTCGGCCTCTTACACAAGTTTCGTTTCATGTGCATAATTTTGCATCATATTTTGACATTACTTCTCTTGAAATACATCATATAGCGTGAAAAATAGCTCGATCAATCATCTGAGTAAAACGTTTCGATTGTGAGAACTGCAACATCAAAACTAATGTCCACTCGCACTAGCTGTGATACATATATCGATGTCATGCTATCGTTGATATGTTTCTCCCAGTGATCGGCCCACATTATCATCTACCTCAACATGTTATATAAATAAAATAACTTGATAAAGACTAGGCTTCACCCACTGTCGAATGACTGTTCCGCGTCGCCAGTCTTCACATCATCGGGCCTGGTCGGTCAGTAATGCTGCCAGAAGTCGTCGGCCATGTGTCGCTGTATCTTCACCGGGGGCAGACACCTGAGAAAAAAACAATAAAAGAGCGTTACAATGTGCACGGTGTCTAACAAAATTGAAACCAGCAGGCTCAATTCTTACATTTGCCCACATTCCTTCACCCCACTGGCGTCAAAGACGCAAATCCCACCGCGATGCGGTCGAGATTACACTAAAGAAACTGGCATCTGTCGCCAGCATTCCGCTGCGCGGCACAGTAATGGCGGCAAACCGGAAGACGCGCCACAACAATACTGTGTCGTCACGACACTACGGCAGACGCGCCATTTACGTTCCTGGCGACGTCAGATTTCAAGATGGCGACGCCTTTGATCTAGGCAAACTGGTGAGGGGGGGGGGGGGGCGCTTTCTTCCACTTTCTACTTCGTTCTTTCAATGGTTTACTTGCGCTAGCCTATTTCTCAATACGGTACACACATAGGACTGCAGTTGTATTATGGTATAACGGCCTGTGCGACATTCGGGTACTTTTTATGCACGATGCAAGTCAATGTGCGTGGCGTATAACACCGATTAGATTCAACAATGTCATACTCTCTCCATTGATTTTTAGACCAAATATATCAGGCCTGTTGCGTCCGCGCGTATCAAAACCACTACACTACCCTACCCGCGCCTCTCGTAATGAAGTTTCAAACGTAGGGGCAATTGAGGTTGGCTTGTATTCTACGCAAGTGCCTAATTCTTGTCGGAAATGGAACAGAATATTCATATTCTTGTTCTCATTGACAGTACACTGTATATGATATGTAAATACCACTCTTCGATGAGTTGTCTCAATGTCTCAAGCAGCTTTCCACCTATGTCTAGGCAAATAGAAGTCTGGACAGTATCTAATTTAACATTCGTACTGCTGAGCTTCAAACTACTACACTCAACGACATAAGTTCCCTTCATTGTGTTGGCAATCTACTCTCTGCGATCTGGAACTCTAAAACGTGTTAACGGCGACGCCACGAGGGCTGTATGCAGGCTGCGCAAAGATGTATCTGAAGCATTATATGCCATTCCAAGCGATAGAAGACGTTCTTTCGCATACAGATTTACTCTGTAGTGTAATACGCTATGTAGGATGTACACTGTGTGTAGCTAGCTCGACATCAATGATTATATGATGCGACCATTGCTTGTTAGTTGCTTTGTGGTTTCGTTTTCATATTGAACTTGCGACATGTCTGCTCCTTGGTTTCAGGTCTTCCTATTTGAGTCCGTAGTGTGAGCGACACAGAGCCTCTGAGAATGCGACGCGCGAGTAGTGGTGAACCCTACGCATGTCTAGTATATAATGTCGTAGTTGTCGGGTAGTTTGGAACAACCTTTGTTTTCTCGTATGGCTCTTCGCCATGAATGTTATGTCAAGCTTTTGGCGTTACCTGTTTGTCGGCATAGCGCTCAAGACATGGCCAAAGAGCTGGCCTGTTGGCACTGATCACTGTAGCATATGCTATTGTTTCCAAGGCAATATACCAACATATGCATTCGATCTCCGTCACTACCTAGATAGGAATCTGCGTGCCGAGAAACGTGTGACTGCAGTAAATATTGGTCTCAAAACATCGAATGATCTCTACACTTGTCTTAGAAGGAAGACATGTCAAATGCGTACCCTTGAGTTACACTATTGCAAAGAATGAGGCATTTGTGTAGGCTGGCTTTGCATGCTGATTCCTAAGTATGCTGTTTCCAGTCGAGATGAATGCGTTGTGCTGGCTGTCATGACGGTCAAAGAATCATCAACTCAACTGTATTGAGTGGGTGTATGTGTGCATGCGAGAATGTGTGTGGCATGCGCCTCGCCAATGGTGCTTATGCATATCAATGTTAAGATACTTTCCGCGGTGCGATCTCGGCCTCTTACACAAGTTTCGTTTCATGTGCATAATTTTGCATCATATTTTGACATTACTTCTCTTGAAATACATCATATAGCGTGAAAAATAGCTCGATCAATCATCTGAGTAAAACGTTTCGATTGTGAGAACTGCAACATCAAAACTAATGTCCACTCGCACTAGCTGTGATACATATATCGATGTCATGCTATCGTTGATATGATTCTCCCAGTGATCGGCCCACATTATCATCTACCTCAACATGTTATATAAATAAAATAACTTGATAAAGACTAGGCTTCACCCACTGTCGAATGACTGTTCCGCGTCGCCAGTCTTCACATCATCGGGCCTGGTCGGTCAGTAATGCTGCCAGAAGTCGTCGGCCATGTGTCGCTGTATCTTCACCGGGGGCAGACACCTGAGAAAAAAACAATAAAAGAGCGTTACAATGTGCACGGTGTCTAACAAAATTGAAACCAGCAGGCTCAATTCTTACATATGCCCACATTCCTTCACCCCACTGGCGTCAAAGACGCAAATCCCACCGCGATGCGGTCGAGATTACACTAAAGAAACTGGCATCTGTCGCCAGCATTCGGCTGCGCGGCACAGTAATGGCGGCAAACCGGAAGACGCGCCACAACAATACTGTGTCGTCACGACACTACGGCAGACGCGCCATTTACGTTCCTGGCGACGTCAGCTTTCAAGATGGCGACGCCTTTGATCTAGGCAAACTGGTGAGGGGGGGGGGGCGCTTTCTTCCACTTTCTACTCCGTTCTTTCAATGTTTTACTTGCGCTAGCCTATTTCTCAATACGGTACACACATAGGACTACAGTTGTATTATGTTACAACGGCCTGTGCGACATTCGGGTAGTTTTTATGCACGATGCAAGTCAATGTGCGTGGCGGATAACACCGATTAGATTCAACAATGTCATACTCTCTCCATTGATTTTTAGACCAAATATATCAGGCCTGTTGCGTCCGCGCGTATTAAAACCACTACACTACCCTACCCGCGCCTCTCGTAATGAAGTTTCAAACGTAGGGGCAATTGAGGTTGCCTTGCATTCTACGCAAGTGCCTAATTATTGTCGGAAATGGAACAGAATATTCATATTCTTGTTCTCATTCACAGTACACTGTATATGATATGTATATACCACTCTTCGATGAGTTGTCTCAATGTCTCAAGCAGCTTTCCACCTATGTCTAGGCAAATAGAAGTCTGGACAGTATCTAATTTAACATTCGTACTGCTGAGCTTCAAACTACTACACTCAACGACAGAAGTTCCCTTCATTGTGTTGGCAAACTACTCTCTGCGATCTGGAACTCTAAAACGTGTTAACGGCGACGCCACGAGGGCTGTATGCAGGCTGCGCAAAGATGTATCTGAAGCATTATATGCCATTCCAAGCGATAGAAGACGTTCGTTCGCATACAGATGTACTCTGTAGTCTAATACTCTATGTAGGATGTACACTGTGTGTAGCTAGCTCGACATCAATGATTATATGATGCGACCATTGCTTGTTAGTTGCTTTGTGGTTTCGTTTTCATATTGAACTTGCGACATGTCTGCTCCTTGGTTTCAGGTCTTCCTATTCGAGTACGTAGTGTGAGCGACACAGAGCGTCTGAGAATGCGACGGGCGAGTAGTGGTGAACCCTACGCATGTCTAGTATATAATGTCGTAGTTGTCGGGTAGTTTGGAACAACCTTTGTTTTCTCGTATGGCTCTTCGCCATCAATGTTATGTCAAGCTTTTGGCGTTACCTGTTTGTCGGCATAGCGCTCAAGACATGGCCAAAGAGCTGGCCTGTTGGCACTGATCACTGTGGCATATGCTATTGTTTCCAAGGCAATATACCAACATATGCATTCGATCTCCGTCACTACCTAGATAGAAATCTGCGTGCCGAGAAACGTGTGACTGCAGTTAATATTGATCTCAAAACATCGAATGATCTCTACACTTGTCTTAGAAGGAAGACATGTCAAATGCGTACCCTCGAGTTACACTATTGCAAAGAATGAGGCACTTGTGTAGGTTGGCTTTGCATGCTGATTCCTAAGTATGCTGTTTCCAGTCGAGATGAATGCGTTGAGCTGGCTGTCATGACGGTCAAAGAATCATCAACTCAACTGTATTGAGTGGGTGTATGTGTGCATGCGAGAATGTGTGTGGCATGCGCCGCGCCAATGGTGCTTATGCATATCAATGTTAAGATACTTTCCGCGGTGCGATTTCGGCCTCTTACACAAGTTTCGTTTCATGTGCATAATTTTGTATCATATTTTGACATTACTTCTCTTGAAATACATCATATAGCGTGAAAAATAGCTCGATCAATCATCTGAGTAAAACGTTTCGATTGTGAGAACTGCAACATCAAAACTAATGTCCACTCGCACTAGCTGTGATACATATATCGATGTCACGCTATCGTTGATATGATTCTCCCAGTGATCGGCCCACATTATCATCTACCTCAACATGTTATATAAATAAAATAACTTGATAAAGACTAGGCTTCACCCACTGTCGAATGACTGTTCCGCGTCGCCAGTCTTCACATCATCGGGCCTGGTCGGTCAGTAATGCTGCCAGAAGTCGTCGGCCATGTGTCGCTGTATCTTCACCGGGGGCAGACACCTGAGAAAAAAACAATAAAAGAGCGTTACAATGTGCACGGTGTCTAACAAAATTGAAACCAGCAGGCTCAATTCTTACATATGCCCACATTCCTTCACCCCACTGGCGTCAAAGACGCAAATCCCACCGCGATGCGGTCGAGATTACACTAAAGAAACTGGCATCTGTCGCCAGCATTCGGCTGCGCGGCACAGTAATGGCGGCAAACCGGAAGACGCGCCACAACAATACTGTGTCGTCACGACACTACGGCAGACGCGCCATTTACGTTCCTGGCGACGTCAGATTTCAAGATGGCGACGCCTTTGATCTAGGTAAACTGGTGAGGTGGGGGGGCGCTTTCTTTCACTTTCTACTTCGTTCTTTCAATGTTTTACTTGCGCTAGCCTATTTCTCAATACGATACACACATAGGACTACAGTTGTATTATGTTACAACGGCCTGTGCGACATTCGGGTACTTTTTATGCACGATGCAAGTCAATGTGCGTGGCGGATAACACCGAATAGATTCAACAATGTCATACTCTCTCCATTGATTTTTATACCAAATATATCAGGCCTGTTGCGTCCGCGCGTATTAAAACCACTACACTACCCTACCCGCGCCTCTCGTAATGAAGTTTCAAACGTAGGGGCAATTCAGGTTGCCTTGCATTCTACGCAAGTGCCTAATTCTTGTCGGAAATGGATCAGAATATTCATATTCTTGTTCTCATTCACAGTACACTGTATATGATATGTATATACCACTCTTCGATGAGTTGTCTCAATGTCTCAAGCAGCTTTCCACCTATGTGTAGGCAAATAGAAGTCTGGACAGTATATAATTTAACATTCGTACTGCTGAGCTTCAAACTACTACACTCAACGACAGAAGTTCCCTTCATTGTGTTGGCAATCTACTCTCTGCGATCTGGAACTCTAAAACGTGTTAACGGCGACGCCACGAGGGCTGTATGCAGGCTGCGCAAAGATGTACCTGAAGCATTATATGCCATTCCAAGCGATAGAAGACGTTCGTTCGCATACATATTTACTCTGTAGTATAATACTCTATGTAGGATGTACACTGTGTGTAGCTAGCTCGACATCAATGATTATATGATGCGACCATTGCTTGTTAGTTGCTTTGTGGTTTCGTTTTCATATTGAACTTGCGACATGTCTGCTCCTTGGTTTCAGGTCTTCCTATTCGAGTCCGTAGTGTGAGCGACACAGAGCGTCTGAGAATGCGACGGGCGAGTAGTGGTGAACCCTACGCATGTCTAGTATATAATGTCGTAGTTGTCGGGTAGTTTGGAACAACCTTTGTTTTCTCGTATGGCTCTTCGCCATCAATGTTATGTCAAGCTTTTGGCGTTACCTGTTTGTCGGCATAGCGCTCAAGACATGGCCAAAGAGCTGTCCTGTTGGCACTGATCACTGTAGCATATGCTATTGTTTCCAAGGCAATATACCAACATATGCATTCGATCTCCGTCACTACCTAGATAGAAATCTGCGTGCCGAGAAACGTGTGACTGCAGTAAATATTGGTCTCAAAACATCGAATGATCTCTACACTTGTCTTAGAAGGAAGAAATGTCAAATGCGTACCCTTGAGTTACACTATTGCAAAGAATGAGGCACTTGTGTAGGTTGGCTTTCCATGCTGATTCCTAAGTATGCTGTTTCCAGTCGAGATGAATGCGTTGTGCTGGCTGTCATGACGGTCAAAGAATCATCAACTCAACTGTATTGAGTGGGGGTATGTGTGCATGCGAGAATGTGTGTGGCATGCGCCGCGCCAATGGTGCTTATGCATATCAATGTTAAGATACTTTCCGCGGTGCGATCTCGGCCTCTTCCACAAGTTTCGTTTCATGTGCATAATTTTGCATCATATTTTGACATTACTTCTCTTGAAATACATCATATAGCGTGAAAAATAGCTCGATCAATCATCCGAGTAAAACGTTTCGATTGTGAGAACTGCAACATCAAAAGTAATGTCCACTCGCACTAGCTGTGATACATATATCGATGTCACGCTATCGTTGATATGATTCTCCCAGTGATCGGCCCACATTATCATCTACCTCAACATGTTATATAAATAAAATAACTTGATAAAGACTAGGCTTCACCCACTGTCGAATAACTGTTCCGCGTCGCCAGTCTTCACATCATCGGGCCTGGTCGGTCAGTAATGCTGCCAGAAGTCGTCGTCCATGTGTCGCTGTATCTTCACCGTGGGCAGACACCTGAGAAAAAAACAATAAAAGAGCGATACAATGAGCACGGTGTCTAACAAAATTGAAACCAGCAGGCTCAATTCTTACATATGCCCACATTCCTTCACCCCACTGGCGTCAAAGAGGCAAATCCCACCGCGATGCGGTCGAGATTACACAAAAGAAACTGGCATCTGTCGCCAGCATTCGGCTGCGCGGCACAGTAATGGCGGCAAACCGGAAGACGCGCCACAAGAATACCGTGTCGTCACGACAATACAGAAGACGCGCCATTTACGTTCCTGGCGACGTCAGATTTCAAGATGGCGACGACTTTGATATAGGCAAACTGGTGAGGGGGGGGGGGGCGCTTTCTTCCACTTTCTACTTCGTTCTTTCAATGTTTTACTTGCGCTAGCCCATTTCTCAATACGGTACACACATAGGACTACAGTTGTATTATGGTACAACGGCCTGTGCGACATTCGGGTACTTTTTATGCACGATGCAAGTCAATGTGCGTGGCGTATAACACCGATTAGATTCAACAATGTCATACTCTCTCCATTGATTTTTAGACGAAATATACCAGGCCTGTTGCGTCCGCGCGTATTAAAACCACTACACTACCCTACCCGCGCCTCTCGTAATGAAGTTTCAAACGTAGGGGCAATTGAGGTTGGCTTGTATTCTACGCAAGTGCCTAATTCTTGTAGGAAATGGAACAGAATATTCATATTCTTGTTCTCGTTCACAGTACAATGTATATGATACGTATATACCACTCTTCGATGAGTTGTCTCAATGTCTCAAGCAGCTTTCCACCTATGTCTAGGCAAATAGAAGTCTGGACAGTATCTAATTTAACATTCGTACTGCTGAGCTTCAAACTACTACACTCAACGACAGAAGTTCCCTTCATTGTGTTGGCAATCTACTCTCTGCGATCTGGAACTCTAAAACGTGTTAACGGCGACGCCACGAGGGCTGTATGCAGGCTGCGCAAAGATGTATCTGAAGCATTATATGCCATTCCAAGCGATAGAAGACGTTCGTTCGCATACAGATTTACTCTGTAGTGTAATACTCTATGTAGGATGTAGACTGTGTGTAGCTAGCTCGACATCAATGATTATATGATGCGACCATTGCTTGTTAGTTGCTTTGTGGTTTCGTTTTCATATTGAACTTGCGACATGTCTGCTCCTTGGTTTCAGGTCTTCCTATTTGAGTCCGTAGTGTGAGCGACACAGAGCGTCTGAGAATGCGACGCGCGAGTAGTGGTGAACCCTACGCATGTCTAGTATATAATGTCGTAGTTGTCGGGTAGTTTGGAACAACCTTTGTTTTCTCGTATGGCTCTTCGCCATCAATGTTATGTCAAGCTTTTGGCGTTACCTGTTTGTCGGCATAGCGCTCAAGACATGGCCAAAGAGCTGTCCTGTTGGCACTGATCACTGTAGCATATGCTATTGTTTCCAAGGCAATATACCAACATATGCATTCGATCTCCGTCACTACCTAGATAGAAATCTGCGTGCCGAGAAACGTGTGACTGCAGTAAATATTGGTCTCAAAACATCGAATGATCTCTACACTTGTCTTAGAAGGAAGAAATGTCAAATGCGTACCCTTGAGTTACACTATTGCAAAGAATGAGGCACTTGTGTAGGTTGGCTTTCCATGCTGATTCCTAAGTATGCTGTTTCCAGTCGAGATGAATGCGTTGTGCTGGCTGTCATGACGGTCAAAGAATCATCAACTCAACTGTATTGAGTGGGGGTATGTGTGCATGCGAGAATGTGTGTGGCATGCGCCGCGCCAATGGTGCTTATGCATATCAATGTTAAGATACTTTCCGCGGTGCGATCTCGGCCTCTTCCACAAGTTTCGTTTCATGTGCATAATTTTGCATCATATTTTGACATTACTTCTCTTGAAATACATCATATAGCGTGAAAAATAGCTCGATCAATCATCCGAGTAAAACGTTTCGATTGTGAGAACTGCAACATCAAAAGTAATGTCCACTCGCACTAGCTGTGATACATATATCGATGTCACGCTATCGTTGATATGATTCTCCCAGTGATCGGCCCACATTATCATCTACCTCAACATGTTATATAAATAAAATAACTTGATAAAGACTAGGCTTCACCCACTGTCGAATAACTGTTCCGCGTCGCCAGTCTTCACATCATCGGGCCTGGTCGGTCAGTAATGCTGCCAGAAGTCGTCGTCCATGTGTCGCTGTATCTTCACCGTGGGCAGACACCTGAGAAAAAAACAATAAAAGAGCGATACAATGAGCACGGTGTCTAACAAAATTGAAACCAGCAGGCTCAATTCTTACATATGCCCACATTCCTTCACCCCACTGGCGTCAAAGAGGCAAATCCCACCGCGATGCGGTCGAGATTACACAAAAGAAACTGGCATCTGTCGCCAGCATTCGGCTGCGCGGCACAGTAATGGCGGCAAACCGGAAGACGCGCCACAAGAATACCGTGTCGTCACGACAATACAGAAGACGCGCCATTTACGTTCCTGGCGACGTCAGATTTCAAGATGGCGACGACTTTGATATAGGCAAACTGGTGAGGGGGGGGGGCGCTTTCTTCCACTTTCTACTTCGTTCTTTCAATGTTTTACTTGCGCTAGCCCATTTCTCAATACGGTACACACATAGGACTACAGTTGTATTATGGTACAACGGCCTGTGCGACATTCGGGTACTTTTTATGCACGATGCAAGTCAATGTGCGTGGCGTATAACACCGATTAGATTCAACAATGTCATACTCTCTCCATTGATTTTTAGACGAAATATACCAGGCCTGTTGCGTCCGCGCGTATTAAAACCACTACACTACCCTACCCGCGCCTCTCGTAATGAAGTTTCAAACGTAGGGGCAATTGAGGTTGGCTTGTATTCTACGCAAGTGCCTAATTCTTGTAGGAAATGGAACAGAATATTCATATTCTTGTTCTCGTTCACAGTACAATGTATATGATACGTATATACCACTCTTCGATGAGTTGTCTCAATGTCTCAAGCAGCTTTCCACCTATGTCTAGGCAAATAGAAGTCTGGACAGTATCTAATTTAACATTCGTACTGCTGAGCTTCAAACTACTACACTCAACGACAGAAGTTCCCTTCATTGTGTTGGCAATCTACTCTCTGCGATCTGGAACTCTAAAACGTGTTAACGGCGACGCCACGAGGGCTGTATGCAGGCTGCGCAAAGATGTATCTGAAGCATTATATGCCATTCCAAGCGATAGAAGACGTTCGTTCGCATACAGATTTACTCTGTAGTGTAATACTCTATGTAGGATGTAGACTGTGTGTAGCTAGCTCGACATCAATGATTATATGATGCGACCATTGCTTGTTAGTTGCTTTGTGGTTTCGTTTTCATATTGAACTTGCGACATGTCTGCTCCTTGGTTTCAGGTCTTCCTATTTGAGTCCGTAGTGTGAGCGACACAGAGCGTCTGAGAATGCGACGCGCGAGTAGTGGTGAACCCTACGCATGTCTAGTATATAATGTCGTAGTTGTCGGGTAGTTTGGAACAACCTTTGTTTTCTCGTATGGCTCTTCGCCATCAATGTTATGTCAAGCTTTTGGCGTTACTTGTTTGTCGGCATAGCGCTCAAGACATGGCCAAAGAGCTGGCCTGTTGGCACTGATCACTGTAGCATATGGTATTGTTTCCAAGACAATATACCAACATATGCATTCGATCTCCGTCACTACCTAGATAGAAATCTGCGTGCCGAGAAACGTGTGACTGCAGTAAATATTGGTCTCAAAACATCGAATGATCTCTACACTTGTCTTAGAAGGAAGACATGTAAAATGCGTACCCTTGAGTTACACTATTGCAAAGAATGAGGCACTTGTGTAGGTTGGCTTTGCATGCTGATTCCTAAGTATGCTGTTTCCAGTCGAGATTAATGCGTTGTGCTGGCTGTCATGACGGTCAAAGCATCATCAACTCAACTGTATTGAGTGGGTGTATGTGTGCATGCGAGAATGTGTGTGGCATGCGCCGCGCCAATGGTGCTTATGCATATCAATGTTAAGATACTTTCCGCGGTGCGATCTCGGCCTCTTACACAAGTTTCGTTTCATGCGCATTATTTTGCATCATATTTTGACATTACTTCTCTTGAAATACATCATATAGCGTGAAAAATAGCTCGATCAATAATCTGAGTAAAACGTTTCGATTGTGAGAACTGCAACATCAAAACTAATGTCCACTCGCACTAGCTGTGATACATATATCGATGTCATGCTATCGTTGATGTGATTCTCCCAGTGATCGGCCCACATTATCATCTACCTCAACATGTTATATAAATAAAATAACTTGATAAAGACTAGGCTTCACCCACTGTCGAATGACTGTTCCGCGTCGCCAGTCTTCACATCATCGGGCCTGGTCAGTCATTAATGCTGCCAGAAGTCGTCGGCCATGTGTCGCTGTATCTTCACCGGGGGCAGACACCTGAGAAAAAAACAATAAAAGAGCGTTACAATGTGCACGGTGTCTAACAAAATTGAAACCAGCAGGCTCAATTCTTACATATGCCCACATTCCTTCACCCCACTGGCGTCAAAGACGCAAATCCCACCGCGATGCGGTCGATATTACACTAAAGAAACTGGCATCTGTCGCCAGCATTCGGCTGCGCGGCACAGTAATGGCGGCAAACCGGAAGACGCGCCACAACAATACTGTGTCGTCACGACACTACGGCAGACGCGCCATTTACGTTCCTGGCGACGTCAGATTTCAAGATGGCGACGCCTTTGATCTAGGCAAACTGGTGAGGGGGGGCGCTTTCTTCCACTTTCTACTTCGTTCTTTCAATGTTTTACTTGCGCTAGCCTATTTCTCAATACGGTACACACATAGGACTACAGTTGTATTATGGTACAACGGCCTGTGCGACATTCGGGTACTTTTTATGCACGATGCAAGTCAATGTGCGTGGCGTATAACACCGATTAGATTCAACAATGTCATACTCTCTCCATTGGTTTTTAGACGAAATATATCAGGCCTGTTGCGTCAGGCGCGTATTAAAACCACTACACTACCCTACCCGCGCCTCTCGTAATGAAGTTTCAAACGTAGCGGCAATTGAGGTTGGCTTGCATTCTACGCAAGTGCCTAATTCTTGTCGGAAATGGAACAGAATATTCATATTCTTTTTCTCATTCACAGTACACTGTATATGATATGTATATACCACTCTTCGATGAGTTGTCTCAATGTCTCAAGCAGCTTTCCACCTATGTCTAGGCAAATAGAAGTCTGGACAGTATCTAATTTAACATTCGTACTGCTGAGCTTCAAACTACTACACTCAACGACAGAAGTTCCCTTCATTGTGTTGGCAAACTACTCTCTGCGATCTGGAACTCTAAAACGTGTTAACGGCGACGCCACGAGGGCTGTATGCAGGCTGCGCAAAGATGTATCTGAAGCATTATATGCCATTCCAAGCGATAGAAGACGTTCGTTCGCATACAGATGTACTCTGTAGTCTAATACTCTATGTAGGATGTACACTGTGTGTAGCTAGCTCGACATCAATGATTATATGATGCGACCATTGCTTGTTAGTTGCTTTGTGGTTTCGTTTTCATATTGAACTTGCGACATGTCTGCTCCTTGGTTTCAGGTCTTCCTATTCGAGTACGTAGTGTGAGCGACACAGAGCGTCTGAGAATGCGACGGGCGAGTAGTGGTGAACCCTACGCATGTCTAGTATATAATGTCGTAGTTGTCGGGTAGTTTGGAACAACCTTTGTTTTCTCGTATGGCTCTTCGCCATCAATGTTATGTCAAGCTTTTGGCGTTACCTGTTTGTCGGCATAGCGCTCAAGACATGGCCAAAGAGCTGGCCTGTTGGCACTGATCACTGTGGCATATGCTATTGTTTCCAAGGCAATATACCAACATATGCATTCGATCTCCGTCACTACCTAGATAGAAATCTGCGTGCCGAGAAACGTGTGACTGCAGTTAATATTGATCTCAAAACATCGAATGATCTCTACACTTGTCTTAGAAGGAAGACATGTCAAATGCGTACCCTCGAGTTACACTATTGCAAAGAATGAGGCACTTGTGTAGGTTGGCTTTGCATGCTGATTCCTAAGTATGCTGTTTCCAGTCGAGATGAATGCGTTGAGCTGGCTGTCATGACGGTCAAAGAATCATCAACTCAACTGTATTGAGTGGGTGTATGTGTGCATGCGAGAATGTGTGTGGCATGCGCCGCGCCAATGGTGCTTATGCATATCAATGTTAAGATACTTTCCGCGGTGCGATTTCGGCCTCTTACACAAGTTTCGTTTCATGTGCATAATTTTGTATCATATTTTGACATTACTTCTCTTGAAATACATCATATAGCGTGAAAAATAGCTCGATCAATCATCTGAGTAAAACGTTTCGATTGTGAGAACTGCAACATCAAAACTAATGTCCACTCGCACTAGCTGTGATACATATATCGATGTCACGCTATCGTTGATATGATTCTCCCAGTGATCGGCCCACATTATCATCTACCTCAACATGTTATATAAATAAAATAACTTGATAAAGACTAGGCTTCACCCACTGTCGAATGACTGTTCCGCGTCGCCAGTCTTCACATCATCGGGCCTGGTCGGTCAGTAATGCTGCCAGAAGTCGTCGGCCATGTGTCGCTGTATCTTCACCGGGGGCAGACACCTGAGAAAAAAACAATAAAAGAGCGTTACAATGTGCACGGTGTCTAACAAAATTGAAACCAGCAGGCTCAATTCTTACATATGCCCACATTCCTTCACCCCACTGGCGTCAAAGACGCAAATCCCACCGCGATGCGGTCGAGATTACACTAAAGAAACTGGCATCTGTCGCCAGCATTCGGCTGCGCGGCACAGTAATGGCGGCAAACCGGAAGACGCGCCACAACAATACTGTGTCGTCACGACACTACGGCAGACGCGCCATTTACGTTCCTGGCGACGTCAGATTTCAAGATGGCGACGCCTTTGATCTAGGTAAACTGGTGAGGTGGGGGGGCGCTTTCTTTCACTTTCTACTTCGTTCTTTCAATGTTTTACTTGCGCTAGCCTATTTCTCAATACGATACACACATAGGACTACAGTTGTATTATGTTACAACGGCCTGTGCGACATTCGGGTACTTTTTATGCACGATGCAAGTCAATGTGCGTGGCGGATAACACCGAATAGATTCAACAATGTCATACTCTCTCCATTGATTTTTATACCAAATATATCAGGCCTGTTGCGTCCGCGCGTATTAAAACCACTACACTACCCTACCCGCGCCTCTCGTAATGAAGTTTCAAACGTAGGGGCAATTCAGGTTGCCTTGCATTCTACGCAAGTGCCTAATTCTTGTCGGAAATGGATCAGAATATTCATATTCTTGTTCTCATTCACAGTACACTGTATATGATATGTATATACCACTCTTCGATGAGTTGTCTCAATGTCTCAAGCAGCTTTCCACCTATGTGTAGGCAAATAGAAGTCTGGACAGTATATAATTTAACATTCGTACTGCTGAGCTTCAAACTACTACACTCAACGACAGAAGTTCCCTTCATTGTGTTGGCAATCTACTCTCTGCGATCTGGAACTCTAAAACGTGTTAACGGCGACGCCACGAGGGCTGTATGCAGGCTGCGCAAAGATGTACCTGAAGCATTATATGCCATTCCAAGCGATAGAAGACGTTCGTTCGCATACATATTTACTCTGTAGTATAATACTCTATGTAGGATGTACACTGTGTGTAGCTAGCTCGACATCAATGATTATATGATGCGACCATTGCTTGTTAGTTGCTTTGTGGTTTCGTTTTCATATTGAACTTGCGACATGTCTGCTCCTTGGTTTCAGGTCTTCCTATTCGAGTCCGTAGTGTGAGCGACACAGAGCGTGTGAAAATGCGACGGGCGAGTAGTGGTGAACCCTACGCATGTCTAGTATATAATGTCGTAGTTGTCGGGTAGTTTGGAACAACCTTTGTTTTCTCGTATGGCTCTTCGCCATCAATGTTATGTCAAGCTTTTGGCGTTACCTGTTTGTCGGCATAGCGCTCAAGACATGGCCAAAGAGCTGTCCTGTTGGCACTGATCACTGTAGCATATGCTATTGTTTCCAAGGCAATATACCAACATATGCATTCGATCTCCGTCACTACCTAGATAGAAATCTGCGTGCCGAGAAACGTGTGACTGCAGTAAATATTGGTCTCAAAACATCGAATGATCTCTACACTTGTCTTAGAAGGAAGAAATGTCAAATGCGTACCCTTGAGTTACACTATTGCAAAGAATGAGGCACTTGTGTAGGTTGGCTTTCCATGCTGATTCCTAAGTATGCTGTTTCCAGTCGAGATGAATGCGTTGTGCTGGCTGTCATGACGGTCAAAGAATCATCAACTCAACTGTATTGAGTGGGGGTATGTGTGCATGCGAGAATGTGTGTGGCATGCGCCGCGCCAATGGTGCTTATGCATATCAATGTTAAGATACTTTCCGCGGTGCGATCTCGGCCTCTTCCACAAGTTTCGTTTCATGTGCATAATTTTGCATCATATTTTGACATTACTTCTCTTGAAATACATCATATAGCGTGAAAAATAGCTCGATCAATCATCCGAGTAAAACGTTTCGATTGTGAGAACTGCAACATCAAAAGTAATGTCCACTCGCACTAGCTGTGATACATATATCGATGTCACGCTATCGTTGATATGATTCTCCCAGTGATCGGCCCACATTATCATCTACCTCAACATGTTATATAAATAAAATAACTTGATAAAGACTAGGCTTCACCCACTGTCGAATAACTGTTCCGCGTCGCCAGTCTTCACATCATCGGGCCTGGTCGGTCAGTAATGCTGCCAGAAGTCGTCGTCCATGTGTCGCTGTATCTTCACCGTGGGCAGACACCTGAGAAAAAAACAATAAAAGAGCGATACAATGAGCACGGTGTCTAACAAAATTGAAACCAGCAGGCTCAATTCTTACATATGCCCACATTCCTTCACCCCACTGGCGTCAAAGAGGCAAATCCCACCGCGATGCGGTCGAGATTACACAAAAGAAACTGGCATCTGTCGCCAGCATTCGGCTGCGCGGCACAGTAATGGCGGCAAACCGGAAGACGCGCCACAAGAATACCGTGTCGTCACGACAATACAGAAGACGCGCCATTTACGTTCCTGGCGACGTCAGATTTCAAGATGGCGACGACTTTGATATAGGCAAACTGGTGAGGGGGGGGCGCTTTCTTCCACTTTCTACTTCGTTCTTTCAATGTTTTACTTGCGCTAGCCCATTTCTCAATACGGTACACACATAGGACTACAGTTGTATTATGGTACAACGGCCTGTGCGACATTCGGGTACTTTTTATGCACGATGCAAGTCAATGTGCGTGGCGTATAACACCGATTAGATTCAACAATGTCATACTCTCTCCATTGATTTTTAGACGAAATATACCAGGCCTGTTGCGTCCGCGCGTATTAAAACCACTACACTACCCTACCCGCGCCTCTCGTAATGAAGTTTCAAACGTAGGGGCAATTGAGGTTGGCTTGTATTCTACGCAAGTGCCTAATTCTTGTAGGAAATGGAACAGAATATTCATATTCTTGTTCTCGTTCACAGTACAATGTATATGATACGTATATACCACTCTTCGATGAGTTGTCTCAATGTCTCAAGCAGCTTTCCACCTATGTCTAGGCAAATAGAAGTCTGGACAGTATCTAATTTAACATTCGTACTGCTGAGCTTCAAACTACTACACTCAACGACAGAAGTTCCCTTCATTGTGTTGGCAATCTACTCTCTGCGATCTGGAACTCTAAAACGTGTTAACGGCGACGCCACGAGGGCTGTATGCAGGCTGCGCAAAGATGTATCTGAAGCATTATATGCCATTCCAAGCGATAGAAGACGTTCGTTCGCATACAGATTTACTCTGTAGTGTAATACTCTATGTAGGATGTAGACTGTGTGTAGCTAGCTCGACATCAATGATTATATGATGCGACCATTGCTTGTTAGTTGCTTTGTGGTTTCGTTTTCATATTGAACTTGCGACATGTCTGCTCCTTGGTTTCAGGTCTTCCTATTTGAGTCCGTAGTGTGAGCGACACAGAGCGTCTGAGAATGCGACGCGCGAGTAGTGGTGAACCCTACGCATGTCTAGTATATAATGTCGTAGTTGTCGGGTAGTTTGGAACAACCTTTGTTTTCTCGTATGGCTCTTCGCCATCAATGTTATGTCAAGCTTTTGGCGTTACCTGTTTGTCGGCATAGCGCTCAAGACATGGCCAAAGAGCTGTCCTGTTGGCACTGATCACTGTAGCATATGCTATTGTTTCCAAGGCAATATACCAACATATGCATTCGATCTCCGTCACTACCTAGATAGAAATCTGCGTGCCGAGAAACGTGTGACTGCAGTAAATATTGGTCTCAAAACATCGAATGATCTCTACACTTGTCTTAGAAGGAAGAAATGTCAAATGCGTACCCTTGAGTTACACTATTGCAAAGAATGAGGCACTTGTGTAGGTTGGCTTTCCATGCTGATTCCTAAGTATGCTGTTTCCAGTCGAGATGAATGCGTTGTGCTGGCTGTCATGACGGTCAAAGAATCATCAACTCAACTGTATTGAGTGGGGGTATGTGTGCATGCGAGAATGTGTGTGGCATGCGCCGCGCCAATGGTGCTTATGCATATCAATGTTAAGATACTTTCCGCGGTGCGATCTCGGCCTCTTCCACAAGTTTCGTTTCATGTGCATAATTTTGCATCATATTTTGACATTACTTCTCTTGAAATACATCATATAGCGTGAAAAATAGCTCGATCAATCATCCGAGTAAAACGTTTCGATTGTGAGAACTGCAACATCAAAAGTAATGTCCACTCGCACTAGCTGTGATACATATATCGATGTCACGCTATCGTTGATATGATTCTCCCAGTGATCGGCCCACATTATCATCTACCTCAACATGTTATATAAATAAAATAACTTGATAAAGACTAGGCTTCACCCACTGTCGAATAACTGTTCCGCGTCGCCAGTCTTCACATCATCGGGCCTGGTCGGTCAGTAATGCTGCCAGAAGTCGTCGTCCATGTGTCGCTGTATCTTCACCGTGGGCAGACACCTGAGAAAAAAACAATAAAAGAGCGATACAATGAGCACGGTGTCTAACAAAATTGAAACCAGCAGGCTCAATTCTTACATATGCCCACATTCCTTCACCCCACTGGCGTCAAAGAGGCAAATCCCACCGCGATGCGGTCGAGATTACACAAAAGAAACTGGCATCTGTCGCCAGCATTCGGCTGCGCGGCACAGTAATGGCGGCAAACCGGAAGACGCGCCACAAGAATACCGTGTCGTCACGACAATACAGAAGACGCGCCATTTACGTTCCTGGCGACGTCAGATTTCAAGATGGCGACGACTTTGATATAGGCAAACTGGTGAGGGGGGGGGGGCGCTTTCTTCCACTTTCTACTTCGTTCTTTCAATGTTTTACTTGCGCTAGCCCATTTCTCAATACGGTACACACATAGGACTACAGTTGTATTATGGTACAACGGCCTGTGCGACATTCGGGTACTTTTTATGCACGATGCAAGTCAATGTGCGTGGCGTATAACACCGATTAGATTCAACAATGTCATACTCTCTCCATTGATTTTTAGACGAAATATACCAGGCCTGTTGCGTCCGCGCGTATTAAAACCACTACACTACCCTACCCGCGCCTCTCGTAATGAAGTTTCAAACGTAGGGGCAATTGAGGTTGGCTTGTATTCTACGCAAGTGCCTAATTCTTGTAGGAAATGGAACAGAATATTCATATTCTTGTTCTCGTTCACAGTACAATGTATATGATACGTATATACCACTCTTCGATGAGTTGTCTCAATGTCTCAAGCAGCTTTCCACCTATGTCTAGGCAAATAGAAGTCTGGACAGTATCTAATTTAACATTCGTACTGCTGAGCTTCAAACTACTACACTCAACGACAGAAGTTCCCTTCATTGTGTTGGCAATCTACTCTCTGCGATCTGGAACTCTAAAACGTGTTAACGGCGACGCCACGAGGGCTGTATGCAGGCTGCGCAAAGATGTATCTGAAGCATTATATGCCATTCCAAGCGATAGAAGACGTTCGTTCGCATACAGATTTACTCTGTAGTGTAATACTCTATGTAGGATGTAGACTGTGTGTAGCTAGCTCGACATCAATGATTATATGATGCGACCATTGCTTGTTAGTTGCTTTGTGGTTTCGTTTTCATATTGAACTTGCGACATGTCTGCTCCTTGGTTTCAGGTCTTCCTATTTGAGTCCGTAGTGTGAGCGACACAGAGCGTCTGAGAATGCGACGCGCGAGTAGTGGTGAACCCTACGCATGTCTAGTATATAATGTCGTAGTTGTCGGGTAGTTTGGAACAACCTTTGTTTTCTCGTATGGCTCTTCGCCATCAATGTTATGTCAAGCTTTTGGCGTTACTTGTTTGTCGGCATAGCGCTCAAGACATGGCCAAAGAGCTGGCCTGTTGGCACTGATCACTGTAGCATATGGTATTGTTTCCAAGACAATATACCAACATATGCATTCGATCTCCGTCACTACCTAGATAGAAATCTGCGTGCCGAGAAACGTGTGACTGCAGTAAATATTGGTCTCAAAACATCGAATGATCTCTACACTTGTCTTAGAAGGAAGACATGTAAAATGCGTACCCTTGAGTTACACTATTGCAAAGAATGAGGCACTTGTGTAGGTTGGCTTTGCATGCTGATTCCTAAGTATGCTGTTTCCAGTCGAGATTAATGCGTTGTGCTGGCTGTCATGACGGTCAAAGCATCATCAACTCAACTGTATTGAGTGGGTGTATGTGTGCATGCGAGAATGTGTGTGGCATGCGCCGCGCCAATGGTGCTTATGCATATCAATGTTAAGATACTTTCCGCGGTGCGATCTCGGCCTCTTACACAAGTTTCGTTTCATGCGCATTATTTTGCATCATATTTTGACATTACTTCTCTTGAAATACATCATATAGCGTGAAAAATAGCTCGATCAATAATCTGAGTAAAACGTTTCGATTGTGAGAACTGCAACATCAAAACTAATGTCCACTCGCACTAGCTGTGATACATATATCGATGTCATGCTATCGTTGATGTGATTCTCCCAGTGATCGGCCCACATTATCATCTACCTCAACATGTTATATAAATAAAATAACTTGATAAAGACTAGGCTTCACCCACTGTCGAATGACTGTTCCGCGTCGCCAGTCTTCACATCATCGGGCCTGGTCAGTCAGTAATGCTGCCAGAAGTCGTCGGCCATGTGTCGCTGTATCTTCACCGGGGGCAGACACCTGAGAAAAAAACAATAAAAGAGCGTTACAATGTGCACGGTGTGTAACAAAATTGAAACCAGCAGGCTCAATTCTTACATATGCCCACATTCCTTCACCCCACTGGCGTCAAAGACGCAAATCCCACCGCGATGCGGTCGATATTACACTAAAGAAACTGGCATCTGTCGCCAGCATTCGGCTGCGCGGCACAGTAATGGCGGCAAACCGGAAGACGCGCCACAACAATACTGTGTCGTCACGACACTACGGCAGACGCGCCATTTACGTTCCTGGCGACGTCAGATTTCAAGATGGCGACGCCTTTGATCTAGGCAAACTGGTGAGGGGGGGCGCTTTCTTCCACTTTCTACTTCGTTCTTTCAATGTTTTACTTGCGCTAGCCTATTTCTCAATACGGTACACACATAGGACTACAGTTGTATTATGGTACAACGGCCTGTGCGACATTCGGGTACTTTTTATGCACGATGCAAGTCAATGTGCGTGGCGTATAACACCGATTAGATTCAACAATGTCATACTCTCTCCATTGGTTTTTAGACGAAATATATCAGGCCTGTTGCGTCAGGCGCGTATTAAAACCACTACACTACCCTACCCGCGCCTCTCGTAATGAAGTTTCAAACGTAGGGGCAATTGAGGTTGGCTTGTATTCTACGCAAGTGCCTAATTCTTGTAGGAAATGGAACAGAATATTCATATTCTTGTTCTCGTTCACAGTACAATGTATATGATACGTATATACCACTCTTCGATGAGTTGTCTCAATGTCTCAAGCAGCTTTCCACCTATGTCTAGGCAAATAGAAGTCTGGACAGTATCTAATTTAACATTCGTACTGCTGAGCTTCAAACTACTACACTCAACGACAGAAGTTCCCTTCATTGTGTTGGCAATCTACTCTCTGCGATCTGGAACTCTAAAACGTGTTAACGGCGACGCCACGAGGGCTGTATGCAGGCTGCGCAAAGATGTATCTGAAGCATTATATGCCATTCCAAGCGATAGAAGACGTTCGTTCGCATACAGATTTACTCTGTAGTGTAATACTCTATGTAGGATGTAGACTGTGTGTAGCTAGCTCGACATCAATGATTATATGATGCGACCATTGCTTGTTAGTTGCTTTGTGGTTTCGTTTTCATATTGAACTTGCGACATGTCTGCTCCTTGGTTTCAGGTCTTCCTATTTGAGTCCGTAGTGTGAGCGACACAGAGCGTCTGAGAATGCGACGCGCGAGTAGTGGTGAACCCTACGCATGTCTAGTATATAATGTCGTAGTTGTCGGGTAGTTTGGAACAACCTTTGTTTTCTCGTATGGCTCTTCGCCATCAATGTTATGTCAAGCTTTTGGCGTTACCTGTTTGTCGGCATAGCGCTCAAGACATGGCCAAAGAGCTGGCCTGTTGGCACTGATCACTGTAGCATATGGTATTGTTTCCAAGACAATATACCAACATATGCATTCGATCTCCGTCACTACCTAGATAGAAATCTGCGTGCCGAGAAACGTGTGACTGCAGTAAATATTGGTCTCAAAACATCGAATGATCTCTACACTTGTCTTAGAAGGAAGACATGTCAAATGCGTACCCTTGAGTTACACCATTGCAAATAATGAGGCACTTGTGTAAGTTGGCTTTGCATGCTGATTCCTAAGTATGCTGTTTCCAGTCGAGATTAATGCGTTGTGCTGGCTGTCATGACGGTCAAAGCATCATCAACTCAACTGTATTGAGTGGGTGTATGTGTGCATGCGAGAATGTGTGTGGCATGCGCCGCGCCAATGGTGCTTATGCATATCAATGTTAAGATACTTTCCGCGGTGCGATCTCGGCCTCTTACACAAGTTTCGTTTCATGCGCATTATTTTGCATCATATTTTGACATTACTTCTCTTGAAATACATCATATAGCGTGAAAAATAGCTCGATCAATAATCTGAGTAAAACGTTTCGATTGTGAGAACTGCAACATCAAAACTAATGTCCACTCGCACTAGCTGTGATACATATATCGATGTCATGCTATCGTTGATGTGATTCTCCCAGTGATCGGCCCACATTATCATCTACCTCAACATGTTATATAAATAAAATAACTTGATAAAGACTAGGCTTCACCCACTGTCGAATAACTGTTCCGCGTCGCCAGTCTTCACATCATCGGGCCTGGTCAGTCAGTAATGCTGCCAGAAGTCGTCGGCCATGTGTCGCTGTATCTTCACCGGGGGCAGACACCTGAGAAAAAAACAATAAAAGAGCGTTACAATGTGCACGGTGTCTAACAAAATTGAAACCAGCAGGCTCAATTCTTACATATGCCCACATTCCTTCACCCCACTGGCGTCAAAGACGCAAATCCCACCGCGATGCGGTCGAGATTACACAAAAGAAACTGGCATCTGTCGCCAGCATTCGGCTGCGCGGCACAGTAATGGCGGCAAACCGGAAGACGCGCCACAAGAATACCGTGTCGTCACGACAATACAGAAGACGCGCCATTTACGTTCCTGGCGACGTCAGATTTCAAGATGGCGACGACTTTGATATAGGCAAACTGGTGAGGGGGGGGGGGCTTTCTTCCACTTTCTACTTCGTTCTTTCAATGTTTTACTTGCGCTAGCCTATTTCTCAATACGGTACACACATAGGACTACAGTTGTATTATGGTACAACGGCCTGTGCGACATTCGGGTACTTTTTATGCACGATGCAAGTCAATGTGCGTGGCGTATAACACCGATTAGATTCAACAATGTCATACTCTCTCCATTGATTTTTAGACGAAATATACCAGGCCTGTTGCGTCCGCGCGTATTAAAACCACTACACTACCCTACCCGCGCCTCTCGTAATGAAGTTTCAAACGTAGGGGCAATTGAGGTTGGCTTGTATTCTACGCAAGTGCCTAATTCTTGTAGGAAATGGAACAGAATATTCATATTCTTGTTCTCGTTCACAGTACAATGTATATGATACGTATATACCACTCTTCGATGAGTTGTCTCAATGTCTCAAGCAGCTTTCCACCTATGTCTAGGCAAATAGAAGTCTGGACAGTATCTAATTTAACATTCGTACTGCTGAGCTTCAAACTACTACACTCAACGACAGAAGTTCCCTTCATTGTGTTGGCAATCTACTCTCTGCGATCTGGAACTCTAAAACGTGTTAACGGCGACGCCACGAGGGCTGTATGCAGGCTGCGCAAAGATGTATCTGAAGCATTATATGCCATTCCAAGCGATAGAAGACGTTCGTTCGCATACAGATTTACTCTGTAGTGTAATACTCTATGTAGGATGTAGACTGTGTGTAGCTAGCTCGACATCAATGATTATATGATGCGACCATTGCTTGTTAGTTGCTTTGTGGTTTCGTTTTCATATTGAACTTGCGACATGTCTGCTCCTTGGTTTCAGGTCTTCCTATTTGAGTCCGTAGTGTGAGCGACACAGAGCGTCTGAGAATGCGACGCGCGGGTAGTGGTGAACCCTACGCATGTCTAGTATATAATGTCGTAGTTGTCGGGTAGTTTGGAACAACCTTTGTTTTCTCGTATGGCTCTTCGCCATCAATGTTATGTCAAGCTTTTGGCGTTACCTGTTTGTCGGCATAGCGCTCAAGACATGGCCAAAGAGCTGGCCTGTTGTCACTGATCACTGTAGCATATGGTATTGTTTCCAAGACAATATACCAACATATGCATTCGATCTCCGTCACTACCTAGATAGAAATCTGCGTGCCGAGAAACGTGTGACTGCAGTAAATATTGGTCTCAAAACATCGAATGATCTCTACACTTGTCTTAGAAGGAAGACATGTCAAATGCGTACCCTTGAGTTACACTATTGCAAAGAATGAGGCACTTGTGTAGGTTGGCTTTGCATGCTGATTCCTAAGTATGCTGTTTCCAGTCGAGATTAATGCGTTGTGCTGGCTGTCATGACGGTCAAAGCATCATCAACTCAACTGTATTGAGTGGGTGTATGTGTGCATGCGAGAATGTGTGTGGCATGCGCCCCGCCAATGGTGCTTATGCATATCAATGTTAAGATACTTTCCGCGGTGCGATCTCGGCCTCTTACACAAGTTTCGTTTCATGCGCATTATTTTGCATCATATTTTGACATTACTTCTCTTGAAATACATCATATAGCGTGAAAAATAGCTCGATCAATAGTCTGAGTAAAATGTTTCGATTGTGAGAACTGCAACATCAAAACTAATGTCCACTCGCACTAGCTGTGATACATATATCGATGTCATGCTATCGTTGATGTGATTCTCCCAGTGATCGGCCCACATTATCATCTACCTCAACATGTTATATAAATAAAATAACTTGATAAAGACTAGGCTTCACCCACTGTCGAATGACTGTTCCGCGTCGCCAGTCTTCACATCATCGGGCCTGGTCAGTCAGTAATGCTGCCAGAAGTCGTCGGCCATGTGTCGCTGTATCTTCACCGGGGGCAGACACCTGAGAAAAAAACAATAAAAGAGCGTTACAATGTGCACGGTGTCTAACAAAATTGAAACCAGCAGGCTCAATTCTTACATATGCCCACATTCCTTCACCCCACTGGCGTCAAAGACGCAAATCCCACCGCGATGCGGTCGAGATTACACAAAAGAAACTGGCATCTGTCGCCAGCATTCGGCTGCGCGGCACAGTAATGGCGGCAAACCGGAAGACGCGCCACAAGAATACCGTGTCGTCACGACAATACGGCAGACGCGCCATTTACGTTCCTGGCGACGTCATATTTCAAGATGGCGACGACTTTGATATAGGCAAACTGGTGAGGGGGGGCGCTTTCTTCCACTTTCTACTTCGTTCTTTCAATGTTTTACTTGCGCTAGCCTATTTCTCAATACGGTACACACATAGGACTACAGTTGTATTATGGTACAACGGCCTGTGCGACATTCGGGTACTTTTTATGCACGATGCATGTCAATGTGCGTGGCGTATAACACCGATTAGATTCAACAATGTCATACTCTCTCCATTGATTTTTAGACGAAATATATCAGGCCTGTTGCGTCCGCGCGTATTAAAACCACTACACTACCCTACCTGCGCCTCTCGTAATGAAGTTTCAAACGTAGGGGCAATTGAGGTTGGCTTGTATTCTACGCAAGTGCCTAATTCTTGTCGGAAATGGAACATAATATTCATATTCTTGTTCTCATTCACACTACACTGTATATGATATGTATATACCACTCTTCGATGAGTTGTCTCAATGTCTCAAGCAGCTTTCCACCTATGTCTAGGCAAATAGAAGTCTGGACAGTATCTAATTTAACATTCGTACTGCTGAGCTTCAAACTACTACACTCAACGACAGAAGTTCCCTTCATTCTGTTGGCAATCTACTCTCAGCGATCTGGAACTCTAAAACGTGTTAACGGCGACGCCACGAGGGCTGTATGCAGGCTGCGCAAAGATGTATCTGAAGCATTATATGCCATTCCAAGCGATAGAAGACGTTCGTTCGCATACAGATTTATTCTGTAGTGTAATACTCTATGTAGGATGTACACTGTGTGTAGCTAGCTCGACATCAATGATTATATGATGCGACCATTGCTTGTTAGTTGCTTTGTGGTTTCGTTTTCATATTGAACTTGCGACATGTCTGCTCCTTGGTTTCAGGTCTTCTTATTTGAGTCCGTAGTGTGAGCGACACAGAGCCTCTGAGAATGCGACGCGCGAGTAGTGGTGAACCCTACGCTTGTCTAGTATATAATGTCGTAGTTGTCGGGTAGTTTGGAACAGCCTTTGTTTTCTCGTATGGCTCTTCGCCATCAATGTTATGTCAAGCTTTTGGCGTTACCTGTTTGTCGGCATAGCGCTCAAGACATGGCCAAAGAGCTGGCCTGTTGGCACTGATCACTGTAACATATGCTATTGTTTCCAAGGCAATATACCAACATATGCATTCGATCTCCGTCACTACCTAGATACACATCTGCGTGCCGAGAAACGTGTGACTGCAGTAAATATTGGTCTCAAAACATCGAATGATCTCTACACTTGTCTTAGAAGGAAGACATGTCAAATGCGTACCCTTGAGTTACACTATTGCAAAGAATGAGGCACTTGTGTAGGTTGGCTTTGCATGATGATTCCTAAGTATGCTGTTTCCAGTCGAGATGAATGCGTTGTGCTGGCTGTCATGACGGTCAAAGAATCATCAACTCAACTGTATTGAGTGGGTGTATGTGTGCATGCGAGAATGTGTGTGGCATGCGCCGCGCCAATGGTGCTTATGCATATCAATGTTAAGATACTTTCCGCGGTGCGATCTCGGCCTCTTACACAAGTTTGGTTTCATGTGCATAATTTTGCATCATATTTTGACATTACTTCTCTTGAAATACATCATATAGCGTGAAAAATAGCTCGATCAATCATCCGACTAAAACGTTTCGATTGTGAGAACTGCAACATCAAAAGTAATGTCCACTCGCACTAGCTGTGATACATATATCGATGTCACGCTATCGTTGATATGATTCTCCCAGTGATCGGCCCACATTATCATCTACCTCAACATGTTATATAAATAAAATAACTTGATAAAGACTAGGCTTCACCCACTGTCGAATGACTGTTCCGCGTCGCCAGTCTTCACATCATCGGGCCTGGTCGGTCAGTAATGCTGCCAGAAGTCGTCGGCCATGTGTCGCTGTATCTTCACCGGGGGCAGACACCTGAGAAAAAAACAATAAAACAGCGTTACAATGTGCACGGTGTGTAACAAAATTGAAACCAGCAGGCTCAATTCTTACATATGCCCACATTCCTTCACCCCACTGGCGTCAAAGACGCAAATCCCACCGCGATGCGGTCGATATTACACTAAAGAAACTGGCATCTGTCGCCAGCATTCGGCTGCGCGGCACAGTAATGGCGGCAAACCGGAAGACGCGCCACAACAATACTGTGTCGTCACGACACTACGGCAGACGCGCCATTTACGTTCCTGGCGACGTCAGATTTCAAGATGGCGACGCCTTTGATCTAGGCAAACTGGTGAGGGGGGGCGCTTTCTTCCACTTTCTACTTCGTTCTTTCAATGTTTTACTTGCGCTAGCCTATTTCTCAATACGGTACACACATAGGACTACAGTTGTATTATGGTACAACGGCCTGTACGACATTCGGGTACTTTTTATGCACGATGCAAGTCAATGTGCGTGGCGTATAACACCGATTAGATTCAACAATGTCATACTCTCTCCATTGGTTTTTAGACGAAATATATCAGGCCTGTTGCGTCCGCGCGTATTAAAACCACTACACTACCCTACCCGCGCCTCTCGTAATGAAGTTTCAAACGTAGCGGCAATTGAGGTTGGCTTGCATTCTACGCAAGTGCCTAATTCTTGTAGGAAATGGAACAGAATATTCATATTCTTGTTCTCGTTCACAGTACAATGTATATGATACGTATATACCACTCTTCGATGAGTTGTCTCAATGTCTCAAGCAGCTTTCCACCTATGTCTAGGCAAATAGAAGTCTGGACAGTATCTAATTTAACATTCGTACTGCTGAGCTTCAAACTACTACACTCAACGACAGAAGTTCCCTTCATTGTGTTGGCAATCTACTCTCTGCGATCTGGAACTCTAAAACGTGTTAACGGCGACGCCACGAGGGCTGTATGCACGCTGCGCAAAGATGTATCTGAAGCATTATATGCCATTCCAAGCGATAGAAGACGTTCGTTCGCATACAGATTTACTCTGTAGTGTAATACTCTATGTAGGATGTAGACTGTGTGTAGCTAGCTCGATATCAATGATTATATGATGCGACCATTGCTTGTTAGTTGCTTTGTGGTTTCGTTTTCATATTGAACTTGCGACATGTCTGCTCCTTGGTTTCAGGTCTTCCTATTTGAGTCCGTAGTGTGAGCGACACAGAGCGTCTGAGAATGCGACGCGCGAGTAGTGGTGAACCCTACGCATGTCTAGTATATAATGTCGTAGTTGTCGGGTAGTTTGGAACAACCTTTGTTTTCTCGTATGGCTCTTCGCCGTCAATGTTATGTCAAGCTTTTGGCGTTACCTGTTTGTCGGCATAGCGCTCAAGACATGGCCAAAGAGCTGGCCTGTTGGCACTGATCACTGTAGCATATGGTATTGTTTCCAAGACAATATACCAACATATGCATTCGATCTCCGTCACTACCTAGATAGAAATCTGCGTGCCGAGAAACGTGTGACTGCAGTAAATATTGGTCTCAAAACATCGAATGATCTCTACACTTGTCTTAGAAGGAAGACATGTCAAATGCGTACCCTTGAGTTACACCATTGCAAAGAATGAGGCACTTGTGTAGGTTGGCTTTGCATGCTGATTCCTAAGTATGCTGTTTCCAGTCGAGCTTAATGCGTTGTGCTGGCTGTCATGACGGTCAAAGCATCATCAACTCAACTGTATTGAGTGGGTGTATGTGTGCATGCGAGAATGTGTGTGGCATGCGCCGCGCCAATGGTGCTTATGCATATCAATGTTAAGATACTTTCCGCGGTGCGATCTCGGCCTCTTACACAAGTTTCGTTTCATGCGCATTATTTTGCATCATATTTTGACATTACTTCTCTTGAAATACATCATATAGCGTGAAAAATAGCTCGATCAATAATCTGAGTAAAACGTTTCGATTGTGAGAACTGCAACATCAAAACTAATGTCCACTCGCACTAGCTGTGATACATATATCGATGTCATGCTATCGTTGATGTGATTCTCCCAGTGATCGGCCCACATTATCATCTACCTCAACATGTTATATAAATAAAATAACTTGATAAAGACTAGGCTTCACCCACTGTCGAATGACTGTTCCGCGTCGCCAGTCTTCACATCATCGGGCCTGGTCAGTCAGTAATGCTGCCAGAAGTCGTCGGCCATGTGTCGCTGTATCTTCACCGGGGGCAGACACCTGAGAAAAAAACAATAAAAGAGCGTTACAATGTGCACGGTGTCTAACAAAATTGAAACCAGCAGGCTCAATTCTTACATATGCCCACATTCCTTCACCCCACTGGCGTCAAAGACGCAAATCCCACCGCGATGCGGTCGAGATTACACAAAAGAAACTGGCATCTGTCGCCAGCATTCGGCTGCGCGGCACAGTAATGGCGGCAAACCGGAAGACGCGCCACAAGAATACCGTGTCGTCACGACAATACAGAAGACGCGCCATTTACGTTCCTGGCGACGTCAGATTTCAAGATGGCGACGACTTTGATATAGGCAAACTGGTGAGGGGGGGGGGCTTTCTTCCACTTTCTACTTCGTTCTTTCAATGTTTTACTTGCGCTAGCCTATTTCTCAATACGGTACACACATAGGACTACAGTTGTATTATGGTACAACGGCCTGTGCGACATTCGGGTACTTTTGATGCACGATGCAAGTCAATGTGCGTGGCGTATTACACCGATTAGATTCAACAATGTCATACTCTCTCCATTGATTTTTAGACGAAATATATCAGGCCTGTTGCGTCCGCGCGTATTAAAACCACTACACTACCATACCCGCGCCTCTCGTATTGAAGTTTCAAACGTAGGGGCAATTGAGGTTGGCTTGTATTCTACGCAAGTGCCTCATTCTTGTCGGAAATGGAACAGAATATTCATATTCTTGTTCTCATTCACAGTACACTGTATATGATATGTATATACCACTCTTCGATGAGTTGTGTCAATATCTCGAGCAGCTTTCCACCTATGTCTAGGCAAATAGAAGTCTGGACAGTATCTAATTTAACATTCGTACTGCTGAGCTTCAAACTACTACACTCAACGACAGAAGTTCCCTTCATTGTGTTGGCAATCTACTCCCTGCGATCTGGAACTCTAAAACGTGTTAACGGCGACGCCACGAGGGCTGTATGCAGGCTGCGCAAAGATGTATCTGAAGCATTATATGCCATTCCAAGCGATAGAAGACGTTCGTTCGCATACAGATTTACTCTGTAGTGTAATACTCTATGTAGGATGTACACTGTGTGTAGCTAGCTCGACATCAATGATTATATGATGCGACCATTGCTTGTTAGTTGCTTTGTGGTTTCGTTTTCATATTGAACTTGCGACATGTCTGCTCCTTGGTTTCAGGTCTTCCTATTTGAGTCCGTAGTGTGAGCGACACAGAGCGTCTGAGAATGCGACGCGCGAGTAGTGGTGAACCCTACGCATGTCTAGTATATAATGTCGTAGTTGTCGGGTAGTTTGGAACAACCTTTGTTTTCTCGTATGGCTCTTCGCCATCAATGTTATGTCTGGCTTTTGGCGTTACCTGTTTGTCGGCATAGCGCTCAAGACATGGCCAAAGAGCTGGCCTGTTGGCACTGATCACTGTAGCATATGGTATTGTTTCCAAGGCAATATACCAACATATGCATTCGATCTCCGTCACTACCTAGATAGAAATCGGCGTGCCGAGAAACGTGTGACTGCAGTAAATATTGTTCTCAAAACATCGAATGATCTCTACACTTGTCTTAGAAGGAAGACATGTCAAATGCGTACCCTTGAGTTACACTATTGCAAAGAATGAGGCACTTGTGTAGGTTGGCTTTGCATGCTGATTCCTAAGTATGCTGTTTCCAGTCGAGATGAATGCGTTGTGCTGGCTGTCATGACGGTCAAAGAATCATCAACTCAACTGTATTGAGTGGGTGTATGTGTGCATGCGAGAATGTGTGTGGCATGCACCGCGCCAATGGTGCTTATGCATATCAATGTTAAGATACTTTCCGCGGTGCGATCTCGGCCTCTTACACAAGTTTCGTTTCATGTGCATTATTTTGCATCATATTTTGACATTACTTCTCTTGAAATACATCATATAGCGTGAAAAATAGCTCGATCAATCATCTGAGTAAAACGTTTCGATTGTGAGAACTGCAACATCAAAACTAATGTCCACTCGCACTAGCTGTGATACATATATCGATGTCATGCTATCGTTGATGTGATTCTCCCAGTGATCGGCCCACATTATCATCTACCTCAACATGTTATATAAATAAAATAACTTAATAAAGACTAGGCTTCACCCACTGTCGAATGACTGTTCCGCGTCGCCAGTCTTCACATCATCGGGCCTGGTCTTTCAGTAATGCTGCCAGAAGTCGTCGGCCATGTGTCGCTGTATCTTCACCGGGGGCAGACACCTGAGAAAAAACAATAAAAGAGCGTTACAATGTGCACGGTGTCTAACAAAATTGAAACCAGCAGGCTCAATTCTTACATATGCCCACATTCCTTCACCCCACTGGCGTCAAAGACGCAAATCCCATCGCGATGCGGTCGAGATTACACTAAAGAAACTGGCATCTGTCGCCAGCATTCGGCTGCGCGGCACAGTAATGGCGGCAAACCGGACGACGCGCCACAACAATACCGTGTCGTCACGACAATACGGCAGACGCGCCATTTACGTTCCTGGCGACGTCAGTTTTCAAGATGGCGACGACTTTGATATAGGCAAACTTGTGAGGGGCGGGGGGGGGCGCTTTCTTCCACTTTCTACTTCGTTCTTTCAATGTTTTACTTACGCTAGCCTATTTCTCAATACGGTACACACATAGGACTACAGTTGTATTATGGTACAACGGCCTGTGCGACATTCGGGTACTTTTTATGCACGATGCAAGTCAATGTGCGTGGCGTATAACACCGATTAGATTCAACAATGTCATACTCTCTCCATTGATTTTTAGACGAAATATATCAGGCCTGTTGCGTCCGCGCGTATTAAAACCACTACACTACGATACACGCGCCTCTCGTAATGAAGTTTCAAACGTAGGGGCAATTGAGGTTGGCTTGTATTCTACGCAAGTGCCTAATTCTTGTCGGAAATGGAACAGAATATTCATATTCTTGTTCTCATTCACAGTACACTGTATATGATATTTATATATATCTCTTCGATGAGTTGTCTCAATGTCTCAAGCAGCTTTCCACCTATGTCTAGGCAAATAGAAGTCTGGACAGTATCTAATTTAACATTCGTACTGCTGAGCTTCAAACTACTACACTCAACGACAGAAGTTCCCTTCATTGTGTTGGCAATCTACTCTCTGCGATCTGGAACTCTAAAACGTGTTAACGGCGACGCCACGAGGGCTGTATGCAGGCTGCGCAAAGATGTATCTGAAGCATTATATGCCATTCCAAGCGATAGAAGACGTTCGTTCGCATACAGATTTACTCTGTAGTGTAATACTCTATGTAGGATGTACACTGTGTGTAGCTAGCTCGACATCAATGATTATATGATGCGACCATTGCTTGTTAGTTGCTTTGTGGTTTCGTTTTCATATTGAACTTGCGACATGTCTGCTCCTTGGTTTCAGGTCTTCCTATTTGAGTCCGTAGTGTGAGCGACACAGAGCCTCTGAGAATGCGACGCGCGAGTAGTGGTGAACCCTACGTATGTCTAGTATATAATGTCGTAGTTGTCGGGTAGTTTGGAACAACCTTTGTTTTCTCGTATGGCTCTTCGCCATCAATGTTATGTCTAGCTTTTGGCGTTACCTGTTTGTCGGCATAGCGCTCAAGACATGGCCAAAGAGCTGGCCTGTAGGCACTGATCACTGTAGCATATGCTATTGTTTCCAAGGCAATATACCAACATATGCATTCGATCTCCGTCACTACCTAGATAGAAATCTGCGTGCCGAGAAACGTGTGACTGCAGTAAATATTGGTCTCAAAACATCGAATGATCTCTACACTTGTCTTAGAAGGAAGACATGTCAAATGCGTACCCTTGAGTTACACTATTGCAAAGAATGAGGCACTTGTGTAGGTTGGCTTTGCATGCTGATTCCTAAGTATGCTGTTTCCAGTCGAGATGAATGCGTTGTGCTGGCTGTCATGACGGTCAAAGAATCATCAACTCAACTGTATTGAGTGGGTGTATGTGTGCATGCGAGAATGTGTGTGGCATGCGCCGCGCCAATGGTGCTTATGCATATCAATGTTAAGATACTTTCCGCGGTGCGATCTCGGCCTCTTACACAAGTTTCGTTTCTTGTGCATTATTTTGCATCATATTTTGACATTACTTCTCTTGAAATACATCATATAGCGTGAAAAATAGCTCGATCAATCATCTGAGTAAAACGTTTCGATTGTGAGAACTGCAACATCAAAACTAATGTCCACTCGCACTAGCTGTGATACATATATCGATGTCATGCTATCGTTGATGTGATTCTCCCAGTGATCGGCCCACATTATCATCTACCTCAACATGTTATATAAATAAAATAACTTGATAAAGACTAGGCTTCACCCACTGTCGAATGACTGTTCCGCGTCGCCAGTCTTCACATCATCGGGCCTGGTCGGTCAGTAATGCTGCCAGAAGTCGTCGGCCATGTGTCGCTGTATCTTCACCGGGGGCAGACACCTGAGAAAAAACAATAAAAGAGCGTTACAATGTGCACGGTGTCTAACAAAATTGAAACCAGCAGGCTCAATTCTTACATATGCCCACATTCCTTCACCCCACTGGCGTCAAAGACGCAAATCCCACCGCGATGCGGTCGAGATTACACTAAAGAAACTGGCATCTGTCGCCAGCATTCGGCTGCGCGGCACAGTAATGGCGGCAAACCGGAAGACGCGCCACAACAATACCGTGTCGTCACGACAATACGGCAGACGCGCCATTTATGTTCCTGGCGACGTCAGATTTCAAGATGGCGACGACTTTGATATAGGCAAACTGGTGAGGGGGGGGGGGCGCTTTCTTCCACTTTCTACTTCGTTCTTTCAATGTATTTCTTGCGCTAGCCTATTTCTCAATACGGTAAACACATAGGACTACAGTTGTATTATGGTACAACGGCCTGTGCGACATTCGGGTACTTTTTATGCACGATGCAAGTCAATGTGCGTGGCGTATAACACCGATTAGATTCAACAATGTCATACTTTCTCCATTGATTTTTAGACGAAATATATCAGGCCTGTTGCGTCCGCGCGTATTAAAACCACTACACTACCCTACCCGCGCCTCTCGTAATGAAGTTTCAAACGTAGGGGCAATTGAGGTTGGCTTGTATTCTACGCAAGTGCCTAATTCTTGTCGGAAATGGAACAGAATATTCATATTCTTGTTCTCATTCACAGTACACTGTATATGATATGTATATACCACTCTTCGATGAGTTGTCTCAATGTCTCAAGCAGCTTTCCACCTATGTCTAGGCAAATAGAAGTCTGGACAGTATCTAATTTAACATTCGTACTGCTGAGCTTCAAACTACTACACTCAACGACAGAAGTTCCCTTCATTGTGTTGGCAATCTACTCCCTGCGATCTGGAACTCTAAAACGTGTTAACGGCGACGCCACGAGGGCTGTATGCAGGCTGCGCAAAGATGTATCTGAAGCATTATATGTAATTCCAAGCGATAGAAGACGTTCGTTCGCATACAGATTTACTCTGTAGTGTAATACTCTATGTAGGATGTACACTGTGTGTAGCTAGCTCGACATCAATGATTATATGATGCGACCATTGCTTGTTAGTTGCTTTGTGGTTTCGTTTTCATATTGAACTTGCGACATGTCTGCTCCTTGGTTTCAGGTCTTCCTATTTGAGTCCGTAGTGTGAGCGACACAGAGCCTCTGAGAATGCGACGCGCGAGTAGTGGTGAACCCTACGCATGTCTAGTATATAATGCCGTAGTTGTCGGGTAGTTTGGAACAACCTTTATTTTCTCGTATGGCTCTTCGCCATAAATGTTATGTCTAGCTTTTGGCGTTACCTGTTTGTCGGCATAGCGCTCAAGACATGGCCAAACAGCTGGCCTGTTGGCACTGATCACTGTAGCATATGCTATTGTTTCCAAGGCAATATACCAATATATGCATTCGATCTCCGTCACTACCTAGATAGAAATCTGCGTGCCGAGAAACGTGTGATTGCAGTAAATATTGGTCTCAAAACATCGAATGATCTCTACACTTGTCTTAGAAGGAAGACATGTCAAATGCGTACCCTTGAGTTACACTATTGCAAATAATGAGGCACTTGTGTAGGTTGGCTTTGGCTGATTCCTAAGTATGCTGTTTCCAGTCGAGATGAATGCGTTGTGCTGGCTGTCATGACGGTCAAAGAATCATCAACTCAACTGTATTGAGTGGGTGTATGTGTGCATGCGAGAATGTGTGTGGCATGCGCCGCGCCAATGGTGCTTATGCATATCAACGTTAAGATACTTTCCGCGGTGCGATCACGGCCTCTTACACAAGTTTCGTTTCATGTGCATTATTTTGCATCATATTTTGACATTACTTCTCTTGAAATACATCATATAGCGTGAAAAATAGCTCGATCAATCATCTGAGTAAAACGTTTCGATTGTGAGAACTGCAACATCAAAACTAATGTCCACTCGCACTAGCTGTCATACATATATCGATGTCATGCTATCTTTGATGTGATTCTCCCAGTGATCGGCCCACATTATCATCTACCTCAACATGTTATATAAATAAAATAACTTGATAAAGACTAGGCTTCACCCACTGTCGAATGACTGTTCCGCGTCGCCAGTCTTCACATCATCGGGCCTGGTCGGTCAGTAATGCTGCCAGAAGTCGTCGGCCATGTGTCGCTGTATCTTCACCGGGGGCAGACACCTGAGAAAAAACAAAAAAAGAGCGTTAAAATGTGCACGGTGTCTAACAAAATTGAAACCAGCAGGCTCAATTCTTACATATGCCCACATTCCTTCACCCCTCTGGCGTCAAATACGCAAATCCCACCGCGATGCGGTCGAGATTACACTAAAGAAACTGGCATATATCGGCAGCATTCGGCTGCGCGGCACAGTAATGGCGGCAAACCGGAAGACGCGCCACAACAATACCGTGTCGTCACGACAATACGGTAGACGCGCCATTTACGTTCCTGGCGACGTCAGTTTTCAAGATGGCGACGACTTTGATATAGGCAAACTGGTGAGGGGCGGGGGGGGGGCGCTTTCTTCCACTTTCTACTTCGTTCTTTCAATGTTTTACTTGCGCTAGCCTATTTCTCAATACGGTACACACATAGGACTACAGTTGTATTATGGTACAACGGCCTGTGCGACATTCGGGTACTTTTTAGGGCACGATGCAAGTCAATGTGCGTGGCGTATAACACCGATTAGATTCAACAATGTCATACTTTCTCCATTGATTTTTAGACGAAATATATCAGGCCTATTGCGTCCGCGCGTATTAAAACCACTACACTACCATACCCGCGCCTCTCGTAGTGAAGTTTCAAACGTAGGGGCAATTGAGGTTGGCTTGTATTCTACGCAAGTGCCTAATTCTTGTCGGAAATGGAACAGAATATTCATATTCTTGTTCTCATTCACAGTACACTGTATAAGATATGTATATACCACTCTTCGATGAGTTGTCTCAATGTCTCAAGCAGCTTTCCACCTATGTCTAGGCAAATAGAAGTCTGGACAGTATCTAATTTAACATTCGTACTGCTGAGCTTCAAACTACTACACTCAACGACAGAAGTTCCCTTCATTGTGTTGGCAATCTACTCTCTGCGATCTGGAACTCTAAAACGTGTTAACGGCGACGCCACGAGGGCTGTATGCAGGCTGCGCAAAGATGTATCTGAAGCATTATATGCCATTCCAAGCGATAGAAGACGTTCGTTCGCATACAGATTTACTCTGTAGTGTAATACTCTATGTAGGATGTACACTGTGTGTAGCTAGCTCGACATCAATGATTATATGATGCGACCATTGCTTGTTAGTTGCTTTGTGGTTTCGTTTTCATATTGAACTTGCGACATGTCTGCTCCTTGGTTTCAGGTCTTCCTATTTGAGTCCGTAGTGTGAGCGACACAGAGCCTCTGAGAATGCGACGCGCGAGTAGTGGTGAACCCTACGCATGTCTAGTATATAATGCCGTAGTTGTCGGGTAGTTTGGAACAACCTTTATTTTCTCGTATGGCTCTTCGCCATAAATGTTATGTCTAGCTTTTGGCGTTACCTGTTTGTCGGCATAGCGCTCAAGACATGGCCAAAGAGCTGGCCTGTTGGCACTGATCACTGTAGCATATGCTATTGTTTCCAAGGCAATATACCAACATATGCATTCGATCTCCGTCACTACCTAGATAGAAATCTGCGTGCCGAGAAACGTGTGACTGCAGTAAATATTGGTCTCAAACCATCGAATGATCTCTACACTTGTCTTAGAAGGAAGACATGTCAAATGCGTACCCTTGAGTTACACTATTGCAAAGAATGAGGCACTTGTGTAGGTTGGCTTTGCATGCTGATTCCTAAGTATGCTGTTTCCAGTCGAGATGAATGCGTTGTGCTGGATGTCATGACGGTCAAAGAATCATCAACTCAACTGTATTGAGTGGGTGTATGTGTGCATGCGAGAATGTGTGTGGCATGCGCCGCGCCAATGGTGCTTATGCATATCAACGTTAAGATACTTTCCGCGGTGCGATCTCGGCCTCTTACACAAGTTTCGTTTCATGTGCATTATTTTGCATCATATTTTGACATTACTTCTCTTGAAATACATCATATAGCGTGAAAAATAGCTCGATCAATCATCTGAGTAAAACGTTTCGATTGTGAGAACTGCAACATCAAAACTAATGTCCACTCGCACTAGCTGTCATACCTATATCGATGTCATGCTATCTTTGATGTGATTCTCCCAGTGATCGGCCCACATTATCATCTACCTCAACATGTTATATAAATAAAATAACTTGATAAAGACTAGGCTTCACCCACTGTCGAATGACTGTTCCGCGTCGCCAGTCTTCACATCATCGGGCCTGGTCGGTCAGTAATGCTGCCAGAAGTCGTCGGCCATGTGTCGCTGTATCTTCACCGGGGGCAGACACCTGAGAAAAAACAAAAAAAGAGCGTTACAATGTGCACGGTGTCTAACAAAATTGAAACCAGCAGGCTCAATTTTTACATATGCCCACATTCCTTCACCCCACTGGCGTCAAAGACGCAAATCCCACCGCGATGCGGTCGAGATTACACTAAAGAAACTGGCATCTGTCGCCAGCATTCGGCTGCGCGGCACAGTAATGGCGGCAAACCGGAAGACGCGCCACAATAATACCGTGTCGTCACGACAATACGGCAGACGCGCCATTTACATTCCTGGCGACGTCAGATTTCAAGATGGCGACGACTTTGATATAGGCAAACTCGTGAGGGGGGGGGGGGTGGGGCGCTCTCTTCCACTTTCTACTTCGTTCTTTCAATGTTTTTCTTGCGCTAGCCTATTGCTCAATACGGTACACACATAGGACTACAGTTGTATTATGGTACAACGGCCTGTGCGACATTCGGGTACTTTTTATGCACGATGCAAGTCAATGTGCGTGGCGTATAACACCGATTAGATTCAACAATGTCATACTCTCTCCATTGATTTTTAGACGAAATATATCAGGCCTGTTGCGTCCGCGCGTATTAAAACCACTACACTACCCTACCCGCGCCTCTCGTAATGAAGTTTCAAACGTAGGGGCAATTGATGTTGGCTTGTATTCTACGCAAGTGCCTAATTCTTGTCGGAAATGGAACAGAATATTCATATTCTTGTTCTCATTCACAGTACACTGTATATGATATGTATATACCACTCTTCGATGAGTTGTCTCAATGTCTCAAGCAGCTTTCCACCTATGTCTAGGCAAATAGAAGTCTGGACAGTATCTAATTTAACATTCGTACTGCTGAGCTTCAAACTACTACACTCAACGACAGAAGTTCCCTTCATTGTGTTGGCAATCTACTCTCTGCGATCTGGAACTCTAAAACGTGTTAACGGCGACGCCACGAGGGCTGTATGCAGGCTGCGCAAAGATGTATCTGAAGCATTATATGCCATTCCAAGCGATAGAAGACGTTCGTTCGCATACATATTTACTCTGTAGTGTAATACTCTATGTAGGATGTACACTGTGTGTAGCTAGCTCGACATCAATGATTAAATATGATGCGACCATTGCTTGTTAGTTGCTTTGTGGTTTCGTTTTCATATTGAACTTGCGACATGTCTGCTCCTTGGTTTCAGGTCTTCCTATTTGAGTCCGTAGTGTGAGCGACACAGAGCCTCTGAGAATGCGACGCGCGAGTAGTGGTGAACCCTACGCATGTCTAGTATATAATGTCGTAGTTGTCGGGTAGTTTGGAACAACCTTTGTTTTCTCGTATGGCTCTTCGCCATCAATGTTATGTCTAGCTTTTGGCGTTACCTGTTTGTCGGCATAGCGCTCAAGACATGGCCAAAGAGCTGGCCTGTTGGCACTGATCACTGTAGCATATGCTATTGTTTCCAAGGCAATATACCAACACATGCATTCGATCTCCGTCACTACCTAGATAGAAATCTGCGTGCCGAGAAACGTGTGACTGCAGTAAATATTGGTCTCAAAACATCGAATGATCTCTACACTTGTGTTAGAAGGAAGACATGTCAAATGCGTACCCTTGAGTTACACTATTGCAAAGAATGAGGCACTTGTGTAGGTTGACTTTGCATGCTGATTCCTAAGTATGCTGTTTCCAATCGAGATGAATGCGTTGTGCTGGCTGTCATGACGGTCAAAGAATCATCAACTCAACTGTATTGAGTGGGTGTATGTGTGCATGCGAGAATGTGTGTGGCATGCGCCGCGCCAATGGTGCTTATGCATATCAATGTTAAGATACTTTCCGCGGTGCGATCTCGGCCTCTTACACAAGTTTCGTTTCATGTGCATTATTTTGCATCATATTTTGACATTACTTCTCTTGAAATACATCATATAGCGTGAAAAATAGCTCGATCAATCATCTGAGTAAAACGTTTCGATTGTGAGAACTGCAACATCAAAACTAATGTCCACTCGCACTAGCTGTCATACATATATCGATGTCATGCTATCGTTGATGTGATTCTCCCAGTGATCGGCCCACATTATCATCTACCTCAACATGTTATATAAATAAAATAACTTGATAAAGACTAGGCTTCACCCACTGTCGAATGACTGTTCCGCGTCGCCAGTCTTCACATCATCGGGCCTGGTCGGTCAGTAATGCTGCCAGAAGTCGTCGGCCATGTGTCGCTGTATCTTCACCGGAGGCAGACACCTGAGAAAAAAACAATAAAAGAGCGTTACAATGTGCACGGTGTCTAACAAAATTGAAACCAGCAGGCTCAATTCTTACATATGCCCACATTCCTTCACCCCACTGGCGTCAAAGACGCAAATCCCACCGCGATGCGGTCGAGATTACACTAAAGAAACTGGCATCTGTCGCCAGCATTCGGCTGCGCGGCACAGTAATGGCGGCAAACCGGAAGACGCGCCACAATAATACCGTGTCGTCACGACAATACGGCAGACGCGCCATTTACGTTCCTGGCGACGTCAGATTTCAAGATGGCGACGACTTTGATATAGGCAAACTGGTGGGGGGGGGTGGGGCGCTCTCTTCCACTTTCTACTTCGTTCTTTCAATGTTTTTCTTGCGCTAGCCTATTTCTCAATACGGTACACACATAGGACTACAGTTGTATTATGGTACAACGGCCTGTGCGACATTCGGGTACTTTTTATGCACGATGCAAGTCAATGTGCGTGGCGTATAACACCGATTAGATTCAACAATGTCATACTCTCTCCATTGATTTTTAGACGAAATATATCAGGCCTGTTGCGTCCGCGCGTATTAAAACCACTACACTACCCTACCCGCGCCTCTCGTAATGAAGTTTCAAACGTAGGGGCAATTGAGGTTGGCTTGTATTCTACGCAAGTGCCTAATTCTTGTCGGAAATGGAACAGAATATTCATATTCTTGTTCTCATTCACAGTACACTGTATATGATATGTATATACCACTCTTCGATGAGTTGTCTCAATGTCTCAAGCAGCTTTCCACCTATGTCTAGGCAAATAGAAGTCTGGACAGTATCTAATTTAACATTCGTACTGCTGAGCTTCAAATTACTACACTCAACGACAGAAGTTCCCTTCATTGTGTTGGCAATCTACTCTCTGCGATCTGGAACTCTAAAACGTGTTAACGGCGACGCCACGAGGGCTGTATGCAGGCTGCGCAAAGATGTATCTGAAGCATTATATGCCATTCCAAGCGATAGAAGACGTTCGTTCGCATACATATTTACTCTGTAGTGTAATACTCTATGTAGGATGTACACTGTGTGTAGCTAGCTCGACATCAATGATTAAATATGATGCGACCATTGCTTGTTAGTTGCTTTGTGGTTTCGTTTTCATATTGAACTTGCGACATGTCTGCTCCTTGGTTTCAGGTCTTCCTATTTGAGTCCGTAGTGTGAGCGACACAGAGCCTCTGAGAATGCGACGCGCGAGTAGTGGTGAACCCTACGCATGTCTAGTATATAATGTCGTAGTTGTCGGGTAGTTTGGAACAACTTTTGTTTTCTCGTATGGCTCTTCGCCATCAATGTTATGTCTAGCTTTTGGCGTTACCTGTTTGTCGGCATAGCGCTCAAGACATGGCCAAAGAGCTGGCCTGTTGGCACTGATCACTGTAGCATATGCTATTGTTTCCAAGGCAATATACCAACACATGCATTCGATCTCCGTCACTACCTAGATAGGAATCTGCGTGCCGAGAAACGTGTGACTGCAGTAAATATTGGTCTCAAAACATCGAATGATCTCTACACTTGTCTTAGAAGGAAGACATGTCAAATGCGTACCCTTGAGTTACACTATTGCAAAGAATGAGGCACTTGTGTAGGTTGGCTTTGCATGCTGATTCCTAAGTATGCTGTTTCCAGTCGAGATGAATGCGTTGTGCTGGCTGTCATGACGGTCAAAGAATCATCAACTCAACTGTATTGAGTGGGTGTATGTGTGCATGCGAGAATGTGTGTGGCATGCGCCGCGCCAATGGTGCTTATGCATATCAACGTTAAGATACTTTCCGCGGTGCGATCTCGGCCTCTTACACAAGTTTCGTTTCATGTGCATTATTTTGCATCATATTTTGACATTATTTCTCTTGAAATACATCATATAGCCTGAAAAATAGCTCGATCAATCATCTGAGTAAATCGTTTCGATTGTGAGAACTGCAACATCAAAACTAATGTCCACTCGCGCTAGCTGTCATATATATATCGATGTCATGCTATCGTTGATGTGATTCTCCCAGTGATCGGCCCACATTATCATCTACCTCAACATGTTATATAAATAAAATAACTTGATAAAGACTAGGCTTCACCCACTGTCGAATGACTGTTCCGCGTCGCCAGTCTTCACATCATCGGGCCTGGTCGGTCAGTAATGCTGCCAGAAGTCGTCGGCCATGTGTCGCTGTATCTTCACCGGGGGCAGACACCTGAGAAAAAACAATCAAAGAGCGTTACAATGTGCACGGTGTCTAACAAAATTGAAACCAGCAGGCTCAATTCTTACATATGCCCACATTCCTTCACCCCACTGGCGTCAAAGACGCAAATCCCACCGCGATGCGGTCGAGATTACACTAAAGAAACTTGCATCTATCGCCAGCATTCGGCTGCGCGGCACAGTAATGGCGGCAAACCGGAAGACGCGCCACAACAATACCGTTTCGTCACGACAATACGGCAGACGCGCCATTTACGTTACTGGCGACGTCAGATTTCAAGATGGCGACGACTTTGATATAGGCAAACTGATGAGGGGGGGGGCGCTTTCTTCCACTTTCTACTTCGTTCTTTCAATGTTTTACTTGCGCTAGCCTATTTCTCAATACGGTACACACATAGGACTACAGTTGTATTATGGTACAACGGCCTGTGCGACATTCGGGTACTTTTGATGCACGATGCAAGTCAATGTGCGTGGCGTATAACACCGATTAGATTCAACAATGTCATACTCTCTCCATTGATTTTTAGACGAAATATATCAGGCCTGTTGCGTCCGCGCGTATTAAAACCACTACACTACCATACCCGCGCCTCTCGTAATGAAGTTTCAAACGTAGGGGCAATTGAGGCTGGCTTGTATTCTACGCAAGTGCTTAATTCTTGTCGGAAATGGAACAGAATATTCATATTCTTGTTCTCATTCACAGTACACTGTATATGATATGTATATACCACTCTTCGATGAGTTGTCTCAATGTCTCAAGCAGCTTTCCACCTATGTCTAGGCAAATAGAAGTCTGGACAGTATCTAATTTAACATTCGTACTGCTGAGCTTCAAACTACTACACTCAACGACAGAAGTTCCCTTCATTGTGTTGGCAATCTACTCTCTGCGATCTGGAACTCTAAAACGTGTTAACGGCGACGCCACGAGGGCTGTATGCAGGCTGCGCAAAGATGTATCTGAAGCATTATATGCCATTCCAAGCGATAGAAGACATTCGTTCGCATACAGATTTACTCTGTAGTGTAATGCACTATGTAGGATGTACACTGTGTGTAGCTAGCTCGACATCAATGATTATATGATGCGACCATTGCTTGTTAGTTGCTTTGTGGTTTCGTTTTCATATTGAACTTGCGACATGTCTGCTCCTTTGTTTCAGGTCTTCCTATTTCAGTCCGTAGTGTGAGCGACACAGAGCCTCTGAGAATGCGACGCGCGAGTAGTGGTGAACCCTACGCATGTCTAGTATATAATGTCGTAGTTGTCGGGTAGTTTGGAACAACCTATGTTTTCTCGTATGGCTCTTCGCCATCAATGTTATGTCTAGCTTTTGGCGTTACCTGTTTGTCGGCATAGCGCTCAAGACATGGCCAAAGAGCTGGCCTGTTGGCACTGATCACTGTAGCATATGCTATTGTTTCCAAGGCAATATACCAACATATGCATTCGATCTCCGTCACTACCTAGATAGAAATCTGCGAGCCGAGAAACGTGTGACTGCAGTAAATATTGGTCTCAAAACATCGAATGATCTCTACACTTGTCTTAGAAGGAAGACATGCCAAATGCGTACCCTTGAGTTACACTATTGCAAAGAATGAGGCACTTGTGTAGGTTGGCTTTGCATGCTGATTCCTAAGTATGCTGTTTCCAGTCGAGATGAATGCGTTGTGCTGGCTGTCATGACGGTCAAAGAATCATCAACTCAACTGTATTGAGTGGGTGTATGTGTGCATGCGAGAATGTGTGTGGCATGCGCCGCGCCAATGGTGCTTATGCATATCAATGTTAAGATACTTTCCGCGGTGCGATCTCGGCCTCTTACACAAGTTTCGTTTTATGTGCATTATTTTGCATCATATTTTGACATTACTTCTCTTGAAATACATCATATAGCGTGAAAAATAGCTCGATCAATCATCTGAGTAAAACGTTTCGATTGTGAGAACTGCAACATCAAAACTAATGTCCACTCGCACTAGCTGTCATACATATATCGATGTCATGCTATCGTTGATGTGATTCTCCCAGTGATCGGCCCACATTATCATCTACCTCAACATGTTATATAAATAAAATAACTTGATAAAGACTAGGCTTCACCCACTGTCGAATGACTGTTCCGCGTCGCCAGTCTTCACATCATCGGGCCTGGTCGGTCAGTAATGCTGCCAGAAGTCGTCGGCCATGTGTCGCTGTATCTTCACCGGGGGCAGACACCTGAGAAAAAAACAATAAAAGAGCGTTACAATGTGCACGGTTTCTAACAAAATTGAAACCAGCAGGCTCAATTCTTACATATGCCCACATTCCTTCACCCCACTGGTGTCAAAGACGCAAATCCCACCGCGATGCGGTCGAGATTACACTAAAGAAACAGGCATCTGTCGCCAGCATTCGGCTGCGCGGCACAGTAATGGCGGCAAACCGGAAGACGCGCCACAACAATACCGTTTCGTCACGACAATACGGCAGACGCGCCATTTACGTTACTGGCGACGTCAGATTTCAAGATGGCGACGACTTTGATATAGGCAAACTGATGAGGGGGGGTGGGCGCTTTCTTCCACTTTCTACTTCGTTCTTTCAATGTTTTACTTGCGCTAGCCTATTTCTCAATACGGTACACACATAGGACTACAGTTGTATTATGGTACAACGGCCTGTGCGACATTCGGGTACTTTTTATGCACGATGCAAGTCAATGTGCGTGGCGTATAACACCGATTAGATTCAACAATGTCATACTCTCTCCATTGGTTTTTAGACGAAATATATCAGGCCTGTTGCGTCCGCGCGTATTAAAACCACTACACTACCCTACCCGCGCATCTCGTAATGAAGTTTCAAACGTAGGGCAATTGAGGTTGGCTTGTATTCTACGCAAGTGCCTAATTCTTGTCGGAAATGGTACAGAATATTCATATTCTTGTTCTCATTCACAGTACACTGTATATGATATGTATATACCACTCTTCGATGAGTTGTCTCAATGTCTCAAGCAGCTTTCCACCTATGTCTAGGCAAATAGAAGTCTGGACAGTATCTAATTTAACATTCGTACTGCTGAGCTTCAAACTACTACACTCAACGACAGAAGTTCCCTTCATTGTGTTGGCAATCTACTCTCTGCGATCTGGAACTCTAAAACGTGTTAACGGCGACGCCACGAGGGCTGTATGCAGGCTGCGCAAAGATGTATCTGAAGCATTATATGCCATTCCAAGCGATAGAAGACGTTCGTTCGCATACAGATTTACTCTGTAGTGTAATACTCTATGTAGGATGTACACTTTGTGTAGCTAGCTCGACATCAATGATTATATGATGCGACCAATACTTGTTAGTTGCTTTGTGGTTTCGTTTTCATATTGAACTTGCGACATGTCTGCTCCTTGGTTTCAGGTCTTCCTATTGGAGTCCGTAGTGTGAGCGACACAGAGCCTCTGAGAATGCGACGCGCGAGTAGTGGTGAACCCTACGCATGTCTAGTATATAATGTCGTAGTTGTCGGGTAGTTTGGAACAACCTTTGTTTTCTCGTATGGCTCTTCGCCATCAATGTTATGTCTAGCTTTTGGCGTTACCCGTTTGTCGGCATAGCGCTCAAGACATGGCCAAAGAGCTGGCCTGTTGGCACTGATCACTGTAGCATATGCTATTGTTTCCAAGGCAATATACCAACATATGCATTCGATCTCCGTCACTACCTAGATAGAAATCGGCGTGCCGAGAAACGTGTGACTGCAGTAAATATTGGTCTCAAAACATCGAATGATCTCTACACTTGTCTTAGAAGGAAGACATGTCAAATGCGTACCCTTGAGTTACACTATTGCAAAGAATGAGGCACTTGTGTAGGTTGGCTTTGCATGCTGATTCCTAAGTATGCTGTTTCCAGTCGAGATGAATGCGTTGTGCTGGCTGTTATGACGGTCAAAGAATCATCAACTCAACTGTATTGAGTGGGTGTATGTGTGCATGCCAGAATGTGTGTGGGATGCGCCGCGCCAATGGTGCTTATGCATATCAATGTTAAGATACTTTCCGCGGTGCGATCTCGGCCTCTTACACAAGTTTCGTTTTATGTGCATTATTTTGCATCATATTTTGACATTACTTCTCTTGAAATACATCATATAGCGTGAACAATAGCTCGATCAATCATCTGAGTAAAACGTTTCGATTGTGAGAACTGCAGCATCAAAACTAATGTCCACTCGCACTAGCTGTCATACATATATCGATGTCATGCTATCGTTGATGTGATTCTCCCAGTGATCGGCCCACATTATCATCTACCTCAACATGTTATATAAATAAAATAACTTGATAAAGACTAGGCTTCACCCACTGTCGAATGACTGTTCCGCGTCGCCAGTCTTCACATCATCGGGCCTGGTCGGTCAGTAATGCTGCCAGAAGTCGTCGGCCATGTGTCGCTGTATCTTCACCGGGGGCAGACACCTGAGAAAAAAACAATAAAAGAGCGTTACAATGTGCACGGTGTCTAACAAAATTGAAACCAGCAGGCTCAATTCTTACATATGCCCACATTCCTTCACCCCACTGGCGTCAAAGACGCAAATCCCACCGCGATGCGGTCGAGATTACACTAAAGAAACTGGCATCTGTCGCCAGCATTCGGCTGCGCGGCACAGTAATGGCGGCAAACCGGAAGACGCGCCACAATAATACCGTGTCGTCACGACAATACGGCAGACGCGCCATTTACGTTCCTGGCGACGTCAGATTTCAAGATGGCGACGACTTTGATATAGGCAAACTGGTGAGGGGGGGGCGCTCTCTTCCACTTTATACTTCGTTCTTTCAATGTTTTTCTTGCGCTAGCCTATTTCTCAATACGGTACACACATAGGACTACAGTTGTATTATGATACAACGGCCTGTGCGACATTCGGGTACTTTTTATGCACGATGCAAGTCAATGTGCGTGGCGTATAACACCGATTAGATTCAACAATGTCATACTCTCTCCATTGATTTTTAGACGAAATATATCAGGCCTGTTGCGTCCGCGCGTATTAAAACCACTACACTACCATACCCGCGCCTCTCGTAATGAAGTTTCAAACGTAGGGGCAATTGAGGTTGGCATGTATTCTACGCAAGTGCCTAATTCTTGTCGGAAATGGAACAGAATATTCATATTCTTGTTCTCATTCACAGTACACTGTATATGATATGTATATACCACTCTTCGATGAGTTGTCTCAATGTCTCAAGCAGCTTTCCACCTATGTCTAGGCAAATAGAAGTCTGGACAGTATCTAATTTAACATTCGTACTGCTGAGCTTCAAACTACTACACTCAACGACAGAAGTTCCCTTCATTGTGTTGGCAATCTACTCTCTGCGATCTGGAACTCTAAAACGTGTTAACGGCGACGCCACGAGGGCTGTATGCAGGCTGCGCAAAGATGTATCTGAAGCATTATATGCCATTCCAAGCGATAGAAGACGTTCGTTCGCATACATATTTACTCTGTAGTGTAATACTCTATGTAGGATGTACACTTTGTGTAGCTAGCTCGACATCAATGATTATATGATGCGACCAATGCTTGTTAGTTGCTTTGTGGTTTCGTTTTCATATTGAACTTGCGACATGTCTGCTCCTTGGTTTCAGGTCTTCCTATTGGAGTCCGTAGTGTGAGCGACACAGAGCGTCTGAGAATGCGACGCGCGAGTAGTGGTGAACCCTACGCATGTCTAGTATATAATGTCGTAGTTGTCGGGTAGTTTGGAACAACCTTTGTTTTCTCGTATGGCTCTTCGCCATCAATGTTATGTCTAGCTTTTGGCGTTACCCGTTTGTCGGCATAGCGCTCAAGACATGGCCAAAGAGCTGGCCTGTTGGCACTGATCACTGTAGCATATGCTATTGTTTCCAAGGCAATATACCAACATATGCATTCGATCTCCGTCACTACCTAGATAGAAATCGGCGTGCCGAGAAACGTGTGACTGCAGTAAATATTGTTCTCAAAACATCGAATGATCTGTACACTTGTCTTAGAAGGAAGACATGTCAAATGCGTACCCTTGAGTTACACTATTGCAAAGAATGAGGCACTTGTGTAGGTTGGCTTTGCATGCTGATTCCTAAGTATGCTGTTTCCAGTCGAGATGAATGCGTTGTGCTGGCTGTCATGACGGTCAAAGAATCATCAACTCAACTGTATTGAGTGGGTGTATGTGTGCATGCGAGAATGTGTGTGGCATGCGCCGCGCCAATGGTGCTTATGCATATCAATGTTAAGATACTTTCCGCGGTGCGATCTCGGCCTCTTACACAAGTTTCGTTTCATGTGCATTATTTTGCATCATATTTTGACATTACTTCTCTTGAAATACATCATATAGCGTGAAAAATAGCTCGATCAATCATCTGAGTAAAACGTTTCGATTGTGAGAACTGCAACATCAAAACTAATGTCCACTCGCACTAGCTGTCATACATATATCGATGTCATGCTATCGTTGATGTGATTCTCCCAGTGATCGGCCCACATTATCATCTACCTCAACATGTTATATAAATAAAATAACTTGATAAAGACTAGGCTTCACCCACTGTCGAATGACTGTTCCACGTCGCCAGTCTTCACATCATCGGGCCTGGTCGGTCAGTAATGCTGCCAGAAGTCGTCGGCCATGTGTCGCTGTATCTTCACCGGGGGCAGACACCTGAGAAAAAAAACAATAAAAGAGCGTTACAATGTGCACGGTGTCTAACAAAATTGAAACCAGCAGGCTCAATTCTTACATATGCCCACATTCCTTCACCCCACTGGCGTCAAAGACGCAAATCCCACCGCGATGCGGTCGAGATTACTGTAAAGAAACTGGCATCTGTCGCCAGCATTCGGCTGCGCGGCACAGTAATGGCGGCAAACCGGAAGACGCGCCACAATAATACCGTGTCGTCACGACAATACGGCAGACGCGCCATTTACGATCCTGGCGACGTCAGATTTCAAGATGGCGACGACTTTGATATAGGCAAGCTGGTGAGGGGGGGGGGGGGGGCGCTCTCGTCCACTTTCTACTTCTTTCTTTCAATGTTTTTCTTGCGCTAGCCTATTTCTCAATACGGTACACACATAGGACTACAGTTGTATTATGGTACAACGGCCTGTGCGACATTCGGGTACTTTTGATGCACGATGCAAGTCAATGTGCGTGGCGTATTACACCGATTAGATTCAACAATGTCATACTCTCTCCATTGATTTTTAGACGAAATATATCAGGCCTGTTGCGTCCGCGCGTATTAAAACCACTACACTACCATACCCGCGCCTCTCGTATTGAAGTTTCAAACGTAGGGGCAATTGAGGTTGGCTTGTATTCTACCCAAGTGCCTCATTCTTGTCGGAAATGGAACAGAATATTCATATTCTTGTTCTCATTCACAGTACACTGTATATGATATGTATATACCACTCTTCGATGAGTTGTGTCAATATCTCGAGCAGCTTTCCACCTATGTCTAGGCAAATAGAAGTCTGGACAGTATCTAATTTAACATTCGTACTGCTGAGCTTCAAACTACTACACTCAACGACAGAAGTTCCCTTCATTGTGTTGGCAATCTACTCCCTGCGATCTGGAACTCTAAAACGTGTTAACGGCGACGCCACGAGGGCTGTATGCAGGCTGCGCAAAGATGTATCTGAAGCATTATATGCCATTCCAAGCGATAGAAGACGTTCGTTCGCATACATATTTACTCTGTAGTGTAATACTCTATGTAGGATGTACACTTTGTGTAGCTAGCTCGACATCAATGATTATATGATGCGACCAATGCTTGTTAGTTGCTTTGTGGTTTCGTTTTCATATTGAACTTGCGACATGTCTGCTCCTTGGTTTCAGGTCTTCCTATTGGAGTCCGTAGTGTGAGCGACACAGAGCCTCTGAGAATGCGACGCGCGAGTAGTGGTGAACCCTACGCATGTCTAGTATATAATGTCGTAGTTGTCGGGTAGTTTGGAACAACCTTTGTTTTCTCGTATGGCTCTTCGCCATCAATGTTATGTCTAGCTTTTGGCGTTACCCGTTTGTCGGCATAGCGCTCAAGACATGGCCAAAGAGCTGGCCTGTTGGCACTGATCACTGTAGCATATGCTATTGTTTCCAAGGCAATATACCAACATATGCATTCGATCTCCGTCACTACCTAGATAGAAATCTGCGTGCCGAGAAACGTGTGACTGCAGTAAATATTGGTCTCAAAACATCGAATGATCTCTACACTTGTCTTAGAAGGAAGACATGTCAAATGCGTACCCTTGAGTTACACTATTGCAAAGAATGAGGCACTTGTGTAGGTTGGCTTTGCATGCTGATTCCTAAGTATGCTGTTTCCAGTCGAGACGAATGCGTTGTGCTGGCTGTCATGACGGTCAAAGAATCATCAACTCAACTGTATTGAGTGGGTGTATGTGTGCATGCGAGAATGTGTGTGGCATGCACCGCGCCAATGGTGCTTATACATATCAATGTTAAGATACTTTCCGCGGTGCGATCTCGGCCTCTTACACAAGTTTCGTTTCATGTGCATTATTTTGCATCATATTTTGACATTACTTCTCTTGAAATACATCATATAGCGTGAAAAATAGCTCGATCAATCATCTGAGTAAAACGTTTCGATTGTGAGAACTGCAACATCAAAACTAATGTCCACTCGCACTAGCTGTCATACATATATCGATGTCATGCTATCGTTGATGTGATTCTCCCAGTGATCGGCCCACATTATCATCTACCTCAACATGTTATATAAATAAAATAACTTGATAAAGACTAGGCTTCACCCACTGTCGAATGACTGTTCCACGTCGCCAGTCTTCACATCATCGGGCCTGGTCGGTCAGTAATGCTGCCAGAAGTCGTCGGCCATGTGTCGCTGTATCTTCACCGGGGGCAGACACCTGAGAAAAAAAACAATAAAAGAGCGTTACAATGTGCACGGTGTCTAACAAAATTGAAACCAGCAGGCTCAATTCTTACATATGCCCACATTCCTTCACCCCACTGGCGTCAAAGACGCAAATCCCACCGCGATGCGGTCGAGATTACTGTAAAGAAACTGGCATCTGTCGCCAGCATTCGGCTGCGCGGCACAGTAATGGCGGCAAACCGGAAGACGCGCCACAATAATACCGTGTCGTCACGACAATACGGCAGACGCGCCATTTACGATCCTGGCGACGTCAGATTTCAAGATGGCGACGACTTTGATATAGGCAAGCTGGTGAGGGGGGGGGGGGGGCGCTCTCGTCCACTTTCTACTTCTTTCTTTCAATGTTTTTCTTGCGCTAGCCTATTTCTCAATACGGTACACACATAGGACTACAGTTGTATTATGGTACAACGGCCTGTGCGACATTCGGGTACTTTTGATGCACGATGCAAGTCAATGTGCGTGGCGTATTACACCGATTAGATTCAACAATGTCATACTCTCTCCATTGATTTTTAGACGAAATATATCAGGCCTGTTGCGTCCGCGCGTATTAAAACCACTACACTACCATACCCGCGCCTCTCGTATTGAAGTTTCAAACGTAGGGGCAATTGAGGTTGGCTTGTATTCTACCCAAGTGCCTCATTCTTGTCGGAAATGGAACAGAATATTCATATTCTTGTTCTCATTCACAGTACACTGTATATGATATGTATATACCACTCTTCGATGAGTTGTGTCAATATCTCGAGCAGCTTTCCACCTATGTCTAGGCAAATAGAAGTCTGGACAGTATCTAATTTAACATTCGTACTGCTGAGCTTCAAACTACTACACTCAACGACAGAAGTTCCCTTCATTGTGTTGGCAATCTACTCCCTGCGATCTGGAACTCTAAAACGTGTTAACGGCGACGCCACGAGGGCTGTATGCAGGCTGCGCAAAGATGTATCTGAAGCATTATATGCCATTCCAAGCGATAGAAGACGTTCGTTCGCATACAGATTTACTCTGTAGTGTAATACTCTATGTAGGATGTACACTGTGTGTAGCTAGCTCGACATCAATGATTATATGATGCGACCATTGCTTGTTAGTTGCTTTGTGGTTTCGTTTTTATATTGAACTTGCGACATGTCTGCTCCTTGGTTTCAGGTCTTCCTATTTGAGTCCGTAGTGTGAGCGACACAGAGCGTCTGAGAATGCGACGCGCGAGTAGTGGTGAACCCTACGCATGTCTAGTATATAATGTCGTAGTTGTCGGGTAGTTTGGAACAACCTTTGTTTTCTCGTATGGCTCTTCGCCATCAATGTTATGTCTAGCTTTTGGCGTTACCTGTTTGTCGGCATAGCGCTCAAGACATGGCCAAAGAGCTGGCCTGTTGGCACTGATCACTGTAGCATATGCTATTGTTTCCAAGGCAATATACCAACATATGCATTCGATCTCCGTCACTACCTAGATAGAAATCTGCGTGCCGAGAAACGTGTGACTGCAGTAAATATTGGTCTCAAAACATCGAATGATCTCTACACTTGTCTTAGAAGGAAGACATGTCAAATGCGTACCCTTGAGTTACACTATTGCAAAGAATGAGGCACTTGTGTAGGTTGGCTTTGCATGCTGATTCCTAAGTATGCTGTTTCCAGTCGAGACGAATGCGTTGTGCTGGCTGTCATGACGGTCAAAGAATCATCAACTCAACTGTATTGAGTGGGTGTATGTGTGCATGCGAGAATGTGTGTGGCATGCACCGCGCCAATGGTGCTTATACATATCAATGTTAAGATACTTTCCGCGGTGCGATCTCGGCCTCTTACACAAGTTTCGTTTCATGTGCATTATTTTGCATCATATTTTGACATTACTTCTCTTGAAATACATCATATAGCGTGAAAAATAGCTCGATCAATCATCTGAGTAAAACGTTTCGATTGTGAGAACTGCAACATCAAAACTAATGTCCACTCGCACTAGCTGTCATACATATATCGATGTCATGCTATCGTTGATGTGATTCTCCCAGTGATCGGCCCACATTATCATCTACCTCAACATGTTATATAAATAAAATAACTTGATAAAGACTAGGCTTCACCCACTGTCGAATGACTGTTCCGCGTCGCCAGTCTTCACATCATCGGGCCTGGTCGGTCAGTAATGCTGCCAGAAGTCGTCGGCCATGTGTCGCTGTATCTTCACCGGGGGCAGACACCTGAGAAAAAAAACAATAAAAGAGCGTTACAATGTGCACGGTGTCTAACAAAATTGAAACCAGCAGGCTCAATTCTTACATATGCCCACATTCCTTCACCCCACTGGCGTCAAAGACGCAAATCCCACCGCGATGCGGTCGAGATTACTGTAAAGAAACTGGCATCTGTCGCCAGCATTCGGCTGCGCGGCACAGTAATGGCGGCAAACCGGAAGACGCGCCACAATAATACCGTGTCGTCACGACAATACGGCAGACGCGCCATTTACGATCCTGGCGACGTCAGATTTCAAGATGGCGACGACTTTGATATAGGCAAGCTGGTGAGGGGGGGGGGCGCTCTCGTCCACTTTCTACTTCTTTCTTTCAATGTTTTTCTTGCGCTAGCCTATTTCTCAATACGGTACACACATAGGACTACAGTTGTATTATGGTACAACGGCCTGTGCGACATTCGGGTACTTTTGATGCACGATGCAAGTCAATGTGCGTGGCGTATTACACCGATTAGATTCAACAATGTCATACTCTCTCCATTTATTTTTAGACGAAATATATCAGGCCTGTTGCGTCCGCGCGTATTAAAACCACTACACTACCATACCCGCGCCTCTCGTATTGAAGTTTCAAACGTAGGGGCAATTGAGGTTGGCTTGTATTCTACGCAAGTGCCTCATTCTTGTCGGAAATGGAACAGAATATTCATATTCTTGTTCTCATTCACAGTACACTGTATATGATATGTATATACCACTCTTCGATGAGTTGTGTCAATATCTCGAGCAGCTTTCCACCTATGTCTAGGCAAATAGAAGTCTGGACAGTATCTAATTTAACATTCGTACTGCTGAGCTTCAAACTACTACACTCAACGACAGAAGTTCCCTTCATTGTGTTGGCAATCTACTCCCTGCGATCTGGAACTCTAAAACGTGTTAACGGCGACGCCACGAGGGCTGTATGCAGGCTGCGCAAAGATGTATCTGAAGCATTATAAGCCATTCCAAGCGATAGAAGACGTTCGTTCGCATACAGATTTACTCTGTAGTGTAATACTCTATGTAGGATGTACACTGTGTGTAGCTAGCTCGACATCAATGATTATATGATGCGACCATTGCTTGTTAGTTGCTTTGTGGTTTCGTTTTCATATTGAACTTGCGACATGTCTGCTCCTTGGTTTCAGGTCTTCCTATTTGAGTCCGTAGTGTGAGCGACACAGAGCGTCTGAGAATGCGACGCGCGAGTAGTGGTGAACCCTACGCATGTCTAGTATATAATGTCGTAGTTGTCGGGTAGTTTGGAACAACCTTTGTTTTCTCGTATGGCTCTTCGCCATCAATGTTATGTCTGGCTTTTGGCGTTACCTGTTTGTCGGCATAGCGCTCAAGACATGGCCAAAGAGCTGGCCTGTTGGCACTGATCACTGTAACATATGCTATTGTTTCCAAGGCAATATACCAACATATGCATTCGATCTCCGTCACTACCTAGATAGAAATCGGCGTGCCGAGAAACGTGTGACTGCAGTAAATATTGTTCTCAAAACATCGAATGATCTCTACACTTGTCTTAGAAGGAAGACATGTCAAATGCGTACCCTTGAGTTACACTATTGCAAAGAATGAGGCACTTGTGTAGGTTGGCTTTGCATGCTGATTCCTAAGTATGCTGTTTCCAGTCGAGATGAATGCGTTGTGCTGGCTGTCATGACGGTCAAAGAATCATCAACTCAACTGTATTGAGTGGGTGTATGTGTGCATGCGAGAATGTGTGTGGCATGCGCCGCGCCAATGGTGCTTATGCATATCAATGTTAAGATACTTTCCGCGGTGCGATCTCGGCCTCTTACACAAGTTTCGTTTCATGTGCATTATTTTGCATCATATTTTGACATTACTTCTCTTGAAATACATCATATAGCGTGAAAAATAGCTCGATCAATCATCTGAGTAAAACGTTTCGATTGTGAGAACTGCAACATCAAAACTAATGTCCACTCGCACTAGCTGTCATACATATATCGATGTCATGCTATCGTTGATGTGATTCTCCCAGTGATCGGCCCACATTATCATCTACCTCAACATGTTATATAAATAAAATAACTTGATAAAGACTAGGCTTCACCCACTGTCGAATGACTGTTCCACGTCGCCAGTCTTCACATCATCGGGCCTGGTCGGTCAGTAATGCTGCCAGAAGTCGTCGGCCATGTGTCGCTGTATCTTCACCGGGGGCAGACACCTGAGAAAAAAAACAATAAAAGAGCGTTACAATGTGCACGGTGTCTAACAAAATTGAAACCAGCAGGCTCAATTCTTACATATGCCCACATTCCTTCACCCCACTGGCGTCAAAGACGCAAATCCCACCGCGATGCGGTCGAGATTACTGTAAAGAAACTGGCATCTGTCGCCAGCATTCGGCTGCGCGGCACAGTAATGGCGGCAAACCGGAAGACGCGCCACAATAATACCGTGTCGTCACGACAATACGGCAGACGCGCCATTTACGATCCTGGCGACGTCAGATTTCAAGATGGCGACGACTTTGATATAGGCAAGCTGGTGAGGGGGGGGGGCGCTCTCGTCCACTTTCTACTTCTTTCTTTCAATGTTTTTCTTGCGCTAGCCTATTTCTCAATACGGTACACACATAGGACTACAGTTGTATTATGGTACAACGGCCTGTGCGACATTCGGGTACTTTTGATGCACGATGCAAGTCAATGTGCGTGGCGTATTACACCGATTAGATTCAACAATGTCATACTCTCTCCATTGATTTTTAGACGAAATATATCAGGCCTGTTGCGTCCGCGCGTATTAAAACCACTACACTACCATACCCGCGCCTCTCGTATTGAAGTTTCAAACGTAGGGGCAATTGAGGTTGGCTTGTATTCTACCCAAGTGCCTCATTCTTGTCGGAAATGGAACAGAATATTCATATTCTTGTTCTCATTCACAGTACACTGTATATGATATGTATATACCACTCTTCGATGAGTTGTGTCAATATCTCGAGCAGCTTTCCACCTATATCTAGGCAAATAGAAGTCTGGACAGTATCTAATTTAACATTCGTACTGCTGAGCTTCAAACTACTACACTCAACGACAGAAGTTCCCTTCATTGTGTTGGCAATCTACTCCCTGCGATCTGGAACTCTAAAACGTGTTAACGGCGACGCCACGAGGGCTGTATGCAGGCTGCGCAAAGATGTATCTGAAGCATTATATGCCATTCCAAGCGATAGAAGACGTTCGTTCGCATACATATTTACTCTGTAGTGTAATACTCTATGTAGGATGTACACTGTGTGTAGCTAGCTCGACATCAATGATTATATGATGCGACCATTGCTTGTTAGTTGCTTTGTGGTTTCGTTTTCATATTGAACTTGCGACATGTCTGCTCCTTGGTTTCAGGTCTTCCTATTTGAGTCCGTAGTGTGAGCGACACAGAGCGTCTGAGAATGCGACGCGCGAGTAGTGGTGAACCCTACGCATGTCTAGTATATAATGTCGTAGTTGTCGGGTAGTTTGGAACAACCTTTGTTTTCTCGTATGGCTCTTCGCCATCAATGTTATGTCTGGCTTTTGGCGTTACCTGTTTGTCGGCATAGCGCTCAAGACATGGCCAAAGAGCTGGCCTGTTGGCACTGATCACTGTAGCATATGCTATTGTTTCCAAGGCAATATACCAACATATGCATTCGATCTCCGTCACTACCTAGATAGAAATCGGCGTGCCGAGAAACGTGTGACTGCAGTAAATATTGTTCTCAAAACATCGAATGATCTCTACACTTGTCTTAGAAGGAAGACATGTCAAATGCGTACCCTTGAGTTACACTATTGCAAAGAATGAGGCACTTGTGTAGGTTGGCTTTGCATGCTGATTCCTAAGTATGCTGTTTCCAGTCGAGATGAATGCGTTGTGCTGGCTGTCATGACGGTCAAAGAATCATCAACTCAACTGTATTGAGTGGGTGTATGTGTGCATGCGAGAATGTGTGTGGCATGCACCGCGCCAATGGTGCTTATGCATATCAATGTTAAGATACTTTCCGCGGTGCGATCTCGGTCTCTTACACAAGTTTCGTTTCATGTGCATTATTTTGCATCATATTTTGACATTACTTCTCTTGAAATACATCATATAGCGTGAAAAATAGCTCGATCAATCATCTGAGTAAAACGTTTCGATTGTGAGAACTGCAACATCAAAACTAATGTCCACTCGCACTAGCTGTGATACATATATCGATGTCATGCTATCGTTGATGTGATTCTCCCAGTGATCGGCCCACATTATCATCTACCTCAACATGTTATATAAATAAAATAACTTAATAAAGACTAGGCTTCACCCACTGTCGAATGACTGTTCCGCGTCGCCAGTCTTCACATCATCGGGCCTGGTCTTTCAGTAATGCTGCCAGAAGTCGTCGGCCATGTGTCGCTGTATCTTCACCGGGGGCAGACTCCTGAGAAAAAACAATAAAAGAGCGTTACAATGTGCACGGTGTCTAACAAAATTGAAACCAGCAGGCTCAATTCTTACATATGCCCACATTCCTTCACCCCACTGGCGTCAAAGACGCAAATCCCACCGCGATGCGGTCGAGATTACACTAAAGAAACTGGCATCTGTCGCCAGCATTCGGCTGCGCGGCACAGTAATGGCGGCAAACCGGACGACGCGCCACAACAATACCGTGTCGTCACGACAATACGGCAGAAGCGCCATTTACGTTCCTGGCGACGTCAGTTTTCAAGATGGCGACGACTTTGATATAGGCAAACTTGTGAGGGGCGGGGGGGGGGGCGCTTTCTTCCACTTTCTACTTCGTTCTTTCAATGTTTTACTTACGCTAGCCTATTTCTCAATACGGTACACACATAGGACTACAGTTGTATTATGGTACAACGGCCTGTGCGACATTCGGGTACTTTTTATGCACGATGCAAGTCAATGTGCGTGGCGTATAACACCGATTAGATTCAACAATGTCATACTCTCTCCATTGATTTTTAGACGAAATATACCAGGCCTGTTGCGTCCGCGCGTATTAAAACCACTACACTACCATACCCGCGCCTCTCGTAATGAAGTTTCAAACGTAGGGGCAATTGAGGTTGGCTTGTATTATACGCAAGTGCCTAATTCTTGTCGGAAATGGAACAGAATATTCATATTCTTTTTCTCATTCACAGTACTCTGTATATGAGATGTATATACCACTCTTCGATGAGTTGTCTCAATGTCTCAAGCAGCTTTCCACCTATGTCTAGGCAAATAGAAGTCTGGACAGTATCTAATTTAACATTCGTACTGCTGAGCTTCAAACTACTACACTCAACGACAGAAGTTCCCTTCATTGTGTTGGCAATCTACTCTCTGCGATCTGGAACTCTAAAACGTGTTAACGGCGACGCCACGAGGGCTGTATGCAGGCTGCGCAAAGATGTATCTGAAGCATTATATGCCATTCCAAACGATAGAAGACGTTCGTTCGCATACAGATTTACTCTGTAGTGTAATACTCTATGTAGGATGTACACTGTGTGTAGCTAGCTCGACATCAATGATTATATGATGCGACCATTGCTTGTTAGTTGCTTTGTGGTTTCGTTTTCATACTGAACTTGCGACATGTCTGCTCCTTGGTTTCAGGTCTTCCTATTTGAGTCCGTAGTGTGAGCGACACAGAGCCTCTGAGAATGCGACGCGCGAGTAGTGGTGAACCCTACGCACATCTAGTATATAATGTCGTAGTTGTCGGGTAGTTTGGAACAACCTTTGTTTTCTCGTATGGCTCTTCGCCATCAATGTTATATCTAGCTTTTGGCGTTACCTGTTTGTCGGCATAGCGCTCAAGACATGGCCAAAGAGCTGGCCTGTTGGCACTGATCACTGTAGCATATGCTATTGTTTCCAAGGCAATATACCAACATATGCATTCGATCGCCGTCACTACCTAGATAGAAATCTGCGTGCCGAGAAACGTGTGACTGCAGTAAATATTGGTCTCAAAACATCGAATGATCTCTACACTTGTCTTAGAAGGAAGACATGTCAAATGCGTACCCTTGAGTTACACTATTGCAAAGAATGAGGCACTTGTGTAGGTTGGCTTGGCATGCTGATTCCTAAGTATGCTGTTTCCAGTCGAGATGAATGCGTTGTGCTGGCTGTCATGACGGTCAAAGAATCATCAACTCAACTGTATTTAATGGGTGTATGTGTGCATGCGAGAATGTGTGTGGCATGCGCCGCGCCAATGGTGCTTATGCATATCAATGTTAAGATACTTTCCGCGGTGCGATCTCGGCCTCTTACACAAGTTTCGTTTCATGTGCATTATTTTGCATCATATTTTGACATTACTTGTCTTGAAATACATCATATAGCGTGAAAAATAGCTCGATCAATCATCTGAGTAAAACGTTTCGATTGTGAGAACTGCAACATCAAAACTAATGTCCACTCGCACTAGCTGTCATACATATATCGATGTCATGCTATCGTTGATGTGATTCTCCCAGTGATCGGCCCACATTATCATCTACCTCAACATGTTATATAAATAAAATAACTTGATAAAGACTAGGCTTCACCCACTGTCGAATGACTGTTCCGCGTCGCCAGTCTTCACATCATCGGGCCTGGTCGGTCAGTAATGCTGCCAGAAGTCGTCGGCCATGTGTCGCTGTATCTTCACCGGGGGCAGACACCTGAGAAAAAACAATAAAAGAGCGTTACAATGTGCACGGTGTCTAACAAAATTGAAACCAGCAGGCTCAATTCTTACATATGCCCACATTCCTTCACCCCACTGGCGTCAAAGACGCAAATCCCACCGCGATGCGGTCGAGATTACACTAAAGAAACTGGCATCTGTCGCCAGCATTCGGCTGCGCGGCACAGTAATGGCGGCAAACCGGAAGACGCGCCACAACAATACCGTGTCGTCACGACAATACGGCAGACGCGCCATTTACGTTCCTGGCGACGTCAGTTTTCAAGATGGCGACGACTTTGATATAGGCAAACTGGTGAGGGTCGGGGGGGGGGGGCGCTTTCTTCCACTTTCTACTTCGTTCTTTCAATGTTTTACTTGCGCTAGCCTATTTCTCAATACGGTACACACATAGGACTACAGTTGTATTATGGTACAACGGCCTTTGCGACATTCGGGTACTTTTTATGCACGATGCAAGTCAATGTGCGTGGCGTATAACACCGATTAGATTCAACAATGTCATACTCTCTCCATTGATTTTTAGACGAAATATATCAGACCTATTGCGTCCGCGCGTATTAAAACCACTACACTACCATACCCGCGCCTCTCGTAATGAAGTTTCAAACGTAGGGGCAATTGAGGTTGGCTTGTATTCTACGCAAGTGCCTAATTCTTGTCGGAAATGGAACAGAATATTCATTTTCTTGTTCTCATTCACAGTACACTGTATATGATATGTATATACCACTCTTCGATGAGTTGTCTCAATGTCTCAAGCAGCTTTCCACCTATGTCTAGGCAAATAGAAGTCTGGACAGTATCTAATTTAACATTCGTACTGCTGAGCTTCAAACTACTACACTCAACGACAGAAGTTCCCTTCATTGTGTTGGCAATCTACTCTCTGCGATCTGGAACTCTAAAACGTGTTAACGGCGACGCCACGAGGGCTGTATGCAGGCTGCGCAAAGATGTATCTGAAGCATTATATGCCATTCCAAGCGATAGAAGACGTTCGTTCGCATACAGATTTACTCTGTAGTGTAATATTCTATGTAGGATGTACACTGTGTGTAGCTAGCTCGACATCAATGATTATATGATGCGGCCATTGCTTGTTAGTTGCTTTGTGGTTTCGTTTTCATATTGAACTTGCGACATGTCTGCTGCTTGGTTTCAGGTCTTCCTATTTGAGTCCGTAGTGTGAGCGACACAGAGCCTCTGAGAATGCGACGCGCGACTAGTGGTGAACCCTACGCATGTCTAGTATATAATGTCGTAGTTGTCGGGTACTTTGGAACAACCTTTGTTTTCTCGTATGGCTCTTCGCCAACAATGTTATGTCTAGCTTTTGGCGTTACCTGTTTGTCGGCATAGCGCTCAAGACATGGCCAAAGAGCTGGCCTGTTGGCACTGATCACTGTAGCATATGCTATTGTTTCCAAGGCAATATACCAACATATGCATTCGATCTCCGTCACTACCTAGATAGAAATCTGCGTGCCGAGAAACGTGTGACTGCAGTAAATATTGGTCTCAAAACATCGAATGATCTCTACACTTGTCTTAGAAGGAAGACATGTCAAATGCGTACCCTTGAGTTACACTATTGCAAAGAATGAGGCACTTGTGTAGGTTGGCTTTGCATGCTGGTTCCTAAGTATGCTGTTTCCAGTCGAGATGAATGCGTTGTGCTGGCTGTCATGACGGTCAAAGAATCATCAACTCAACTGTATTGAGTGGGTGTATGTGTGCATGCGAGAATGTGTGTGGCATGCGCCGCGCCAATGGTGCTTATGCATATCAATGTTAAGATACTTTCCGCGGTGCGATCTCGGCCTCTTACACAAGTTTCGTTTCTTGTGCATTATTTTGCATCATATTTTGACATTACTTCTCTTGAAATACATCATATAGCGTGAAAAATAGCTCGATCAATCATCTGAGTAAAACGTTTCGATTGTGAGAACTGCAACATCAAAACTAATGTCCACTCGCACTAGCTATGACACATATATCGATGTCATGCTATCGTTGATGTGATTCTCCCAGTGATCGGCCCACATTATCATCTACCTCAACATGTTATATAAATAAAATAACTTGATAAAGACTAGGCTTCACCCACTGTCGAATGACTGTTCCGCGTCGCCAGTCTTCACATCATCGGGCCTGGTCGGTCAGTAATGCTGCCAGAAGTCGTCGGCCATGAGTCGCTGTATCTTCACCGGGGGCAGACACCTGAGAAAAAAACAATAAAAGAGCGTTACAATGTGCACGGTGTCTAACAAAATTGAAACCAGCAGGCTCAATTCTTACATATGCCCACATTCCTTCACCCCACTGGCGTCAAAGACGCAAATCCCACCGCGATGCGGTCGAGATTACACTAAAGAAACTGGCATCTGTCGCCAGCATTCGGCTGCGCGGCACAGTAATGGCGGCAAACCGGAAGACGCGCCACAATAATACCGTGTCGTCACGACAATACGGCAGACGCGCCATTTACGTTCCTGGCGACGACAGATTTCAAGATGGCGACGACTTTGATATAGGCAAACTGGTGGGGGGGGGGGGGGTGGGGCGCTCTCTTCCACTTTCTACTTCGTTCTTTCAATGTTTTTCTTGCGCTAGCCTATTTCTCAATACGGTACACACATAGGACTACAGTTGAATTATGGTACAACGGCCTGTGCGACATTCGGGTACTTTTTATGCACGATGCAAGTCAATGTGCGTGGCGTATAACACCGATTAGATTCAACAATGTCATACTCTCTCCATTGATTTTTAGACGAAATATATCAGGCCTGTTGCGTCCGCGCGTATTAAAACCACTACACTACCCTACCCGCGCCTCTCGTAATGAAGTTTCAAACGTAGGGGCAATTGATGTTGGCTTGTATTCTACGCAAGTGCCTAATTCTTGTCGGAAATGGAACAGAATATTCATATTCTTGTTCTCATTCACAGTACACTGTATATGATATGTATATACCACTCTTCGATGAGTTGTCTCAATGTCTCAAGCAGCTTTCCACCTATGTCTAGGCAAATAGAAGTCTGGACAGTATCTAATTTAACATTCGTACTGCTGAGCTTCAAACTACTACACTCAACGACAGAAGTTCCCTTCATTGTGTTGGCAATCTACTCTCTGCGATCTGGCACTATAAAACGTGTTAACGGCGACGCCACGAGGGCTGTATGCAGGCTGCGCAAAGATGTATCTGAAGCATTATATGCCATTCCAAGCGATAGAAGACGTTCGTTCGCATACAGATTTACTCTGTAGTGTAATACTCTATGTAGGATGTACACTGTGTGTAGCTAGCTCGATATCAATGATTAAATATTATGCGACCATTGCTTGTTAGTTGCTTTGTGGTTTCGTTTTCATATTGAACTTGCGACATGTCTGCTGCTTGGTTTCAGGTCTTCCTATTTGAGTCCGTAGTGTGAGCGACACAGAGCCTCTGAGAATGCGACGCGCGAGTAGTGGTGAACCCTACGTATGTCTAGTATATAATGTCGTAGTTGTCGGGTAGTTTGGAACAACCTTTGTTTTCTCGTATGGCTCTTCGCCATCAATGTTATGTCTAGCTTTTGGCGTTACCTGTTTGTCGGCATAGCGCTCAAGACATGGCCAAAGAGCTGGCCTGTTGGCACTGATCACTGTAGCATATGCTATTGTTTCCAAGGCAATATACCAACATATGCATTCGATCTCCGTCACTACCTAGATAGAAATCTGCGTGCCGAGAAACGTGTGACTGCAGTAAATATTGGTCTCAAAACATCGAATGATCTCTACACTTGTCTTAGAAGGAAGACATGTCAAATGCGTACCCTTGAGTTACACTATTGCAAAGAATGAGGCACTTGTGTAGGTTGGCTTTGCATGCTGATTCCTAAGTATGCTGTTTCCAGTCGAGATGAATGCGTTGTGCTGGCTGTCATGACGGTCAAAGAATCATCAACTCAACTGTATTGAGTGGGTGTATGTGTGCATGCGAGAATGTGTGTGGCATGCGCCGCGCCAATGGTGCTTATGCATATCAATGTTAAGATACTTTCCGCGGTGCGATCTCGGCCTCTTACACAAGTTTCGTTTCTTGTGCATTATTTTGCATCATATTTTGACATTACTTCTCTTGAAATACATCATATAGCGTGAAAAATAGCTCGATCAATCATCTGAGTAAAACGTTTCGATTGTGAGAACTGCAACATCAAAACTAATGTCCACTCGCACTAGCTGTGATACATATATCGATGTCATGCTATCGTTGATGTGATTCTCCCAGTGATCGGCCCACATTATCATCTACCTCAACATGTTATATAAATAAAATAACTTGATAAAGACTAGGCTTCACCCACTGTCGAATGACTGTTCCGCGTCGCCAGTCTTCACATCATCGGGCCTGGTCGGTCAGTAATGCTGCCAGAAGTCGTCGGCCATGTGTCGCTGTATCTTCACCGGGGGCAGACACCTGAGAAAAAAACAATAAAAGAGCGTTACAATGTGCACGGTGTCTAACAAAATTGAAACCAGCAGGCTCAATTCTTACATATGCCCACATTCCTTCACCCCACTGGCGTCAAAGACGCAAATCCCACCGCGATGCGGTCGAGATTACACTAAAGAAACTGGCATCTGTCGCCAGCATTCGGCTGCGCGGCACAGTAATGGCGGCAAACCGGAAGACGCGCCACAATAATACCGTGTCGTCACGACAATACGGCAGACGCGCCATTTACGTTCCTGGCGACGACAGATTTCAAGATGGCGACGACTTTGATATAGGCAAACTGGTGGGGGGGGGGGGGGTGGGGCGCTCTCTTCCACTTTCTACTTCGTTCTTTCAATGTTTTTCTTGCGCTAGCCTATTTCTCAATACGGTACACACATAGGACTACAGTTGTATTATGGTACAACGGCCTGTGCGACATTCGGGTACTTTTTATGCACGATGCAAGTCAATGTGCGTGGCGTATAACACCGATTAGATTCAACAATGTCATACTCTCTCCATTGATTTTTAGACGAAATATATCAGGCCTGTTGCGTCCGCGCGTATTAAAACCACTACACTACCCTACCCGCGCCTCTCGTAATGAAGTTTCAAACGTAGGGGCAATTGATGTTGGCTTGTATTCTACGCAAGTGCCTAATTCTTGTCGGAAATGGAACAGAATATTCATATTCTTGTTCTCATTCACAGTACACTGTATATGATATGTATATACCACTCTTCGATGAGTTGTCTCAATGTCTCAAGCAGCTTTCCACCTATGTCTAGGCAAATAGAAGTCTGGACAGTATCTAATTTAACATTCGTACTGCTGAGCTTCAAACTACTACACTCAACGACAGAAGTTCCCTTCATTGTGTTGGCAATCTACTCTCTGCGATCTGGCACTATAAAACGTGTTAACGGCGACGCCACGAGGGCTGTATGCAGGCTGCGCAAAGATGTATCTGAAGCATTATATGCCATTCCAAGCGATAGAAGACGTTCGTTCGCATACAGATTTACTCTGTAGTGTAATACTCTATGTAGGATGTACACTGTGTGTAGCTAGCTCGATATCAATGATTAAATATTATGCGACCATTGCTTGTTAGTTGCTTTGTGGTTTCGTTTTCATATTGAACTTGCGACATGTCTGCTGCTTGGTTTCAGGTCTTCCTATTTGAGTCCGTAGTGTGAGCGACACAGAGCCTCTGAGAATGCGACGCGCGAGTAGTGGTGAACCCTACGTATGTCTAGTATATAATGTCGTAGTTGTCGGGTAGTTTGGAACAACCTTTGTTTTCTCGTATGGCTCTTCGCCATCAATGTTATGTCTAGCTTTTGGCGTTACCTGTTTGTCGGCATAGCGCTCAAGACATGGCCAAAGAGCTGGCCTGTTGGCACTGATCACTGTAGCATATGCTATTGTTTCCAAGGCAATATACCAACATATGCATTCGATCTCCGTCACTACCTAGATAGAAATCTGCGTGCCGAGAAACGTGTGACTGCAGTAAATATTGGTCTCAAAACATCGAATGATCTCTACACTTGTCTTAGAAGGAAGACATGTCAAATGCGTACCCTTGAGTTACACTATTGCAAAGAATGAGGCACTTGTGTAGGTTGGCTTTGCATGCTGATTCCTAAGTATGCTGTTTCCAGTCGAGATGAATGCGTTGTGCTGGCTGTCATGACGGTCAAAGAATCATCAACTCAACTGTATTGAGTGGGTGTATGTGTGCATGCGAGAATGTGTGTGGCATGCGCCGCGCCAATGGTGCTTATGCATATCAACGTTAAGATACTTTCCGCGGTGCGATCTCGGCCTCTTACACAAGTTTCGTTTCATGTGCATTATTGTGCATCATATTTTGATATTACTTCTCTTGAAATACATCATATAGCGTGAAAAATAGCTCGATCAATCATCTGAGTAAAACGTTTCGATTGTGAGAACTGCAACATCAAAACTAATGTCCACTCGCACTAGCTGTCATACATATATCGATGTCATGCTATCGTTGATGTGATTCTCCCAGTGATCGGCCCACATTATCATCTACCTCAACATGTTATATAAATAAAATAACTTGATAAAGACTAGGCTTCACCCACTGTCGAATGACTGTTCCGCGTCGCCAGTCTTCACATCATCGGGCCTGGTCGGTCAGTAATGCTGCCAGAAGTCGTCGGCCATGTGTCGCTGTATCTTCACCGGGGGCAGACACCTGAGAAAAAACAATAAAAGAGCGTTACAATGTGCACGGTGTCTAACAAAATTGAAACCAGCAGGCTCAATTCTTACATATGCCCACATTCCTTCACCCCACTGGCGTCAAAGACGCAAATCCCACCGCGATGCGGTCGAGATTACACTAAAGAAACTGGCATCTATCGCCAGCATTCGGCTGCGCGGCACAGTAATGGCGGCAAACCGGAAGACGCGCCACAATAATACCGTGTCGTCACGACAATACGGCAGACGCGCCATTGACGTTCCTGGCGACGTCAGATTTCAAGATGGCGACGACTTTGATATAGGCAAACTGGTGGGGGGGGGGTGGGGCGCTCTCTTCCACTTTCTACTTCGTTCTTTCAATGTTTTTCTTGCGCTAGCCTATTTCTCAATACGGTACACACATAGGACTACAGTTGTATTATGGTACAACGGCCTGTGCGACATTCGGGTACTTTTTATGCACGATGCAAGTCAATGTGCGTGGCGTATAACACCGATTAGATTCAACAATGTCATACTCTCTCCATTGATTTTTAGACGAAATATATCAGGCCTGTTGCGTCCGCGCGTATTAAAACCACTACACTACCCTACCCGCGCCTCTCGTAATGAAGTTTCAAACGTAGGGGCAATTGAGTTTGGCTTGTATTCTACGCAAGTGCCTAATTCTTGTCGGAAATGGAACAGAATATTCATATTCTTGTTCTCATTCACAGTACACTGTATATGATATGTATATACCACTCTTCGATGAGTTGTCTCAATGTCTCAAGCAGCTTTCCACCTATGTCTAGGCAAATAGAAGTCTGGACAGTATCTAATTTAACATTCGTACTGCTGAGCTTCAAACTACTACACTCAACGACAGAAGTTCCCTTCATTGTGTTGGCAAACTACTCTCTGCGATCTGGAACTCTAAAACGTGTTAACGGCGACGCCACGAGGGCTGTATGCAGGCTGCGCAAAGATGTATCTGAAGCATTATATGCCATTCCAAGCGATAGAAGACGTTCGTTCGCATACAGATTTACTCTGTAGTGTAATACTCTATGTAGGATGTACACTGTGTGTAGCTAGCTCGACATCAATGATTATATGATGAGACCATTGCTTGTTAGTTGCTTTGTGGTTTCGTTGTCATATTGAACTTGCGACATGTCTGCTCCTTGGTTTCAGGTCTTCCTATTTGAGTCCGTAGTGTGAGCGACACAGAGCCTCTGAGAATGCGACGCGCGAGTAGTGGTGAACCCTACGCATGTCTAGTATATAATGCCGTAGTTGTCGGGTAGTTTGGAACAACCTTTATTTTCTCGTATGGCTCTTCGCCATCAATGTTATGTCTAGCTTTTGGCGTTACCTGTTTGTCGGCATAGCGCTCAAGACATGGCCAAAGAGCTGGCCTGTTGGCACTGATCACTGTAGCATATGCTATTGTTTCCAAGGCAATATACCAACATATGCATTCGATCTCCGTCACTACCTAGATAGAAATCTGCGTGCCGAGAAACGTGTGACTGCAGTAAATATTGGTCTCAAAACATCGAATGATCTCTACACTTGTCTTAGAAGGAAGACATGTCAAATGCGTACCCTTGAGTTACACTATTGCAAAGAATGAGGCACTTGTGTAGGTTGGCTTTGGCTGATTCCTAAGTATGCTGTTTCCAGTCGAGATGAATGCGTTGTGCTGGCTGTCATGACGGTCAAAGAATCATCAACTCAACTGTATTGAGTGGGTGTATGTGTGCATGCGAGAATGTGTGTGGCATGCGCCGCGCCAATGGTGTTTATGCATATCAACGTTAAGATACTTTCCGCGGTGCGATCTCGGCCTCTTACACAAGTTTCGTTTCATGTGCATTATTTTGCATCATATTTTGACATTACTTCTCTTGAAATACATCATATAGCGTGAAAAATAGCTCGATCAATCATCTGAGTAAAACGTTTCGATTGTGAGAACTGCAACATCAAAACTAATGTCCACTCGCACTAGCTGTCATACATATATCGATGTCATGCTATCTTTGATGTGATTCTCCCAGTGATCGGCCCACATTATCATCTACCTCAACATGTTATATAAATAAAATAACTTGATAAAGACTAGGCTTCACCCACTGTCGAATGACTGTTCCGCGTCGCCAGTCTTCACATCATCGGGCCTGGTCGGTCAGTAATGCTGCCAGAAGTCGTCGGCCATGTGTCGCTGTATCTTCACCGGGGGCAGACACCTGAGAAAAAACAAAAAAAGAGCGTTAAAATGTGCACGGTGTCTAACAAAATTGAAACCAGCAGGCTCAATTCTTACATATGCCCACATTCCTTCACCCCACTGGCGTCAAATACGCAAATCCCACCGCGATGAGGTCGAGATTACACTAAAGAAACTGGCATATATCGGCAGCATTCGGCTGCGCGGCACAGTAATGGCGGCAAACCGGAAGACGCGCCACAACAATACCGTGTCGTCACGACAATACGGTAGACGCGCCATTTACGTTCCTGGCGACGTCAGATTTCAAGATGGCGACGACTTTGATATAGGCAAACTGGTGAGGGGGGGGGGTGGGGCGCTCTCTTCCACTTTCTACTTCGTTCTTTCAATGTTTTTCTTGCGCTAGCCTATTTCTCAATACGGTACACACATAGGACTACAGTTGTATTATGGTACAACGGCCTGTGCGACATTCGGGTACTTTTTATGCACGATGCAAGTCAATGTACGTGGCGTATAACACCGATTAGATTCAACAATGTCATACTCTCTCCATTGATTTTTAGACGAAATATATCAGGCCTGTTGCGTCCGCGCGTATTAAAACCACTACACTACCCTACCCGCGCCTCTCGTAATGAAGTTTCAAACGTAGGGGCAATTGATGTTGGCTTGTATTCTACGCAAGTGCCTAATTCTTGTCGGAAATGGAACAGAATATTCATATTCTTGTTCTCATTCACAGTACACTGTATATGATATGTATATACCACTCTTCGATGAGTTGTCTCAATGTCTCAAGCAGCTTTCCACCTATGTCTAGGCAAATAGAAGTCTGGACAGTATCTAATTTAACATTCGTACTGCTGAGCTTCAAACTACTACACTCAACGACAGAAGTTCCCTTCATTGTGTTGGCAATCTACTCTCTGCGATCTGGAACTCTAAAACGTGTTAACGGCGACGCCACGAGGGCTGTATGCAGGCTGCGCAAAGATGTATCTGAAGCATTATATGCCATTCCAAGCGATAGAAGACGTTCGTTCGCATACATATTTACTCTGTAGTGTAATACTCTATGTAGGATGTACACTGTGTGTAGCTAGCTCGACATCAATGATTAAATATGATGCGACCATTGCTTGTTAGTTGCTTTGTGGTTTCGTTTTCATATTGAACTTGCGACATGTCTGCTCCTTGGTTTCAGGTCTTCCTATTTGAGTCCGTAGTGTGAGCGACACAGAGCCTCTGAGAATGCGATGCGCGAGTAGTGGTGAACCCTACGCATGTCTAGTATATAATGTCGTAGTTGTCGGGTAGTTTGGAACAACCTTTGTTTTCTCGTATGGCTCTTCGCCATCAATGTTATGTCTAGCTTTTGGCGTTACCTGTTTGTCGGCATAGCGCTCAAGACATGGCCAAAGAGCTGGCCTGTTGGCACTGATCACTGTAGCATATGCTATTGTTTCCAAGGCAATATACCAACACATGCATTCGATCTCCGTCACTACCTAGATAGAAATCTGCGTGCCGAGAAACGTGTGACTGCAGTAAATATTGGTCTCAAAACATCGAATGATCTCTACACTTGTCTTAGAAGGAAGACATGTCAAATGCGTACCCTTGAGTTACACTATTGCAAAGAATGAGGCACTTGTGTAGGTTGGCTTTGCATGCTGATTCCTAAGTATGCTGTTTCCAATCGAGATGAATGCGTTGTGCTGGCTGTCATGACGGTCAAAGAATCATCAACTCAACTGTATTGAGTGGGTGTATGTGTGCATGCGAGAATGTGTGTGGCATGCGCCGCGCCAATGGTGCTTATGCATATCAATGTTAAGATACTTTCCGCGGTGCGATCTCGGCCTCTTACACAAGTTTCGTTTCATGTGCATTATTTTGCATCATATTTTGACATTACTTCTCTTGAAATACATCATATAGCGTGAAAAATAGCTCGATCAGTCATCTGAGTAAAACGTTTCGATTGTGAGAACTGCAACATCAAAACTAATGTCCACTCGCACTAGCTGTCATACATATATCGATGTCATGCTATCGTTGATGTGATTCTCCCAGTGATCGGCCCACATTATCATCTACCTCAACATGTTATATAAATAAAATAACTTGATAAAGACTAGGCTTCACCCACTGTCGAATGACTGTTCCGCGTCGCCAGTCTTCACATCATCGGGCCTGGTCGGTCAGTAATGCTGCCAGAAGTCGTCGGCCATGTGTCGCTGTATCTTCACCGGAGGCAGACACCTGAGAAAAAAACAATAAAAGAGCGTTACAATGTGCACGGTGTCTAACAAAATTGAAACCAGCAGGCTCAATTCTTACATATGCCCACATTCCTTCACCCCACTGGCGTCAAAGACGCAAATCCCACCGCGATGCGGTCGAGATTACACTAAAGAAACTGGCATCTGTCGCCAGCATTCGGCTGCGCGGCACAGTAATGGCGGCAAACCGGAAGACGCGCCACAATAATACCGTGTCGTCACGACAATACGGCAGACGCGCCATTTACGTTCCTGGCGACGTCAGATTTCAAGATGGCGACGACTTTGATATAGGCAAACTGGTGGGGGGGGGGGTGGGGCGCTCTCTTCCACTTTCTACTTCGTTCTTTCAATGTTTTTCTTGCGCTAGCCTATTTCTCAATACGGTACACACATAGTACTACAGTTGTATTATGGTACAACGGCCTGTGCGACATTCGGGTACTTTTTATGCACGATGCAAGTCAATGTGCGTGGCGTATAACACCGATTAGATTCAACAATGTCATACTCTCTCCATTGATTTTTAGACGAAATATATCAGGCCTGTTGCGTCCGCGCGTATTAAAACCACTACACTACCCTACCCGCGCCTCTCGTAATGAAGTTTCAAACGTAGGGGCAATTGATGTTGGCTTGTATTCTACGCAAGTGCCTAATTCTTGTCGGAAATGGAACAGAATATTCATATTCTTGTTCTCATTCACAGTACACTGTATATGATATGTATATACCACTCTTCGATGAGTTGTCTCAATGTCTCAAGCAGCTTTCCACCTATGTCTAGGCAAATAGAAGTCTGGACAGTATCTAATTTAACATTCGTACTGCTGAGCTTCAAACTACTACACTCAACGACAGAAGTTCCCTTCATTGTGTTGGCAATCTACTCTCTGCGATCTGGAACTCTAAAACGTGTTAACGGCGACGCCACGAGGGCTGTATGCAGGCTGCGCAAAGATGTATCTGAAGCATGATATGCCATTCCAAGCGATAGAAGACGTTCGTTCGCATACATATTTACTCTGTAGTGTAATACTCTATGTAGGATGTACACTGTGTGTAGCTAGCTCGACATCAATGATTAAATATGATGCGACCATTGCTTGTTAGTTGCTTTGTGGTTTCGTTTTCATATTGAACTTGCGACATGTCTGCTCCTTGGTTTCAGGTCTTCCTATTTGAGTCCGTAGTGTGAGCGACACAGAGCCTCTGAGAATGCGACGCGCGAGTAGTGGTGAACCCTACGCATGTCTAGTATATAATGTCGTAGTTGTCGGGTAGTTTGGAACAACCTTTGTTTTCTCGTATGGCTCTTCGCCATCAATGTTATGTCTAGCTTTTGGCGTTACCTGTTTGTCGGCATAGCGCTCAAGACATGGCCAAAGAGCTGGCCTGTTGGCACTGATCACTGTAGCATATGCTATTGTTTCCAAGGCAATATACCAACATATGCATTCGATCTCCGTCACTACCTAGATAGAAATCTGCGTGCCGAGAAACGTGTGACTGCAGTAAATATTGGTCTCAAAACATCGAATGATCTCTACACTTGTCTTAGAAGGAAGACATGTCAAATGCGTACCCTTGAGTTACACTATTGCAAAGAATGAGGCACTTGTGTAGGTTGGCTTTGCATGCTGATTCCTAAGTATGCTGTTTCCAATCGAGATGAATGCGTTGTGCTGGCTGTCATGACGGTCAAAGAATCATCAACTCAACTGTATTGAGTGGGTGTATGTGTGCATGCGAGAATGTGTGTGGCATGCGCCGCGCCAATGGTGCTTATGCATATCAATGTTAAGATACTTTCCGCGGTGCGATCTCGGCCTCTTACACAAGTTTCGTTTCATGTGCATTATTTTGCATCATATTTTGACATTACTTCTCTTGAAATACATCATATAGCGTGAAAAATAGCTCGATCAATCATCTGAGTAAAACGTTTCGATTGTGAGAACTGCAACATCAAAACTAATGTCCACTCGCACTAGCTGTCATACATATATCGATGTCATGCTATCGTTGATGTGATTCTCCCAGTGATCGGCCCACATTATCATCTACCTCAACATGTTATATAAATAAAATAACTTGATAAAGACTAGGCTTCACCCACTGTCGAATGACTGTTCCGCGTCGCCAGTCTTCACATCATCGGGCCTGGTCGGTCAGTAATGCTGCCAGAAGTCGTCGGCCATGTGTCGCTGTATCTTCACCGGAGGCAGACACCTGAGAAAAAAACAATAAAAGAGCGTTACAATGTGCACGGTGTCTAACAAAATTGAAACCAGCAGGCTCAATTCTTACATATGCCCACATTCCTTCACCCCACTGGCGTCAAAGACGCAAATCCCACCGCGATGCGGTCGAGATTACACTAAAGAAACTGGCATCTGTCGCCAGCATTCGGCTGCGCGGCACAGTAATGGCGGCAAACCGGAAGACGCGCCACAATAATACCGTGTCGTCACGACAATACGGCAGACGCGCCATTTACGTTCCTGGCGACGTCAGATTTCAAGATGGCGACGACTTTGATATAGGCAAACTGGTGGGGGGGGGGGGTGGGGCGCTCTCTTCCACTTTCTACTTCGTTCTTTCAATGTTTTTCTTGCGCTAGCCTATTTCTCAATACGGTACACACATAGGACTACAGTTGTATTATGGTACAACGGCCTGTGCGACATTCGGGTACTTTTTATGCACGATGCAAGTCAATGTGCGTGGCGTATAACACCGATTAGATTCAACAATGTCATACTCTCTCCATTGATTTTTAGACGAAATATATCAGGCCTGTTGCGTCCGCGCGTATTAAAACCACTACACTACCCTACCCGCGCCTCTCGTAATGAAGTTTCAAACGTAGGGGCAATTGAGTTTGGCTTGTATTCTACGCAAGTGCCTAATTCTTGTCGGAAATGGAACAGCATATTCATATTCTTGTTCTCATTCACAGTACACTGTATATGATATGTATATACCACTCTTCGATGAGTTGTCTCAATGTCTCAAGCAGCTTTCCACCTATGTCTAGGCAAATAGAAGTCTGGACAGTATCTAATTTAACATTCGTACTGCTGAGCTTCAAACTACTACACTCAACGACAGAAGTTCCCTTCATTGTGTTGGCAATCTACTCTCTGCGATCTGGAACTCTAAAACGTGTTAAAGGCGACGCCACGAGGGCTGTATGCAGGCTGCGCAAAGATGTATCTGAAGCATTATATGCCATTCCAAGCGATAGAAGACGTTCGTTCGCATACAGATTTACTCTGTAGTGTAATACTCTATGTAGGATGTACACTGTGTGTAGCTAGCTCGACATCAATGATTATATGATGCGACCATTGCTTGTTAGTTGCTTTGTGGTTTCGTTGTCATATTGAACTTGCGACATGTCTGCTCCTTGGTTTCAGGTCTTCCTATTTGAGTCCGTAGTGTGAGCGACACAGAGCCTCTGAGAATGCGACGCGCGAGTAGTGGTGAACCCTACGCATGTCTAGTATATAATGCCGTAGTTGTCGGGTAGTTTGGAACAACCTTTATTTTCTCGTATGGCTCTTCGCCATCAATGTTATGTCTAGCTTTTGGCGTTACCTGTTTGTCGGCATAGCGCTCAAGACATGGCCAAAGAGCTGGCCTGTTGGCACTGATCACTGTAGCATATGCTATTGTTTCCAAGGCAATATACCAACATATGCATTCGATCTCCGTCACTACCTAGATAGAAATCTGCGTGCCGAGAAACGTGTGACTGCAGTAAATATTGGTCTCAAAACATCGAATGATCTCTACACTTGTCTTAGAAGGAAGACATGTCAAATGAGTACCCTTGAGTTACACTATTGCAAAGAATGAGGCACTTGTGTAGGTTGGCTTTGGCTGATTCCTAAGTATGCTGTTTCCAGTCGAGATGAATGCGTTGTGCTGGCTGTCATGACGGTCAAAGAATCATCAACTCAACTGTATTGAGTGGGTGTATGTGTGCATGCGAGAATGTGTGTGGCATGCGCCGCGCCAATGGTGCTTATGCATATCAACGTTAAGATACTTTCCGCGGTGCGATCTCGGCCTCTTACACAAGTTTCGTTTCATGTGCATTATTTTGCATCATATTTTGACATTACTTCTCTTGAAATACATCATATAGCGTGAAAAATAGCTCGATCAATCATCTGAGTAAAACGTTTCGATTGTGAGAACTGCAACATCAAAACTAATGTCCACTCGCACTAGCTGTCATACATATATCGATGTCATGCTATCTTTGATGTGATTCTCCCAGTGATCGGCCCACATTATCATCTACCTCAACATGTTATATAAATAAAATAACTTGATAAAGACTAGGCTTCACCCACTGTCGAATGACTGTTCCGCGTCGCCAGTCTTCACATCATCGGGCCTGGTCGGTCAGTAATGCTGCCAGAAGTCGTCGGCCATGTGTCGCTGTATCTTCACCGGGGGCAGACACCTGAGAAAAAACAAAAAAAGAGCGTTAAAATGTGCACGGTGTCTAACAAAATTGAAACCAGCAGGCTCAATTCTTACATATGCCCACATTCCTTCACCCCACTGGCGTCAAATACGCAAATCCCACCGCGATGCGGTCGAGATTACACTAAAGAAACTGGCATATATCGGCAGCATTCGGCTGCGCGGCACAGTAATGGCGGCAAACCGGAAGACGCGCCACAACAATACCGTGTCGTCACGACAATACGGTAGACGCGCCATTTACGTTCCTGGCGACGTCAGATTTCAAGATGGCGACGACTTTGATATAGGCAAACTGGTGAGGGGGGGGGGGGGTGGGGCGCTCTCTTCCACTTTCTACTTCGTTCTTTCAATGTTTTTCTTGCGCTAGCCTATTTCTCAATACGGTACACACATAGGACTACAGTTGTATTATGGTACAACGGCCTGTGCGACATTCGGGTACTTTTTATGCACGATGCAAGTCAATGTGCGTGGCGTATAACACCGATTAGATTCAACAATGTCATACTCTCTCCATTGATTTTTAGACGAAATATATCAGGCCTGTTGCGTCCGCGCGTATTAAAACCACTACACTACCCTACCCGCGCCTCTCGTAATGAAGTTTCAAACGTAGGGGCAATTGATGTTGGCTTGTATTCTACGCAAGTGCCTAATTCTTGTCGGAAATGGAACAGAATATTCATATTCTTGTTCTCATTCACAGTACACTGTATATGATATGTATATACCACTCTTCGATGAGTTGTCTCAATGTCTCAAGCAGCTTTCCACCTATGTCTAGGCAAATAGAAGTCTGGACAGTATCTAATTTAACATTCGTACTGCTGAGCTTCAAACTACTACACTCAACGACAGAAGTTCCCTTCATTGTGTTGGCAATCTACTCTCTGCGATCTGGAACTCTAAAACGTGTTAACGGCGACGCCACGAGGGCTGTATGCAGGCTGCGCAAAGATGTATCTGAAGCATTATATGCCATTCCAAGCGATAGAAGACGTTCGTTCGCATACATATTTACTCTGTAGTGTAATACTCTATGTAGGATGTACACTGTGTGTAGCTAGCTCGACATCAATGATTAAATATGATGCGACCATTGCTTGTTAGTTGCTTTGTGGTTTCGTTTTCATATTGAACTTGCGACATGTCTGCTCCTTGGTTTCAGGTCTTCCTATTTGAGTCCGTAGTGTGAGCGACACAGAGCCTCTGAGAATGCGACGCGCGAGTAGTGGTGAACCCTACGCATGTCTAGTATATAATGTCGTAGTTGTCGGGTAGTTTGGAACAACCTTTGTTTTCTCGTATGGCTCTTCGCCATCAATGTTATGTCTAGCTTTTGGCGTTACCTGTTTGTCGGCATAGCGCTCAAGACATGGCCAAAGAGCTGGCCTGTTGGCACTGATCACTGTAGCATATGCTATTGTTTCCAAGGCAATATACCAACACATGCATTCGATCTCCGTCACTACCTAGATAGAAATCTGCGTGCCGAGAAACGTGTGACTGCAGTAAATATTGGTCTCAAAACATCGAATGATCTCTACACTTGTCTTAGAAGGAAGACATGTCAAATGCGTACCCTTGAGTTACACTATTGCAAAGAATGAGGCACTTGTGTAGGTTGGCTTTGCATGCTGATTCCTAAGTATGCTGTTTCCAATCGAGATGAATGCGTTGTGCTGGCTGTCATGACGGTCAAAGAATCATCAACTCAACTGTATTGAGTGGGTGTATGTGTGCATGCGAGAATGTGTGTGGCATGCGCCGCGCCAATGGTGCTGATGCATATCAATGTTAAGATACTTTCCGCGGTGCGATCTCGGCCTCTTACACAAGTTTCGTTTCATGTGCATTATTTTGCATCATATTTTGACATTACTTCTCTTGAAATACATCATATAGCGTGAAAAATAGCTCGATCAGTCATCTGAGTAAAACGTTTCGATTGTGAGAACTGCAACATCAAAACTAATGTCCACTCGCACTAGCTGTCATACATATATCGATGTCATGCTATCGTTGATGTGATTCTCCCAGTGATCGGCCCACATTATCATCTACCTCAACATGTTATATAAATAAAATAACTTGATAAAGACTAGGCTTCACCCACTGTCGAATGACTGTTCCGCGTCGCCAGTCTTCACATCATCGGGCCTGGTCGGTCAGTAATGCTGCCAGAAGTCGTCGGCCATGTGTCGCTGTATCTTCACCGGAGGCAGACACCTGAGAAAAAAACAATAAAAGAGCGTTACAATGTGCACGGTGTCTAACAAAATTGAAAACAGCAGGCTCAATTCTTACATATGCCCACATTCCTTCACCCCACTGGCGTCAAAGACGCAAATCCCACCGCGATGCGGTCGAGATTACACTAAAGAAACTGGCATCTGTCGCCAGCATTCGGCTGCGCGGCACAGTAATGGCGGCAAACCGGAAGACGCGCCACAATAATACCGTGTCGTCACGACAATACGGCAGACGCGCCATTTACGTTCCTGGCGACGTCAGATTTCAAGATGGCGACGACTTTGATATAGGCAAACTGGTGGGGGGGGGGGCGCTTTCTTCCACTTTCTACTTCGTTCTTTCAATGTTTTTCTTGCGCTAGCCTATTTCTCAATACGGTACACACATAGTACTACAGTTGTATTATGGTACAACGGCCTGTGCGACATTCGGGTACTTTTTATGCACGATGCAAGTCAATGTGCGTGGCGTATAACACCGATTAGATTCAACAATGTCATACTCTCTCCATTGATTTTTAGACGAAATATATCAGGCCTGTTGCGTCCGCGCGTATTAAAACCACTACACTACCATACCCGCGCCTCTCGTAATGAAGTTTCAAACGTAGGGGCAATTGATGTTGGCTTGTATTCTACGCAAGTGCCTAATTCTTGTCGGAAATGGAACAGAATATTCATATTCTTGTTCTCATTCACAGTACACTGTATATGATATGTATATACCACTCTTCGATGAGTTGTCTCAATGTCTCAAGCAGCTTTCCACCTATGTCTAGGCAAATAGAAGTCTGGACAGTATCTAATTTAACATTCGTACTGCTGAGCTTCAAACTACTACACTCAACGACAGAAGTTCCCTTCATTGTGTTGGCAATCTACTCTCTGCGATCTGGAACTCTAAAACGTGTTAACGGCGACGCCACGAGGGCTGTATGCAGGCTGCGCAAAGATGTATCTGAAGCAGTATATGCCATTCCAAGCGATAGAAGACGTTCGTTCGCATACATATTTACTCTGTAGTGTAATACTCTATGTAGGATGTACACTGTGTGTAGCTAGCTCGACATCAATGATTAAATATGATGCGACCATTGCTTGTTAGTTGCTTTGTGGTTTCGTTTTCATATTGAACTTGCGACATGTCTGCTCCTTGGTTTCAGGTCTTCCTATTTGAGTCCGTAGTGTGAGCGACACAGAGCCTCTGAGAATGCGACGGGCGAGTAGTGGTGAACCCTACGCATGTCTAGTATATAATGTCGTAGTTGTCGGGTAGTTTGGAACAACCTTTGTTTTCTCGTATGGCTCTTCGCCATCAATGTTATGTCTAGCTTTTGGCGTTACCTGTTTGTCGGCATAGCGCTCAAGACATGGCCAAAGAGCTGGCCTGTTGGCACTGATCACTGTAGCATATGCTATTGTTTCCAAGGCAATATACCAACACATGCATTCGATCTCCGTCACTACCTAGATAGAAATCTGCGTGCCGAGAAACGTGTGACTGCAGTAAATATTGGTCTCAAAACATCGAATGATCTCTACACTTGTCTTAGAAGGAAGACATGTCCAATGCGTACCCTTGAGTTACACTATTGCAAATAATGAGGCACTTGTGTAGGTTGGCTTTGCATGCTGATTCCTAAGTATGCTGTTTCCAATCGAGATGAATGCGTTGTGCTGGCTGTCATGACGGTCAAAGAATCATCAACTCAACTGTATTGAGTGGGTGTATGTGTGCATGCGAGAATGTGTGTGGCATGCGCCGCGCCAATGGTGCTTATGCATATCAATGTTAAGATACTTTCCGCGGTGCGATCTCGGCCTCTTACACAAGTTTCGTTTCATGTGCATTATTTTGCATCATATTTTGACATTACTTCTCTTGAAATACATCATATAGCGTGAAAAATAGCTCGATCAATCATCTGAGTAAAACGTTTCGATTGTGAGAACTGCAACATCAAAACTAATGTCCACTCGCACTAGCTGTCATACATATATCGATGTCATGCTATCGTTGATGTGATTCTCCCAGTGATCGGCCCACATTATCATCTACCTCAACATGTTATATAAATAAAATAACTTGATAAAGACTAGGCTTCACCCACTGTCGAATGACTGTTCCGCGTCGCCAGTCTTCACATCATCGGGCCTGGTCGGTCAGTAATGCTGCCAGAAGTCGTCGGCCATGTGTCGCTGTATCTTCACCGGAGGCAGACACCTGAGAAAAAAACAATAAAAGAGCGTTACAATGTGCACGGTGTCTAACAAAATTGAAACCAGCAGGCTCAATTCTTACATATGCCCACATTCCTTCACCCCACTGGCGTCAAAGACGCAAATCCCACCGCGATGCGGTCGAGATTACACTAAAGAAACTGGCATCTGTCGCCAGCATTCGGCTGCGCGGCACAGTAATGGCGGCAAACCGGAAGACGCGCCACAATAATACCGTGTCGTCACGACAATACGGCAGACGCGCCATTTACGTTCCTGGCGACGTCAGATTTCAAGATGGCGACGACTTTGATATAGGCAAACTGGTGGGGGGGGGGGGGGGTGGGGCGCTCTCTTCCACTTTCTACTTCGTTCTTTCAATGTTTTTCTTGCGCTAGCCTATTTCTCAATACGGTACACACATAGGACTACAGTTGTATTATGGTACAACGGCCTGTGCGACATTCGGGTACTTTTTATGCACGATGCAAGTCAATGTGCGTGGCGTATAACACCGATTAGATTCAACAATGTCATACTCTCTCCATTGATTTTTAGACGAAATATATCAGGCCTGTTGCGTCCGCGCGTATTAAAACCACTACACTACCCTACCCGCGCCTCTCGTAGTGAAGTTTCAAACGTAGGGGCAATTGAGGTTGGCTTGTATTCTACGCAAGTGCCTAATTCTTGTCGGAAATGGAACAGAATATTCATATTCTTGTTCTCATTCACAGTACACTGTATATGATATGTATATACCACTCTTCGATGAGTTGTCTCAATGTCTCAAGCAGCTTTCCACCTATGTCTAGGCAAATAGAAGTCTGGACAGTATCTAATTTAACATTCGTACTGCTGAGGTTCAAACTACTACACTCAACGACAGAAGTTCCCTTCATTGTGTTGGCAATCTACTCTCTGCGATCTGGAACTCTAAAACGTGTTAACGGCGACGCCACGAGGGCTGTATGCAGGCTGCGCAAAGATGTATCTGAAGCATTATATGCCATTCCAAGCGATAGAAGACGTTCGTTCGCATACAGATTTACTCTGTAGTGTAATACTCTATGTAGGATGTACACTGTGTGTAGCTAGCTCGACATCAATGATTATATGATGCGACCATTGCTTGTTAGTTGATTTGTGGTTTCGTTTTCATATTGAACTTGCGACATGTCTGCTCCTTGGTTTCAGGTCTTCCTATTTGAGTCCGTAGTGTGAGCGACACAGAGCCTCTGAGAATGCGACGCGCGAGTAGTGGTGAACCCTACGCATGTCTAGTATATAATGCCGTAGTTGTCGGGTAGTTTGGAACAACCTTTATTTTCTCGTATGGCTCTTCGCCATCAATGTTATGTCTAGCTTTTGGCGTTACCTGTTTGTCGGCATAGCGCTCAAGACATGGCCAAAGAGCTGGCCTGTTGGCACTGATCACTGTAGCATATGCTATTGTTTCCAAGGCAATATACCAACATATGCATTCGATCTCCGTCACTACCTAGATAGAAATCTGCGTGCCGAGAAACGTGTGACTGCAGTAAATATTGGTCTCAAAACATCGAATGATCTCTACACTTGTCTTAGAAGGAAGACATGTCAAATGCGTACCCTTGAGTTACACTATTGCAAAGAATGAGGCACTTGTGTAGGTTGGCTTTGGCTGATTCCTAAGTATGCTGTTTCCAGTCGAGATGAATGCGTTGTGCTGGCTGTCATGACGGTCAAAGAATCATCAACTCAACTGTATTGAGTGGGTGTATGTGTGCATGCGAGAATGTGTGTGGCATGCGCCGCGCCAATGGTGCTTATGCATATCAACGTTAAGATACTTTCCGCGGTGCGATCTCGGCCTCTTACACAAGTTTCGTTTCATGTGCATTATTTTGCATCATATTTTGACATTACTTCTCTTGAAATACATCATATAGCGTGAAAAATAGCTCGATCAATCATCTGAGTAAAACGTTTCGATTGTGAGAACTGCAACATCAAAACTAATGTCCACTCGCACTAGCTGTCATACATATATCGATGTCATGCTATCTTTGATGTGATTCTCCCAGTGATCGGCCCACATTATCATCTACCTCAACATGTTATATAAATAAAATAACTTGATAAAGACTAGGCTTCACCCACTGTCGAATGACTGTTCCGCGTCGCCAGTCTTCACATCATCGGGCCTGGTCGGTCAGTAATGCTGCCAGAAGTCGTCGGCCATGTGTCGCTGTATCTTCACCGGGGGCAGACACCTGAGAAAAAACAAAAAAAGAGCGTTAAAATGTGCACGGTGTCTAACAAAATTGAAACCAGCAGGCTCAATTCTTACATATGCCCACATTCCTTCACCCCACTGGCGTCAAAGACGCAAATCCCACCGCGATGCGGTCGAGATTACACTAAAGAAACTGGCATCTATCGCCAGCATTCGGCTGCGCGGCAGACTAATGGCGGCACACCGGAAGACGCGCCACAACAATACCGTGTCGTCACGACAATACGGTAGACGCGCCATTTACGTTCTTGGCGACGTCAGTTTTCAAGATGGCGACGACTTTGATATAGGCAAACTGGTGAGGGGCGGGGGGGGGGCGCTTTCTTCCACTTTCTACTTCGTTCTTTCAATGTTTTACTTGCGCTAGCCTATTTCTCAATACGGTACACACATAGGACTACAGTTGTATTATGGTACAACGGCCTGTGCGACATTCGGGTACTTTTTAGGGCACGATGCAAGTCAATGTGCGTGGCGTATAACACCGATTAGATTCAACAATGTCATACTCTCTCCATTGATTTTTAGACGAAATATATCAGGCCTATTGCGTCCGCGCGTATTAAAACCACTACACTACCATACCCGCGCCTCTCGTAATGAAGTTTCAAACGTAGGGGCAATTGAGGTTGGCTTGTATTCTACGCAAGTGCCTAATTCTTGTCGGAAATGGAACAGAATATTCATATTCTTGTTCTCATTCACAGTACACTGTATATGATATGTATATACCACTCTTCGATGAGTTGTCTCAATGTCTCAAGCAGCTTTCCACCTATGTCTAGGCAAATAGAAGTCTGGACAGTATCTAATTTAACATTCGTACTGCTGAGCTTCAAACTACTACACTCAACGACAGAAGTTCCCTTCATTGTGTTGGCAATCTACTCTCTGCGATCTGGAACTCTAAAACGTGTTAACGGCGACGCCACGAGGGCTGTATGCAGGCTGCGCAAAGATGTATCTGAAGCATTATATGCCATTCCAAGCGATAGAAGACGTTCGTTCGCATACAGATTTACTCTGTAGTGTAATACTCTATGTAGGATGTACACTGTGTGTAGCTAGCTCGACATCAATGATTATATGATGCGACCATTGCTTGTTAGTTGCTTTGTGGTTTCGTTTTCATATTGAACTTGCGACATGTCTGCTCCTTGGTTTCAGGTCTTCCTATTTGAGTCCGTAGTGTGAGCGACACAGAGCCTCTGAGAATGCGACGCGCGAGTAGTGGTGAACCCTACGCATGTCTAGTATATAATGCCGTAGTTGTCGGGTAGTTTGGAACAACCTCTGTTTTCTCGTATGGCTCTTCGCCATCAATGTTATGTCTAGCTTTTGGCGTTACCCGTTTGTCGGCATAGCGCTCAAGACATGGCCAAAGAGCTGGCCTGTTGGCACTGATCACTGTAGCATATGCTATTGTTTCCGAGGCAATATACCAACATATGCATTCGATCTCCGTCACTACCTAGATAGAAATCTGCGTGCCGAGAAACGTGTGACTGCAGTAAATATTGGTCTCAAAACATCGAATGATCTCTACACTTGTCTTAGAAGGAAGACATGTCAAATGCGTACCCTTGAGTTACACTATTGCAAAGAATGAGGCACTTGTGTAGGTTGGCTTTGCATGCTGATTCCTAAGTATGCTGTTTCCAATCGAGATGAATGCGTTGTGCTGGCTGTCATGACGGTCAAAGAATCATCAACTCAACTGTATTGAGTGGGTGTATGTGTGCATGCGAGAATGTGTGTGGCATGCGCCGCGCCAATGGTGCTGATGCATATCAATGTTAAGATACTTTCCGCGGTGCGATCTCGGCCTCTTACACAAGTTTCGTTTCATGTGCATTATTTTGCATCATATTTTGACATTACTTCTCTTGAAATACATCATATAGCGTGAAAAATAGCTCGATCAGTCATCTGAGTAAAACGTTTCGATTGTGAGAACTGCAACATCAAAACTAATGTCCACTCGCACTAGCTGTCATACATATATCGATGTCATGCTATCGTTGATGTGATTCTCCCAGTGATCGGCCCACATTATCATCTACCTCAACATGTTATATAAATAAAATAACTTGATAAAGACTAGGCTTCACCCACTGTCGAATGACTGTTCCGCGTCGCCAGTCTTCACATCATCGGGCCTGGTCGGTCAGTAATGCTGCCAGAAGTCGTCGGCCATGTGTCGCTGTATCTTCACCGGAGGCAGACACCTGAGAAAAAAACAATAAAAGAGCGTTACAATGTGCACGGTGTCTAACAAAATTGAAAACAGCAGGCTCAATTCTTACATATGCCCACATTCCTTCACCCCACTGGCGTCAAAGACGCAAATCCCACCGCGATGCGGTCGAGATTACACTAAAGAAACTGGCATCTGTCGCCAGCATTCGGCTGCGCGGCACAGTAATGGCGGCAAACCGGAAGACGCGCCACAATAATACCGTGTCGTCACGACAATACGGCAGACGCGCCATTTACGTTCCTGGCGACGTCAGATTTCAAGATGGCGACGACTTTGATATAGGCAAACGGGTGGGGGGGGGGGGCGCTTTCTTCCACTTTCTACTTCGTTCTTTCAATGTTTTTCTTGCGCTAGCCTATTTCTCAATACGGTACACACATAGTACTACAGTTGTATTATGGTACAACGGCCTGTGCGACATTCGGGTACTTTTTATGCACGATGCAAGTCAATGTGCGTGGCGTATAACACCGATTAGATTCAACAATGTCATACTCTCTCCATTGATTTTTAGACGAAATATATCAGGCCTGTTGCGTCCGCGCGTATTAAAACCACTACACTACCATACCCGCGCCTCTCGTAATGAAGTTTCAAACGTAGGGGCAATTGATGTTGGCTTGTATTCTACGCAAGTGCCTAATTCTTGTCGGAAATGGAACAGAATATTCATATTCTTGTTCTCATTCACAGTACACTGTATATGATATGTATATACCACTCTTCGATGAGTTGTCTCAATGTCTCAAGCAGCTTTCCACCTATGTCTAGGCAAATAGAAGTCTGGACAGTATCTAATTTAACATTCGTACTGCTGAGCTTCAAACTACTACACTCAACGACAGAAGTTCCCTTCATTGTGTTGGCAATCTACTCTCTGCGATCTGGAACTCTAAAACGTGTTAACGGCGACGCCACGAGGGCTGTATGCAGGCTGCGCAAAGATGTATCTGAAGCAGTATATGCCATTCCAAGCGATAGAAGACGTTCGTTCGCATACATATTTACTCTGTAGTGTAATACTCTATGTAGGATGTACACTGTGTGTAGCTAGCTCGACATCAATGATTAAATATGATGCGACCATTGCTTGTTAGTTGCTTTGTGGTTTCGTTTTCATATTGAACTTGCGACATGTCTGCTCCTTGGTTTCAGGTCTTCCTATTTGAGTCCGTAGTGTGAGCGACACAGAGCCTCTGAGAATGCGACGCGCGAGTAGTGGTGAACCCTACGCATGTCTAGTATATAATGTCGTAGTTGTCGGGTAGTTTGGAACAACCTTTGTTTTCTCGTATGGCTCTTCGCCATCAATGTTATGTCTAGCTTTTGGCGTTACCTGTTTGTCGGCATAGCGCTCAAGACATGGCCAAAGAGCTGGCCTGTTGGCACTGATCACTGTAGCATATGCTATTGTTTCCAAGGCAATATACCAACACATGCATTCGATCTCCGTCACTACCTAGATAGAAATCTGCGTGCCGAGAAACGTGTGACTGCAGTAAATATTGGTCTCAAAACATCGAATGATCTCTACACTTGTCTTAGAAGGAAGACATGTCAAATGCGTACCCTTGAGTTACACTATTGCAAAGAATGAGGCACTTGTGTAGGTTGGCTTTGCATGCTGATTCCTAAGTATGCTGTTTCCAATCGAGATGAATGCGTTGTGCTGGCTGTCATGACGGTCAAAGAATCATCAACTCAACTGTATTGAGTGGGTGTATGTGTGCATGCGAGAATGTGTGTGGCATGCGCCGCGCCAATGGTGCTTATGCATATCAATGTTAAGATACTTTCCGCGGTGCGATCTCGGCCTCTTACACAAGTTTCGTTTCATGTGCATTATTTTGCATCATATTTTGACATTACTTCTCTTGAAATACATCATATAGCGTGAAAAATAGCTCGATCAATCATCTGAGTAAAACGTTTCGATTGTGAGAACTGCAACATCAAAACTAATGTCCACTCGCACTAGCTGTCATACATATATCGATGTCATGCTATCGTTGATGTGATTCTCCCAGTGATCGGCCCACATTATCATCTACCTCAACATGTTATATAAATAAAATAACTTGATAAAGACTAGGCTTCACCCACTGTCGAATGACTGTTCCGCGTCGCCAGTCTTCACATCATCGGGCCTGGTCGGTCAGTAATGCTGCCAGAAGTCGTCGGCCATGTGTCGCTGTATCTTCACCGGAGGCAGACACCTGAGAAAAAAACAATAAAAGAGCGTTACAATGTGCACGGTGTCTAACAAAATTGAAACCAGCAGGCTCAATTCTTACATATGCCCACATTCCTTCACCCCACTGGCGTCAAAGACGCAAATCCCACCGCGATGCGGTCGAGATTACACTAAAGAAACTGGCATCTGTCGCCAGCATTCGGCTGCGCGGCACAGTAATGGCGGCAAACCGGAAGACGCGCCACAATAATACCGTGTCGTCACGACAATACGGCAGACGCGCCATTTACGTTCCTGGCGACGTCAGATTTCAAGATGGCGACGACTTTGATATAGGCAAACTGGTGGGGGGGGGGTGGGGCGCTCTCTTCCACTTTCTACTTCGTTCTTTCAATGTTTTTCTTGCGCTAGCCTATTTCTCAATACGGTACACACATAGGACTACAGTTGTATTATGGTACAACGGCCTGTGCGACATTCGGGTACTTTTTATGCACGATGCAAGTCAATGTGCGTGGCGTATAACACCGATTAGATTCAACAATGTCATACTCTCTCCATTGATTTTTAGACGAAATATATCAGGCCTGTTGCGTCCGCGCGTATTAAAACCACTACACTACCCTACCCGCGCCTCTCGTAGTGAAGTTTCAAACGTAGGGGCAATTGAGGTTGGCTTGTATTCTACGCAAGTGCCTAATTCTTGTCGGAAATGGAACAGAATATTCATATTCTTGTTCTCATTCACAGTACACTGTATATGATATGTATATACCACTCTTCGATGAGTTGTCTCAATGTCTCAAGCAGCTTTCCACCTATGTCTAGGCAAATAGAAGTCTGGACAGTATCTAATTTAACATTCGTACTGCTGAGGTTCAAACTACTACACTCAACGACAGAAGTTCCCTTCATTGTGTTGGCAATCTACTCTCTGCGATCTGGAACTCTAAAACGTGTTAACGGCGACGCCACGAGGGCTGTATGCAGGCTGCGCAAAGATGTATCTGAAGCATTATATGCCATTCCAAGCGATAGAAGACGTTCGTTCGCATACAGATTTACTCTGTAGTGTAATACTCTATGTAGGATGTACACTGTGTGTAGCTAGCTCGACATCAATGATTATATGATGCGACCATTGCTTGTTAGTTGATTTGTGGTTTCGTTTTCATATTGAACTTGCGACATGTCTGCTCCTTGGTTTCAGGTCTTCCTATTTGAGTCCGTAGTGTGAGCGACACAGAGCCTCTGAGAATGCGACGCGCGAGTAGTGGTGAACCCTACGCATGTCTAGTATATAATGCCGTAGTTGTCGGGTAGTTTGGAACAACCTTTATTTTCTCGTATGGCTCTTCGCCATCAATGTTATGTCTAGCTTTTGGCGTTACCTGTTTGTCGGCATAGCGCTCAAGACATGGCCAAAGAGCTGGCCTGTTGGCACTGATCACTGTAGCATATGCTATTGTTTCCAAGGCAATATACCAACACATGCATTCGATCTCCGTCACTACCTAGATAGAAATCTGCGTGCCGAGAAACGTGTGACTGCAGTAAATATTGGTCTCAAAACATCGAATGATCTCTACACTTGTCTTAGAAGGAAGACATGTCAAATGCGTACCCTTGAGTTACACTATTGCAAAGAATGAGGCACTTGTGTAGGTTGGCTTTGGCTGATTCCTAAGTATGCTGTTTCCAGTCGAGATGAATGCGTTGTGCTGGCTGTCATGACGGTCAAAGAATCATCAACTCAACTGTATTGAGTGGGTGTATGTGTGCATGCGAGAATGTGTGTGGCATGCGCCGCGCCAATGGTGCTTATGCATATCAACGTTAAGATACTTTCCGCGGTGCGATCTCGGCCTCTTACACAAGTTTCGTTTCATGTGCATTATTTTGCATCATATTTTGACATTACTTCTCTTGAAATACATCATATAGCGTGAAAAATAGCTCGATCAATCATCTGAGTAAAACGTTTCGATTGTGAGAACTGCAACATCAAAACTAATGTCCACTCGCACTAGCTGTCATACATATATCGATGTCATGCTATCTTTGATGTGATTCTCCCAGTGATCGGCCCACATTATCATCTACCTCAACATGTTATATAAATAAAATAACTTGATAAAGACTAGGCTTCACCCACTGTCGAATGACTGTTCCGCGTCGCCAGTCTTCACATCATCGGGCCTGGTCGGTCAGTAATGCTGCCAGAAGTCGTCGGCCATGTGTCGCTGTATCTTCACCGGGGGCAGACACCTGAGAAAAAACAAAAAAAGAGCGTTAAAATGTGCACGGTGTCTAACAAAATTGAAACCAGCAGGCTCAATTCTTACATATGCCCACATTCCTTCACCCCACTGGCGTCAAAGACGCAAATCCCACCGCGATGCGGTCGAGATTACACTAAAGAAACTGGCATCTATCGCCAGCATTCGGCTGCGCGGCACACTAATGGCGGCACACCGGAAGACGCGCCACAACAATACCGTGTCGTCACGACAATACGGTAGACGCGCCATTTACGTTCTTGGCGACGTCAGTTTTCAAGATGGCGACGCCTTTGATCTAGGCAAACTGGTGAGGGGGGGGGGCGCTTTCTTCCACTTTCTACTTCGTTCTTTCAATGTTTTACTTGCGCTAGCCTATTTCTCAATACGGTACACACATAGGACTACAGATGTATTATGGTACAACGGCCTGTGCGACATTCGGGTACTTTTTATGCACGATGCAAGTCAATGTGCGTGGCGGATAACACCGATTAGATTCAACAATGTCATACTCTCTCCATTGATTTTTAGACCAAATATATCAGGCATGTTGCGTCCGCGCGTATTAAAACCACTACACTACCCTACCCGCGCCTCTCGTAATGAAGTTTCAAACGTAGGGGCAATTGAGGTTGGCTTGCATTCTACGCAAGTGCCTAATTCTTGTCGGAAATGGAACAGAATATTCATATTCTTGTTCTCATTCACAGTACACTGTATATGATATGTATATACCACTCTTCGATGAGCTGTCTCAATGTCTCAAGCAGCTTTCCACCTATGTCTACGCAAATAGAAGTATGGACAGTATCTAATTTAACATTCGTACTGCTGAGCTTCAACCTACTACACTCAACGACAGAAGTTCCCTTCATTGTGTTGGCAATCTAGTCTCTGCGATCTGGAACTCTAAAACGTGTTAACGGCGACGCCACGAGGCCTGTATGCAGGCTGCGCAAAGATGTATCTGAAGCATTATATGCCATTCCAAGCGATAGAAGACGTTCGTTCGCATACAGATTTACTCTGTAGTGTAATACTCTATGTAGGATGTACACTGTGTGTAGCTAGCTCGACATCAATGATTATATGATGCGACCATTGCTTGTTAGTTGCTTTGTGGTTTCGTTTTCATATTGAACTTGCGACATGTCTGCTCCTTGGTTTCAGGTCTTCCTATTCGAGTCCGTAGTGTGAGCGACACAGAGCGTCTGAGAATGCGACGCGCGAGTAGTGGTGAACCCTACGCATGTCTAGTATATAATGTCGTAGTTGTCGGGTAGTTTGGAACAACCTTTGTTTTCTCCTATGGCTCTTCGCCATCAATGTTATGTCAAGCTTTTGGCGTTACCTGTTTGTCGGCATAGCGCTCAAGACATGGCCAAAGAGCTGGCCTGTTGGCACTGATCACTGTAGCATATGCTATTGTTTCCAAGGCAATATACCAACATATGCATTCGATCTCCGTCACTACCTAGATAGAAATCTGCGTGCCGAGAAACGTGTGACTGCAGTAAATATTGGTCTCAAAACATCGAATGATCTCTACACTTGTCTTAGAAGGAAGACATGTCAAATGCGTACCCTTGAGTTACACTATTGCAAAGAATGAGGCACTTGTGTAGGTTGGCTTTGCATGCTGATTCCTAAGTATGCTGTTTCCAGTCGAGATGAATGCGTTGTGCTGGCTGTCATGACGGTCAAAGAATCATCAACTCAACTGTATTGAGTGGGTGTATGTGTTCATGCGAGAATGTGTGTGGCATGCGCCGCGCCAATGGTGCTTATGCATATCAATGTTAAGATACTTTCCGCGGTGCGATATCGGCCTCTTACACAAGTTTCGTTTCATGTGCTTAATTTTGCATCATATTTTGACATTACTTCTCTTGAAATACATCATATAGCGTGAAAAATAGCTCGATCAATCATCTGAGTAAAACGGTTCGATTGTGAGAACTGCAACATCAAAACTAATGTTCAATCGCACTAGCTGTGATACATATATCGATGTCATGCTATCGTTGATATGATTCTCCCAGTGATCGGCCCACATTATCATCTACCTCAACATGTTATATAAATAAAATAACTTGATAAAGACTAGGCTTCACCCACTGTCGAATGACTGTTCCGCGTCGCCAGTCTTCACATCATCGGCCTGGTCGGTCAGTAATGCTGCCAGAAGTCGTCGGCCATGTGTCGCTGTATCTTCACCGGGGGCAGACACCTGAGAAAAAAATAATAAAAGAGCGATACAATGTGCACGGTGTCTAACAAAATTGAAACCAGCCGGCTCAATTCTTACATATGCCCACATTCCTTCACCGCACTGGCGTCAAAGACGCAAATCCCACCACGATGCGGTCGAGATTACACTAAAGAAACTGGCATCTGTCGCCAGCATTCGGCTGCGCGGCACAGTAATGGCGGCAAACCGGAAGACGCGCCACAACAATACTGTGTCGTCACGACACTACGGCAGACGCGCCATTTACGTTCCTGGCGACGTCAGATTTCAAGATGGCGACGCTTTGATCTAGGCAAACTGGTGAGGGGGGGCGCTTTCTTCCACTTTCTACTTCGTTCTTTCAATGGTTTACTTGCGCTAGCCTATTTCTCAATACGGTACACACATAGGACTGCAGTTGTATTATGGTACAACGGCCTGTGCGACATTCGGGTACTTTTTATGCACGATGCAAGTCAATGTGCGTGGCGTATAACACCGATTAGATTCAACAATGTCATACTCTCTCCATTGATTTTTAGACCAAATATATCAGGCCTGTTGCGTCCGCGCGTATTAAAACCACTACACTACCCTACCCGCGCCTCTCGTAATGAAGTTTCAAACGTAGGGGCAATTGAGGTTGGCTTGCATTCTACGCAAGTGCCTAATTCTTGTCGGAAATGGAACAGAATATTCATATTCTTGTTCTCATTGACAGGACACTGTATATGATATGTATATACCACTCTTCGATGAGTTGTCTCAATGTCTCAAGCAGCTTTCCACCTATGTCTAGGCAAATAGAAGTCTGGACAGTATCTAATTTAACATTCGTACTGCTGAGCTTCAAACTACTACACTCAACGACATAAGTTCCCTTCATTGTGTTGGCAATCTACTCTCTGCGATCTGGAACTCTAAAACGTGTTAACGGCGACGCCACGAGGGCTGTATGCAGGCTGCGCAAAGATGTATCTGAAGCATTATATGCCATTCCAAGCGATAGAAGACGTTCGTTCGCATACAGATTTACTCTGTAGTGTAATACGCTATGTAGGATGTACACTGTGTGTAGCTAGCTCGACATCAATTATTATATGATGCGACCATTGCTTGTTAGTTGCTTTGTGGTTTCGTTTTCATATTGAACTTGCGACATGTCTGCTCCTTGGTTTCAGGTCTTCCTATTTGAGTCCGTAGTGTGAGCGACACAGAGCCTCTGAGAATGCGACGCGCGAGTAGTGGTGAACCCTACGCATGTCTAGTATATAATGTCGTAGTTGTCGGGTAGTTTGGAACAACCTTTGTTTTCTCGTATGGCTCTTCGCCATCAATGTTATGTCAAGCTTTTGGCGTTACCTGTTTGTCGGCATAGCGCTCAAGACATGGCCAAAGAGCTGGCCTGTTGGCACTGATCACTGTAGCATATGCTATTGTTTCCAAGGCAATATACCAACATATGCATTCGATCTCCGTCACTACCTAGATAGGAATGTGCGTGCCGAGAAACGTGTGACTGCAGTAAATATTGGTCTCAAAACATCGAATGATCTCTACACTTGTCTTAGAAGGAAGACATGTTAAATGCGTACCCTTGAGTTACACTATTGCAAAGAATGAGGCACTTGTGTAGGTTGGCTTTGCATGCTGATTCCTAAGTATGCTGTTTCCAGTCGAGATGAATGCGTTGTGCTGGCTGTCATGACGGTCAAAGAATCATCAACTCAACTGTATTGAGTGGGTGTATGTGTGCATGCGAGAATGTGTGTGGCATGCGCCGCGCCAATGGTGATTATGCATATCAATGTTAAGATACTTTCCGCGGTGCGATCTCGGCCTCTTACATAAGTTTCGTTTCATGTGCATAATTTTGCATCATATTTTGACATTACTTCTCTTGAAATACATCATATAGCGTGAAAAATAGCTCGATCAATCATCTGAGTAAAACGTTTCGATTGTGAGAACTGCAACATCAAAACTAATGTCCACTCGCACTAGCTGTGATACATATATCGATGTCATGCTATCGTTGATATGATTCTCCCAGTGATCGGCCCACATTATCATCTACCTCAACATGTTATATAAATAAAATAACTTGATAAAGACTAGGCTTCACCCACTGTCGAATGACTGTTCCGCGTCGCCAGTCTTCACATCATCGGGCCTGGTCGGTCAGTAATGCTGCCAGAAGTCGTCGGCCATGTGTCGCTGTATCTTCACCGGGGGCAGACACCTGAGAAAAAAACAATAAAAGAGCGTTACAATGTGCACGGTGTCTAACAAAATTGAAACCAGCAGGCTCAATTCTTACATATGCCCACATTCCTTCACCACACTGGCGTCAAAGACGCAAATCCCACCGCGATGCGGTCGAGATTACACTAAAGAAACTGGCATCTGTCGCTAGCATTCGGCTGCGAGGCACAGTAATGGCGGCAAACCGGAAGACGCGCCACAACAATACTGTGTCGTCACGACACTACGGCAGACGCGCCATTTACGTTCCTGGCGACATCAGATTTCAAGATGGCGACGCCTTTGATATAGGCAAACTGGTGAGGGGGGGGGGGTGGGGCGCTCTCTTCCACTTTCTACTTCGTTCTTTCAATGGTTTACTTGCGCTAGCCTATTTCTCAATACGGTACACACATAGGACTGCAGTTGTATTATGGTACAACGGCCTGTGCGACATTCGGGTACTTTTTATGCACGATGCAAGTCAATGTGCGTGGCGTATAACACCGATTAGATTCAACAATGTCATACTCTCTCCATTGATTTTTAGACGAAATATATCAGGCCTGTTGCGTCCGCGCGTATTAAAACCACTACACTACCCTACCCGCGCCTCTCGTAATGAAGTTTCAAACGTAGGGGCAATTGAGGTTGGCTTGTATTCTACGCAAGTGCCTAATTCTTGTCGGAAATGGAACAGAATATTCATATTCTTGTTCTCATTCACAGTACACTGTATATGATATGTATATACCACTCTTCGATGAGTTGTCTCAATGTCTCAAGCAGCTTTCCACCTATGTCTAGGCAAATAGAAGTCTGGACAGTATCTAATTTAACATTCGTACTGCTGAGCTTCAAACTACTACACTCAACGACAGAAGTTCCCTTCATTGTGTTGGCAATCTACTCTCTGCGATATGGAACTCTAAAACGTGTTAACGGCGACGCCACGAGGGCTGTATGCAGGCTGCGCAAAGATGTATCTGAAGCATTATATGCCATTCCAAGCGATAGAAGACGTTCGTTCGCATACAGATTTACTCTGTAGTGTAATACTCTATGTAGGATGTACACTGTGTGTAGCTAGCTCGACATCAATGATTATATGATGCGACCATTGCTTGTTAGTTGCTTTGTGGTTTCGTTTTCATATTGAACTTGCGACATGTCTGCTCCTTGGTTTCAGGTCTTCCTATTTGAGTCCGTAGTGTGAGCGACACAGAGCCTCTGAGAATGCGACGCGCGAGTAGTGGTGAACCCTACGCATGTCTAGTATATAATGTCGTAGTTGTCGGGTAGTTTGGAACAACCTTTGTTTTCTCGTATGGCTCTTCGCCATCAATGTTATGTCAAGCTTTTGGCGTTACCTGTTTGTCGGCATAGCGCTCAAGACATGGCCAAAGAGCTGGCCTGTTGGCACTGATCACTGTAGCATATGCTATTGTTTCCAAGGCAATATACCAACATATGCATTCGATCTCCGTCACTACCTAGATAGAAATCTGCGTGCCGAGAAACGTGTGACTGCAGTAAATATTGGTCTCAAAACATCGAATGATCTCTACACTTGTCTTAGAAGGAAGACATGTCAAATGCGTACCCTTGAGTTACACTATTGCAAAGAATGAGGCACTTGTGTAGGTTGGCTTTGCATGCTGATTCCTAAGTATGCTGTTTCCAGTCGAGATGAATGCGTTGTGCTGGCTGTCATGACGGTCAAAGAATCATCAACTCAACTGTATTGAGTGGGTGTATGTGTGCATGCGAGAATGTGTGTGGCATGCGCCGCGCCAATGGTGCTTATGCATATCAATGTTAAGATACTTTCCGCGGTGCGATCTCGGCCTCTTACACAAGTTTCGTTTCATGTGCATAATTTTGCATCATATTTTGACATTACTTCTCTTGAAATACATCATATAGCGTGAAAAATAGCTCGATCAATCATCTGAGTAAAACGTTTCGATTGTGAGAACTGCAACATCAAAACTAATGTCCACTCGCACTAGCTGTGATACATATATCGATGTCATGCTATCGTTGATATGATTCTCCCAGTGATCGGCCCACATTATCATCTACCTCAACATGTTATATAAATAAAATAACTTGATAAAGACTAGGCTTCACCCACTGTCGAATGACTGTTCCGCGTCGCCAGTCTTCACATCATCGGGCCTGGTCGGTCAGTAATGCTGCCAGAAGTCGTCGGCCATGTGTCGCTGTATCTTCACCGGGGGCAGACACCTGAGAAAAAAACAATAAAAGAGCGTTACAATGTGCACGGTGTCTAACAAAATTGAAACCAGCAGGCTCAATTCTTACATATGCCCACATTCCTTCACCCCACTGGCGTCAAAGACGCAACTCCCACCGCGATGCGGTCGAGATTACACTAAAGAAACTGGCATCTGTCGCCAGCATTCCGCTGCGCGGCACAGTAATGGCGGCAAACCGGAAGACGCGCCACAACAATACTGTGTCGTCACGACACTACGGCAGACGCGCCATTTACGTTCCTGGCGACGTCAGATTTCAAGATGGCGACGCTTTGATCTAGGCAAACTGGTGAGGGGGGGGGGCGCTTTCTTCCAATTTCTACTTCGTTCTTTCAATGGTTTACTTGCGCTAGCCTATTTCTCAATACGGTACACACATAGGACTGCAGTTGTATTATGGTACAACGGCCTGTGCGACATTCGGGTACTTTTTATGCACGATGCAAGTCAATGTGCGTGGCGTATAACACCGATTAGATTCAACAATGTCATACTCTCTCCATTGATTTTTAGACGAAATATATCAGGCCTGTTGCGTCCGCGCGTATTAAAACCACTACACTACCCTACCCGCGCCTCTCGTAATGAAGTTTCAAACGTAGGGGCAATTGAGGTTGGCTTGCATTCTACGCAAGTGCCTAATTCTTGTCGGAAATGGAACAGAATATTCATATTCTTGTTCTCATTGACAGTACACTGTATATGATATGTATATACCACTCTTCGATGAGTTGTCTCAATGTCTCAAGCAGCTTTCCACCTATGTCTAGGCAAATAGAAGTCTGGACAGTATCTAATTTAACATTCGTACTGCTGAGCTTCAAACTACTACACTCAACGACATAAGTTCCCTTCATTGTGTTGGCAATCTACTCTCTGCGATCTGGAACTCTAAAACGTGTTAACGGCGACGCCACGAGGGCTGTATGCAGGCTGCGCAAAGATGTATCTGAAGCATTATATGCCATTCCAAGCGATAGAAGACGTTCGTTCGCATACAGATTTACTCTGTAGTGTAATACGCTATGTAGGATGTACACTGTGTGTAGCTAGCTCGACATCAATGATTATATGATGCGACCATTGCTTGTTAGTTGCTTTGTGGTTTCGTTTTCATATTGAACTTGCGACATGTCTGCTCCTTGGTTTCAGGTCTTCCTATTTGAGTCCGTAGTGTGAGCGACACAGAGCCTCTGAGAATGCGACGCGCGAGTAGTGGTGAACCCTACGCATGTCTAGTATATAATGTCGTAGTTGTCGGGTAGTTTGGAACAACCTTTGTTTTCTCGTATGGCTCTTCGCCATCAATGTTATGTCAAGCTTTTGGCGTTACCTGTTTGTCGGCATAGCGCTCAAGACATGGCCAAAGAGCTGGCCTGTTGGCACTGATCACTGTAGCATATGCTATTGTTTCCAAGGCAATATACCAACATATGCATTCGATCTCCGTCACTACCTAGATAGGAATCTGCGTGCCGAGAAACGTGTGACTGCAGTAAATATTGGTCTCAAAACATCGAATGATCTCTACACTTGTCTTAGAAGGAAGACATGTCAAATGCGTACCCTTGAGTTACACTATTGCAAAGAATGAGGCACTTGTGTAGATTGGCTTTGCATGCTGATTCCTAAGTATGCTGTTTCCAGTCGAGATGAATGTGTTGTGCTGGCTGTCATGACGGTCAAAGAATCATCAACTCAACTGTATTGAGTGGGTGTATGTGTGCATGCGAGAATGTGTGTGGCATGCGCCGCGCCAATGGTGCTTATGCATATCAATGTTAAGATACTTTCCGCGGTGCGATCTCGGCCTCTTACACAAGTTTCGTTTCATGTGCATAATTTTCCATCATATTTTGACATAACTTCTCTTGAAATACATCATATAGCGTGAAAAATAGCTCGATCAATCATCTGAGTAAAACGTTTCGATTGTGAGAACTGCAACATCAAAACTAATGTCCACTCGCACTAGTTGTCATACATATATCGATGTCATGCTATCGTTGGTGTGATTCTCCCAGTGATCGACCCACATTATCATCTACCTCAACATGTGTAATAAATAAAATAACTTGATAAAGACTAGGCTTCACCCACTGTCGAATGACTGTTCCGCGTCGCCAGTCTTCACATCATCGGGCCTGGTCGGTCAGTAATGCTGCCAGAAGTCGTCGGCCATGTGTCGCTGTATCTTCACCGGGGGCAGACACCTGAGAAAAAAACAATAAAACAGCGTTACAATGTGCACGGTGTCTAACAAAATTGAAACCAGCAGGCTCAATTCTTACATATGCCCACACTCCTTCACACCACTGGCGTCAAAGACGCAAATCCCACCGCGATGCGGTCGAGATTACACTCAAGAAACTGGCATCTGTCGCCAGCATTCGGCTGCGCGGCACAGTAATGGCGGCAAACCGGAAGACGCTCCACAACAATACCGTGTCGTCACGACAACACGGCAGACGCGCCATTTACGTTCCTGGCGACGTCAGATTTCAAGATGGCGACGACTTTGATATAGGCAAACTGGTGAGGGGGGGGGCGCTTTCTTCCACTTTCTACTTCGTTCTTTCAATGTTTTTCTTGCGCTAGCCTATTTCTCAATACGGTACACACATAGGACTACAGTTGTATTATGGTACAACGGCCTGTGCGACATTCGGGTACTTTTTATGCACGATGCAAGTCAATGTGCGTGGCGTATAACACCGATTAGATTCAACAATGTCATACTCTCTCCATTGATTTTTAGACGAAATATATCAGGCCTGTTGCGTCCGCGCGTATTAAAACCACTACACTACCCTACCCGCGCCTCTCGTAATGAAGTTTCAAACGTAGGGGCAATTGAGGTTGGCTTGTATTCTACGCAAGTGCCTAATTCTTGTCGGAAATGGAACAGAATATTCATATTCTTGTTCTCATTCACAGTACACTGTATATGATATGTATATACCACTCTTCGATGAGTTGTCTCAATGTCTCAAGCAGCTTTCCACCTATGTCTAGGCAAATAGAAGTCTGGACAGTATCTAATTTAACATTCGTACTGCTGAGCTTCAAACTACTACACTCAACGACAGAAGTTCCCTTCATTGTGTTGGCAATCTACTCTCTGCGATATGGAACTCTAAAACGTGTTAACGGCGACGCCACGAGGGCTGTATGCAGGCTGCGCAAAGATGTATCTGAAGCATTATATGCCATTCCAAGCGATAGAAGACGTTCGTTCGCATACAGATTTACTCTGTAGTGTAATACTCTATGTAGGATGTACACTGTGTGTAGCTAGCTCGACATCAATGATTATATGATGCGACCATTGCTTGTTAGTTGCTTTGTGGTTTCGTTTTCATATTGAACTTGCGACATGTCTGCTCCTTGGTTTCAGGTCTTCCTATTTGAGTCCGTAGTGTGAGCGACACAGAGCCTCTGAGAATGCGACGCGCGAGTAGTGGTGAACCCTACGCATGTCTAGTATATAATGTCGTAGTTGTCGGGTAGTTTGGAACAACCTTTGTTTTCTCGTATGGCTCTTCGCCATCAATGTTATGTCAAGCTTTTGGCGTTACCTGTTTGTCGGCATAGCGCTCAAGACATGGCCAAAGAGCTGGCCTGTTGGCACTGATCACTGTAGCATATGCTATTGTTTCCAAGGCAATATACCAACATATGCATTCGATCTCCGTCACTACCTAGATAGAAATCTGCGTGCCGAGAAACGTGTGACTGCAGTAAATATTGGTCTCAAAACATCGAATGATCTCTACACTTGTCTTAGAAGGAAGACATGTCAAATGCGTACCCTTGAGTTACACTATTGCAAAGAATGAGGCACTTGTGTAGGTTGGCTTTGCATGCTGATTCCTAAGTATGCTGTTTCCAGTCGAGATGAATGCGTTGTGCTGGCTGTCATGACGGTCAAAGAATCATCAACTCAACTGTATTGAGTGGGTGTATGTGTGCATGCGAGAATGTGTGTGGCATGCGCCGCGCCAATGGTGCTTATGCATATCAATGTTAAGATACTTTCCGCGGTGCGATCTCGGCCTCTTACACAAGTTTCGTTTCATGTGCATAATTTTGCATCATATTTTGACATTACTTCTCTTGAAATACATCATATAGCGTGAAAAATAGCTCGATCAATCATCTGAGTAAAACGTTTCGATTGTGAGAACTGCAACATCAAAACTAATGTCCACTCGCACTAGCTGTGATACATATATCGATGTCATGCTATCGTTGATATGATTCTCCCAGTGATCGGCCCACATTATCATCTACCTCAACATGTTATATAAATAAAATAACTTGATAAAGACTAGGCTTCACCCACTGTCGAATGACTGTTCCGCGTCGCCAGTCTTCACATCATCGGGCCTGGTCGGTCAGTAATGCTGCCAGAAGTCGTCGGCCATGTGTCGCTGTATCTTCACCGGGGGCAGACACCTGAGAAAAAAAACAATAAAAGAGCGTTACAATGTGCACGGTGTCTAACAAAATTGAAACCAGCAGGCTCAATTCTTACATATGCCCACATTCCTTCACCCCACTGGCGTCAAAGACGCAACTCCCACCGCGATGCGGTCGAGATTACACTAAAGAAACTGGCATCTGTCGCCAGCATTCGGCTGCGCGGCACAGTAATGGCGGCAAACCGGAAGACGCGCCACAACAATACTGTGTCGTCACGACACTACGGCAGGCGCGCCATTTACGTTCCTGGCGACGTCAGATTTCAAGATGGCGACGCTTTGATCTAGGCAAACTGGTGAGGGGGGGGGGGCGCTTTCTTCCACTTTCTACTTCGTTCTTTCAATGGTTTACTTGCGCTAGCCTATTTCTCAATACGGTACACACATAGGACTGCAGTTGTATTATGGTACAACGGCCTGTGCGACATTCGGGTACTTTTTATGCACGATGCAAGTCAATGTGCGTGGCGTATAACACCGATTAGATTCAACAATGTCATACTCTCTCCATTGATTTTTAGACCAAATATATCAGGCCTGTTGCGTCCGCGCGTATTAAAACCACTACACTACCCTACCCGCGCCTCTCGTAATGAAGTTTCAAACGTAGGGGCAATTGAGGTTGGCTTGCATTCTACGCAAGTGCCTAATTCTTGTCGGAAATGGAACAGAATATTCATATTCTTGTTCTCATTGACAGTACACTGTATATGATATGTATATACCACTCTTCGATGAGTTGTCTCAATGTCTCAAGCAGCTTTCCACCTATGTCTAGGCAAATAGAAGTCTGGACAGTATCTAATTTAACATTCGTACTGCTGAGCTTCAAACTACTACACTCAACGACATAAGTTCCCTTCATTGTGTTGGCAATCTACTCTCTGCGATCTGGAACTCTAAAACGTGTTAACGGCGACGCCACGAGGGCTGTATGCAGGCTGCGCAAAGATGTATCTGAAGCATTATATGCCATTCCAAGCGATAGAAGACGTTCGTTCGCATACAGATTTACTCTGTAGTGTAATACGCTATGTAGGATGTACACTGTGTGTAGCTAGCTCGACATCAATGATTATATGATGCGACCATTGCTTGTTAGTTGCTTTGTGGTTTCGTTTTCATATTGAACTTGCGACATGTCTGCTCCTTGGTTTCAGGTCTTCCTATTTGAGTCCGTAGTGTGAGCGACACAGAGCCTCTGAGAATGCGACGCGCGAGTAGTGGTGAACCCTACGCATGTCTAGTATATAATGTCGTAGTTGTCGGGTAGTTTGGAACAACCTTTGTTTTCTCGTATGGCTCTTCGCCATCAATGTTATGTCAAGCTTTTGGCGTTACCTGTTTGTCGGCATAGCGCTCAAGACATGGCCAAAGAGCTGGCCTGTTGGCACTGATCACTGTAGCATATGCTATTGTTTCCAAGGCAATATACCAACATATGCATTCGATCTCCGTCACTACCTAGATAGGAATCTGCGTGCCGAGAAACGTGTGACTGCAGTAAATATTGGTCTCAAAACATCGAATGATCTCTACACTTGTCTTAGAAGGAAGACATGTCAAATGCGTACCCTTGAGTTACACTATTGCAAAGAATGAGGCACTTGTGTAGGTTGGCTTTGCATGCTGATTCCTAAGTATGCTGTTTCCAGTCGAGATGAATGCGTTGTGCTGGCTGTCATGACGGTCAAAGAATCATCAACTCAACTGTATTGAGTGGGTGTATGTGTGCATGCGAGAATGTGTGTGGCATGCGCCGCGCCAATGGTGCTTATGCATATCAATGTTAAGATACTTTCCGCGGTGCGATCTCGGCCTCTTACACAAGTTTCGTTTCATGTGCATAATTTTGCATCATATTTTGACATAACTTCTCTTGAAATACATCATATAGCGTGGAAAATAGCTCGATCAATCATCTGAGTAAAACGTTTCGATTGTGAGAACTGCAACATCAAAACTAATGTCCACTCGCACTAGTTGTCATACATATATCGATGTCATGCTATCGTTGGTGTGATTCTCCCAGTGATCGACCCACATTATCATCTACCTCAACATGTTTAATAAATAAAATAACTTGATAAAGACTAGGCTTCACCCACTGTCGAATGACTGTTCCGCGTCGCCAGTCTTCACATCATAGGGCCTGGTCGGTCAGTAATGCTGCCAGAAGTCGTCGGCCATGTGTCGCTGTATCTTCACCGGGGGCAGACACCTGAGAAAAAAACAATAAAACAGCGTTACAATGTGCACGGTGTCTAACAAAATTGAAACCAGCAGGCTCAATTCTTACATATGCCCACACTCCTTCACACCACTGGCGTCAAAGACGCAAATCCCACCGCGATGCGGTCGAGATTACACTAAAGAAACTGGCATCTGTCGCCAGCATTCGGCTGCGCGGCACAGTAATGGCGGCAAACCGGAAGACGCGCCACAACAATACTGTGTCGTCACGACACTACGGCAGACGCGCCATTTACGTTCCTGGCGACGTCAGATTTCAAGATGGCGACGCTTTGATCTAGGCAAACTGGTGAGGGGGGGGGGGCGCTTTCTTCCACTTTCTACTTCGTTCTTTCAATGGTTTACTTGCGCTAGCCTATTTCTCAATACGGTACACACATAGGACTGAGTTGTATTATGGTACAACGGCCTGTGCGACATTCGGGTACTTTTTATGCACGATGCAAGTCAATGTGCGTGGCGTATAACACCGATTAGATTCAACAATGTCATACTCTCTCCATTGATTTTTAGACCAAATATATCAGGCCTGTTGCGTCCGCGCGTATTAAAACCACTACACTACCCTACCCGCGCCTCTCGTAATGAAGTTTCAAACGTAGGGGCAATTGAGGTTGGCTTGCATTCTACGCAAGTGCCTAATTCTTGTCGGAAATGGAACAGAATATTCATATTCTTGTTCTCATTGACAGTACACTGTATATGATATGTATATACCACTCTTCGATGAGTTGTCTCAATGTCTCAAGCAGCTTTCCACCTATGTCTAGGCAAATAGAAGTCTGGACAGTATCTAATTTAACATTCGTACTGCTGAGCTTCAAACTACTACACTCAACGACATAAGTTCCCTTCATTGTGTTGGCAATCTACTCTCTGCGATCTGGAACTCTAAAACGTGTTAACGGCGACGCCACGAGGGCTGTATGCAGGCTGCGCAAAGATGTATCTGAAGCATTATATGCCATTCCAAGCGATAGAAGACGTTCGTTCGCATACAGATTTACTCTGTAGTGTAATACGCTATGTAGGATGTACACTGTGTGTAGCTAGCTCGACATCAATGATTATATGATGCGACCATTGCTTGTTAGTTGCTTTGTGGTTTCGTTTTCATATTGAACTTGCGACATGTCTGCTCCTTGGTTTCAGGTCTTCCTATTTGAGTCCGTAGTGTGAGCGACACAGAGCCTCTGTGAATGCGACGCACGAGTAGTGGTGAACCCTACGCATGTCTAGTATATAATGTCGTAGTTGTCGGGTAGTTTGGAACAACCTTTGTTTTCTCGTATGGCTCATCGCCATCAATGTTATGTCTAGCTTTTGGCGTTACCTGTTTGTCGGCATAGCGCTCAAGACATGGCCAAAGAGCTGGCCTGTTGGCACTGATCACTGTAGCATACGCTATTGTTTCCAAGGCAATATACCAACATATGCATTCGATCTCCGTCACTACCTAGATAGGAATCTGCGTGCCGAGAAACGTGTGACTGCAGTAAATATTGGTCTCAAAACATCGAATAATCTCTACACTTGTCTTAGAAGGAAGACATGTCAAATGCGTACCCTTGAGTTACACTATTGCAAAGAATGAGGCACTTGTGTAGGTTGGCTTTGCATGCTGATTCCTAAGTATGCTGTTTCCAGTCGAGATGAATGCGTTGTGCTGGCTGTCATGACGGTCAAAGAATCATCAACTCAACTGTATTGAGTGGGTGTATGTGTGCATGCGAGAATGTGTGTGGCATGCGCCGCGCCAATGGTGCTTATGCATATCAATGTTAAGATACTTTCCGCGGTGCGATCTCGGCCTCTTACACAAGTTTCGTTTCATGTGCATTATTTTGCATCATATTTTGACATTACTTCTCTTGAAATACATCATATAGCGTGAAAAATAGCTCGATCAATCATCTGAGTAAAACGTTTCGATTGTGAGAACTGCAACATCAAAACTAATGTCCACTCGCACTAGCTGTCATACATATATCGATGTCATGCTATCGTTGGTGTGATTCTCCCAGTGATCGGCCCACATTATCATCTACCTCAACATGTTATATAAATAAAATAACTTGATAAAGACTAGGCTTCACCCACTGTCGAATGACTGTTCCGCGTCGCCAGTCTTCACATCATCGGGCCTGGTCGGTCATTAATGCTGCCAGAAGTCGTCGGCCATGTGTCGCTGTATCTTCACCGGGGGCAGACACCTGAGAAAAAAACAATAAAACAGCGTTACAATGTGCACGGTGTCTAACAAAATTGAAACCAGCAGGCTCAATTCTTACATATGCCCATATTCCTTCACACCACTGGCGTCAAAGACGCAAATCCCACCGCGATGCGGTCGAGATTACACTAAAGAAACTGGCCTCTGTCGCCAGCATTCGGCTGCGCGGCACAGTAATGGCGGCAAACCGGAAGACGCGCCACAACAATACCGTGTCGTCACGACAACACGGCAGACGCGCCATTTACGTTCCTGGCGACGTCAGATTTCAAGATGGCGACGACTTTGATATAGGCAAACTGGTGAGGGGGGGGGGCGCTTTCTTCCACTTTGTACTTCGTTCTTTCAATGTTTTACTTGCGCTAGCCTATTTCTCAATACGGTACACACATAGGACTACAGTTGTATTATGATACAACGGCCTGTGCGATATTCGGGTACTTTTTATGCACGATGCAAGTCAATGTGCGTGGCGTATAACACCGATTAGATTCAACAATGTCATACTCTCTCCATTGATTTTTAGACGAAATATATCAGGCCTGTTGCGTCCGCGCGTATTAAAACCACTACACTACCCTACCCGCGCCTCTCGTAATGAAGTTTCAAACGTAGGGGCAATTGAGGTTGGCTTGTATTCTACGCAAGTGCCTAATTCTTGTCGGAAATGGAATAGAATATTCATATTCTTGTTCTCATTCACAGTACACTGTATGTGATATGTATATACCACTCTTCGATGAGTTGTCTCAATGTCTCAAGCAGCTTTCCACCTATGTCTAGGCAAATAGAAGTCTGGACAGTATCTAATTTAACATTCGTACTGCTGAGCTTCAAACTACTACACTCAACGACAGAAGTTCCCTTCATTGTGTTGGCAATCTACTCTCTGCGAACTGGAACTCTAAAACGTGTTAATGGCGACGCCACGAGGGCTGTATGCAGGCTGCGCAAAGATGTATCTGAAGCATTATATGCCATTTCAAGCGATAGAAGACGTTCGTTCGCATACAGATTTACTCTGTAGTGTAATACTCTATCTAGGATGTACACTGTGTGTAGCTAGCTCGACATCAATGATTATATGATGCGACCATTGCTTGTTAGTTGCTTTGTGGTTTCGTTTTCATATTGAACTTGCGACATGTCTGCTCCTTGGTTTCAGGTCTTCCTATTTGAGTCCGTAGTGTGAGCGACACAGAGCCTCTGAGAATGCGACGCGCGAGTAGTGGTGAACCCTACGCATGTCTAGTATATAATGTCGTAGTTGTCGGGTAGTTTGGAACAACCTTTGTTTTCTCGTATGGCTCTTCGCCATCAATGTTATGTCTAGCTTTTGGCGTTACCTGTTTGTCGGCATAGCGCTCAAGACATGGCCAAAGAGCTGGCCTGTTGGCACTGATCACTGTAGCATATGCTATTGTTTCCAAGGCAATATACCAACATATGCATTCGATCTCCGTCACTACCTAGATAGGAATGTGCGTGCCGAGAAACGTGTGACTGCAGTAAATATTGGTCTCAAAACATCGAATGATCTCTACACTTGTCTTAGAAGGAAGACATGTCAAATGCGTACCCTTGAGTTACACTATTGCAAAGAATGAGGCACTTGTGTAGGTTGGCTTTGCATGCTGATTCCTAAGTATGCTGTTTCCAGTCGAGATGAATGCGTTGTGCTGGCTGTCATGACGGTCAAAGAATCATCAACTCAACTGTATTGAGTGGGTGTATGTGTGCATGCGAGAATGTGTGTGGCATGCGCCGCGCCAATGGTGCTTATGCATATCAATGTTAAGATACTTTCCGCGGTGCGATCTCGGCCTCTTACACAAGTTTCGTTTCATGTGCATTATTTTGCATCATATTTTGACATTACTTCTCTTGAAATACATCATATAGCGTGAAAAATAGCTCGATCAATCATCTGAGTAAAACGTTTCGATTGTGAGAACTGCAACATCAAAACTAATGTCCACTCGCACTAGCTGTCATACATATATCGATGTCATGCTATCGTTGGTGTGATTCTCCCAGTGATCGGCCCACATTATCATCTACCTCAACATGTTATATAAATAAAATAACTTGATAAAGACTAGGCTTCACCCACTGTCGAATGACTGTTCCGCGTCGCCAGTCTTCACATCATCGGGCCTGGTCGGTCAGTAATGCTGCCAGAAGTCGTCGGCCATGTGTCGCTGTATCTTCACCGGGGGCAGACACCTGAGAAAAAAACAATAAAACAGCGTTACAATGTGCACGGTGTCTAACAAAATTGAAACCAGCAGGCTCAATTCTTACATATGCCCACATTCCTTCACACCACTGGCGTCAAAGACGCAAATCCCACCGCGATGCGGTCGAGATTACACTAAAGAAACTGGCATCTGTCGCCAGCATTCGGCTGCGCGGCACAGTAATGGCGGCAAACCGGAAGACGCGCCACAACAATACCGTGTCGTCACGACAATACGGCAGACGCGCCATTTACGTTCCTGGCGACGTCAGATTTCAAGATGGCGACGACTTTGATATAGGCAAACTGGTGAGGGGGGGGCGCTTTCTTCCACTTTCTACTTCGTTCTTTCAATGTTTTTCTTGCGCTAGCCTATTTCTCAATACGGTACACACATAGGACTACAGTTGTATTATGGTACAACGGCCTGTGCGACATTCGGGTACTTTTATTGCACGATGCAAGTCAATGTTCGTGGTGTATAACACCGATTAGATTCAACAATGTCATACTCTCTCCATTGATTTTTAGACGAAATATATCAGGCCTGTTGCGTCCGCGCATATTAAAACCACTACACTACCCTACCCGCGCCTCTCGTAATGAAGTTTCAAACGTAGGGGCAATTGAGGTTGGCTTGTATTCTACGCAAGTGCCTAATTCTTGTCGGAAATGGAACAGAATATTCATATTCTTGTTCTCATTCAAAGTACACTGTATATGATATGTATATTCCCCTCTTCGATGAGTTGTCTCAATGTCTCAAGCAGCGTTCCACCTATGTCTAGGCAAATAGAAGTCTGGACAGTATCTAATTTAACATTCGTACTGCTGAGCTTCAAACTACTACACTCAACGACAGAAGTTCCCTTCATTGTGCTGGCAATCTACTCTCTGCGATCTGGAACTCTAAAACGTGTTAACGGCGACGCCACGAGGGCTGTATGCAGGCTGCGCAAAGATGTATCTGAAGCATTATATGCCATTCCAAGCGATAGAAGACGTTCGTTCGCATACAGATTTACTCTGTAGTGTAATACTCTATGTAGGATGTACACTGTGTGTAGCTAGCTCGACATCAATGATTATATGATGCGACCATTGCTTGTTAGTTGCTTTGTGGTTTCGTTTTCATATTGAACTTGCGACATGTCTGCTCCTTGGTTTCAGGTCTTCCTATTTGAGTCCGTAGTGTGAGCGACACAGAGCCTCTGAGAATGCGACGCGCGAGTAGTGGTGAACCCTACGCATGTCTAGTATATAATGTCGTAGTTGTCGGGTAGTTTGGAACAACCTTTGTTTTCTCGTATGGCTCTTCGCCATCAATGTTATGTCAAGCTTTTGGCGTTACCTGTTTGTCGGCATAGCGCTCAAGACATGGCCAAAGAGCTGGCCTGTTGGCACTGATCACTGTAGCATATGCTATTGTTTCCAAGGCAATATACCAACATATGCATTCGATCTCCGTCACTACCTAGATAGGAATGTGCGTGCCGAGAAACGTGTGACTGCAGTAAATATTGGTCTCAAAACATCGAATGATCTCTACACTTGTCTTAGAAGGAAGACATGTCAAATGCGTACCCTTGAGTTACACTATTGCAAAGAATGAGGCACTTGTGTAGGTTGGCTTTGCATGCTGATTCCAAAGTATGCTGTTTCCAGTCGAGATGAATGCGTTGTGCTGGCTGTCATGACGGTCAAAGAATCATCAACTCAACTGTATTGAGTGGGTGTATGTGTGCATGCGAGAATGTGTGTGGCATGCGCCGCGCCAATGGTGCTTATGCATATCAATGTTAAGATACTTTCCGCGGTGCGATCTCGGCCTCTTACACAAGTTTCGTTTCATGTGCATTATTTTGCATCATATTTTGACATTACTTCTCTTGAAATACATCATATAGCGTGAAAAATAGCTCGATCAATCATCTGAGTAAAACGTTTCGATTGTGAGAACTGCAACATCAAAACTAATGCCCACTCGCACTAGCTGTCATACATATATCGATGTCATGCTATCGTTGGTGTGATTCTCCCAGTGATCGGCCCACATTATCATCTACCTCAACATGTTATATAAATAAAATAACTTGATAAAGACTAGGCTTCACCCACTGTCGAATGACTGTTCCGCGTCGCCAGTCTTCACATCATCGGGCCTGGTCGGTCAGTAATGCTGCCAGAAGTCGTCGGCCATGTGTCGCTGTATCTTCACCGGGGGCAGACACCTGAGAAAAAAACAATAAAACAGCGTTACAATGTGCACGGTGTCTAACAAAATTGAAACCAGCAGGCTCAATTCTTACATATGCCCACATTCCTTCACACCATTGGCGTCAAAGACGCAAATCCCACCGCGATGCGGTCGAGATTACACTAAAGAAACTGGCAACTGTCGCCAGCATTCGGCTGCGCGGCACAGTAATGGCGGCAAACCGGAAGACGCGCCACAACAATACCGTGTCGTCACGACAACACGGCAGACGCGCCATTTACGTTCCTGGCGACGTCAGATTTCAAGATGACGACGACTTTGATATAGGCAAACTGGTGGGGGGGGGCGCTTTCTTCCACTTTCTACTTCGTTCTTTCAATGTTTTTCTTGCGCTAGCCTATTTCTCAATACGGTACACACATAGGACTACAGTTGTATTATGGTACAACGGCCTGTGCGACATTCGGGTACTTTTATTGCACGATGCAAGTCAATGTTCGTGGTGTATAACACCGATTAGATTCAACAATGTCATACTCTCTCCATTGATTTTTAGACGAAATATATCAGGCCTGTTGCGTCCGCGCATATTAAAACCACTACACTACCCTACCCGCGCCTCTCGTAATGAAGTTTCAAACGTAGGGGCAATTGAGGTTGGCTTGTATTCTACGCAAGTGCCTAATTCTTGTCGGAAATGGAACAGAATATTCATATTCTTGTTCTCATTCAAAGTACACTGTATATGATATGTATATTCCCCTCTTCGATGAGTTGTCTCAATGTCTCAAGCAGCGTTCCACCTATGTCTAGGCAAATAGAAGTCTGGACAGTATCTAATTTAACATTCGTACTGCTGAGCTTCAAACTACTACACTCAACGACAGAAGTTCCCTTCATTGTGCTGGCAATCTACTCTCTGCGATCTGGAACTCTAAAACGTGTTAACGGCGACGCCACGAGGGCTGTATGCAGGCTGCGCAAAGATGTATCTGAAGCATTATATGCCATTCCAAGCGATAGAAGACGTTCGTTCGCATACAGATTTACTCTGTAGTGTAATACTCTATGTAGGATGTACACTGTGTGTAGCTAGCTCGACATCAATGATTATATGATGCGACCATTGCTTGTTAGTTGCTTTGTGGTTTCGTTTTCATATTGAACTTGCGACATGTCTGCTCCTTGGTTTCAGGTCTTCCTATTTGAGTCCGTAGTGTGAGCGACACAGAGCCTCTGAGAATGCGACGCGCGAGTAGTGGTGAACCCTACGCATGTCTAGTATATAATGTCGTAGTTGTCGGGTAGTTTGGAACAACCTTTGTTTTCTCGTATGGCTCTTCGCCATCAATGTTATGTCAAGCTTTTGGCGTTACCTGTTTGTCGGCATAGCGCTCAAGACATGGCCAAAGAGCTGGCCTGTTGGCACTGATCACTGTAGCATATGCTATTGTTTCCAAGGCAATATACCAACATATGCATTCGATCTCCGTCACTACCTAGATAGGAATGTGCGTGCCGAGAAACGTGTGACTGCAGTAAATATTGGTCTCAAAACATCGAATGATCTCTACACTTGTCTTAGAAGGAAGACATGTCAAATGCGTACCCTTGAGTTACACTATTGCAAAGAATGAGGCACTTGTGTAGGTTGGCTTTGCATGCTGATTCCAAAGTATGCTGTTTCCAGTCGAGATGAATGCGTTGTGCTGGCTGTCATGACGGTCAAAGAATCATCAACTCAACTGTATTGAGTGGGTGTATGTGTGCATGCGAGAATGTGTGTGGCATGCGCCGCGCCAATGGTGCTTATGCATATCAATGTTAAGATACTTTCCGCGGTGCGATCTCGGCCTCTTACACAAGTTTCGTTTCATGTGCATTATTTTGCATCATATTTTGACATTACTTCTCTTGAAATACATCATATAGCGTGAAAAATAGCTCGATCAATCATCTGAGTAAAACGTTTCGATTGTGAGAACTGCAACATCAAAACTAATGCCCACTCGCACTAGCTGTCATACATATATCCATGTCATGCTATCGTTGGTGTGATTCTCCCAGTGATCGGCCCACATTATCATCTACCTCAACATGTTATATAAATAAAATAACTTGATAAAGACTAGGCTTCACCCACTGTCGAATGACTGTTCCGCGTCGCCAGTCTTCACATCATCGGGCCTGGTCGGTCAGTAATGCTGCCAGAAGTCGTCGGCCATGTGTCGCTGTATCTTCACCGGGGGCAGACACCTGAGAAAAAAACAATAAAACAGCGTTACAATGTGCACGGTGTCTAACAAAATTGAAACCAGCAGGCTCAATTCTTACATATGCCCACATTCCTTCACACCATTGGCGTCAAAGACGCAAATCCCACCGCGATGCGGTCGAGATTACACTAAAGAAACTGGCAACTGTCGCCAGCATTCGGCTGCGCGGCACAGTAATGGCGGCAAACCGGAAGACGCGCCACAACAATACCGTGTCGTCACGACAACACGGCAGACGCGCCATTTACGTTCCTGGCGACGTCAGATTTCAAGATGACGACGACTTTGATATAGGCAAACTGGTGGGGGGGGGGGCGCTTTCTTCCACTTTCTACTTCGTTCTTTCAATGTTTTTCTTGCGCTAGCCTATTTCTCAATACGGTACACACATAGGACTACAGTTGTATTATGGTACAACGGCCTGTGCGACATTCGGGTACTTTTTATGCACGATGCAAGTCAATGTGCGTGGCGTATAACACCGATTAGATTCAACAATGTCATACTCTCTCCATTGATTTTTAGACGAAATATATCTGGCCTGTTGCGTCCGCGCGTATTAAAACCACTACACTACCCTACCCGCGCCTCTCGTATTGAAGTTTCAAACGTAGGGGCAATTGAGGTTGGCTTGTATTCTACGCAAGTGCCTAATTCTTGTCGGAAATGGAACAAAATATTCATATTCTTGGTCTCATTCACAGTACACTGTATATGATATGTATATACCACTCTTCGATGAGTTGTCTCAATGTCTCAAGCGGCTTTCCACCTATGTCTAGGCAAATAGAAGTCTGGACAGTATCTAATTTAACATTCGTACTGCTGAGCTTCAAACTACTACACTCAACGACAGAAGTTCCCTTCATTGTGTTGGCAATCTACTCTCTGCGATCTGGAACTCTAAAACATGTTAACGGCGACGCCACGAGGGCTGTATGCAGGCTGCGCAAAGATGTATCTGAAGCATTATATGCCATTCCAAGCGATAGAAGACGTTCGTTCGCATACAGATTTACTCTGTAGTGTAATACTCTATGTAGGATGTACACTGTGTGTAGCTAGCTCGACATCAATGATTATATGATGCGACCATTGCTTGTTAGTTGCTTTGTGGTTTCGTTTTCATATTGAACTTGCGACATGTCTGCTCCTTGGTTTCAGGTCTTCCTATTTGAGTCCGTAGTGTGAGCGACACAGAGCCTCTGAGAATGCGACGCGCGAGTAGTGGTGAACCCTACGCATGTCTAGTATGTAATGTCGTAGTTGTCGGGTAGTTTGGAACAACCTTTGTTTTCTCGTATGGCTCTTCGCCATCAATGTTATGTCAAGCTTTTGGCGTTACCTGTTTGTCGGCATAGCGCTCAAGACATGGCCAAAGAGCTGGCCTGTTGGCACTGATCACTGTAGCATATGCTATTGTTTCCAAGGCAATATACCAACATATGCATTCGATCTCCGTCACTACCTAGATAGGAATGTGCGTGCCGAGAAACGTGTGACTGCAGTAAATATTGGTCTCAAAACATCGAATGATCTCTACACTTGTCTTAGAAGGAAGACATGTCAAATGCGTACCCTTGAGTTACACTATTGCAAAGAATGAGGCACTTGTGTAGGTTGGCTTTGCATGCTGATTCCTAAGTATGCTGTTTCCAGTCGAGATGAATGCGTTGTGCTGGCTGTCATGACGGTCAAAGAATCATCAACTCAACTGTATTGAGTGGGTGTATGTGTGCATGCGAGAATGTGTGTGGCATGCGCCGCGCCAATGGTGCTTATGCATATCAATGTTAAGATACTTTCCGCGGTGCGATCTCGGCCTCTTACACAAGTTTCGTTTCATGTGCATTATTTTGCATCATATTTTGATATTACTTCTCTTGAAATACATCATGTAGCGTGAAAAATAGCTCGATCAATCATCTGAGTAAAACGTTTCGATTGTGAGAACTGGCAACATCAAAACTAATGTCCACTCGCACTAGCTGTCATACATATATCGATGTCATGCTATCGTTGGTGTGATTCTCCCAGTGATCGGCCCACATTATCATCTACCTCAACATGTTATATAAATAAAATAACTTGATAAAGACTAGGCTTCACCCACTGTCGAATGACTGTTCCGCGTCGCCAGTCTTCACATCATCGGGCCTGGTCGGTCAATAATGCTGCCAGAAGTCGTCGGCCATGTGTCGCTGTATCTTCACCGGGGGCAGACACCTGAGAAAAAAACAATAAAAGAGCGTTACAATGTGCACGGTGTCTAACAAAATTGAAACCAGCAGGCTCAATTCTTACATATGCCCACATTCCTTCACCCCACTGGCGTCAAAGGCGCAAATCCCACCGCGATGCGGTCGAGATTACACTAAAGAAACTGGCATCTGTCGCCAGCATTCGGCTGCGCGGCACAGTAATGGCGGCAAACCGGAAGACGCGCCACAACAATACCGTGTCGTCACGACAATACGGCAGACGCGCCATTTACGTTCCTGGCGACGTCAGATTTCAAGATGGCGACGACTTTGATATAGGCAAACTGGTGAGGGGGGGGGGCGCTTTCTTCCACTTTCTACTTCGTTCTTTCAATGTTTTTCTTGCGCTAGCCTATTTCTCAATACGGTACACACATAGGACTACAGTTGTATTATGGTACAACGGCCTGTACGACATTCGGGTACTTTTATTACACGATGCAAGTCAATGTTCGTGGCGTATAACACCGATTAGATTCAACAATGTCATACTCTCTCCATTGATTTGTAGACGAAATATATCAGGCCTGTTGCGTCCGCGCGTATTAAAACCACTACACTACCCTACCCGCGCCTCTCGTAATGAAGTTTCAAACGTAGGGGCAATTGAGGTTGGCTTGTATTCTACGCAAGTGCCTAATTCTTGTCGGAAATGGAACAGAATATTCATATTCTTGTTCTCATTCACAGTACACTGTATATGATATGTATATTCCCCTCTTCGATGAGTTGTCTCAATGTCTCAAGCAGCTTTCCACCTATATCTAGGCAAATAGAAGTCTGGACAGTCTCTAATTTAACATTCGTACTGCTGAGCTTCAAACTACTACACTCAACGACAGAAGTTCCCTTCATTGTGCTGGCAATCTACTCTCTGCGATCTGGAACTCTAAAACGTGTTAACGGCGACGCCACGAGGGCTGTATGCAGGCTGCGCAAAGATGTATCTGAAGCATTATATGCCATTCCAAGCGATAGAAGACGTTCGTTCGCATACAGATTTACTCTGTAGTGTAATACTCTATGTAGGATGTACACTGTGTGTAGCTAGCTCGACATCAATGATTATATGATGCGACCATTGCTTGTTAGTTGCTTTGTGGTTTCGTTTTCATATTGAACTTGCGACATGTCTGCTCCTTGGTTTCAGGTCTTCCTATTTGAGTCCGTAGTGTGAGCGACACAGAGCCTATGAGAATGCGACGCGCGAGTAGTGGTGAACCCTACGCATGTCTAGTATATAATGTCGAAGTTGTCGGGTAGTTTGGAACAACCTTTGTTTTCTCGTATGGCTCTTCGCCATCAATGTTATGTCAAGCTTTTGGCGTTACCTGTTTGTCGGCATAGCGCTCAAGACATGGCCAAAGAGCTGGCCTGTTGGCACAGATCACTGTAGCATATGCTATTGTTTCCAAGGCAATATACCAACATATGCATTCGATCTCCGTCACTACCTAGATAGGAATGTGCGTGCCGAGAAACGTGTGACTGCAGTAAATATTGGTCTCAAAACATCGAATGATCTCTACACTTGTCTTAGAAGGAAGACATGTCAAATGCGTACCCTTGAGTTACACTATTGCAAAGAATGAGGCACTTGTGTAGGTTGGCTTTGCATGCTGATTCCTAAGTATGCTGTTTCCAGTCGAGATGAATGCGTTGTGCTGGCTGTCATGACGGTCAAAGAATCATCAACTCAACTGTATTGAGTGGGTGTATGTGTGCATGCGAGAATGTGTGTGGCATGCGCCGCGCCAATGGTGCTTATGCATATCAATGTTAAGATACTTTCCGCGGTGCGATCTCGGCCTCTTACACAAGTTTCGTTTCATGTGCATTATTTTGCATCATATTTTGACATTACTTCTCTTGAAATACATCATATAGCGTGAAAAATAGCTCGATCAATCATCTGAGTAAAACGTTTCGATTGTGAGAACTGCAACATCAAAACTAATGTCCACTCGCACTAGCTGTCATACATATATCGATGTCATGCTATCGTTGGTGTGATTCTCCCAGTGATCGGCCCACATTATCATCTACCTCAACATGTTATATAAATAAAATAACTTGATAAAGACTAGGCTTCACCCACTGTCGAATGACTGTTCCGCGTCGCCAGTCTTCACATCATCGGGCCTGGTCGGTCAGTAATGCTGGCAGAAGTCGTCGGCCATGTGTCGCTGTATCTTCACCGGGGGCAGACACCTGAGAAAAAAACGATAAAACAGCGTTACAATGTGCACAGTGTCTAACAAAATTGAAACCAGCAGGCTCAATTCTTACATATGCCCACATTCCTTCACCCCACTGGCGTCAAAGACGCAAATCCCACCGCGATGCGGTCGAGATTACACTAAAGAAACTGGCATCTGTCGCCAGCATTCGGCTGCGCGGCACAGTAATGGCGGCAAACCGGAAGACGCGCCACAACAATACCGTGTCGTCACGACAATACGGCAGACGCGCCATTTACGTTCCTGGCGACGTCAGATTTCAAGATGGCGACGACTTTGATATAGGCAAACTGGTGAGGGGGGGGGCGCTTTCTTCCACTTTCTACTTCGTTCTTTCAATGTTTTTCTTGCGCTAGCCTATTTCTCAATACGGTACACACATAGGACTACAGTTGTATTATGGTACAACGGCCTGTGCGACATTCGGGTACTTTTTATGCAAGATGCAAGTCAAAGTGAGTGGCGTATAACACCGATTAGATTCAACAATGTCATACTCTCTCCATTGATTTTTAGACGAAATATATCAGGCCTGTTGCGTCCGCGCGTATTAAAACCACTACACTCCCCTACCCGCGCCTCTCGTAATGAAATTTCAAACGTAGGGGCAATTGAGGTTGGCTTGTATTCTACGCAAGTGCCTAATTCTTGTCGGAAATGGAACAGAATATTCATATTCTTGTTCTCATTCACAGTACACTGTATATGATATGTATATACCACTCTTCGATGAGTTGTCTCAATGTCTCAAGCAGCTTTCCACCTATGTCTAGGCAAATAGAAGTCTGGACAGTATCTAATTTAACATTCGTACTGCTGAGCTTCAAACTACTACACTCAACGACAGAAGTTCCCTTCATTGTGCTGGCAATCTACTCTCTGCGATCTGGAACTCTAAAACGTGTTAACGGCGACGCCACGAGGGCTGTATGCAGGCTGCGCAAAGATGTATCTGAAGCATTATATGCCATTCCAAGCGATAGAAGACGTTCGTTCGCATACAGATTTACTCTGTAGTGTAATACGCTATGTAGGATGTACACTGTGTGTAGCTAGCTCGACATCAATTATTATATGATGCGACCATTGCTTGTTAGTTGCTTTGTGGTTTCGTTTTCATATTGAACTTGCGACATGTCTGCTCCTTGGTTTCAGGTCTTCCTATTTGAGTCCGTAGTGTGAGCGACACAGAGCCTCTGAGAATGCGACGCGCGAGTAGTGGTGAACCCTACGCATGTCTAGTATATAATGTCGTAGTTGTCGGGTAGTTTGGAACAACCTTTGTTTTCTCGTATGGCTCTTCGCCATCAATGTTATGTCAAGCTTTTGGCGTTACCTGTTTGTCGGCATAGCGCTCAAGACATGGCCAAAGAGCTGGCCTGTTGGCACAGATCACTGTAGCATACGCTATTGTTTCCAAGGCAATATACCAACATATGCATTCGATCTCCGTCACTACCTAGATAGGAATGTGCGTGCCGAGAAACGTGTGACTGCAGTAAATATTGGTCTCAAAACATCGAATGATCTCTACACTTGTCTTAGAAGGAAGACATGTCAAATGCGTACCCTTGAGTTACACTATTGCAAACAATGAGGCACTTGTGTAGGTTGGCTTTGCATGCTGATTCCTAAGTATGCTGTTTCCAGTCGAGATGAATGCGTTGTGCTGGCTGTCATGACGGTCAAAGAATCGTCAACTCAACTGTATTGAGTGGGTGTATGTGTGCATGCGAGAATGTGTGTGGCATGCGCCGCGCCAATGGTGCTTATGCATATCAATGTTAAGATACTTTCCGCGGTGCGATCTCGGCCTCTTACACAAGTTTCGTTTCATGTGCATTATTTTGCATCATATTTTGACATTACTTCTCTTGAAATACATCATATAGCGTGAAAAATAGCTCGATCAATCATCTGAGTAAAACGTTTCGATTGTGAGAACTGCAACATCAAAACTAATGTCCACTCGCACTAGCTGTCATACATATATCGATGTCATGCTATCGTTGGTGTGATTCTCCCAGTGATCGGCCCACATTATCATCTACCTCAACATGTTATATAAATAAAATAACTTGATAAAGACTAGGCTTCACCCACTGTCGAATGACTGTTCCGCGTCGCCAGTCTTCACATCATCGGGCCTGGTCGGTCAGTAATGCTGCCAGAAGTCGTCGGCCATGTGTCGCTGTATCTTCACCGGGGGCAGACACCTGAGAAAAAAACAATAAAACAGCGTTACAATGTGCACGGTGTCTAACAAAATTGAAACCAGCAGGCTCAATTCTTACATATGCCCACATTCCTTCACACCACTGGCGTCAAAGACGCAAATCCCACCGCGATGCGGTCGAGATTACACTAAAGAAACTGGCATCTGTCGCCAGCATTCGGCTGCGCGGCACAGTAATGGCGGCAAACCGGAAGACGCGCCACAACAATACCGTGTCGTCACGACAACACGGCAGACGCGCCATTTACGTTCCTGGCGACGTCAGATTTCAAGATGACGACGACTTTGATATAGGCAAACTGGTGAGGGGGGGGGCGCTTTCTTCCACTTTCTACTTCGTTCTTTCAATGTTTTTCTTGCGCTAGCCTATTTCTTAATACGGTACACACATAGGACTACAGTTGTATTATGGTACAACGGCCTGTGCGACATTCGGGTACTTTCTATGCACGATGCAAGTCAATGTGCGTGGCGTATAACACCGATTAGATTCAACAATGTCATACTCTCTCCATTGATTTTTAGACGAAATATATCAGGCCTGTTGCGTCCGCGCGTATTAAAACCACTACACTACCCTACCCGCGCCTCTCGTAATGAAGTTTCAAACGTAGGGGCAATTGAGGTTGGCTTGTATTCTACGCAAGTGCCTAATTCTTGTCGGAAATGGAACAGAATATTCATATTCTTGGTCTCATTCACAGTACACTGTATATGATATGTATATACCACTCTTCGATGAGTTGTCTCAATGTCTCAAGCGGCTTTCCACCTATGTCTAGGCAAATAGAAGTCTGGACAGTATCTAATTTAACATTCGTACTGCTGAGCTTCAAACTACTACACTCAACGACAGAAGTTCCCTTCATTGTGTTGGCAATCTACTCTCTGCGATCTGGAACTCTAAAACGTGTTAACGGCGACGCCACGAGGGCTGTATGCAGGCTGCGCAAAGATGTATCTGAAGCTTTATATGCCATTCCAAGCGATAGAAGACGTTCGTTCGCATACAGATTTACTCTGTAGTGTAATACTCTATGTAGGATGTACACTGTGTGTAGGTAGCTCGACATCAATGATTATATGATGCGACCATTGCTTGTTAGTTGCTTTGTGCTTTCGTTTTCATATTGAACTTGCGACATATCTGCTCCTTGGTTTCAGGTCTTCCTATTTGAGTCCGTAGTGTGAGCGACACAGAGCCTCTGAGAATGCGACGCGCGAATAGTGGTGAAGCCTACGCATGTCTAGTATATAATGTCGTAGTTGTCGGGTAGTTTGGAACAACCTTTGTTTTCTCGTATGGCTCTTCGCCATCAATGTTATGTCAAGCTTTTGGCGTTACCTGTTTGTCGGCATAGCGCTCAAGACATGGCCAAAGAGCTGGCCTGTTGGCACTGATCACTGTAGCATATGCTATTGTTTCCAAGGCAATATACCAACATATGCATTCGATCTCCGTCACTACCTAGATAGAAATCTGCGTGCCGAGAAACGTGTGACTGCAGTAAATATTGGTCTCAAAACATCGAATGATCTCTACACTTGTCTTAGAAGGAAGACATGTCAAATGCATACCCTTGAGTTACACTATTGCAAAGAATGAGGCACTTGTGTAGGTTGGCTTTGCATGCTGATTCCTAAGTATGCTGTTTCCAGTCGAGATGAATGCGTTGTGCTGGCTGTCATGACGGTCAAAGAATCATCAACTCAACTGTATTGAGTGGGTGTATGTGATCATGCGAGAATGTGTGTGGCATGCGCCGCGCCAATGGTGCTTATGCATATCAATGTTAAGATACTTTCCGCGGTGCGATCTCGGCCTCTTACACAAGTTTCGTTTCATGTGCATTATTTTGCATCATATTTTGACATTACTTCTCTTGAAATACATCATATAGCGTGAAAAATAGCTCGGTCAATCATCTGAGTAAAACGTTTCGATTGTGAGAACTGCAACATCAAAACTAATGTTCACTCGCACTAGCTGTCATACATATATCGATGTCATGCTATCGTTGGTGTGATTCTCCCAGTGATCGGCCCACATTATCATCTACCTCAACATGTTATATAAATAAAATAACTTGATAAAGACTAGGCTTCACCCACTGTCGAATGACTGTTCCGCGTCGCCAGTCTTCACATCATCGGGCCTGGTCGGTCAGTAATGCTGCCAGAAGTCGTCGGCCATGTGTCGCTGTATCTTCACCGGGGGCAGACACCTGAGAAAAAAACAATAAAACAGCGTTACAATGTGCACGGTGTCTAACAAAATTGAAACCATCAGGCTCAATTCTTACATATGCCCACATTCCTTCACCCCACTGGCGTCAAAGACGCAAATCCCACCGCGATGCGGTCGAGATTACACTAAAGAAACTGGCATCTGTCGCCAGCATTCGGCTGCGCGGCACAGTAATGGCGGCAAACCGGAAGACGCGCCACAACAATACCGTGTCGTCACGACAATACGGCAGACGCGCCATTTACGTTCCTGGCGACGTCAGATTTCAAGATGGCGACGACTTTGATATAGGCATACTGGTGGGGGGGGGGGCGCTTTCTTCCACTTTCTACTTCGTTCTTTCAATGTTTTTCTTGCGCTAGCCTATTTCTCAATACGGTACACACATAGGACTACAGTTGTATTATGGTACAACGGCCTGTGCGACATTCGGGTACTTTTTATGCAAGATGCAAGTCAAAGTGAGTGGCGTATAACACCGATTAGATTCAACAATGTCATACTCTCTCCATTGATTTTTAGACGAAATATATCAGGCCTGTTGCGTCCGCGCGTATTAAAACCACTACACTACCCTACCCGCGCCTCTCGTAATGAAATTTCAAACGTAGGGGCAATTGAGGTTGGCTTGTATTCTACGCAAGTGCCTAATTCTTGTCGGAAATGGAACAGAATATTCATATTCTTGTTCTCATTCACAGTACACTGTATATGATATGTATATACCACTCTTCGATGAGTTGTCTCAATGTCTCAAGCGGCTTTCCACCTATGTCTAGGCAAATAGAAGTCTGGACAGTATCTAATTTAACATTCGTACTGCTGAGCTTCAAACTACTACACTCAACGACAGAAGTTCCCTTCATTGTGTTGGCAATCTACTCTCTGCGATCTGGAACTCTAAAACGTGTTAACGGCGACGCCACGAGGGCTGTATGCAGGCTGCGCAAAGATGTATCTGAAGCATTATATGCCATTCCAAGCGATAGAAGACGTTCGTTCGCATACAGATTTACTCTGTAGTGTAATACTCTATCTAGGATGTACACTGTGTGTAGCTAGCTCGACATCAATGATTATATGATGCGACCATTGCTTGTTAGTTGCTTTGTGCTTTCGTTTTCATATTGAACTTGCGACATGTCTGCTCCTTGGTTTCAGGTCTTCCTATTTGAGTCCGTAGTGTGAGCGACACAGAGCCTCTGAGAATGCGACGCGCGAGTAGTGGTGAACCCTACGCATGTCTAGTATATAATGTCGTAGTTGTCGGGTAGTTTGGAACAACCTTTGTTTTCTCGTATGGCTCTTCGCCATCAATGTTATGTCTAGCTTTTGGCGTTACCTGTTTGTCGGCATAGCGCTCAAGACATGGCCAAAGAGCTGGCCTGTTGGCACTGATCACTGTAGCATATGCTATTGTTTCCAAGGCAATATACCATAATATGCATTCGATCTCCGTCACTACCTAGATAGGAATCTGCGTGCCGAGAAACGTGTGACTGCAGTAAATATTGGTCTCAAAACATCGAATGATCTCTACACTTGTCTTAGAAGGAAGACATGTCAAATGCGTACCATTGAGTTACACTATTGCAAAGAATGAGGCACTTGTGTAGGTTGGCTTTGCATGCTGATTCCTAAGTATGCTGTTTCCAGTCGAGATGAATGCGTTGTGCTCGCTGTCATGACGGTCAAAGAATCATCAACTCAACTGTATTGAGTGGGTGTAAGTGTGCATGCGAGAATGTGTGTGGCATGCGCCGCGCCAATGGTGCTTATGCATATCAATGTTAAGATACTTTCCGCGGTGCGATCTCGGCCTCTTACACAAGTTTCGTTTCATGTGCATTATTTTGCATCATATTTTGACATTACTTCTCTTGAAATACATTATATAGCGTGAAAAATAGTTCGATCAATCATCTGAGTAAAACGTTTCGATTGTGAGAACTGCAACATCAAAACTAATGTCCACTCGCACTAGCTGTCATACATATATCGATGTCATGCTATCGTTGGTGTGATTCTCCCAGTGATCGGCCCACATTATCATCTACCTCAACATGTTATATAAATAAAATAACTTGATAAAGACTAGGCTTCACCCACTGTCGAATGACTGTTCCGCGTCGCCAGTCTTCACATCATCGGGCCTGGTCGGTCAGTAATGCTGCCAGAAGTCGTCGGCCATGTGTCGCTGTATCTTCACCGGGGGCAGACACCTGAGAAAAAAAACAATAAAACAGCGTTACAATGTGCACGGTGTCTAACAAAATTGAAACCAGCAGGCTCAATTCTTACATATGCCCACATTCCTTCACCCCACTGGCGTCAAAGACGCAAATCCCACCGCGATGCGGTCGAGATTACACTAAAGAAACTGGCATCTGTCGCCAGCATTCGGCTGCGCGGCACAGTAATGGCGGCAAACCGGAAGACGCGCCACAACAATACCGTGTCGTCACGACAATACGGCAGACGCGCCATTTACGTTCCTGGCGACGTCAGATTTCAAGATGGCGACGACTTTGATATAGGCAAACTGGTGAGGGGGGGCGCTTTCTTCCACTTTCTACTTCGTTCTTTCAATGTTTTTCTTGCGCTAGCCTATTTCTCAATACGGTACACACATAGGACTACAGTCGTATTATGGTACAACGGCCTGTGCGACATTCGGGTACTTTTATTGCACGATGCAAGTCAATGTTCGTGGCGTATAACACCGATTAGATTCAACAATGTCATACTCTGTCCATTGATTTTTAGACGAAATATATCAGGCCTGTTGCGTCCGCGCGTATTAAAACCACTACACTACCCTACCCGCGCCTCTCGTAATGAAGTTTCAAACGTAGGGGCAATTGAGGTTGGCTTGTATTCTACGCAAGTGCCTAATTCTTGTCGGAAATGGAACAGAATATTCATATTCTTGTTCTCATTCACAGTACACTGTATATGATATGTATATTCCCCTCTTCGATGAGTTGTCTCAATGTCTCAAGCAGCGTTCCACCTATGTCTAGGCAAATAGAAGTCTGGACAGTATATAATTTAACATTCGTACTGCTGAGCTTCAAACTACTACACTCAACGACAGAAGTTCCCTTCATTGTGCTGGCAATCTACTCTCTGCGATCTGGAACTCTAAAACGTGTTAACGGCGACGCCACGAGGGCTGTATGCAGGCTGCGCAAAGATGTATCTGAAGCATTATATGCCATTCCAAGCGATAGAAGACGTTCGTTCGCATACAGATTTACTCTGTAGTGTAATACTCTATCTAGGATGTACACTGTGTGTAGCTAGCTCGACATCAATGATTATATGATGCGACCATTGCTTGTTAGTTGCTTTGTGGTTTCGTTTTCATATTGAACTTGCGACATGACATGTCTGCTCCTTGGTTTCAGGTCTTCCTATTTGAGTCCGTAGTGTGAGCGACACAGAGCCTCTGAGAATGCGACGCGAGTAGTGGTGAACCCTACGCATGTCTAGTATATAATGTCGTAGTTGTCGGGTAGTTTGGAACAACCTTTGTTTTCTCGTATGGCTCTTCGCCATCAATGTTATGTCAAGCTTTTGGCGTTACCTGTTTGTCGGCATAGCGCTCAAGACATGGCCAAAGAGCTGGCCTGTTGGCACTGATCACTGTAGCATATGCTATTGTTTCCAAGGCAATATACCAACATATGCATTCGATCTCCGTCACTACCTAGATAGGAATGTGCGTGCCGAGAAACGTGTGACTGCAGTAAATATTGGTCTCAAAACATCGAATGATCTCTACACTTGTCTTAGAAGGAAGACATGTCAAATGCGTACCCTTGAGTTACACTATTGCAAAGAATGAGGCACTTGTGTAGGTTGGCTTTGCATGCTGATTCCTAAGTATGCTGTTTCCAGTCGAGATGAATGCGTTGTGCTGGCTGTCATGACGGTCAAAGAATCATCAACTCAACTGTATTGAGTGGGTGTATGTGTGCATGCGAGAATGTGTGTGGCATGCGCCGCGCCAATGGTGCTTATGCATATCAATGTTAAGATACTTTCCGCGGTGCGATCTCGGCCTCTTACACAAGTTTCGTTTCATGTGCATTATTTTGCATCATATTTTGACATTACTTCTCTTGAAATACATCATATAGCGTGAAAAATAGCTCGATCAATCATCTGAGTAAAACGTTTCGATTGTGAGAACTGCAACATCAAAACTAATGTCCACTCGCACTAGCTGTCATACATATATCGATGTCATGCTATCGTTGGTGTGATTCTCCCAGTGATCGGCCCACATTATCATCTACCTCAACATGTTATATAAATAAAATATCTTGATAAAGACTAGGCTTCACCCACTGTCGAATGACTGTTCCGCGTCGCCAGTCTTCACATCATCGGGCCTGGTCGGTCAGTAATGCTGCCAGAAGTCGTCGGCCATGTGTCGCTGTATCTTCACCGGGGGCAGACACCTGAGAAAAAAACAATAAAACAGCGTTACAATGTGCACGGTGTCTAACAAAATTGAAACCAGCAGGCTCAATTCTTACATATGCCCACATTCCTTCACACCACTGGCGTCAAAGACGCAAATCCCACCGCGATGCGGTCGAGATTACACTAAAGAAACTGGCATCTGTCGCCAGCATTCGGCTGCGCGGCACAGTAATGGCGGCAAACCGGAAGACGCGCCACAACAATACCGTGTCGTCACGACAACACGGCAGACGCGCCATTTACGTTCCTGGCGACGTCAGATTTCAAGATGACGACGACTTTGATATAGGCAAACTGGTGGGGGGGGGGGGGCGCTTTCTTCCACTTTCTACTTCGTTCTTTCAATGTTTTTCTTGCGCTAGCCTATTTCTCAATACGGTACACACATAGGACTACAGTTGTATTATGGTACAACGGCCTGTGCGACATTCGGGTACTTTTTATGCACGATGCAAGTCAATGTGCATGGCGTATAACACCGATTAGATTCAACAATGTCATACTCTCTCCATTGATTTTTAGACGAAATATATCAGGCCTGTTGCGTCCGCGCGTATTAAAACCACTACACTACCCTACCCGCGCCTCTCGTAATGAAGTTTCAAACGTTGGGGCAATTGAGGTTGGCTTGTATTCTACGCAAGTGCCTAATTCTTGTCGGAAATGGAACAGAATATTCATATTCTTGGTCTCATTCACAGTACACTGTATATAATATGTATATACCACTCTTCGATGAGTTGTCTCAATGTCTCAAGCGGCTTTCCACCTATGTCTAGGCAAATAGAAGTCTGGACAGTATCTAATTTAACATTCGTACTGCTGAGCTTCAAACTACTACACTCAACGACAGAAGTTCCCTTCATTGTGTTGGCAATCTACTCTCTGCGATCTGGAACTCTAAAACGTGTTAACGGCGACGCCACGAGGGCTGTATGCAGGCTGCGCAAAGATGTATCTGAAGCATTATATGCCATTCCAAGCGATAGAAGACGTTCGTTCGCATACAGATTTACTCTGTAGTGTAATACTCTATCTAGGATGTACACTGTGTGTAGCTAGCTCGACATCAATGATTATATGATGCGACCATTGCTTGTTAGTTGCTTTGTGCTTTCGTTTTCATATTGAACTTGCGACATGTCTGCTCCTTGGTTTCAGGTCTTCCTATTTGAGTCCGTAGTGTGAGCGACACAGAGCCTCTGAGAATGCGACGCGCGAGTAGTGGTGAACCCTACGCATGTCTAGTATATAATGTCGTAGTTGTCGGGTAGTTTGGAACAACCTTTGTTTTCTCGTATGGCTCTTCGCCATCAATGTTATGTCAAGCTTTTGGCGTTACCTGTTTGTCGGCATAGCGCTCAAGACATGGCCAAAGAGCTGGCCTGTTGGCACTGATCACTGTAGCATATGCTATTGTTTCCAAGGCAATATACCATCATATGCATTCGATCTCCGTCACTACCTAGATAGGAATCTGCGTGCCGAGAAACGTGTGACTGCAGTAAATATTGGTCTCAAAACATCGAATGATCTCTACACTTGTCTTAGAAGGAAGACATGTCAAATGCATACCCTTGAGTTACACTATTGCAAAGAATGAGGCACTTGTGTAGGTTGGCTTTGCATGCTGATTCCTAAGTATGCTGTTTCCAGTCGAGATGAATGCGTTGTGCTCGCTGTCATGACGGTCAAAGAATCATCAACTCAACTGTATTGAGTGGGTGTATGTGTGCATGCGAGAATGTGTGTGGCATGCGCCGCGCCAATGGTGCTTATGCATATCAATGTTAAGATACTTTCCGCGGTGCGATCTCGGCCTCTTACACAAGTTTCGTTTCATGTGCATTATTTTGCATCATATTTTGACATTACTTCTCTTGAAATACATTATATAGCGTGAAAAATAGCTCGATCAATCATCTGAGTAAAACGTTTCGATTGTGAGAACTGCAACATCAAAACTAATGTCCACTCGCACTAGCTGTCATACATATATCGATGTCATGCTATCGTTGGTGTGATTCTCCCAGTGATCGGCCCACATTATCATGTACCTCAACTTGTTATATAAATAAAATAACTTGATAAAGACTAGGCTTCACCCACTGTCGAATGACTGTTCCGCGTCGCCAGTCTTCACATCACCGGGCCTGGTCGGTCAGTAATGCTGCCAGAAGTCGTCGGCCATGTGTCGCTGTATCTTCACCGGGGGCAGACACCTGAGAAAAAAAACAATAAAACAGCGTTACAATGTGCACGGTGTCTAACAAAATTGAAACCAGCAGGCTCAATTCTTACATATGCCCACATTCCTTCACCCCACTGGCGTCAAAGACGCAAATCCCACCGCGATGCGGTCGAGATTACACTAAAGAAACTGGCATCTGTCGCCAGCATTCGGCTGCGCGGCACAGTAATGGCGGCAAACCGGAAGACGCGCCACAACAATACCGTGTCGTCACGACAATACGGCAGACGCGCCATTTACGTTCCTGGCGATGTCAGATTTCAAGATGGCGACGACTTTGATATAGGCAAACTGGTGAGGGGGGGGGCGCTTTCTTCCACTTTCTACTTCGTTCTTTCAATGTTTTTCTTGCGCTAGCCTATTTCTCAATACGGTACACACATAGGACTACAGTTGTATTATGGTACAACGGCCTGTGCGACATTCGGGTACTTTTATTGCACGATACAAGTCAATGTTCGTGGCGTATAACACCGATTAGATTCAACAATGTCATACTCTCTCCATTGATTTTTAGACGAAATATATCAGGCCTGTTGCGTCCGCGCGTATTAAAACCACTACACTACCCTACCCGCGCCTCTCGTAATGAAGTTTCAAACGTAGGGGCAATTGATGTTGGCTTGTATTCTACGCAAGTGCCTAATTCTTGTCGGAAATGGAACAGAATATTCATATTCTTGTTCTCATTCACAGTACACTGTATATGATATGTATATTCCCCTCTTCGATGAGTTGTCTCAATGTCTCAAGCAGCGTTCCACCTATGTCTAGGCAAATAGAAGTCTGGACAGTATCTAATTTAACATTCGTACTGCTGAGCTTCAAACTACTACACTCAACGACAGAAGTTCCCTTCATTGTGCTGGCAATCTACTCTCTGCGATCTGGAACTCTAAAACGTGTTAACGGCGACGCCACGAGGGCTGTATGCAGGCTGCGCAAAGATGTATCTGAAGCATTATATGCCATTCCAAGCGATAGAAGACGTTCGTTCGCATACAGATTTACTCTGTAGTGTAATACTCTATCTAGGATGTACACTGTGTGTAGCTAGCTCGACATCAATGATTATATGATGCGACCATTGCTTGTTAGTTGCTTTGTGGTTTCGTTTTCATATTGAACTTGCGACATGACATGTCTGCTCCTTGGTTTCAGGTCTTCCTATTTGAGTCCGTAGTGTGAGCGACACAGAGCCTCTGAGAATGCGACGCGCGAGTAGTGGTGAACCCTACGCATGTCTAGTATATAATGTCGTAGTTGTCGGGTAGTTTGGAACAACCTTTGTTTTCTCGTATGGCTCTTCGCCATCAATGTTATGTCAAGCTTTTGGCGTTACCTGTTTGTCGGCATAGCGCTCAAGACATGGCCAAAGAGCTGGCCTGTTGGCACTGATCACTGTAGCATATGCTATTGTTTCCAAGGCAATATACCAACATATGCATTCGATCTCCGTCACTACCTAGATAGGAATGTGCGTGCCGAGAAACGTGTGACTGCAGTAAATATTGGTCTCAAAACATCGAATGATCTCTACACTTGTCTTAGAAGGAAGACATGTCAAATGCGTACCCTTGAGTTACACTATTGCAAAGAATGAGGCACTTGTGTAGGTTGGCTTTGCATGCTGATTCCTAAGTATGCTGTTTCCAGTCGAGATGAATGCGTTGTGCTGGCTGTCATGACGGTCAAAGAATCATCAACTCAACTGTATTGAGTGGGTGTATGTGTGCATGCGAGAATGTGTGTGGCATGCGCCGCGCCAATGGTGCTTATGCATATCAATGTTAAGATACTTTCCGCGGTGCGATCTCGGCCTCTTACACAAGTTTCGTTTCATGTGCATTATTTTGCATCATATTTTGACATTACTTCTCTTGAAATACATCATATAGCGTGAAAAATAGCTCGATCAATCATCTGAGTAAAACGTTTCGATTGTGAGAACTGCAACATCAAAACTAATGTCCACTCGCACTAGCTGTCATACATATATCGAGGTCATGCTATCGTTGGTGTGATTCTCCCAGTGATCGGCCCACATTATCATCTACCTCAACATGTTATATAAATAAAATATCTTGATAAAGACTAGGCTTCACCCACTGTCGAATGACTGTTCCGCGTCGCCAGTCTTCACATCATCGGGCCTGGTCGGTCAGTAATGCTGCCAGAAGTCGTCGGCCATGTGTCGCTGTATCTTCACCGGGGGCAGACACCTGAGAAAAAAACAATAAAACAGCGTTACAATGTGCACGGTGTCTAACAAAATTGAAACCAGCAGGCTCAATTCTTACATATGCCCACATTCCTTCACACCACTGGCGTCAAAGACGCAAATCCCACCGCGATGCGGTCGAGATTACACTAAAGAAACTGGCATCTGTCGCCAGCATTCGGCTGCGCGGCACAGTAATGGCGGCAAACCGGAAGACGCGCCACAACAATACCGTGTCGTCACGACAACACGGCAGACGCGCCATTTACGTTCCTGGCGACGTCAGATTTCAAGATGACGACGACTTTGATATGGGCAAACTGGTGGGGGGGGGGGGGGCGCTTTCTTCCACTTTCTACTTCGTTCTTTCAATGTTTTTCTTGCGCTAGCCTATTTCTCAATACGGTACACACATAGGACTACAGTTGTATTATGGTACAACGGCCTGTGCGACATTCGGGTACTTTTTATGCACGATGCAAGTCAATGTGCGTGGCGTATAACACCGATTAGATTCAACAATGTCATACTCTCTCCATTGATTTTTAGACGAAATATATCAGGCCTGTTGCGTCCGCGCGTATTAAAACCACTACACTACCCTACCCGCGCCTCTCGTAATGAAGTTTCAAACGTAGGGGCAATTGAGGTTGGCTTGTATTCTACGCAAGTGCCTAATTCTTGTCGGAAATGGAACAGAATATTCATATTCTTGGTCTCATTCACAGTACACTGTATATAATATGTATATACCACTCTTCGATGAGTTGTCTCAATGTCTCAAGCGGCTTTCCACCTATGTCTAGGCAAATAGAAGTCTGGACAGTATCTAATTTAACATTCGTACTGCTGAGCTTCAAACTACTACACTCAACGACAGAAGTTCCCTTCATTGTGTTGGCAATCTACTCTCTGCGATCTGGAACTCTAAAACGTGTTAACGGCGACGCCACGAGGGCTGTATGCAGGCTGCGCAAAGATGTATCTGAAGCATTATATGCCATTCCAAGCGATAGAAGACGTTCGTTCGCATACAGATTTACTCTGTAGTGTAATACTCTATCTAGGATGTACACTGTGTGTAGCTAGCTCGACATCAATGATTATATGATGCGACCATTGCTTGTTAGTTGCTTTGTGCTTTCGTTTTCATATTGAACTTGCGACATGTCTGCTCCTTGGTTTCAGGTCTTCCTATTTGAGTCCGTAGTGTGAGCGACACAGAGCCTCTGAGAATGCGACGCGCGAGTAGTGGTGAACCCTACGCATGTCTAGTATATAATGTCGTAGTTGTCGGGTAGTTTGGAACAACCTTTGTTTTCTCGTATGGCTCTTCGCCATCAATGTTATGTCTAGCTTTTGGCGTTACCTGTTTGTCGGCATAGCGCTCAAGACATGGCCAAAGAGCTGGCCTGTTGGCACTGATCACTGTAGCATATGCTATTGTTTCCAAGGCAATATACCATCATATGCATTCGATCTCCGTCACTACCTAGATAGGAATCTGCGTGCCGAGAAACGTGTGACTGCAGTAAATATTGGTCTCAAAACATCGAATGATCTCTACACTTGTCTTAGAAGGAAGACATGTCAAATGCGTACCATTGAGTTACACTATTGCAAAGAATGAGGCACTTGTGTAGGTTGGCTTTGCATGCTGATTCCTAAGTATGCTGTTTCCAGTCGAGATGAATGCGTTGTGCTCGCTGTCATGACGGTCAAAGAATCATCAACTCAACTGTATTGAGTGGGTGTATGTGTGCATGCGAGAATGTGTGTGGCATGCGCCGCGCCAATGGTGCTTATGCATATCAATGTTAAGATACTTTCCGCGGTGCGATCTCGGCCTCTTACACAAGTTTCGTTTCATGTGCATTATTTTGCATCATATTTTGACATTACTTCTCTTGAAATACATTATATAGCGTGAAAAATAGTTCGATCAATCATCTGAGTAAAACGTTTCGATTGTGAGAACTGCAACATCAAAACTAATGTCCACTCGCACTAGCTGTCATACATATATCGATGTCATGCTATCGTTGGTGTGATTCTCCCAGTGATCGGCCCACATTATCATCTACCTCAACATGTTATATAAATAAAATAACTTGATAAAGACTAGGCTTCACCCACTGTCGAATGACTGTTCCGCGTCGCCAGTCTTCACATCATCGGGCCTGGTCGGTCAGTAATGCTGCCAGAAGTCGTCGGCCATGTGTCGCTGTATCTTCACCGGGGGCAGACACCTGAGAAAAAAAACAATAAAACAGCGTTACAATGTGCACGGTGTCTAACAAAATTGAAACCAGCAGGCTCAATTCTTACATATGCCCACATTCCTTCACCCCACTGGCGTCAAAGACGCAAATCCCACCGCGATGCGGTCGAGATTACACTAAAGAAACTGGCATCTGTCGCCAGCATTCGGCTGCGCGGCACAGTAATGGCGGCAAACCGGAAGACGCGCCACAACAATACCGTGTCGTCACGACAATACGGCAGACGCGCCATTTACGTTCCTGGCGATGTCAGATTTCAAGATGGCGACGACTTTGATATAGGCAAACTGGTGAGGGGGGGGGGGCGCTTTCTTCCACTTTCTACTTCGTTCTTTCAATGTTTTTCTTGCGCTAGCCTATTTCTCAATACGGTACACACATAGGACTACAGTTGTATTATGGTACAACGGCCTGTGCGACATTCGGGTACTTTTATTGCACGATACAAGTCAATGTTCGTGGCGTATAACACCGATTAGATTCAACAATGTCATACTCTCTCCATTGATTTTTAGACGAAATATATCAGGCCTGTTGCGTCCGCGCGTATTAAAACCACTACACTACCCTACCCGCGCCTCTCGTAATGAAGTTTCAAACGTAGGGGCAATTGAGGTTGGCTTGTATTCTACGCAAGTGCCTAATTCTTGTCGGAAATGGAACAGAATATTCATATTCTTGGTCTCATTCACAGTACACTGTATATAATATGTATATACCACTCTTCGATGAGTTGTCTCAATGTCTCAAGCGGCTTTCCACCTATGTCTAGGCAAATAGAAGTCTGGACAGTATCTAATTTAACATTCGTACTGCTGAGCTTCAAACTACTACACTCAACGACAGAAGTTCCCTTCATTGTGTTGGCAATCTACTCTCTGCGATCTGGAACTCTAAAACGTGTTAACGGCGACGCCACGAGGGCTGTATGCAGGCTGCGCAAAGATGTATCTGAAGCATTATATGCCATTCCAAGCGATAGAAGACGTTCGTTCGCATACAGATTTACTCTGTAGTGTAATACTCTATCTAGGATGTACACTGTGTGTAGCTAGCTCGACATCAATGATTATATGATGCGACCATTGCTTGTTAGTTGCTTTGTGCTTTCGTTTTCATATTGAATTTGCGACATGACATGTCTGCTCCTTGGTTTCAGGTCTTCCTATTTGAGTCCGTAGTGTGAGCGACACAGAGCCTCTGAGAATGCGACGCGCGAATAGTGGTGAAGCCTACGCATGTCTAGTATATAATGTCGTAGTTGTCGGGTAGTTTGGAACAACCTTTGTTTTCTCGTATGGCTCTTCGCCATCAATGTTATGTCAAGCTTTTGGCGTTACCTGTTTGTCGGCATAGCGCTCAAGACATGGCCAAAGAGCTGGCCTGTTGGCACTGATCACTGTAGCATATGCTATTGTTTCCAAGGCAATATACCAACATATGCATTCGATCTCCGTCACTACCTAGATAGAAATCTGCGTGCCGAGAAACGTGTGACTGCAGTAAATATTGGTCTCAAAACATCGAATGATCTCTACACTTGTCTTAGAAGGAAGACATGTCAAATGCATACCCTTGAGTTACACTATTGCAAAGAATGAGGCACTTGTGTAGGTTGGCTTTGCATGCTGATTCCTAAGTATGCTGTTTCCAGTCGAGATGAATGCGTTGTGCTGGCTGTCATGACGGTCAAAGAATCATCAACTCAACTGTATTGAGTGGGTGTATGTGTGCATGCGAGAATGTGTGTGGCATGCGCCGCGCCAATGGTGCTTATGCATATCAATGTTAAGATACTTTCCGCGGTGCGATCTCGGCCTCTTACACAAGTTTCGTTTCATGTGCATTATTTTGCATCATATTTTGACATTACTTCTCTTGAAATACATTATATAGCGTGAAAAATAGCTCGATCAATCATCTGAGTAAAACGTTTCGATTGTGAGAACTGCAACATCAAAACTAATGTCCACTCGCACTAGCTGTCATACATATATCGATGTCATGCTATCGTTGGTGTGATTCTCCCAGTGATCGGCCCACATTATCATGTACCTCAACTTGTTATATAAATAAAATAACTTGATAAAGACTAGGCTTCACCCACTGTCGAATGACTGTTCCGCGTCGCCAGTCTTCACATCACCGGGCCTGGTCGGTCAGTAATGCTGCCAGAAGTCGTCGGCCATGTGTCGCTGTATCTTCACCGGGGGCAGACACCTGAGAAAAAAAACAATAAAACAGCGTTACAATGTGCACGGTGTCTAACAAAATTGAAACCAGCAGGCTCAATTCTTACATATGCCCACATTCCTTCACCCCACTGGCGTCAAAGACGCAAATCCCACCGCGATGCGGTCAAGATTACACTAAAGAAACTGGCATCTGTCGCCAGCATTCGGCTGCGCGGCACAGTAATGGCGGCAAACCGGAAGACGCGCCACAACAATACCGTGTCGTCACGACAATACGGCAGACGCGCCATTTACGTTCCTGGCGATGTCAGATTTCAAGATGGCGACGACTTTGATATAGGCAAACTGGTGAGGGGGGGGGGGGCGCTTTCTTCCACTTTCTACTTCGTTCTTTCAATGTTTTTCTTGCGCTAGCCTATTTCTCAATACGGTACACACATAGGACTACAGTTGTATTATGGTACAACGGCCTGTGCGACATTCGGGTACTTTTATTGCACGATACAAGTCAATGTTCGTGGCGTATAACACCGATTAGATTCAACAATGTCATACTCTCTCCATTGATTTTTAGACGAAATATATCAGGCCTGTTGCGTCCGCGCGTATTAAAACCACTACACTACCCTACCCGCGCCTCTCGTAATGAAGTTTCAAACGTAGGGGCAATTGATGTTGGCTTGTATTCTACGCAAGTGCCTAATTCTTGTCGGAAATGGAACAGAATATGAATATTCTTGTTCTCATTCACAGTACACTGTATATGATATGTATATTCCCCTCTTCGATGAGTTGTCTCAATGTCTCAAGCAGCGTTCCACCTATGTCTAGGCAAATAGAAGTCTGGACAGTATCTAATTTAACATTCGTACTGCTGAGCTTCAAACTACTACACTCAACGACAGAAGTTCCCTTCATTGTGCTGGCAATCTACTCTCTGCGATCTGGAACTCTAAAACGTGTTAACGGCGACGCCACGAGGGCTGTATGCAGGCTGCGCAAAGATGTATCTGAAGCATTATATGCCATTCCAAGCGATAGAAGACGTTCGTTCGCATACAGATTTACTCTGTAGTGTAATACTCTATCTAGGATGTACACTGTGTGTAGCTAGCTCGACATCAATGATTATATGATGCGACCATTGCTTGTTAGTTGCTTTGTGGTTTCGTTTTCATATTGAACTTGCGACATGACATGTCTGCTCCTTGGTTTCAGGTCTTCCTATTTGAGTCCGTAGTGTGAGCGACACAGAGCCTCTGAGAATGCGACGCGCGAGTAGTGGTGAACCCTACGCATGTCTAGTATATAATGTCGTAGTTGTCGGGTAGTTTGGAACAACCTTTGTTTTCTCGTATGGCTCTTCGCCATCAATGTTATGTCAAGCTTTTGGCGTTACCTGTTTGTCGGCATAGCGCTCAAGACATGGCCAAAGAGCTGGCCTGTTGGCACTGATCACTGTAGCATATGCTATTGTTTCCAAGGCAATATACCAACATATGCATTCGATCTCCGTCACTACCTAGATAGGAATGTGCGTGCCGAGAAACGTGTGACTGCAGTAAATATTGGTCTCAAAACATCGAATGATCTCTACACTTGTCTTAGAAGGAAGACATGTCAAATGCGTACCCTTGAGTTACACTATTGCAAAGAATGAGGCACTTGTGTAGGTTGGCTTTGCATGCTGATTCCTAAGTATGCTGTTTCCAGTCGAGATGAATGCGTTGTGCTGGCTGTCATGACGGTCAAAGAATCATCAACTCAACTGTATTGAGTGGGTGTATGTGTGCATGCGAGAATGTGTGTGGCATGCGCCGCGCCAATGGTGCTTATGCATATCAATGTTAAGATACTTTCCGCGGTGCGATCTCGGCCTCTTACACAAGTTTCGTTTCATGTGCATTATTTTGCATCATATTTTGACATTACTTCTCTTGAAATACATCATATAGCGTGAAAAATAGCTCGATCAATCATCTGAGTAAAACGTTTCGATTGTGAGAACTGCAACATCAAAACTAATGTCCACTCGCACTAGCTGTCATACATATATCGATGTCATGCTATCGTTGGTGTGATTCTCCCAGTGATCGGCCCACATTATCATCTACCTCAACATGTTATATAAATAAAATATCTTGATAAAGACTAGGCTTCACCCACTGTCGAATGACTGTTCCGCGTCGCCAGTCTTCACATCATCGGGCCTGGTCGGTCAGTAATGCTGCCAGAAGTCGTCGGCCATGTGTCGCTGTATCTTCACCGGGGGCAGACACCTGAGAAAAAAACAATAAAACAGCGTTACAATGTGCACGGTGTCTAACAAAATTGAAACCAGCAGGCTCAATTCTTACATATGCCCACATTCCTTCACACCACTGGCGTCAAAGACGCAAATCCCACCGCGATGCGGTCGAGATTACACTAAAGAAACTGGCATCTGTCGCCAGCATTCGGCTGCGCGGCACAGTAATGGCGGCAAACCGGAAGACGCGCCACAACAATACCGTGTCGTCACGACAACACGGCAGACGCGCCATTTACGTTCCTGGCGACGTCAGATTTCAAGATGACGACGACTTTGATATAGGCAAACTGGTGGGGGGGGGGGGCGCTTTCTTCCACTTTCTACTTCGTTCTTTCAATGTTTTTCTTGCGCTAGCCTATTTCTCAATACGGTACACACATAGGACTACAGTTGTATTATGGTACAACGGCCTGTGCGACATTCGGGTACTTTTTATGCACGATGCAAGTCAATGTGCGTGGCGTATAACACCGATTAGATTCAACAATGTCATACTCTCTCCATTGATTTTTAGACGAAATATATCAGGCCTGTTGCGTCCGCGCGTATTAAAACCACTACACTACCCTACCCGCGCCTCTCGTAATGAAGTTTCTAACGTAGGGGCAATTGAGGTTGGCTTGTATTCTACGCAAGTGCCTAATTCTTGTCGGAAATGGAACAGAATATTCATATTCTTGGTCTCATTCACAGTACACTGTATATAATATGTATATACCACTCTTCGATGAGTTGTCTCAATGTCTCAAGCGGCTTTCCACCTATGTCTAGGCAAATAGAAGTCTGGACAGTATCTAATTTAACATTCGTACTGCTGAGCTTCAAACTACTACACTCAACGACAGAAGTTCCCTTCATTGTGTTGGCAATCTACTCTCTGCGATCTGGAACTCTAAAACGTGTTAACGGCGACGCCACGAGGGCTGTATGCAGGCTGCGCAAAGATGTATCTGAAGCATTATATGCCATTCCAAGCGATAGAAGACGTTCGTTCGCATACAGATTTACTCTGTAGTGTAATACTCTATCTAGGATGTACACTGTGTGTAGCTAGCTCGACATCAATGATTATATGATGCGACCATTGCTTGTTAGTTGCTTTGTGCTTTCGTTTTCATATTGAACTTGCGACATGTCTGCTCCTTGGTTTCAGGTCTTCCTATTTGAGTCCGTAGTGTGAGCGACACAGAGCCTCTGAGAATGCGACGCGCGAGTAGTGGTGAACCCTACGCATGTCTAGTATATAATGTCGTAGTTGTCGGGTAGTTTGGAACAACCTTTGTTTTCTCGTATGGCTCTTCGCCATCAATGTTATGTCTAGCTTTTGGCGTTACCTGTTTGTCGGCATAGCGCTCAAGACATGGCCAAAGAGCTGGCCTGTTGGCACTGATCACTGTAGCATATGCTATTGTTTCCAAGGCAATATACCATCATATGCATTCGATCTCCGTCACTACCTAGATAGGAATCTGCGTGCCGAGAAACGTGTGACTGCAGTAAATATTGGTCTCAAAACATCGAATGATCTCTACACTTGTCTTAGAAGGAAGACATGTCAAATGCGTACCATTGAGTTACACTATTGCAAAGAATGAGGCACTTGTGTAGGTTGGCTTTGCATGCTGATTCCTAAGTATGCTGTTTCCAGTCGAGATGAATGCGTTGTGCTCGCTGTCATGACGGTCAAAGAATCATCAACTCAACTGTATTGAGTGGGTGTATGTGTGCATGCGAGAATGTGTGTGGCATGCGCCGCGCCAATGGTGCTTATGCATATCAATGTTAAGATACTTTCCGCGGTGCGATCTCGGCCTCTTACACAAGTTTCGTTTCATGTGCATTATTTTGCATCATATTTTGACATTACTTCTCTTGAAATACATTATATAGCGTGAAAAATAGTTCGATCAATCATCTGAGTAAAACGTTTCGATTGTGAGAACTGCAACATCAAAACTAATGTCCACTCGCACTAGCTGTCATACATATATCGATGTCATGCTATCGTTGGTGTGATTCTCCCAGTGATCGGCCCACATTATCATCTACCTCAACATGTTATATAAATAAAATAACTTGATAAAGACTAGGCTTCACCCACTGTCGAATGACTGTTCCGCGTCGCCAGTCTTCACATCATCGGGCCTGGTCGGTCAGTAATGCTGCCAGAAGTCGTCGGCCATGTGTCGCTGTATCTTCACCGGGGGCAGACACCTGAGAAAAAAAACAATAAAACAGCGTTACAATGTGCACGGTGTCTAACAAAATTGAAACCAGCAGGCTCAATTCTTACATATGCCCACATTCCTTCACCCCACTGGCGTCAAAGACGCAAATCCCACCGCGATGCGGTCGAGATTACACTAAAGAAACTGGCATCTGTCGCCAGCATTCGGCTGCGCGGCACAGTAATGGCGGCAAACCGGAAGACGCGCCACAACAATACCGTGTCGTCACGACAATACGGCAGACGCGCCATTTACGTTCCTGGCGATGTCAGATTTCAAGATGGCGACGACTTTGATATAGGCAAACTGGTGAGGGGGGGGGGGCGCTTTCTTCCACTTTCTACTTCGTTCTTTCAATGTTTTTCTTGCGCTAGCCTATTTCTCAATACGGTACACACATAGGACTACAGTTGTATTATGGTACAACGGCCTGTGCGACATTCGGGTACTTTTATTGCACGATACAAGTCAATGTTCGTGGCGTATAACACCGATTAGATTCAACAATGTCATACTCTCTCCATTGATTTTTAGACGAAATATATCAGGCCTGTTGCGTCCGCGCGTATTAAAACCACTACACTACCCTACCCGCGCCTCTCGTAATGAAGTTTCAAACGTAGGGGCAATTGAGGTTGGCTTGTATTCTACGCAAGTGCCTAATTCTTGTCGGAAATGGAACAGAATATTCATATTCTTGGTCTCATTCACAGTACACTGTATATAATATGTATATACCACTCTTCGATGAGATGAGTTGTCTCAATGTCTCAAGCGGCTTTCCACCTATGTCTAGGCAAATAGAAGTCTGGACAGTATCTAATTTAACATTCGTACTGCTGAGCTTCAAACTACTACACTCAACGACAGAAGTTCCCTTCATTGTGTTGGCAATCTACTCTCTGCGATCTGGAACTCTAAAACGTGTTAACGGCGACGCCACGAGGGCTGTATGCAGGCTGCGCAAAGATGTATCTGAAGCATTATATGCCATTCCAAGCGATAGAAGACGTTCGTTCGCATACAGATTTACTGTGTAGTGTAATACTCTATCTAGGATGTACACTGTGTGTAGCTAGCTCGACATCAATGATTATATGATGCGACCATTGCTTGTTAGTTGCTTTGTGGTTTCGTTTTCATATTGAATTTGCGACATGACATGTCTGCTCCTTGGTTTCAGGTCTTCCTATTTGAGTCCGTAGTGTGAGCGACACAGAGCCTCTGAGAATGCGACGCGCGAATAGTGGTGAAGCCTACGCATGTCTAGTATATAATGTCGTAGTTGTCGGGTAGTTTGGAACAACCTTTGTTTTCTCGTATGGCTCTTCGCCATCAATGTTATGTCAAGCTTTTGGCGTTACCTGTTTGTCGGCATAGCGCTCAAGACATGGCCAAAGAGCTGGCCTGTTGGCACTGATCACTGTAGCATATGCTATTGTTTCCAAGGCAATATACCAACATATGCATTCGATCTCCGTCACTACCTAGATAGAAATCTGCGTGCCGAGAAACGTGTGACTGCAGTAAATATTGGTCTCAAAACATCGAATGATCTCTACACTTGTCTTAGAAGGAAGACATGTCAAATGCATACCCTTGAGTTACACTATTGCAAAGAATGAGGCACTTGTGTAGGTTGGCTTTGCATGCTGATTCCTAAGTATGCTGTTTCCAGTCGAGATGAATGCGTTGTGCTGGCTGTCATGACGGTCAAAGAATCATCAACTCAACTGTATTGAGTGGGTGTATGTGTGCATGCGAGAATGTGTGTGGCATGCGCCGCGCCAATGGTGCTTATGCATATCAATGTTAAGATACTTTCCGCGGTGCGATCTCGGCCTCTTACACAAGTTTCGTTTCATGTGCATTACTTTGCATCATATTTTGACATTACTTCTCTTGAAATACATCATATAGCGTGAAAAATAGCTCGATCAATCATCTGAGTAAAACGTTTCGATTGTGAGAACTGCAACATCAAAACTAATGTTCACTCGCACTAGCTGTCATACATATATCGATGTCATGCTATCGTTGGTGTGATTCTCCCAGTGATCGGCCCACATTATCATCTACCTCAACATGTTATATAAATAAAATAACTTGATAAAGACTAGGCTTCACCCACTGTCGAATGACTGTTCCGCGTCGCCAGTCTTCACATCATCGGGCCTGGTCGGTCAGTAATGCTGCCAGAAGTCGTCGGCCATGTGTCGCTGTATCTTCACCGGGGGCAGACACCTGAGAAAAAACAATAAAAGAGCGTTACAATGTGCACTGTGTCTAACAAAATTGAAACCAGCAGGCTCAATTCTTACATATGCCCACATTCCTTCACCCCACTGGCGTCAAAGACGCAAATCCCACCGCGATGCGGTCGAGATTACACTAAAGAAACTGGCATCTGTCGCCAGCATTCGGCTGCGCGGCACAGTAATGGCGGCAAACCGGAAGACGCGCCACAACAATACCGTGTCGTCACGACAATACGGCAGACGCGCCATTTACGTTCCTGGCGACGTCAGATTTCAAGATGGCGACGACTTTGATATAGGCAAACTGGTGAGGGGGGGCGCTTTCTTCCACTTTCTACTTCGTTCTTTCAATGTTTTTCTTGCGCTAGCCTATTTCTCAATACGGTACACACATAGGACTACAGTTGTATTATGGTACAACGGCCTGTGCGACATTCGGGTACTTTTATTGCACGATGCAAGTCAATGTTCGTGGCGTATAACACCGATTAGATTCAACAATGTCATACTCTCTCCATTGATTTTTAGACGAAATATATCAGGCCTGTTGCGTCCGCGCGTATTAAAACCACTACACTACCCTACCCGCGCCTCTCGTAATGAAGTTTCAAACGTAGGGGCAATTGAGGTTGGCTTGTATTCTACGCAAGTGCCTAATTCTTGTCGGAAATGGAACAGAATATTCATATTCTTGTTCTCATTCACAGTACACTGTATATGATATGTATATTCCCCTCTTCGATGAGTTGTCTCAATGTCTCAAGCAGCGTTCCACCTATGTCTAGGCAAATAGAAGTCTGGACAGTATATAATTTAACATTCGTACTGCTGAGCTTCAAACTACTACACTCAACGACAGAAGTTCCCTTCATTGTGCTGGCAATCTACTCTCTGCGATCTGGAACTCTAAAACGTGTTAACGGCGACGCCACGAGGGCTGTATGCAGGCTGCGCAAAGATGTATCTGAAGCATTATATGCCATTCCAAGCGATAGAAGACGTTCGTTCGCATACAGATTTACTCTGTAGTGTAATACTCTATCTAGGATGTACACTGTGTGTAGCTAGCTCGACATCAATGATTATATGATGCGACCATTGCTTGTTAGTTGCTATGTGGTTTCGTTTTCATATTGAACTTGCGACATGACATGTCTGCTCCTTGGTTTCAGGTCTTCCTATTTGAGTCCGTAGTGTGAGCGACACAGAGCCTCTGAGAATGCGACGCGAGTAGTGGTGAACCCTACGCATGTCTAGTATATAATGTCGTAGTTGTCGGGTAGTTTGGAACAACCTTTGTTTTCTCGTATGGCTCTTCGCCATCAATGTTATGTCAAGCTTTTGGCGTTACCTGTTTGTCGGCATAGCGCTCAAGACATGGCCAAAGAGCTGGCCTGTTGGCACTGATCACTGTAGCATATGCTATTGTTTCCAAGGCAATATACCAACATATGCATTCGATCTCCGTCACTACCTAGATAGGAATGTGCGTGCCGAGAAACGTGTGACTGCAGTAAATATTGGTCTCAAAACATCGAATGATCTCTACACTTGTCTTAGAAGGAAGACATGTCAAATGCGTACCCTTGAGTTACACTATTGCAAAGAATGAGGCACTTGTGTAGGTTGGCTTTGCTTGCTGATTCCTAAGTATGCTGTTTCCAGTCGAGATGAATGCGTTGTGCTGGCTGTCATGACGGTCAAAGAATCATCAACTCAACTGTATTGAGTGGGTGTATGTGTGCAGATAGGAATGGGATAGATAGGAATGTGCGTGCCGAGAAACGTGTGACTGCAGTAAATATTGGTCTCAAAACATCGAATGATCTCTACACTTGTCTTAGAAGGAAGACATGTCAAATGCGTACCCTTGAGTTACACTATTGCAAAGAATGAGGCACTTGTGTAGGTTGGCTTTGCATGCTGATTCCTAAGTATGCTGTTTCCAGTCGAGATGAATGCGTTGTGCTGGCTGTCATGACGGTCAAAGAATCATCAACTCAACTGTATTGAGTGGGTGTATGTGTGCATGCGAGAATGTGTGTGGCATGCGCCGCGCCAATGGTGCTTATGCATATCAATGTTAAGATACTTTCCGCGGTGCGATCTCGGCCTCTTACACAAGTTTCGTTTCATGTGCATTATTTTGCATCATATTTTGACATTACTTCTCTTGAAATACATCATATAGCGTGAAAAATAGCTCGATCAATCATCTGAGTAAAACGTTTCGATTGTGAGAACTGCAACATCAAAACTAATGTCCACTCGCACTAGCTGTCATACATATATCGATGTCATGCTATCGTTGGTGTGATTCTCCCAGTGATCGGCCCACATTATCATCTACCTCAACATGTTATATAAATAAAATAACTTGATAAAGACTAGGCTTCACCCACTGTCGAATGACTGTTCCGCGTCGCCAGTCTTCACATCATCGGGCCTGGTCGGTCAGTAATGCTGCCAGAAGTCGTCGGCCATGTGTCGCTGTATCTTCACCGGGGGCAGACACCTGAGAAAAAAACAATAAAACAGCGTTACAATGTGCACGGTGTCTAACAAAATTGAAACCAGCAGGCTCAATTCTTACATATGCCCACATTCCTTCACCCCACTGGCGTCAAAGACGCAAATCCCACCGCGATGCGGTCGAGATTACACTAAAGAAACTGGCATCTGTCGCCAGCATTCGGCTGCGCGGCACAGTAATGGCGGCAAACCGGAAGACGCTCCACAACAATACCGTGTCGTCACGACAACACGGCAGACGCGCCATTTACGTTCCTGGCGACGTCAGATTTCAAGATGGCGACGACTTTGATATAGGCAAACTGGTGAGGGGGGGGGGCACTTTCTTCCACTTTCTACTTCGTTCTTTCAATGTTTTTCTTGCGCTAGCCTATTTCTCAATACGGTACACACATAGGAGTACAGTTGTATTATGGTACAACGGCCTGTGCGACATTCGGGTACTTTTTATGCACGATGCAAGTCAATGTGCGTGGCGTATAACACCGATTAGATTCAACAATGTCATACTCTCTCCATTGATTTTTAGACGAAATATACCAGGCCTGTTGCGTCCGCGCGTATTAAAACTACTACACTACCCTACCCGCGCCTCTCGTAATGAAGTTTCAAACGTAGGGGCAATTGAGGTTGGCTTGTATTCTACGCAAGTGCCTAATTCTTGTCGGAAATGGAATAGAATATTCATATTCTTGTTCTCATTCACAGTACACTGTATATGATATGTATATACCACTCTTCGATGAGTTGTCTCAATGTCTCAAGCAGCTTTCCACCTATGTCTAGGCAAATAGAAGTCTGGACAGTATCTAATTTAACATTCGTACTGCTGAGCTTCAAACTACTACACTCAACGACAGAAGTTCCCTTCATTGTGTTGGCAATCTACTCTCTGCGAACTGGAACTCTAAAACGTGTTAACGGCGACGCCACGAGGGCTGTATGCAGGCTGCGCAAAGATGTATCTGAAGCATTATATGCCATTCCAAGCGATAGAAGACGTTCGTTCGCATACAGATTTACTCTGTAGTGTAATACTCTATCTAGGATGTACACTGTGTGTAGCTAGCTCGACATCAATGATTATATGATGCGACCATTGCTTGTTAGTTGCTTTGTGGTTTCGTTTTCATATTGAACTTGCGACATGTCTGCTCCTTGGTTTCAGGTCTTCCTATTTGAGTCCGTAGTGTGAGCGACACAGAGCCTCTGAGAATGCGACGCGCGAGTAGTGGTGAACCCTACGCATGTCTAGTATATAATGTCGTAGTTGTCGGGTAGTTTGGAACAACCTTTGTTTTCTCGTATGGCTCTTCGCCATCAATGTTATGTCTAGCTTTTGGCGTTACCTGTTTGTCGGCATAGCGCTCAAGACATGGCCAAAGAGCTGGCCTGTTGGCACTGATCACTGTAGCATATGCTATTGTTTCCAAGGCAATATACCAACATATGCATTCGATCTCCGTCACTACCTAGATAGGAATGTGCGTGCCGAGAAACGTGTGACTGCAGTAAATATTGGTCGCAAAACATCGAATGATCTCTACACTTGTCTTAGAAGGAAGACATGTCAAATGCGTACCCTTGAGTTACACTATTGCAAAGAATGAGGCACTTGTGTAGGTTGGCTTTGCATGCTGATTCCTAAGTATGCTGTTTCCAGTCGAGATGAATGCGTTGTGCTGGCTGTCACGACGGTCAAAGAATCATCAACTCTACTTTATTGAGTGGGTGTATGTGTGCATGCGAGAATGTGTGTGGCATGCGCCGCGCCAATGGTGCTTATGCATATCAATGTTAAGATACTTTCCGCGGTGCGATCTCGGCCTCTTACACAAGTTTCGTTTCATGTGCATTATTTTGCATCATATTTTGACATTACTTCTCTTGAAATACATCATGTAGCGTGAAAAATAGCTCGATCAATCATCTGAGTAAAACGTTTCGATTGTGAGAACTGCAACATCAAAACTAATGTCCACTCGCACTAGCTGTCATACATATATCGATGTCATGCTATCGTTGATGTGATTCTCCCAGTGATCGGCCCACATTATCATCTACCTCAACATGTTATATCAATAAAATAACTTGATAAAGACTAGGCTTCACCCACTGTCGAATGACTGTTCCGCGTCGCCAGTCTTCACATCATCGGGCCTGGTCGGTCAATAATGCTGCCAGAAGTCGTCGGCCGTGTGTCACTGTATCTTCACCGGGGGCAGACACCTGAGAAAAAAACAATAAAACAGCGTTACAATGTGCACGGTGTCTAACAAAATTGAAACCAGCAGGCTCAATTCTTACATATGCCCACATTCCTTCACCCCACTGGCGTCAAAGGCGCAAATCCCACCGCGATGCGGTCGAGATTACACTAAAGAAACTGGCATCTGTCGCCAGCATTCGGCTGCGCGGCACAGTAATGGCGGCAAACCGGAAGACGCGCCACAACAATACCGTGTCGTCACGACAATACGGCAGACGCGCCATTTACGTTCCTGGCGACGTCAGATTTCAAGATGGCGACGACTTTGATATAGGCAAACTGGTGAGGGGGGGGGCGCTTTCTTCCACTTTCTACTTCGTTCTTTCAATGTTTTTCTTGCGCTAGCCTATTTCTCAATACGGTACACACATAGGACTACAGTTGTATTATGGTACAACGGCCTGTGCGACATTCGGGTACTTTTATTGCACGATGCAAGTCAATGTTCGTGGCGTATAACACCGATTAGATTCAACAATGTCATACTCTCTCCATTGATTTTTAGACGAAATATATCAGGCCTGTTGCGTCCGCGCGTATTAAAACCACTACACTACCCTACCCGCGCCTCTCGTAATGAAGTTTCAAACGTAGGGGCAATTGAGGTTGGCTTGTATTCTACGCAAGTGCCTAATTCTTGTCGGAAATGGAACAGAATATTCATATTCTTGTTCTCATTCACAGTACACTGTATATGATATATATATTCCCCTCTTCGATGAGTTGTCTCAATGTCTCAAGCAGCGTTCCACCTATGTCTAGGCAAATAGAAGTCTGGACAGTATCTAATTTAACATTCGTACTGCTGAGCTTCAAACTACTACACTCAACGACAGAAGTTCCCTTCATTGTGCTGGCAATCTACTCTCTGCGATCTGGAACTCTAAAACGTGTTAACGGCGACGCCACGAGGGCTGTATGCAGGCTGCGCAAAGATGTATCTGAAGCATTATATGCCATTCCAAGCGATAGAAGACGTTCGTTCGCATACAGATTTACTCTGTAGTGTAATACTCTATGTAGGATATACACTGTGTGTAGCTAGCTCGACATCAATGATTATATGATGCGACCATTGCTTGTTAGTTGCTTTGTGGTTTCGTTTTCATATTGAACTTGCGACATGTCTGCTCCTTGGTTTCAGGTCTTCCTATTTGAGTCCGTAGTGTGAGCGACACAGAGCCTCTGAGAATGCGACGCGCGAGTAGTGGTGAACCCTACGCATGTCTAGTATATAATGTCGTAGTTGTCGGGTAGTTTGGAACAACCTTTGTTTTCTCGTATGGCTCTTCGCCATCAATGTTATGTCAAGCTTTTGGCGTTACCTGTTTGTCGGCATAGCGCTCAAGACATGGCCAAAGAGCTGGCCTGTTGGCACTGATCACTGTAGCATATGCTATTGTTTCCAAGGCAATATACCATCATATGCATTCGATCTCCGTCACTACCTAGATAGGAATGTGCGTGCCGAGAAACGTGTGACTGCAGTAAATATTGGTCTCAAAACATCGAATGATCTCTACACTTGTCTTAGAAGGAAGACATGTCAAATGCGTACCCTTGAGTTACACTATTGCAAAGAATGAGGCACTTGTGTAGGTTGGCTTTGCATGCTGATTCCTAAGTATGCTGTTTCCAGTCGAGATGAATGCGTTGTGCTGGCTGTCATGACGGTCAAAGAATCATCAACTCAACTGTATTGAGTGGGTGTATGTGTGCATGCGAGAATGTGTGTGGCATGCGCCGCGCCAATGGTGCTTATGCATATCAATGTTAAGATACTTTCCGCGGTGCGATCTCGGCCTCTTACACAAGTTTCGTTTCATGTGCATTATTTTGCATCATATTTTGACATTACTTCTCTTGAAATACATCATATAGCGTGAAAAATAGCTCGATCAATCATCTGAGTAAAACGTTTCGATTGTGAGAACTGCAACATCAAAACTAATGTCCACTCGCACTAGCTGTCATACATATATCGATGTCATGCTATCGTTGGTGTGATTCTCCCAGTGATCGGCCCACATTATCATCTACCTCAACATGTTATATAAATAAAATAACTTGATAAAGACTAGGCTTCACCCACTGTCGAATGACTGTTCCGCGTCGCCAGTCTTCACATCATCGGGCCTGGTCGGTCAGTAATGCTGCCAGAAGTCGTCGGCCATGTGTCGCTGTATCTTCACCGGGGGCAGACACCTGAGAAAAAAACAATAAAACAGCGTTACAATGTGCACGGTGTCTAACAAAATTGAAACCAGCAGGCTCAATTCTTACATATGCCCACATTCCTTCACACCACTGGCGTCAAAGACGCAAATCCCACCGCGATGCGGTCGAGATTACACTAAAGAAACTGGCATCTGTCGCCAGCATTCGGCTGCGCGGCACAGTAATGGCGGCAAACCGGAAGACGCTCCACAACAATACCGTGTCGTCACGACAACACGGCAGACGCGCCATTTACGTTCCTGGCGACGTCAGATTTCAAGATGGCGACGACTTTGATATAGGCAAACTGGTGAGGGGGGGGGGCGCTTTCTTCCACTTTCTACTTCGTTCTTTCAATGTTTTTCTTGCGCTAGCCTATTTCTCAATACGGTACACACATAGGACTACAGTTGTATTATGGTACAACGGCCTGTGCGACATTCGGGTACTTTTATTGCACGATGCAAGTCAATGTTCGTGGCGTATAACACCGATTAAATTCAACAATGTCATACTCTCTCTATTGATTTTTAGACGAAATATATCAGGCCTGTTGCGTCCGCGCGTATTAAAACCACTACACTACCCTACCCGCGCCTCTCGTAATGAAGTTTCAAACGTAGGGGCAATTGAGGTTGGCTTGTATTCTACGCAAGTGCCTAATTCTTGTCGGAAATGGAACAGAATATTCATATTCTTGTTCTCATTCACAGTACACTCTATATGATATGTATATTCCCCTCTTCGATGAGTTGTCTCAATGTCTCAAGCAGCGTTCCACCTATGTCTAGGCAAATAGAAGTCTGGACAGTATCTAATTTAACATTCGTACTGCTGAGCTTCAAACTACTACACTCAACGACAGAAGTTCCCTTCATTGTGCTGGCAATCTACTCTCTGCGATTTGGAACTCTAAAACGTGTTAACGGCGACGCCACGAGGGCTGTATGCAGGCTGCGCAAAGATGTATCTGAAGCATTATATGCCATTCCAAGCGATAGAAGACGTTCGTTCGCATACAGATTTACTCTGTAGTGTAATACTTTATGTAGGATATACACTGTGTGTAGCTAGCTCGACATCAATGATTATATGATGCGACCATTGCTTGTTAGTTGCTTTGTGGTTTCGTTTTCATATTGAACTTGCGACATGTCTTCTCCTTGGTTTCAGGTCTTCCTATTTGAGTCCGTAGTGTGAACGACACAGAGCCTCTGAGAATGCGACGCGCGAGTAGTGGTGAACCCTACGCATGTCTAGTATATAATGTCGTAGTTGTCGGGTAGTTTGGAACAACCTTTGTTTTCTCGTATGGCTCTTCGCCATCAATGTTATGTCAAGCTTTTGGCGTTACCTGTTTGTCGGCATAGCGCTCAAGACATGGCCAAAGAGCTGGCCTGTTGGCACTGATCACTGTAGCATATGCTATTGTTTCCAAGGCAATATACCAACATATGCATTCGATCTCCGTCACTACCTAGATAGGAATGTGCGTGCCGAGAAACGTGTGACTGCAGTAAATATTGGTCTCAAAACATCGAATGATCTCTACACTTGTCTTAGAAGGAAGACATGTCAAATGCGTACCCTTGAGTTACACTATTGCAAAGAATGAGGCACTTGTGTAGGTTGGCTTTGCATGCTGATTCCTAAGTATGCTGTTTCCAGTCGAGATGAATGCGTTGTGCTGGCTGTCATGACGGTCAAAGAATCATCAACTCAACTGTATTGAGTGGGTGTATGTGTGCATGCGAGAATGTGTGTGGCATGCGCCGCGCCAATGGTGCTTATGCATATCAATGTTAAGATACTTTCCACGGTGCGATCTCGGCCTCTTACACAAGTTTCGTTTCATGTGCATTATTTTGCATCATATTTTGACATTACTTCTCTTGAAATACATCATATAGCGTGAAAAATAGCTCGATCAATCATCTGAGTAAAACGTTTCGATTGTGAGAACTGCAACATCAAAACTAATGTCCACTCGCACTAGCTGTCATACATATATCGATGTCATGCTATCGTTGGTGTGATTCTCCCAGTGATCGGCCCACATTATCATCTACCTCAACATGTTATATAAATAAAATAACTTGATAAAGACTAGGCTTCACCCACTGTCGAATGACTGTTCCGCGTCGCCAGTCTTCACATCATCGGGCCTGGTCGGTCAGTAATGCTGCCAGAAGTCGTCGGCCATGTGTCGCTGTATCTTCACCGGGGGCAGACACCTGAGAAAAAAACAATAAAACAGCGTTACAATGTGCACGGTGTCTAACAAAATTGAAACCAGCAGGCTCAATTCTTACATATGCCCACATTCCTTCACACCACTGGCGTCAAAGACGCAAATCCCACCGCGATGCGGTCGAGATTACACTAAAGAAACTGGCATCTGTCGCCAGCATTCGGCTGCGCGGCACAGTAATGGCGGCAAACCGGAAGACGCGCCACAACAATACCGTGTCGTCACGACAATACGGCAGACGCGCCATTTACGTTCCTGGCGACGTCAGATTTCAAGATGGCGACGACTTTGATATAGGCAAACTGGTGAGGGGGGGGGCGCTTTCTTCCACTTTCTACTTCGTTCTTTCAATGTTTTTCTTGCGCTAGCCTATTTCTCAATACGGTACACACATAGGACTACAGTTGTATTATGGTACAACGGCCTGTGCGACATTCGGGTACTTTTATTGCACGATGCAAGTCAATGTTCGTGGCGTATAACACCGATTAGATTCAACAATGTCATACTCTCTCCATTGATTTTTAGACGAAATATATCAGGCCTGTTGCGTCCGCGCGTATTAAAACCGCTACACTACCCTACCCGCGCCTCTCGTAATGAAGTTTCAAACGTAGGGGCAATTGAGGTTGGCTTGTATTCTACGCAAGTGCCTAATTCTTGTCGGAAATGGAACAGAATATTCATATTCTTGTTCTCATTCACAGTACACTGTATATGATATGTATATTCCCCTCTTCGATGAGTTGTCTCAATGTCTCAAGCAGCGTTCCACCTATGTCTAGGCAAATAGAAGTCTGGACAGTATCTAATTTAACATTCGTACTGCTGAGCTTCAAACTACTACACTCAACGACAGAAGTTCCCTTCATTGTGCTGGCAATCTACTCTCTGCGATTTGGAACTCTAAAACGTGTTAACGGCGACGCCACGAGGGCTGTATGCAGGCTGCGCAAAGATGTATCTGAAGCATTATATGCCATTCCAAGCGATAGAAGACGTTCGTTCGCATACAGATTTACTCTGTAGTGTAATACTTTATGTAGGATATACACTGTGTGTAGCTAGCTCGACATCAATGATTATATGATGCGACCATTGCTTGTTAGTTGCTTTGTGGTTTCGTTTTCATATTGAACTTGCGACATGTCTGCTCCTTGGTTTCAGGTCTTCCTATTTGAGTCCGTAGTGTGAACGACACAGAGCCTCTGAGAATGCGACGCGCGAGTAGTGGTGAACCCTACGCATGTCTAGTATATAATGTCGTAGTTGTCGGGTAGTTTGGAACAACCTTTGTTTTCTCGTATGGCTCTTCGCCATCAATGTTATGTCAAGCTTTTGGCGTTACCTGTTTGTCGGCATAGCGCTCAAGACATGGCCAAAGAGCTGGCCTGTTGGCACTGATCACTGTAGCATATGCTATTGTTTCCAAGGCAATATACCAACATATGCATTCGATCTCCGTCACTACCTAGATAGGAATGTGCGTGCCGAGAAACGTGTGACTGCAGTAAATATTGGTCTCAAAACATCGAATGATCTCTACACTTGTCTTAGAAGGAAGACATGTCAAATGCGTACCCTTGAGTTACACTATTGCAAAGAATGAGGCACTTGTGTAGGTTGGCTTTGCATGCTGATTCCTAAGTATGCTGTTTCCAGTCGAGATGAATGCGTTGTGCTGGCTGTCATGACGGTCAAAGAATCATCAACTCAACTGTATTGAGTGGGTGTATGTGTGCATGCGAGAATGTGTGTGGCATGCGCCGCGCCAATGGTGCTTATGCATATCAATGTTAAGATACTTTCCGCGGTGCGATCTCGGCCTCTTACACAAGTTTCGTTTCATGTGCATTATTTTGCATCATAGTTTGACATTACTTCTCTTGAAATACATCATATAGCGTGAAAAATAGCTCGATCAATCATCTGAGTAAAACGTTTCGATTGTGAGAACTGCAACATCAAAACTAATGTCCACTCGCACTAGCTGTCATACATATATCGATGTCATGCTATCGTTGGTGTGATTCTCCCAGTGATCGGCCCACATTATCATCTACCTCAACATGTTATATAAATAAAATAACTTGATAAAGACTAGGCTTCACCCACTGTCGAATGACTGTTCCGCGTCGCCAGTCTTCACATCATCGGGCCTGGTCGGTCAGTAATGCTGCCAGAAGTCGTCGGCCATGTGTCGCTGTATCTTCACCGGGGGCAGACACCTGAGAAAAAAACAATAAAACAGCGTTACAATGTGCACGGTGTCTAACAAAATTGAAACCAGCAGGCTCAATTCTTACATATGCCCACATTCCTTCACACCACTGGCGTCAAAGACGCAAATCCCACCGCGATGCGGTCGAGATTACACTAAAGAAACTGGCATCTGTCGCCAGCATTCCGCTGCGCGGCACAGTAATGGCGGCAAACCGGAAGACGCGCCACAACAATACCGTGTCGTCACGACAACACGGCAGACGCGCCATTTACGTTCCTGGCGACGTCAGATTTCAAGATGACGACGACTTTGATATAGGCAAACTGGTGAGGGGGGGGGCGCTTTCTTCCACTTTCTACTTCGTTCTTTCAATGTTTTTCTTGCGCTAGCCTATTTCTCAATACGGTACACACATAGGACTACAGTTGTATTATGGTACAACGGCCTGTGCGACATTCGGGTACTTTTTATGCACGATGCAAGTCAATGTGCGTGGCGTATAACACCGATTAGATTCAACAATGTCATACTCTCTCCATTGACTTTTAGACGAAATATATCAGGCCTGTTGCTTCCGCGCGTATTAAAACCACTACACTACCCTACCCGCGCCTCTCGCAATGAAGTTTCAAACGTAGGGGCAATTGAGGTTGGCTTGTATTCTACGCAAGTGCCTAATTCTTGTCGGAAATGGAATAGAATATTCATATTCTTGTTCTCATTCACAGTACACTGTATATGATATGTATATACCACTCTTCAGAGTCTGGTAGTCTCGACGACTTGGAATACTCTTTCTTCTGGAGTGGAAAACCGGAAGGAGAAAGAAGGGAGGCAGGAGTGGGCTTTGCTATCAAGAAGGATATCGTCACAAAGCTGACAGAAATGCCACGGCCAGTAAGTGACAGAATCATGACGATGAGACTACCGCTGAGCAAGGACAACTTTGCTACAATTATCAGCGTGTACGCTCCGACAATGACAAACCCAGATGAAAACAAGGAGGCCTTCTACAACCAGCTGGCAAGTGTGCTCAGTGGCATCCCTCATACAGATAAGCTACTGCTGATAGGAGACTTCAATGCGAGGATAGGAAGAGAAAATGACAAGTGGCCCTTGGTCATGGGCAAACATGGGATTGGGAAATGCAACTCCAATGGCGAGCTTCTACTGGCTCTGTGCTCTGAGTTCGAACTGATAGTGACGAACACCATGTTCAAGCAGAAGGATGAACGCAAGACCACCTGGATGCATCCTCGTTCCAGACATTGGCATATGATCGACTTCATTATCACGAGGTGTCGGGATAAGATGGACATCCACAGTACCCGAGTCATGCGTGGAGCAAACTGCTGGACCGATCACCAGATGCTGAGGTCAAAAGTGGCTTTCAGAATACGACAAAAGCATAACAGGCAAGGGACAAGTAAGCCGACCAGGCTGAACATTGAAAAACTAAGTACCACCAGCCATAGGGAGAGTTTTTGAGCAGGAGATGGACAGTGCTCTCGCCCAATGGGAGGAAAAGGAAAACTCAACACCAGACGAGGAATGGGCTGCTCTGCAGCAGGTCGTGTACAACACAGCCAAGACATATCTTGGCAAGCCAGACAGAAAACACCAGGACTGGTTCGACCCAAATGACCAGGAGCTACAGACTCTTATGAACAGAAGAGACCAAGCCCACCAGAGAGTGTTACAAACCAGGAGCACTAGGTCCACCACTGCAGCATACAAAGATGCCTGCAGATTGCTACAAAAACACACGCGTGCACTGAAGTCAGATTGGTGGGAAAGGAAGGCAGTGGAGCTGCAGAGAGCTGCTGACAGTAACAACATGAAGGGCTTCTACAATGGGCTGAAGGAAGTGTGGGGACCCAAAAAGAAGGGACCTGTTCAACTGAAATCAACAGATGGAATGGAGACCTTCTCTGACAGCAAGAGAGTTGTGGCAAGATGGAGTGAACACTTCCAGAAGCTACTCAACGTCCCTGGCGACATAGATCACGAAGCTCTGGACAACATCCCGCAGCGCATTATCAAGACAAGCCTCGATGAGATTCCAACTACGGATGAGATGGCTAGAGCAATCGCCGGCCTGAAAGATGGCAAAGCACCTGGAGGAGATGGAATTCCCGCAGAAGTATGGAAGCACGGAGGAGACAATCTGTTCAGCAGACTGCACCAACTAATCACCAATGCCTGGGAGGTGGGTTCTGTACCACAAGCATGGAAGGATGCCAGCATTGTAACCATCTACAAGAAAGGTGATCGAACAGACTGTGGGAACTATAGAGGAATCTCTCTTCTTTCCATAGCGGGCAAGATCTTCGCGAGGATCCTCCTCAACAGACTATCTACCCACCTAACACCAGAGGTAGTTCCGGAGACACAATGTGGCTTCAGAGGTAACCGGAGCACCGTGGATATGATATTTTGTCTCCGACAACTACAAGAAAAATGCATTGAACAGGACAGACTACTGTACATGGTATTTGTCGACTTCAGCAAGGCGTTCGATACAGTTGGGAGGACTGGGCTATGGCAGCTACTGAGGAAGTATGGCTGCCCAGAGAAGTTCACAACAATGATCGAGGCACTACATACTGGAATGATGGCGAATGTTAGTGTTGGAGGAGAAGTCTCAGAATCGTTCAGTGTCACAAATGGGGTCAAGCAAGGTTGTGTACTGGCCCCCACGCTCTTCTCCATCTTCCTATCAGCAATGCTCGACGAGGCTTTCCGAGACATGGGGGATGGAGTCTACATACAGTCCAGACAGAACGCTGACCTATTCAACGTCGCACACTTCAGAGCAAAGACCAAGACTACTCGGATACTGATGAGAGAGCTGCTATTCGCAGATGACAGTGCACTGGTTGCACACTCTGCTGAAGAGATGCAGAAAATAGTGGATGCTTTCTCCGATGCGTCAAAGAAGTTCGGCCTGAAGATTAACATCAAGAAGACCGAGGTGCTGTACCAATCCAACTCTACAAGAACCCGAGAGGAGGATATCATGGTTGATGGAAACAAGCTGAACTCTGTTCTAGAATTCACCTACCTCGGAAGCACTATATCAAGTGATGGATGCATTGACGATGAAATACAGAGGAGGATGGCCAAGGCTAGTGCATCTTTCGGCCGACTACGCCAGAGACTCTGGAACAACCACCATGTGTCCATGCGGGTTAAAGGCAAGATATACCGTGCAATCGTGCTGTCCACCCTCCTATACGGAGCTGAGGCCTGGACAGTGTACAGACGACAGGTAAAAAAGCTGCATGCCTTCATGATGCGACATCTGCGTTCGATCATGAGGATAACCTGGATGGACAAAGTGACAAACAAGGAAATACTAGAACGAACAGGGCTGCCATCTATGGAAGATCTTCTGATCAGAAAGAATCTCCGGTGGACTGGACACCTCATGAGGATGTCATCAGACAGGCTACCGAAGCAGGTTCTCTACTCGCAACTGTCTTCTGGTCACAGAAAGAGAGGGCGCCCTCGTCTCCGGTTCAAAGATACCATCAAGAGAAACCTGAAGATGAGAGACATAAAGATCGACTCATGGACATCACTCTCACAGCAGAGAGACAAATGGAGAGCAACAGTCAAGTGATGGAAGCAGTCTTTGTCGCTTCGCGACCGACAGCATGATGATACCACTCTTCGATGAGTTGTCTCAATGTCTCAAGCAGCTTTCCACCTATGTCTAGGCAAATAGAAGTCTGGACAGTATCTAATTTAACATTCGTACTGCTGAGCTTCAAACTACTACACTCAACGACAGAAGTTCCCTTCATTGTGTTGGCAATCTACTCTCTGCGAACTGGAACTCTAAAACGTTTTAACGGCGACGCCACGAGGGCTGTATGCAGGCTGCGCAAAGATGTATCTGAAGCATTATATGCCATTCCAAGCGATAGAAGACGTTCGTTCGCAAACAGATTTACTCTGTAGTGTAATACTCTATCTAGGATGTACACTGTGTGTAGCTAGCTCGACATCAATGATTATATGATGCGACCATTGCTTGTTAGTTGCTTTGTGGTTTCGTTTTCATATTGAACTTGCGACATGTCTGCTCCTTGGTTTCAGGTCTTCCTATTTGAGTCCGTAGTGTGAGCGACACAGAGCCTCTGAGAATGCGACGCGCGAGTAGTGGTGAACCCTACGCATGTCTAGTATATAATGTCGTAGTTGTCGGGTAGTTTGGAACAACCTTTGTTTTCTCGTATGGATCTTCGCCATCAATGTTATGTCTAGCTTTTGGCGTTACCTGTTTGTCGGCATACCGCTCAAGACATGGCCAAAGAGCTGGCCTGTTGGCACTGATCACTGTAGCATATGCTATTGTTTCCAAGGCAATATACCAACATATGCATTCGATCTCCGTCACTACCAAGATAGGAATGTGCGTGCCGAGAAACGTGTGACTGCAGTAAATATTGGTCTCAAAACATCGAATGATCTCTACACTTGTCTTAGAAGGAAGACATGTCAAATGCGTACCCTTGAGTTACACTATTGCAAAGAATGAGGCACTTGTGTAGGTTGGCTTTGCATGCTGATTCCTAAGTATGCTGTTTCCAGTCGAGATGAATGCGTTGTGCTGGCTGTCATGACGGTCAAAGAATCATCAACTCTACTGTATTGAGTGGGTGTATGTGTGCATGCGAGAATGTGTGTGGCATGCGCCGCGCCAATGGTGCTTATGCATATCAATGTTAAGATACTTTCCGCGGTGCGATCTCGGCCTCTTACACAAGTTTCGTTTCATGTGCATTATTTTGCATCATATTTTGACATTACTTCTCTTGAAATACATCATGTAGCGTGAAAAATAGCTCGATCAATCATCTGAGTAAAACGTTTCGATTGTGAGAACTGCAACATCAAAACTAATGTCCACTCGCACTAGCTGTCATACATATATCGATGTCATGCTATCGTTGGTGTGATTCTCCCAGTGATCGGCCCACATTATCATCTACCTCAACATGTTATATCAATAAAATAACTTGATAAAGACTAGGCTTCACCCACTGTCGAATGACTGTTCCGCGTCGCCAGTCTTCACATCATCGGGCCTGGTCGGTCAATAATGCTGCCAGAAGTCGTCGGCCGTGTGTCACTGTATCTTCACCGGGGGCAGACACCTGAGAAAAAAACAATAAAACAGCGTTACAATGTGCACGGTGTCTAACAAAATTGAAACCAGCAGGCTCAATTCTTACATATGCCCACATTCCTTCACCCCACTGGCGTCAAAGGCGCAAATCCCACCGCGATGCGGTCGAGATTACACTAAAGAAACTGGCATCTGTCGCCAGCATTCGGCTGCGCGGCACAGTAATGGCGGCAAACCGGAAGACGCGCCACAACAATACCGTGTCGTCACGACAATACGGCAGACGCGCCATTTACGTTCCTGGCGACGTCAGATTTCAAGATGGCGACGACTTTGATATAGGCAAACTGGTGAGGGGGGGGGGGGCGCTTTCTTCCACTTTCTACTTCGTTCTTTCAATGTTTTTCTTGCGCTAGCCTATTTCTCAATACGGTACACACATAGGACTACAGTTGTATTATGGTACAACGGCCTGTGCGACATTCGGGTACTTTTATTGCACGATGCAAGTCAATGTTCGTGGCGTATAACACCGATTAGATTCAACAATGTCATACTCTCTCCATTGATTTTTAGACGAAATATATCAGGCCTGTTGCGTCCGCGCGTATTAAAACCACTACACTACCCTACCCGCGCCTCTCGTAATGAAGTTTCAAACGTAGGGGCAATTGAGGTTGGCTTGTATTCTACGCAAGTTCCTAATTCTTGTCGGAAATGGAACAGAATATTCATATTCTTGTTCTCATTCACAGTACACTGTATATGATATGTATATTCCCCTCTTCGATGAGTTGTCTCAATGTCTCAAGCAGCTTTCCACCTATGTCTAGGCAAATAGAAGTCTGGACAGTATCTAATTTAACATTCGTACTGCTGAGCTTCAAACTACTACACTCAACGACAGAAGTTCCCTTCATTGTGCTGGCAATCTACTCTCTGCGATCTGGAACTCTAAAACGTGTTAACGGCGACGCCACGAGGGCTGTATGCAGGCAGCGCAAAGATGTATCTGAAGCATTATATGCCATTCCAAGCGATAGAAGACGTTCGTTCGCATACAGATTTACTCTGTAGTGTAATACTCTATGTAGGATGTACACTGTGTTTAGCTAGCTCGACATCAATGATTATATGATGCGACCATTGCTTGTTAGTTGCTTTGTGGTTTCGTTTTCATATTGAACTTGCGACATGTCTGCTCCTTGGTTTCAGGTCTTCCTATTTGAATCCGTAGTGTGAGCGACACAGAGCCTCTGAGAATGCGACGCGCGAGTAGTGGTGAACCCTACGGATGTCTAGTATATAATGTCGTAGTTGTCGGGTAGTTTGGAACAACCTTTGTTTTCTCGTATGGCTCTTCGCCATCAATGTTATGTCAAGCTTTTGGCGTTACCTGTTTGTCGGCATAGCGCTCAAGACATGGCCAAAGAGCTGGCCTGTTGGCACTGATCACTGTAGCATATGCTATTGTTTCCAAGGCAATATACCAACACATGCATTCGATCTCCGTCACTACCTAGATAGGAATGTGCGTGCCGAGAAACGTGTGACTGCAGTAAATATTGGTCTCAACACATCGAATGATCTCTACACTTGTCTTAGAAGGAAGACATGTCAAATGCGTACCCTTGAGTTACACTATTGCAAAGAATGAGGCACTTGTGTAGGTTGGCTTTGCATGCTGATTCCTAAGTATGCTGTTTCCAGTCGAGATGAATGCGTTGTGCTGGCTGTCATGACGGTCAAAGAATCATCAACTCAACTGTATTGAGTGGGTGTATGTGTGCATGCGAGAATGTGTGTGGCATGCGCCGCGCCAATGGTGCTTATGCATATCAATGTTAAGATACTTTCCACGGTGCGATCTCGGCCTCTTACACAAGTTTCGTTTCATGTGCATTATTTTGCATCATATTTTGACATTACTTCTCTTGAAATACATCATATAGCGTGAAAAATAGCTCGATCAATCATCTGAGTAAAACGTTTCGATTGTGAGAACTGCAACATCAAAACTAATGTCCACTCGCACTAGCTGTCATACATATATCGATGTCATGCTATCGTTGGTGTGATTCTCCCAGTGATCGGCCCACATTATCATCTACCTCAACATGTTATATAAATAAAATAACTTGATAAAGACTAGGATTCACCCACTGTCGAATGACTGTTCCGCGTCGCCAGTCTTCACATCATCGGGCCTGGTCGGTCAGTAATGCTGCCAGAAGTCGTCGGCCATGTGTCGCTGTATCTTCACCGGGGGCAGACACCTGAGAAAAAAACAATAAAACAGCGTTACAATGTGCATGGTGTCTAACAAAATTGAAACCAGCAGGCTCAATTCTTACATATGCCCACATTCCTTCACCCCACTGGCGTCAAAGACGCAAATCCCACCGCGATGCGGTCGAGATTACACTAAAGAAACTGGCATCTGTCGCCAGCATTCGGCTGCGCGGCACAGTAATGGCGGCAAACCGGAAGACGCTCCACAACAATACCGTGTCGTCACGACAACACGGCAGACGCGCCATTTACGTTCCTGGCGACGTCAGATTTCAAGATGGCGACGACTTTGATATAGGCAAACTGGTGAGGGAGGGGGGGGCGCTTTCTTCCACTTTCTACTTCGTTCTTTCAATGTTTTTCTTGCGCTAGCCTATTTCTCAATACGGTACACACATAGGACTACAGTTGTATTATGGTACAACGGCCTGTGCGACATTCGGGTACTTTTTATGCACGATGCAAGTCAATGTGCGTGGCGTATAACACCGATTAGATTCAACAATGTCATACTCTCTCCATTCATTTTTAGACGAAATATATCAGGCCTGTTGCGTCCGCGCGTATTAAAACCACTACACTACCCTACCCGCGCCTCTCGTAATGAAGTTTCAAACGTAGGGGCAATTGAGGTTGGCTTGTATTCTACGCAAGTGCCTAATTCTTGTCGGAAATGGAACAGAATATTCATATTCTTGTTCTCATTCACAGTACACTGTATATGATATGTATATTCCCCTCTTCGATGAGTTGTCTCAATGTCTCAAGCAGCGTTCCACCGATGTCTAGGCAAATAGAAGTCTGGACAGTATCTAATTTAACATTCGTACTGCTGAGCTTCAAACTACTACACTCAACGACAGAAGTTCCCTTCATTGTGCTGGCAATCTACTCTCTGCGATCTGGAACTCTAAAACGTGTTAACGGCGACGCCACGAGGGCTGTATGCAGGCTGCGCAAAGATGTATCTGAAGCATTATATGCCATTCCAAGCGATAGAAGACGTTCGTTCGCATTCAGATTTACTCTGTAGTGTAATACTCTATGTAGGATGTACACTGTGTGTAGCTAGCTCGACATCAATGATTATATGATGCGACCATTGCTTGTTAGTTGCTTTGTGGTTTCGTTTTCATATTGAACTTGCGACATGTCTGCTCCTTGGTTTCAGGTCTTCCTATTTGAGTCCGTAGTGTGAGCGACACAGAGCCTCTGAGAATGCGACGCGCGAGTAGTGGTGAACCCTACGCATGTCTACTATATAATGTCGTAGTTGTCGGGTAGTTTGGAACAACCTTTGTTTCCTCGTATGGCTCTTCGCCATCAATGTTATGTCTAGCTTTTGGCGTTACCTGTTTGTCGGCATAGCGCTCAAGACATGGCCAAAGAGCTGGCCTGTTGGCACTGATCACTGTAGCATATGCTATTGTTTCCAAGGCAATATACCAACATATGCATTCGATCTCCGTCACTACCTAGATAGGAATCTGCGTGCCGAGAAACGTGTGACTGCAGTAAATAGTGGTCTCAAAACATCGAATGATCTCTACACTTGTCTTAGAAGGAAGACATGTCAAATGCGTACCCTTGAGTTACACTATTGCAAAGAATGAGGCACTTGTGTAGGTTGGCTTTGCATGCTGATTCCTAAGTATGCTGTTTCCAGTCGAGATGAATGCGTTGTGCTGGCTGTCATGACGGTCAAAGAATCATCAACTCTACTGTATTGAGTGGGTGTATGTGTGCATGCGAGAATGTGTGTGGCATGCGCCGCGCCAATGGTGCTTATGCATATCAATGTTAAGATACTTTCCGCGGTGCGATCTCGGCCTCTTACACAAGTTTCGTTTCATGTGCATTATTTTGCATCATATTTTGACATTACTTCTCTTGAAATACATCATGTAGCGTGAAAAATAGCTCGATCAATCATCTGAGTAAAACGTTTCGATTGTGAGAACTGCAACATCAAAACTAATGTCCACTCGCACTAGCTGTCATACATATATCGATGTCATGCTATCGTTGGTGTGATTCTCCCATTGATCGGCCCACATTATCATCTACCTCAACATGTTATATCAATAAAATAACTTGATAAAGACTAGGCTTCACTCACTGTCGAATGACTGTTCCGCGTCGCCAGTCTTCACATCATCGGGCCTGGTCGGTCAATAATGCTGCCAGAAGTCGTCGGCCGTGTGTCACTGTATCTTCACCGGGGGCAGACACCTGAGAAAAAAACAATAAAACAGCGTTACAATGTGCACTGTGTCTAACAAAATTGAAACCAGCAGGCTCAATTCTTACATATGCCCACATTCCTTCACCCCACTGTCGTCAAAGGCGCAAATCCCACAGCGATGCGGTCGAGATTACACTAAAGAAACTGGCATCTGTCGCCAGCATTCGGCTGCGCGGCACAGTAATGGCGGCAAACCGGAAGACGCGCCACAACAATACCGTGTCGTCATGACAATACGGCAGACGCGCCATTTACGTTCCTGGCGACGTCAGATTTCAAGATGGCGACGACTTTGATATAGGCAAACTGGTGAGGGGGGGGCGCTTTCTTCCACTTTCTACTTCGTTCTTTCAATGTTTTTCTTGCGCTAGCCTATTTCTCAATACGGTACACACATAGGACTACAGTTGTATTATGGTACAACGGCCTGTGCGACATTCGGGTACTTTTATTGCACGATGCAAGTCAATGTTCGTGGCGTATAACACCGATTAGATTCAACAATGTCATACTCTCTCCATTGATTTTTAGACGAAATATATCAGGCCTGTTGCGTCCGCGCGTATTAAAACCACTACACTACCCTACCCGCGCCTCTCGTAATGAAGTTTCAAACGTAGGGGCAATTGAGGTTGGCTTGTATTCTACGCAAGTGCCTAATTCTTGTCGGAAATGGAACAGAATATTCATATTCTTGTTCTCATTCACAGTACACTGTATATGATATGTATATTCCCCTCTTCGATGAGTTGTCTCAATGTCTCAAGCAGCGTTCCACCTATGTCTAGGCAAATAGAAGTCTGGACAGTATCTAATTTAACATTCGTACTGCTGAGCTTCAAACTACTACACTCAACGACAGAAGTTCCCTTCATTGTGCTGGCAATCTACTCTCTGCGATCTGGAACTCTAAAACGTGTTAACGGCGACGCCACGAGGGCTGTATGCAGGCAGCGCAAAGATGTATCTGAAGCATTATATGCCATTCCAAGCGATAGAAGACGTTCGTTCGCATACAGATTTACTCTGTAGTGTAATACTCTATGTAGGATGTACACTGTGTTTAGCTAGCTCGACATCAATGATTATATGATGCGACCATTGCTTGTTAGTTGCTTTGTGGTTTCGTTTTCATATTGAACTTGCGACATGTCTGCTCCTTGGTTTCAGGTCTTCCTATTTGAATCCGTAGTGTGAGCGACACAGAGCCTCTGAGAATGCGACGCGCGAGTAGTGGTGAACCCTACGGATGTCTAGTATATAATGTCGTAGTTGTCGGGTAGTTTGGAACAACCTTTGTTTTCTCGTATGGCTCTTCGCCATCAATGTTATGTCAAGCTTTTGGCGTTACCTGTTTGTCGGCATAGCGCTCAAGACATGGCCAAAGAGCTGGCCTGTTGGCACTGATCACTGTAGCATATGCTATTGTTTCCAAGGCAATATACCAACACATGCATTCGATCTCCGTCACTACCTAGATAGGAATGTGCGTGCCGAGAAACGTGTGACTGCAGTAAATATTGGTCTCAACACATCGAATGATCTCTACACTTGTCTTAGAAGGAAGACATGTCAAATGCGTACCCTTGAGTTACACTATTGCAAAGAATGAGGCACTTGTGTAGGTTGGCTTTGCATGCTGATTCCTAAGTATGCTGTTTCCAGTCGAGATGAATGCGTTGTGCTGGCTGTCATGACGGTCAAAGAATCATCAACTCAACTGTATTGAGTGGGTGTATGTGTGCATGCGAGAATGTGTGTGGCATGCGCCGCGCCAATGGTGCTTATGCATATCAATGTTAAGATACTTTCCACGGTGCGATCTCGGCCTCTTACACAAGTTTCGTTTCATGTGCATTATTTTGCATCATATTTTGACATTACTTCTCTTGAAATACATCATATAGCGTGAAAAATAGCTCGATCAATCATCTGAGTAAAACGTTTCGATTGTGAGAACTGCAACATCAAAACTAATGTCCACTCGCACTAGCTGTCATACATATATCGATGTCATGCTATCGTTGGTGTGATTCTCCCAGTGATCGGCCCACATTATCATCTACCTCAACATGTTATATAAATAAAATAACTTGATAAAGACTAGGATTCACCCACTGTCGAATGACTGTTCCGCGTCGCCAGTCTTCACATCATCGGGCCTGGTCGGTCAGTAATGCTGCCAGAAGTCGTCGGCCATGTGTCGCTGTATCTTCACCGGGGGCAGACACCTGAGAAAAAAACAATAAAACAGCGTTACAATGTGCACGGTGTCTAACAAAATTGAAACCAGCAGGCTCAATTCTTACATATGCCCACATTCCTTCACCCCACTGGCGTCAAAGACGCAAATCCCACCGCGATGCGGTCGAGATTACACTAAAGAAACTGGCATCTGTCGCCAGCATTCGGCTGCGCGGCACAGTAATGGCGGCAAACCGGAAGACGCTCCACAACAATACCGTGTCGTCACGACAACACGGCAGACGCGCCATTTACGTTCCTGGCGACGTCAGATTTCAAGATGGCGACGACTTTGATATAGGCAAACTGGTGAGGGAGGGGGGGCGCTTTCTTCCACTTTCTACTTCGTTCTTTCAATGTTTTTCTTGCGCTAGCCTATTTCTCAATACGGTACACACATAGGACTACAGTTGTATTATGGTACAACGGCCTGTGCGACATTCGGGTACTTTTTATGCACGATGCAAGTCAATGTGCGTGGCGTATAACACCGATTAGATTCAACAATGTCATACTCTCTCCATTGATTTTTAGACGAAATATATCAGGCCTGTTGCGTCCGCGCGTATTAAAACCACTACACTACCCTACCCGCGCCTCTCGTAATGAAGTTTCAAACGTAGGGGCAATTGAGGTTGGCTTGTATTCTACGCAAGTGCCTAATTCTTGTCGGAAATGGAACAGAATATTCATATTCTTGTTCTCATTCACAGTACACTGTATATGATATGTATATTCCCCTCTTCGATGAGTTGTCTCAATGTCTCAAGCAGCGTTCCACCTATGTCTAGGCAAATAGAAGTCTGGACAGTATCTAATTTAACATTCGTACTGCTGAGCTTCAAACTACTACACTCAACGACAGAAGTTCCCTTCATTGTGCTGGCAATCTACTCTCTGCGATCTGGAACTCTAAAACGTGTTAACGGCGACGCCACGAGGGCTGTATGCAGGCTGCGCAAAGATGTATCTGAAGCATTATATGCCATTCCAAGCGATAGAAGACGTTCGTTCGCATACAGATTTACTCTGTAGTGTAATACTCTATGTAGGATGTACACTGTGTGTAGCTAGCTCGACATCAATGATTATATGATGCGACCATTGCTTGTTAGTTGCTTTGTGGTTTCGTTTTCATATTGAACTTGCGACATGTCTGCTCCTTGGTTTCAGGTCTTCCTATTTGAGTCCGTAGTGTGAGCGACACAGAGCCTCTGAGAATGCGACGCGCGAGTAGTGGTGAACCCTACGCATGTCTACTATATAATGTCGTAGTTGTCGGGTAGTTTGGAACAACCTTTGTTTCCTCGTATGGCTCTTCGCCATCAATGTTATGTCTAGCTTTTGGCGTTACCTGTTTGTCGGCATAGCGCTCAAGACATGGCCAAAGAGCTGGCCTGTTGGCACTGATCACTGTAGCATATGCTATTGTTTCCAAGGCAATATACCAACATATGCATTCGATCTCCGTCACTACCTAGATAGGAATCTGCGTGCCGAGAAACGTGTGACTGCAGTAAATAGTGGTCTCAAAACATCGAATGATCTCTACACTTGTCTTAGAAGGAAGACATGTCAAATGCGTACCCTTGAGTTACACTATTGCAAAGAATGAGGCACTTGTGTAGGTTGGCTTTGCATGCTGATTCCTAAGTATGCTGTTTCCAGTCGAGATGAATGCGTTGTGCTGGCTGTCATGACGGTCAAAGAATCATCAACTCTACTGTATTGAGTGGGTGTATGTGTGCATGCGAGAATGTGTGTGGCATGCGCCGCGCCAATGGTGCTTATGCATATCAATGTTAAGATACTTTCCGCGGTGCGATCTCGGCCTCTTACACAAGTTTCGTTTCATGTGCATTATTTTGCATCATATTTTGACATTACTTCTCTTGAAATACATCATGTAGCGTGAAAAATAGCTCGATCAATCATCTGAGTAAAACGTTTCGATTGTGAGAACTGCAACATCAAAACTAATGTCCACTCGCACTAGCTGTCATACATATATCGATGTCATGCTATCGTTGGTGTGATTCTCCCAGTGATCGGCCAACATTATCATCTACCTCAACATGTTATATCAATAAAATAACTTGATAAAGACTAGGCTTCACTCACTGTCGAATGACTGTTCCGCGTCGCCAGTCTTCACATCATCGGGCCTGGTCGGTCAATAATGTTGCCAGAAGTCGTCGGCCGTGTGTCACTGTATCTTCACCGGGGGCAGACACCTGAGAAAAAAACAATAAAACAGCGTTACAATGTGCACTGTGTCTAACAAAATTGAAACCAGCAGGCTCAATTCTTACATATGCCCACATTCCTTCACCCCACTGTCGTCAAAGGCGCAAATCCCACAGCGATGCGGTCGAGATTACACTAAAGAAACTGGCATCTGTCGCCAGCATTCGGCTGCGCGGCACAGTAATGGCGGCAAACCGGAAGACGCGCTACAACAATACCGTGTCGTCATGACAATACGGCAGACGCGCCATTTACGTTCCTGGCGACGTCAGATTTCAAGATGGCGACGACTTTGATATAGGCAAACTGGTGAGGGGGGGGGGCGCTTTCTTCCACTTTCTACTTCGTTCTTTCAATGTTTTTCTTGCGCTAGCCTATTTCTCAATACGGTACACACATAGGACTACAGTTGTATTATGGTACAACGGCCTGTGCGACATTCGGGTACTTTTATTGCACGATGCAAGTCAATGTTCGTGGCGTATAACACCGATTAGATTCAACAATGTCATACTCTCTCCATTGATTTTTAGACGAAATATATCAGGCCTGTTGCGTCCGCGCGTATTAAAACCACTACACTACCCTACCCGCGCCTCTCGTAATGAAGTTTCAAACGTAGGGGCAATTGAGGTTGGCTTGTATTCTACGCAAGTGCCTAATTCTTGTCGGAAATGGAACAGAATATTCATATTCTTGTTCTCATTCACAGTACACTGTATATGATATGTATATTCCCCTCTTCGATGAGTTGTCTCAATGTCTCAAGCAGCGTTCCACCTATGTCTAGGCAAATAGAAGTCTGGACAGTATCTAATTTAACATTCGTACTGCTGAGCTTCAAACTACTACACTCAACGACAGAAGTTCCCTTCATTGTGCTGGCAATCTACTCTCTGCGATCTGGAACTCTAAAACGTGTTAACGGCGACGCCACGAGGGCTGTATGCAGGCTGCGCAAAGATGTATCTGAAGCATTATATGCCATTCCAAGCGATAGAAGACGTTCGTTCGCATACAGATTTACTCTGTAGTGTAATACTCTATGTAGGATGTACACTGTGTGTAGCTAGCTCGACATCAATGATTATATGATGCGACCATTGCTTGTTAGTTGCTTTGTGGTTTCGTTTTCATATTGAACTTGCGACATGTCTGCTCCTTGGTTTCAGGTCTTCCTATTTGAGTCCGTAGTGTGAGCGACACAGAGCCTCTGAGAATGCGACGCGCGAGTAGTGGTGAACCCTACGCATGTCTAGTATATAATGTCGTAGTTGTCGGGTAGTTTGGAACAACCTTTGTTTTCTCGTATGGCTCTTCGCCATCAATGTTATGTCAAGCTTTTGGCGTTACCTGTTTGTCGGCATAGCGCTCAAGACATGGCCAAAGAGCTGGCCTGTTGGCACTGATCACTGTAGCATATGCTATTGTTTCCAAGGCAATATACCAACACATGCATTCGATCTCCGTCACTACCTAGATAGGAATGTGCGTGCCGAGAAACGTGTGACTGCAGTAAATATTGGTCTCAACACATCGAATGATCTCTACACTTGTCTTAGAAGGAAGACATGTCAAATGCGTACCCTTGAGTTACACTATTGCAAAGAATGAGGCACTTGTGTAGGTTGGCTTTGCATGCTGATTCCTAAGTATGCTGTTTCCAGTCGAGATGAATGCGTTGTGCTGGCTGTCATGACGGTCAAAGAATCATCAACTCAACTGTATTGAGTGGGTGTATGTGTGCATGCGAGAATGTGTGTGGCATGCGCCGCGCCAATGGTGCTTATGCATATCAATGTTAAGATACTTTCCACGGTGCGATCTCGGCCTCTTACACAAGTTTCGTTTCATGTGCATTATTTTGCATCATATTTTGACATTACTTCTCTTGAAATACATCATATAGCGTGAAAAATAGCTCGATCAATCATCTGAGTAAAACGTTTCGATTGTGAGAACTGCAACATCAAAACTAATGTCCACTCGCACTAGCTGTCATACATATATCGATGTCATGCTATCGTTGGTGTGATTCTCCCAGTGATCGGCCCACATTATCATCTACCTCAACATGTTATATAAATAAAATAACTTGATAAAGACTAGGATTCACCCACTGTCGAATGACTGTTCCGCGTCGCCAGTCTTCACATCATCGGGCCTGGTCGGTCAGTAATGCTGCCAGAAGTCGTCGGCCATGTGTCGCTGTATCTTCACCGGGGGCAGACACCTGAGAAAAAAACAATAAAACAGCGTTACAATGTGCACGGTGTCTAACAAAATTGAAACCAGCAGGCTCAATTCTTACATATGCCCACATTCCTTCACCCCACTGGCGTCAAAGACGCAAATCCCACCGCGATGCGGTCGAGATTACACTAAAGAAACTGGCATCTGTCGCCAGCATTCGGCTGCGCGGCACAGTAATGGCGGCAAACCGGAAGACGCTCCACAACAATACCGTGTCGTCACGACAACACGGCAGACGCGCCATTTACGTTCCTGGCGACGTCAGATTTCAAGATGGCGACGACTTTGATATAGGCAAACTGGTGAGGGAGGGGGGGCGCTTTCTTCCACTTTCTACTTCGTTCTTTCAATGTTTTTCTTGCGCTAGCCTATTTCTCAATACGGTACACACATAGGACTACAGTTGTATTATGGTACAACGGCCTGTGCGACATTCGGGTACTTTTTATGCACGATGCAAGTCAATGTGCGTGGCGTATAACACCGATTAGATTCAACAATGTCATACTCTCTCCATTGATTTTTAGACGAAATATATCAGGCCTGTTGCGTCCGCGCGTATTAAAACCACTACACTACCCTACCCGCGCCTCTCGTAATGAAGTTTCAAACGTAGGGGCAATTGAGGTTGGCTTGTATTCTACGCAAGTGCCTAATTCTTGTCGGAAATGGAACAGAATATTCATATTCTTGTTCTCATTCACAGTACACTGTATATGATATGTATATTCCCCTCTTCGATGAGTTGTCTCAATGTCTCAAGCAGCGTTCCACCTATGTCTAGGCAAATAGAAGTCTGGACAGTATCTAATTTAACATTCGTACTGCTGAGCTTCAAACTACTACACTCAACGACAGAAGTTCCCTTCATTGTGCTGGCAATCTACTCTCTGCGATCTGGAACTCTAAAACGTGTTAACGGCGACGCCACGAGGGCTGTATGCAGGCTGCGCAAAGATGTATCTGAAGCATTATATGCCATTCCAAGCGATAGAAGACGTTCGTTCGCATACAGATTTACTCTGTAGTGTAATACTCTATGTAGGATGTACACTGTGTGTAGCTAGCTCGACATCAATGATTATATGATGCGACCATTGCTTGTTAGTTGCTTTGTGGTTTCGTTTTCATATTGAACTTGCGACATGTCTGCTCCTTGGTTTCAGGTCTTCCTATTTGAGTCCGTAGTGTGAGCGACACAGAGCCTCTGAGAATGCGACGCGCGAGTAGTGGTGAACCCTACGCATGTCTACTATATAATGTCGTAGTTGTCGGGTAGTTTGGAACAACCTTTGTTTCCTCGTATGGCTCTTCGCCATCAATGTTATGTCTAGCTTTTGGCGTTACCTGTTTGTCGGCATAGCGCTCAAGACATGGCCAAAGAGCTGGCCTGTTGGCACTGATCACTGTAGCATATGCTATTGTTTCCAAGGCAATATACCAACATATGCATTCGATCTCCGTCACTACCTAGATAGGAATCTGCGTGCCGAGAAACGTGTGACTGCAGTAAATAGTGGTCTCAAAACATCGAATGATCTCTACACTTGTCTTAGAAGGAAGACATGTCAAATGCGTACCCTTGAGTTACACTATTGCAAAGAATGAGGCACTTGTGTAGGTTGGCTTTGCATGCTGATTCCTAAGTATGCTGTTTCCAGTCGAGATGAATGCGTTGTGCTGGCTGTCATGACGGTCAAAGAATCATCAACTCTACTGTATTGAGTGGGTGTATGTGTGCATGCGAGAATGTGTGTGGCATGCGCCGCGCCAATGGTGCTTATGCATATCAATGTTAAGATACTTTCCGCGGTGCGATCTCGGCCTCTTACACAAGTTTCGTTTCATGTGCATTATTTTGCATCATATTTTGACATTACTTCTCTTGAAATACATCATGTAGCGTGAAAAATAGCTCGATCAATCATCTGAGTAAAACGTTTCGATTGTGAGAACTGCAACATCAAAACTAATGTCCACTCGCACTAGCTGTCATACATATATCGATGTCATGCTATCGTTGGTGTGATTCTCCCAGTGATCGGCCAACATTATCATCTACCTCAACATGTTATATCAATAAAATAACTTGATAAAGACTAGGCTTCACTCACTGTCGAATGACTGTTCCGCGTCGCCAGTCTTCACATCATCGGGCCTGGTCGGTCAATAATGTTGCCAGAAGTCGTCGGCCGTGTGTCACTGTATCTTCACCGGGGGCAGACACCTGAGAAAAAAACAATAAAACAGCGTTACAATGTGCACTGTGTCTAACAAAATTGAAACCAGCAGGCTCAATTCTTACATATGCCCACATTCCTTCACCCCACTGTCGTCAAAGGCGCAAATCCCACAGCGATGCGGTCGAGATTACACTAAAGAAACTGGCATCTGTCGCCAGCATTCGGCTGCGCGGCACAGTAATGGCGGCAAACCGGAAGACGCGCTACAACAATACCGTGTCGTCATGACAATACGGCAGACGCGCCATTTACGTTCCTGGCGACGTCAGATTTCAAGATGGCGACGACTTTGATATAGGCAAACTGGTGAGGGGGGGGGCGCTTTCTTCCACTTTCTACTTCGTTCTTTCAATGTTTTTCTTGCGCTAGCCTATTTCTCAATACGGTACACACATAGGACTACAGTTGTATTATGGTACAACGGCCTGTGCGACATTCGGGTACTTTTATTGCACGATGCAAGTCAATGTTCGTGGCGTATAACACCGATTAGATTCAACAATGTCATACTCTCTCCATTGATTTTTAGACGAAATATATCAGGCCTGTTGCGTCCGCGCGTATTAAAACCACTACACTACCCTACCCGCGCCTCTCGTAATGAAGTTTCAAACGTAGGGGCAATTGAGGTTGGCTTGTATTCTACGCAAGTGCCTAATTCTTGTCGGAAATGGAACAGAATATTCATATTCTTGTTCTCATTCACAGTACACTGTATATGATATGTATATTCCCCTCTTCGATGAGTTGTCTCAATGTCTCAAGCAGCGTTCCACCTATGTCTAGGCAAATAGAAGTCTGGACAGTATCTAATTTAACATTCGTACTGCTGAGCTTCAAACTACTACACTCAACGACAGAAGTTCCCTTCATTGTGCTGGCAATCTACTCTCTGCGATCTGGAACTCTAAAACGTGTTAACGGCGACGCCACGAGGGCTGTATGCAGGCTGCGCAAAGATGTATCTGAAGCATTATATGCCATTCCAAGCGATAGAAGACGTTCGTTCGCATACAGATTTACTCTGTAGTGTAATACTCTATGTAGGATGTACACTGTGTGTAGCTAGCTCGACATCAATGATTATATGATGCGACCATTGCTTGTTAGTTGCTTTGTGGTTTCGTTTTCATATTGAACTTGCGACATGTCTGCTCCTTGGTTTCAGGTCTTCCTATTTGAGTCCGTAGTGTGAGCGACACAGAGCCTCTGAGAATGCGACGCGCGAGTAGTGGTGAACCCTACGCATGTCTAGTATATAATGTCGTAGTTGTCGGGTAGTTTGGAACAACCTTTGTTTTCTCGTATGGCTCTTCGCCATCAATGTTATGTCAAGCTTTTGGCGTTACCTGTTTGTCGGCATAGCGCTCAAGACATGGCCAAAGAGCTGGCCTGTTGGCACTGATCACTGTAGCATATGCTATTGTTTCCAAGGCAATATACCATAATATGCATTCGATCTCCGTCACTACCTAGATAGGAATCTGCGTGCCGAGAAACGTGTGACTGCAGTAAATATTGGTCTCAAAACATCGAATGATCTCTACACTTGTCTTAGAAGGAAGACATGTCAAATGCGTACCATTGAGTTACACTATTGCAAAGAATGAGGCACTTGTGTAGGTTGGCTTTGCATGCTGATTCCTAAGTATGCTGTTTCCAGTCGAGATGAATGCGTTGTGCTCGCTGTCATGACGGTCAAAGAATCATCAACTCAACTGTATTGAGTGGGTGTAAGTGTGCATGCGAGAATGTGTGTGGCATGCGCCGCGCCAATGGTGCTTATGCATATCAATGTTAAGATACTTTCCGCGGTGCGATCTCGGCCTCTTACACAAGTTTCGTTTCATGTGCATTATTTTGCATCATATTTTGACATTACTTCTCTTGAAATACATTATATAGCGTGAAAAATAGTTCGATCAATCATCTGAGTAAAACGTTTCGATTGTGAGAACTGCAACATCAAAACTAATGTCCACTCGCACTAGCTGTCATACATATATCGATGTCATGCTATCGTTGGTGTGATTCTCCCAGTGATCGGCCCACATTATCATCTACCTCAACATGTTATATAAATAAAATAACTTGATAAAGACTAGGCTTCACCCACTGTCGAATGACTGTTCCGCGTCGCCAGTCTTCACATCATCGGGCCTGGTCGGTCAGTAATGCTGCCAGAAGTCGTCGGCCATGTGTCGCTGTATCTTCACCGGGGGCAGACACCTGAGAAAAAAAACAATAAAACAGCGTTACAATGTGCACGGTGTCTAACAAAATTGAAACCAGCAGGCTCAATTCTTACATATGCCCACATTCCTTCACCCCACTGGCGTCAAAGACGCAAATCCCACCGCGATGCGGTCGAGATTACACTAAAGAAACTGGCATCTGTCGCCAGCATTCGGCTGCGCGGCACAGTAATGGCGGCAAACCGGAAGACGCGCCACAACAATACCGTGTCGTCACGACAATACGGCAGACGCGCCATTTACGTTCCTGGCGACGTCAGATTTCAAGATGGCGACGACTTTGATATAGGCAAACTGGTGAGGGGGGGCGCTTTCTTCCACTTTCTACTTCGTTCTTTCAATGTTTTTCTTGCGCTAGCCTATTTCTCAATACGGTACACACATAGGACTACAGTCGTATTATGGTACAACGGCCTGTGCGACATTCGGGTACTTTTATTGCACGATGCAAGTCAATGTTCGTGGCGTATAACACCGATTAGATTCAACAATGTCATACTCTGTCCATTGATTTTTAGACGAAATATATCAGGCCTGTTGCGTCCGCGCGTATTAAAACCACTACACTACCCTACCCGCGCCTCTCGTAATGAAGTTTCAAACGTAGGGGCAATTGAGGTTGGCTTGTATTCTACGCAAGTGCCTAATTCTTGTCGGAAATGGAACAGAATATTCATATTCTTGTTCTCATTCACAGTACACTGTATATGATATGTATATTCCCCTCTTCGATGAGTTGTCTCAATGTCTCAAGCAGCGTTCCACCTATGTCTAGGCAAATAGAAGTCTGGACAGTATATAATTTAACATTCGTACTGCTGAGCTTCAAACTACTACACTCAACGACAGAAGTTCCCTTCATTGTGCTGGCAATCTACTCTCTGCGATCTGGAACTCTAAAACGTGTTAACGGCGACGCCACGAGGGCTGTATGCAGGCTGCGCAAAGATGTATCTGAAGCATTATATGCCATTCCAAGCGATAGAAGACGTTCGTTCGCATACAGATTTACTCTGTAGTGTAATACTCTATCTAGGATGTACACTGTGTGTAGCTAGCTCGACATCAATGATTATATGATGCGACCATTGCTTGTTAGTTGCTTTGTGGTTTCGTTTTCATATTGAACTTGCGACATGACATGTCTGCTCCTTGGTTTCAGGTCTTCCTATTTGAGTCCGTAGTGTGAGCGACACAGAGCCTCTGAGAATGCGACGCGAGTAGTGGTGAACCCTACGCATGTCTAGTATATAATGTCGTAGTTGTCGGGTAGTTTGGAACAACCTTTGTTTTCTCGTATGGCTCTTCGCCATCAATGTTATGTCAAGCTTTTGGCGTTACCTGTTTGTCGGCATAGCGCTCAAGACATGGCCAAAGAGCTGGCCTGTTGGCACTGATCACTGTAGCATATGCTATTGTTTCCAAGGCAATATACCAACATATGCATTCGATCTCCGTCACTACCTAGATAGGAATGTGCGTGCCGAGAAACGTGTGACTGCAGTAAATATTGGTCTCAAAACATCGAATGATCTCTACACTTGTCTTAGAAGGAAGACATGTCAAATGCGTACCCTTGAGTTACACTATTGCAAAGAATGAGGCACTTGTGTAGGTTGGCTTTGCATGCTGATTCCTAAGTATGCTGTTTCCAGTCGAGATGAATGCGTTGTGCTGGCTGTCATGACGGTCAAAGAATCATCAACTCAACTGTATTGAGTGGGTGTATGTGTGCATGCGAGAATGTGTGTGGCATGCGCCGCGCCAATGGTGCTTATGCATATCAATGTTAAGATACTTTCCGCGGTGCGATCTCGGCCTCTTACACAAGTTTCGTTTCATGTGCATTATTTTGCATCATATTTTGACATTACTTCTCTTGAAATACATCATATAGCGTGAAAAATAGCTCGATCAATCATCTGAGTAAAACGTTTCGATTGTGAGAACTGCAACATCAAAACTAATGTCCACTCGCACTAGCTGTCATACATATATCGATGTCATGCTATCGTTGGTGTGATTCTCCCAGTGATCGGCCCACATTATCATCTACCTCAACATGTTATATAAATAAAATAACTTGATAAAGACTAGGATTCACCCACTGTCGAATGACTGTTCCGCGTCGCCAGTCTTCACATCATCGGGCCTGGTCGGTCAGTAATGCTGCCAGAAGTCGTCGGCCATGTGTCGCTGTATCTTCACCGGGGGCAGACACCTGAGAAAAAAACAATAAAACAGCGTTACAATGTGCACGGTGTCTAACAAAATTGAAACCAGCAGGCTCAATTCTTACATATGCCCACATTCCTTCACCCCACTGGCGTCAAAGACGCAAATCCCACCGCGATGCGGTCGAGATTACACTAAAGAAACTGGCATCTGTCGCCAGCATTCGGCTGCGCGGCACAGTAATGGCGGCAAACCGGAAGACGCTCCACAACAATACCGTGTCGTCACGACAACACGGCAGACGCGCCATTTACGTTCCTGGCGACGTCAGATTTCAAGATGGCGACGACTTTGATATAGGCAAACTGGTGAGGGAGGGGGGGCGCTTTCTTCCACTTTCTACTTCGTTCTTTCAATGTTTTTCTTGCGCTAGCCTATTTCTCAATACGGTACACACATAGGACTACAGTTGTATTATGGTACAACGGCCTGTGCGACATTCGGGTACTTTTTATGCACGATGCAAGTCAATGTGCGTGGCGTATAACACCGATTAGATTCAACAATGTCATACTCTCTCCATTGATTTTTAGACGAAATATATCAGGCCTGTTGCGTCCGCGCGTATTAAAACCACTACACTACCCTACCCGCGCCTCTCGTAATGAAGTTTCAAACGTAGGGGCAATTGAGGTTGGCTTGTATTCTACGCAAGTGCCTAATTCTTGTCGGAAATGGAACAGAATATTCATATTCTTGTTCTCATTCACAGTACACTGTATATGATATGTATATTCCCCTCTTCGATGAGTTGTCTCAATGTCTCAAGCAGCGTTCCACCTATGTCTAGGCAAATAGAAGTCTGGACAGTATCTAATTTAACATTCGTACTGCTGAGCTTCAAACTACTACACTCAACGACAGAAGTTCCCTTCATTGTGCTGGCAATCTACTCTCTGCGATCTGGAACTCTAAAACGTGTTAACGGCGACGCCACGAGGGCTGTATGCAGGCTGCGCAAAGATGTATCTGAAGCATTATATGCCATTCCAAGCGATAGAAGACGTTCGTTCGCATACAGATTTACTCTGTAGTGTAATACTCTATGTAGGATGTACACTGTGTGTAGCTAGCTCGACATCAATGATTATATGATGCGACCATTGCTTGTTAGTTGCTTTGTGGTTTCGTTTTCATATTGAACTTGCGACATGTCTGCTCCTTGGTTTCAGGTCTTCCTATTTGAGTCCGTAGTGTGAGCGACACAGAGCCTCTGAGAATGCGACGCGCGAGTAGTGGTGAACCCTACGCATGTCTACTATATAATGTCGTAGTTGTCGGGTAGTTTGGAACAACCTTTGTTTCCTCGTATGGCTCTTCGCCATCAATGTTATGTCTAGCTTTTGGCGTTACCTGTTTGTCGGCATAGCGCTCAAGACATGGCCAAAGAGCTGGCCTGTTGGCACTGATCACTGTAGCATATGCTATTGTTTCCAAGGCAATATACCAACATATGCATTCGATCTCCGTCACTACCTAGATAGGAATCTGCGTGCCGAGAAACGTGTGACTGCAGTAAATAGTGGTCTCAAAACATCGAATGATCTCTACACTTGTCTTAGAAGGAAGACATGTCAAATGCGTACCCTTGAGTTACACTATTGCAAAGAATGAGGCACTTGTGTAGGTTGGCTTTGCATGCTGATTCCTAAGTATGCTGTTTCCAGTCGAGATGAATGCGTTGTGCTGGCTGTCATGACGGTCAAAGAATCATCAACTCTACTGTATTGAGTGGGTGTATGTGTGCATGCGAGAATGTGTGTGGCATGCGCCGCGCCAATGGTGCTTATGCATATCAATGTTAAGATACTTTCCGCGGTGCGATCTCGGCCTCTTACACAAGTTTCGTTTCATGTGCATTATTTTGCATCATATTTTGACATTACTTCTCTTGAAATACATCATGTAGCGTGAAAAATAGCTCGATCAATCATCTGAGTAAAACGTTTCGATTGTGAGAACTGCAACATCAAAACTAATGTCCACTCGCACTAGCTGTCATACATATATCGATGTCATGCTATCGTTGGTGTGATTCTCCCAGTGATCGGCCAACATTATCATCTACCTCAACATGTTATATCAATAAAATAACTTGATAAAGACTAGGCTTCACTCACTGTCGAATGACTGTTCCGCGTCGCCAGTCTTCACATCATCGGGCCTGGTCGGTCAATAATGTTGCCAGAAGTCGTCGGCCGTGTGTCACTGTATCTTCACCGGGGGCAGACACCTGAGAAAAAAACAATAAAACAGCGTTACAATGTGCACTGTGTCTAACAAAATTGAAACCAGCAGGCTCAATTCTTACATATGCCCACATTCCTTCACCCCACTGTCGTCAAAGGCGCAAATCCCACAGCGATGCGGTCGAGATTACACTAAAGAAACTGGCATCTGTCGCCAGCATTCGGCTGCGCGGCACAGTAATGGCGGCAAACCGGAAGACGCGCTACAACAATACCGTGTCGTCATGACAATACGGCAGACGCGCCATTTACGTTCCTGGCGACGTCAGATTTCAAGATGGCGACGACTTTGATATAGGCAAACTGGTGAGGGGGGGGGGCGCTTTCTTCCACTTTCTACTTCGTTCTTTCAATGTTTTTCTTGCGCTAGCCTATTTCTCAATACGGTACACACATAGGACTACAGTTGTATTATGGTACAACGGCCTGTGCGACATTCGGGTACTTTTATTGCACGATGCAAGTCAATGTTCGTGGCGTATAACACCGATTAGATTCAACAATGTCATACTCTCTCCATTGATTTTTAGACGAAATATATCAGGCCTGTTGCGTCCGCGCGTATTAAAACCACTACACTACCCTACCCGCGCCTCTCGTAATGAAGTTTCAAACGTAGGGGCAATTGAGGTTGGCTTGTATTCTACGCAAGTGCCTAATTCTTGTCGGAAATGGAACAGAATATTCATATTCTTGTTCTCATTCACAGTACACTGTATATGATATGTATATTCCCCTCTTCGATGAGTTGTCTCAATGTCTCAAGCAGCGTTCCACCTATGTCTAGGCAAATAGAAGTCTGGACAGTATCTAATTTAACATTCGTACTGCTGAGCTTCAAACTACTACACTCAACGACAGAAGTTCCCTTCATTGTGCTGGCAATCTACTCTCTGCGATCTGGAACTCTAAAACGTGTTAACGGCGACGCCACGAGGGCTGTATGCAGGCTGCGCAAAGATGTATCTGAAGCATTATATGCCATTCCAAGCGATAGAAGACGTTCGTTCGCATACAGATTTACTCTGTAGTGTAATACTCTATGTAGGATGTACACTGTGTGTAGCTAGCTCGACATCAATGATTATATGATGCGACCATTGCTTGTTAGTTGCTTTGTGGTTTCGTTTTCATATTGAACTTGCGACATGTCTGCTCCTTGGTTTCAGGTCTTCCTATTTGAGTCCGTAGTGTGAGCGACACAGAGCCTCTGAGAATGCGACGCGCGAGTAGTGGTGAACCCTACGCATGTCTAGTATATAATGTCGTAGTTGTCGGGTAGTTTGGAACAACCTTTGTTTTCTCGTATGGCTCTTCGCCATCAATGTTATGTCAAGCTTTTGGCGTTACCTGTTTGTCGGCATAGCGCTCAAGACATGGCCAAAGAGCTGGCCTGTTGGCACTGATCACTGTAGCATATGCTATTGTTTCCAAGGCAATATACCAACACATGCATTCGATCTCCGTCACTACCTAGATAGGAATGTGCGTGCCGAGAAACGTGTGACTGCAGTAAATATTGGTCTCAACACATCGAATGATCTCTACACTTGTCTTAGAAGGAAGACATGTCAAATGCGTACCCTTGAGTTACACTATTGCAAAGAATGAGGCACTTGTGTAGGTTGGCTTTGCATGCTGATTCCTAAGTATGCTGTTTCCAGTCGAGATGAATGCGTTGTGCTGGCTGTCATGACGGTCAAAGAATCATCAACTCAACTGTATTGAGTGGGTGTATGTGTGCATGCGAGAATGTGTGTGGCATGCGCCGCGCCAATGGTGCTTATGCATATCAATGTTAAGATACTTTCCACGGTGCGATCTCGGCCTCTTACACAAGTTTCGTTTCATGTGCATTATTTTGCATCATATTTTGACATTACTTCTCTTGAAATACATCATATAGCGTGAAAAATAGCTCGATCAATCATCTGAGTAAAACGTTTCGATTGTGAGAACTGCAACATCAAAACTAATGTCCACTCGCACTAGCTGTCATACATATATCGATGTCATGCTATCGTTGGTGTGATTCTCCCAGTGATCGGCCCACATTATCATCTACCTCAACATGTTATATAAATAAAATAACTTGATAAAGACTAGGATTCACCCACTGTCGAATGACTGTTCCGCGTCGCCAGTCTTCACATCATCGGGCCTGGTCGGTCAGTAATGCTGCCAGAAGTCGTCGGCCATGTGTCGCTGTATCTTCACCGGGGGCAGACACCTGAGAAAAAAACAATAAAACAGCGTTACAATGTGCACGGTGTCTAACAAAATTGAAACCAGCAGGCTCAATTCTTACATATGCCCACATTCCTTCACCCCACTGGCGTCAAAGACGCAAATCCCACCGCGATGCGGTCGAGATTACACTAAAGAAACTGGCATCTGTCGCCAGCATTCGGCTGCGCGGCACAGTAATGGCGGCAAACCGGAAGACGCTCCACAACAATACCGTGTCGTCACGACAACACGGCAGACGCGCCATTTACGTTCCTGGCGACGTCAGATTTCAAGATGGCGACGACTTTGATATAGGCAAACTGGTGAGGGAGGGGGGGCGCTTTCTTCCACTTTCTACTTCGTTCTTTCAATGTTTTTCTTGCGCTAGCCTATTTCTCAATACGGTACACACATAGGACTACAGTTGTATTATGGTACAACGGCCTGTGCGACATTCGGGTACTTTTTATGCACGATGCAAGTCAATGTGCGTGGCGTATAACACCGATTAGATTCAACAATGTCATACTCTCTCCATTGATTTTTAGACGAAATATATCAGGCCTGTTGCGTCCGCGCGTATTAAAACCACTACACTACCCTACCCGCGCCTCTCGTAATGAAGTTTCAAACGTAGGGGCAATTGAGGTTGGCTTGTATTCTACGCAAGTGCCTAATTCTTGTCGGAAATGGAACAGAATATTCATATTCTTGTTCTCATTCACAGTACACTGTATATGATATGTATATTCCCCTCTTCGATGAGTTGTCTCAATGTCTCAAGCAGCGTTCCACCTATGTCTAGGCAAATAGAAGTCTGGACAGTATCTAATTTAACATTCGTACTGCTGAGCTTCAAACTACTACACTCAACGACAGAAGTTCCCTTCATTGTGCTGGCAATCTACTCTCTGCGATCTGGAACTCTAAAACGTGTTAACGGCGACGCCACGAGGGCTGTATGCAGGCTGCGCAAAGATGTATCTGAAGCATTATATGCCATTCCAAGCGATAGAAGACGTTCGTTCGCATACAGATTTACTCTGTAGTGTAATACTCTATGTAGGATGTACACTGTGTGTAGCTAGCTCGACATCAATGATTATATGATGCGACCATTGCTTGTTAGTTGCTTTGTGGTTTCGTTTTCATATTGAACTTGCGACATGTCTGCTCCTTGGTTTCAGGTCTTCCTATTTGAGTCCGTAGTGTGAGCGACACAGAGCCTCTGAGAATGCGACGCGCGAGTAGTGGTGAACCCTACGCATGTCTACTATATAATGTCGTAGTTGTCGGGTAGTTTGGAACAACCTTTGTTTCCTCGTATGGCTCTTCGCCATCAATGTTATGTCTAGCTTTTGGCGTTACCTGTTTGTCGGCATAGCGCTCAAGACATGGCCAAAGAGCTGGCCTGTTGGCACTGATCACTGTAGCATATGCTATTGTTTCCAAGGCAATATACCAACATATGCATTCGATCTCCGTCACTACCTAGATAGGAATCTGCGTGCCGAGAAACGTGTGACTGCAGTAAATAGTGGTCTCAAAACATCGAATGATCTCTACACTTGTCTTAGAAGGAAGACATGTCAAATGCGTACCCTTGAGTTACACTATTGCAAAGAATGAGGCACTTGTGTAGGTTGGCTTTGCATGCTGATTCCTAAGTATGCTGTTTCCAGTCGAGATGAATGCGTTGTGCTGGCTGTCATGACGGTCAAAGAATCATCAACTCTACTGTATTGAGTGGGTGTATGTGTGCATGCGAGAATGTGTGTGGCATGCGCCGCGCCAATGGTGCTTATGCATATCAATGTTAAGATACTTTCCGCGGTGCGATCTCGGCCTCTTACACAAGTTTCGTTTCATGTGCATTATTTTGCATCATATTTTGACATTACTTCTCTTGAAATACATCATGTAGCGTGAAAAATAGCTCGATCAATCATCTGAGTAAAACGTTTCGATTGTGAGAACTGCAACATCAAAACTAATGTCCACTCGCACTAGCTGTCATACATATATCGATGTCATGCTATCGTTGGTGTGATTCTCCCAGTGATCGGCCAACATTATCATCTACCTCAACATGTTATATCAATAAAATAACTTGATAAAGACTAGGCTTCACCCACTGTCGAATGACTGTTCCGCGTCGCCAGTCTTCACATCATCGGGCCTGGTCGGTCAGTAATGCTGCCAGAAGTCGTCGGCCATGTGTCGCTGTATCTTCACCGGGGGCAGACACCTGAGAAAAAAACAATAAAACAGCGTTACAATGTGCACGGTGTCTAACAAAATTGAAACCAGCAGGCTCAATTCTTACATATGCCCACATTCCTTCACACCACTGGCGTCAAAGACGCAAATCCCACCGCGATGCGGTCGAGATTACACTAAAGAAACTGGCATCTGTCGCCAGCATTCGGCTGCGCGGCACAGTAATGGCGGCAAACCGGAAGACGCGCCACAACAATACCGTGTCGTCACGACAACACGGCAGACGCGCCATTTACGTTCCTGGCGACGTCAGATTTCAAGATGACGACGACTTTGATATAGGCAAACTGGTGGGGGGGGGGCGCTTTCTTCCACTTTCTACTTCGTTCTTTCAATGTTTTTCTTGCGCTAGCCTATTTCTCAATACGGTACACACATAGGACTACAGTTGTATTATGGTACAACGGCCTGTGCGACATTCGGGTACTTTTTATGCACGATGCAAGTCAATGTGCGTGGCGTATAACACCGATTAGATTCAACAATGTCATACTCTCTCCATTGATTTTTAGACGAAATATATCTGGCCTGTTGCGTCCGCGCGTATTAAAACCACTACACTACCCTACCCGCGCCTCTCGTAATGAAGTTTCAAACGTAGGGGCAATTGAGGTTGGCTTGTATTCTACGCAAGTGCCTAATTCTTGTCGGAAATGGAACAGAATATTCATATTCTTGGTCTCATTCACAGTACACTGTATATGATATGTATATACCACTCTTCGATGAGTTGTCTCAATGTCTCAAGCGGCTTTCCACCTATGTCTAGGCAAATAGAAGTCTGGACAGTATCTAATTTAACATTCGTACTGCTGAGCTTCAAACTACTACACTCAACGACAGAAGTTCCCTTCATTGTGTTGGCAATCTACTCTCTGCGATCTGGAACTCTAAAACGTGTTAACGGCGACGCCACGAGGGCTGTATGCAGGCTGCGCAAAGATGTATCTGAAGCATTATATGCCATTCCAAGCGATAGAAGACGTTCGTTCGCATACAGATTTACTCTGTAGTGTAATACTCTATCTAGGATGTACACTGTGTGTAGCTAGCTCGACATCAATGATTATATGATGCGACCATTGCTTGTTAGTTGCTTTGTGCTTTCGTTTTCATATTGAACTTGCGACATGTCTGCTCCTTGGTTTCAGGTCTTCCTATTTGAGTCCGTAGTGTGAGCGACACAGAGCCTCTGAGAATGCGACGCGCGAGTAGTGGTGAACCCTACGCATGTCTAGTATATAATGTCGTAGTTGTCGGGTAGTTTGGAACAACCTTTGTTTTCTCGTATGGCTCTTCGCCATCAATGTTATGTCTAGCTTTTGGCGTTACCTGTTTGTCGGCATAGCGCTCAAGACATGGCCAAAGAGCTGGCCTGTTGGCACTGATCACTGTAGCATATGCTATTGTTTCCAAGGCAATATACCAACATATGCATTCGATCTCCGTCACTACCTAGATAGGAATGTGCGTGCCGAGAAACGTGTGACTGCAGTAAATATTGGTCTCAAAACATCGAATGATCTCTACACTTGTCTTAGAAGGAAGACATGTCAAATGCGTACCCTTGAGTTACACTATTGCAAAGAATGAGGCACTTGTGTAGGTTGGCTTTGCATGCTGATTCCTAAGTATGCTGTTTCCAGTCGAGATGAATGCGTTGTGCTGGCTGTCATGACGGTCAAAGAATCATCAACTCAACTGTATTGAGTGGGTGTATGTGTGCATGCGAGAATGTGTGTGGCATGCGCCGCGCCAATGCTGCTTATGCATATCAATGTTAAGATACTTTCCGCGGTGCGATCTCGGCCTCTTACACAAGTTTCGTTTCATGTGCATTATTTTGCATCATATTTTGACATTACTTCTCTTGAAATACATCATATAGCGTGAAAAATAGCTCGATCAATCATCTGAGTAAAACGTTTCGATTGTGAGAACTGCAACATCAAAACTAATGTCCACTCGCACTAGCTGTGATACATATATCGATGTCGTGCTATCGTTGATATGATTCTCCCAGTGATCGGCCCACATTATCATCTACCTCAACATGTTATATAAATAAAATAACTTGATAAAGACTAGGCTTCACCCACTGTCGAATGACTGTTCCGCGTCGCCAGTCTTCACATCATCGGGCCTGGTCGGTCAGTAATGCTGCCAGAAGTCGTCGGCCATGTGTCGCTGTATCTTCACCGGGGGCAGACACCTGAGAAAAAAACAATAAAAGAGCGTTACAATGTGCACGGTGTCTAACAAAATTGAAACCAGCAGGCTCAATTCTTACATATGCCCACATTCCTTCACCCCACTGGCGTCAAAGACGCAAATCCCACCGCGATGCGGTCGAGATTACACTAAAGAAACTGGCATCTGTCGCCAGCATTCGGCTGCGCGGCACAGTAATGGCGGCAAACCGGAAGACGCGCCACAACAATACCGTGTCGTCACGACAATACGGCAGACGCGCCATTTACGTTCCTGGCGACGTCAGATTTCAAGATGGCGACGACTTTGATATAGGCAAACTGGTGAGGGGGGGCGCTTTCTTCCACTTTCTACTTCGTTCTTTCAATGTTTTTCTTGCGCTAGCCTATTTCTCAATACGGTACACACATAGGACTACAGTTGTATTATGGTACAACGGCCTGTGCGACATTCGGGTACTTTTTATGCACGATGCAAGTCAATGTGCGTGGCGTATAACACCGATTAGATTCAACAATGTCATACTCTCTCCATTGATTTTTAAACGAAATATATCTGGCCTGTTGCGTCCGCGCGTATTAAAACCACTACACTACCCTACCCGCGCCTCTCGTAATGAAGTTTCAAACGTAGGGGCAATTGAGGTTGGCTTGTATTCTACGCAAGTGCCTAATTCTTGTCGGAAATGGAACAGAATATTCATATTCTTGGTCTCATTCACAGTACACTGTATATGATATGTATATACCACTCTTCGATGAGTTGTCTCAATGTCTCAAGCGGCTTTCCACCTATGTCTAGGCAAATAGAAGTCTGGACAGTATCTAATTTAACATTCGTACTGCTGAGCTTCAAACTACTACACTCAACGACAGAAGTTCCCTTCATTGTGTTGGCAATCTACTCTCTGCGATCTGGAACTCTAAAACGTGTTAACGGCGACGCCACGAGGGCTGTATGCAGGCTGCGCAAAGATGTATCTGAAGCATTATATGCCATTCCAAGCGATAGAAGACGTTCGTTCGCATACAGATTTACTCTGTAGTGTAATACTCTATCTAGGATGTACACTGTGTGTAGCTAGCTCGACATCAATGATTATATGATGCGACCATTGCTTGTTAGTTGCTTTGTGCTTTCGTTTTCATATTGAACTTGCGACATGTCTGCTCCTTGGTTTCAGGTCTTCCTATTTGAGTCCGTAGTGTGAGCGACACAGAGCCTCTGAGAATGCGACGCGCGAGTAGTGGTGAACCCTACGCATGTCTAGTATATAATGTCGTAGTTGTCGGGTAGTTTGGAACAACCTTTGTTTTCTCGTATGGCTCTTCGCCATCAATGTTATGTCTAGCTTTTGGCGTTACCTGTTTGTCGGCATAGCGCTCAAGACATGGCCAAAGAGCTGGCCTGTTGGCACTGATCACTGTAGCATATGCTATTGTTTCCAAGGCAATATACCAACATATGCATTCGATCTCCGTCACTACCTAGATAGGAATGTGCGTGCCGAGAAACGTGTGACTGCAGTAAATATTGGTCTCAAAACATCGAATGATCTCTACACTTGTCTTAGAAGGAAGACATGTCAAATGCGTACCCTTGAGTTACACTATTGCAAAGAATGAGGCACTTGTGTAGGTTGGCTTTGCATGCTGATTCCTAAGTATGCTGTTTCCAGTCGAGATGAATGCGTTGTGCTGGCTGTCATGACGGTCAAAGAATCATCAACTCAACTGTATTGAGTGGGTGTATGTGTGCATGCGAGAATGTGTGTGGCATGCGCCGCGCCAATGCTGCTTATGCATATCAATGTTAAGATACTTTCCGCGGTGCGATCTCGGCCTCTTACACAAGTTTCGTTTCATGTGCATTATTTTGCATCATATTTTGACATTACTTCTCTTGAAATACATCATATAGCGTGAAAAATAGCTCGATCAATCATCTGAGTAAAACGTTTCGATTGTGAGAACTGCAACATCAAAACTAATGTCCACTCGCACTAGCTGTGATACATATATCGATGTCGTGCTATCGTTGATATGATTCTCCCAGTGATCGGCCCACATTATCATCTACCTCAACATGTTATATAAATAAAATAACTTGATAAAGACTAGGCTTCACCCACTGTCGAATGACTGTTCCGCGTCGCCAGTCTTCACATCATCGGGCCTGGTCGGTCAGTAATGCTGCCAGAAGTCGTCGGCCATGTGTCGCTGTATCTTCACCGGGGGCAGACACCTGAGAAAAAAACAATAAAAGAGCGTTACAATGTGCACGGTGTCTAACAAAATTGAAACCAGCAGGCTCAATTCTTACATATGCCCACATTCCTTCACCCCACTGGCGTCAAAGACGCAAATCCCACCGCGATGCGGTCGAGATTACACTAAAGAAACTGGCATCTGTCGCCAGCATTCGGCTGCGCGGCACAGTAATGGCGGCAAACCGGAAGACGCGCCACAACAATACCGTGTCGTCACGACAATACGGCAGACGCGCCATTTACGTTCCTGGCGACGTCAGATTTCAAGATGGCGACGACTTTGATATAGGCAAACTGGTGAGGGGGGGGGGCGCTTTCTTCCACTTTCTACTTCGTTCTTTCAATGTTTTTCTTGCGCTAGCCTATTTCTCAATACGGTACACACATAGGACTACAGTTGTATTATGGTACAACGGCCTGTGCGACATTCGGGTACTTTTTATGCACGATGCAAGTCAATGTGCGTGGCGTATAACACCGATTAGATTCAACAATGTCATACTCTCTCCATTGATTTTTAGACGAAATATATCTGGCCTGTTGCGTCCGCGCGTATTAAAACCACTACACTACCCTACCCGCGCCTCTCGTAATGAAGTTTCAAACGTAGGGGCAATTGAGGTTGGCTTGTATTCTACGCAAGTGCCTAATTCTTGTCGGAAATGGAACAGAATATTCATATTCTTGTTCTCATTCACAGTACACTGTATATGATATGTATATACCACTCTTCGATGAGTTGTCTCAATGTCTCAAGCGGCTTTCCACCTATGTCTAGGCAAATAGAAGTCTGGACAGTATCTAATTTAACATTCGTACTGCTGAGCTTCAAACTACTACACTCAACGACAGAAGTTCCCTTCATTGTGTTGGCAATCTACTCTCTGCGATCTGGAACTCTAAAACGTGTTAACGGCGACGCCACGAGGGCTGTATGCAGGCTGCGCAAAGATGTATCTGAAGCATTATATGCCATTCCAAGCGATAGAAGACGTTCGTTCGCATACAGATTTACTCTGTAGTGTAATACTCTATCTAGGATGTACACTGTGTGTAGCTAGCTCGACATCAATGATTATATGATGCGACCATTGCTTGTTAGTTGCTTTGTGCTTTCGTTTTCATATTGAACTTGCGACATGTCTGCTCCTTGGTTTCAGGTCTTCCTATTTGAGTCCGTAGTGTGAGCGACACAGAGCCTCTGAGAATGCGACGCGCGAGTAGTGGTGAACCCTACGCATGTCTAGTATATAATGTCGTAGTTGTCGGGTAGTTTGGAACAACCTTTGTTTTCTCGTATGGCTCTTCGCCATCAATGTTATGTCTAGCTTTTGGCGTTACCTGTTTGTCGGCATAGCGCTCAAGACATGGCCAAAGAGCTGGCCTGTTGGCACTGATCACTGTAGCATATGCTATTGTTTCCAAGGCAATATACCAACATATGCATTCGATCTCCGTCACTACCTAGATAGGAATGTGCGTGCCGAGAAACGTGTGACTGCAGTAAATATTGGTCTCAAAACATCGAATGATCTCTACACTTGTCTTAGAAGGAAGACATGTCAAATGCGTACCCTTGAGTTACACTATTGCAAAGAATGAGGCACTTGTGTAGGTTGGCTTTGCATGCTGATTCCTAAGTATGCTGTTTCCAGTCGAGATGAATGCGTTGTGCTGGCTGTCATGACGGTCAAAGAATCATCAACTCAACTGTATTGAGTGGGTGTATGTGTGCATGCGAGAATGTGTGTGGCATGCGCCGCGCCAATGCTGCTTATGCATATCAATGTTAAGATACTTTCCGCGGTGCGATCTCGGCCTCTTACACAAGTTTCGTTTCATGTGCATTATTTTGCATCATATTTTGACATTACTTCTCTTGAAATACATCATATAGCGTGAAAAATAGCTCGATCAATCATCTGAGTAAAACGTTTCGATTGTGAGAACTGCAACATCAAAACTAATGTCCACTCGCACTAGCTGTGATACATATATCGATGTCGTGCTATCGTTGATATGATTCTCCCAGTGATCGGCCCACATTATCATCTACCTCAACATGTTATATAAATAAAATAACTTGATAAAGACTAGGCTTCACCCACTGTCGAATGACTGTTCCGCGTCGCCAGTCTTCACATCATCGGGCCTGGTCGGTCAGTAATGCTGCCAGAAGTCGTCGGCCATGTGTCGCTGTATCTTCACCGGGGGCAGACACCTGAGAAAAAAACAATAAAACAGCGTTACAATGTGCACGGTGTCTAACAAAATTGAAACCAGCAGGCTCAATTCTTACATATGCCCACATTCCTTCACCCCACTGGCGTCAAAGACGCAAATCCCACCGCGATGCGGTCGAGATTACACTAAAGAAACTGGCATCTGTCGCCAGCATTCGGCTGCGCGGCACAGTAATGGCGGCAAACCGGAAGACGCGCCACAACAATACCGTGTCGTCACGACAATACGGCAGACGCGCCATTTACGTTCCTGGCGACGTCAGATTTCAAGATGGCGACGACTTTGATATAGGCAAACTGGTGAGGGGGGGGGCGCTTTCTTCCACTTTCTACTTCGTTCTTTCAATGTTTTTCTTGCGCTAGCCTATTTCTCAATACGGTACACACATAGGACTACAGTTGTATTATGGTACAACGGCCTGTGCGACATTCGGGTACTTTTATTGCACGATGCAAGTCAATGTTCGTGGCGTATAACACCGATTAGATTCAACAATGTCATACTCTCTCCATTGATTTTTAGACGAAATATATAAGGCCTGTTGCGTCCGCGCGTATTAAAACCACTACACTACCCTACCCGCGCCTCTCGTAATGAAGTTTCAAACGTAGGGGCAATTGAGGTTGGCTTGTATTCTACGCAAGTGCCTAATTCTTGTCGGAAATGGAACAGAATATTCATATTCTTGTTCTCATTCACAGTACACTGTATATGATATGTATATTCCCCTCTTCGATGAGTTGTCTCAATGTCTCAAGCAGCGTTCCACCTATGTCTAGGCAAATAGAAGTCTGGACAGTATCTAATTTAACATTCGTACTGCTGAGCTTCAAACTACTACACTCAACGACAGAAGTTCCCTTCATTGTGCTGGCAATCTACTCTCTGCGATCTGGAACTCTAAAACGTGTTAACGGCGACGCCACGAGGGCTGTATGCAGGCTGCGCAAAGATGTATCTGAAGCATTATATGCCATTCCAAGCGATAGAAGACGTTCGTTCGCATACAGATTTACTCTGTAGTGTAATACTCTATGTAGGATGTACACTGTGTGTAGCTAGCTCGACATCAATGATTATATGATGCGACCATTGCTTGTTAGTTGCTTTGTGGTTTCGTTTTCATATTGAACTTGCGACATGTCTGCTCCTTGGTTTCAGGTCTTCCTATTTGAGTCCGTAGTGTGAGCGACACAGAGCCTCTGAGAATGCGACGCGCGAGTAGTGGTGAACCCTACGCATGTCTAGTATATAATGTCGTAGTTGTCGGGTAGTTTGGAACAACCTTTGTTTTCTCGTATGGCTCTTCGCCATCAATGTTATGTCAAGCTTTTGGCGTTACCTGTTTGTCGGCATAGCGCTCAAGACATGGCCAAAGAGCTGGCCTGTTGGCACTGATCACTGTAGCATATGCTATTGTTTCCAAGGCAATATACCAACATATGCATTCGATCTCCGTCACTACCTAGATAGGAATGTGCGTGCCGAGAAACGTGTGACTGCAGTAAATATTGGTCTCAAAACATCGAATGATCTCTACACTTGTCTTAGAAGGAAGACATGTCAAATGCGTACCCTTGAGTTACACTATTGCAAAGAATGAGGCACTTGTGTAGGTTGGCTTTGCATGCTGATTCCTAAGTATGCTGTTTCCAGTCGAGATGAATGCGTTGTGCTGGCTGTCATGACGGTCAAAGAATCATCAACTCAACTGTATTGAGTGGGTGTATGTGTGCATGCGAGAATGTGTGTGGCATGCGCCGCGCCAATGGTGCTTATGCATATCAATGTTAAGATACTTTCCGCGGTGCGATCTCGGCCTCTTACACAAGTTTCGTTTCATGTGCATTATTTTGCATCATATTTTGACATTACTTCTCTTGAAATACATCATATAGCGTGAAAAATAGCTCGATCAATCATCTGAGTAAAACGTTTCGATTGTGAGAACTGCAACATCAAAACTAATGTCCACTCGCACTAGCTGTGATACATATATCGATGTCGTGCTATCGTTGATATGATTCTCCCAGTGATCGGCCCACATTATCATCTACCTCAACATGTTATATAAATAAAATAACTTGATAAAGACTAGGCTTCACCCACTGTCGAATGACTGTTCCGCGTCGCCAGTCTTCACATCATCGGGCCTGGTCGGTCAGTAATGCTGCCAGAAGTCGTCGGCCATGTGTCGCTGTATCTTCACCGGGGGCAGACACCTGAGAAAAAAACAATAAAACAGCGTTACAATGTGCACGGTGTCTAACAAAATTGAAACCAGCAGGCTCAATTCTTACATATGCCCACATTCCTTCACCCCACTGGCGTCAAAGACGCAAATCCCACCGCGATGCGGTCGAGATTACACTAAAGAAACTGGCATCTGTCGCCAGCATTCGGCTGCGCGGCACAGTAATGGCGGCAAACCGGAAGACGCGCCACAACAATACCGTGTCGTCACGACAATACGGCAGACGCGCCATTTACGTTCCTGGCGACGTCAGATTTCAAGATGGCGACGACTTTGATATAGGCAAACTGGTGAGGGGGGGGGGGCGCTTTCTTCCACTTTCTACTTCGTTCTTTCAATGTTTTTCTTGCGCTAGCCTATTTCTCAATACGGTACACACATAGGACTACAGTTGTATTATGGTACAACGGCCTGTGCGACATTCGGGTACTTTTATTGCACGATGCAAGTCAATGTTCGTGGCGTATAACACCGATTAGATTCAACAATGTCATACTCTCTCCATTGATTTTTAGACGAAATATATAAGGCCTGTTGCGTCCGCGCGTATTAAAACCACTACACTACCCTACCCGCGCCTCTCGTAATGAAGTTTCAAACGTAGGGGCAATTGAGGTTGGCTTGTATTCTACGCAAGTGCCTAATTCTTGTCGGAAATGGAACAGAATATTCATATTCTTGTTCTCATTCACAGTACACTGTATATGATATGTATATTCCCCTCTTCGATGAGTTGTCTCAATGTCTCAAGCAGCGTTCCACCTATGTCTAGGCAAATAGAAGTCTGGACAGTATCTAATTTAACATTCGTACTGCTGAGCTTCAAACTACTACACTCAACGACAGAAGTTCCCTTCATTGTGCTGGCAATCTACTCTCTGCGATCTGGAACTCTAAAACGTGTTAACGGCGACGCCACGAGGGCTGTATGCAGGCTGCGCAAAGATGTATCTGAAGCATTATATGCCATTCCAAGCGATAGAAGACGTTCGTTCGCATACAGATTTACTCTGTAGTGTAATACTCTATGTAGGATGTACACTGTGTGTAGCTAGCTCGACATCAATGATTATATGATGCGACCATTGCTTGTTAGTTGCTTTGTGGTTTCGTTTTCATATTGAACTTGCGACATGTCTGCTCCTTGGTTTCAGGTCTTCCTATTTGAGTCCGTAGTGTGAGCGACACAGAGCCTCTGAGAATGCGACGCGCGAGTAGTGGTGAACCCTACGCATGTCTAGTATATAATGTCGTAGTTGTCGGGTAGTTTGGAACAACCTTTGTTTTCTCGTATGGCTCTTCGCCATCAATGTTATGTCAAGCTTTTGGCGTTACCTGTTTGTCGGCATAGCGCTCAAGACATGGCCAAAGAGCTGGCCTGTTGGCACTGATCACTGTAGCATATGCTATTGTTTCCAAGGCAATATACCAACATATGCATTCGATCTCCGTCACTACCTAGATAGGAATGTGCGTGCCGAGAAACGTGTGACTGCAGTAAATATTGGTCTCAAAACATCGAATGATCTCTACACTTGTCTTAGAAGGAAGACATGTCAAATGCGTACCCTTGAGTTACACTATTGCAAAGAATGAGGCACTTGTGTAGGTTGGCTTTGCATGCTGATTCCTAAGTATGCTGTTTCCAGTCGAGATGAATGCGTTGTGCTGGCTGTCATGACGGTCAAAGAATCATCAACTCAACTGTATTGAGTGGGTGTATGTGTGCATGCGAGAATGTGTGTGGCATGCGCCGCGCCAATGGTGCTTATGCATATCAATGTTAAGATACTTTCCGCGGTGCGATCTCGGCCTCTTACACAAGTTTCGTTTCATGTGCATTATTTTGCATCATATTTTGACATTACTTCTCTTGAAATACATCATATAGCGTGAAAAATAGCTCGATCAATCATCTGAGTAAAACGTTTCGATTGTGAGAACTGCAACATCAAAACTAATGTCCACTCGCACTAGCTGTCATACATATATCGATGTCATGCTATCGTTGGTGTGATTCTCCCAGTGATCGGCCCACATTATCATCTACCTCAACATGTTATATAAATAAAATAACTTGATAAAGACTAGGCTTCACCCACTGTCGAATGACTGTTCCGCGTCGCCAGTCTTCACATCATCGGGCCTGGTCGGTCAGTAATGCTGCCAGAAGTCGTCGGCCATGTGTCTAACAAAATTGAAACCAGCAGGCTCAATTCTTACATATGCCCACATTCCTTCACACCACTGGCGTCAAAGACGCAAATCCCACCGCGATGCGGTCGAGATTACACTAAAGAAACTGGCATCTGTCGCCAGCATTCGGCTGCGCGGCACAGTAATGGCGGCAAACCGGAAGACGCGCCACAACAATACCGTGTCGTCACGACAACACGGCAGACGCGCCATTTACGTTCCTGGCGACGTCAGATTTCAAGATGACGACGACTTTGATATAGGCAAACTGGTGGGGGGGGCGCTTTCTTCCACTTTCTACTTCGTTCTTTCAATGTTTTTCTTGCGCTAGCCTATTTCTCAATACGGTACACACATAGGACTACAGTTGTATTATGGTACAACGGCCTGTGCGACATTCGGGTACTTTTTATGCACGATGCAAGTCAATGTGCGTGGCGTATAGCACCGATTAGATTCAACAATGTCATACTCTCTCCATTGATTTTTAGACGAAATATATCAGGCCTGTTGCGTCCGCGCGTATTAAAACCACTACACTACCCTACCCGCGCCTCTCGTAATGAAGTTTCAAACGTAGGGGCAATTGAGGTTGGCTTGTATTCTACGCAAGTGCCTAATTCTTGTCGGAAATGGAACAGAATATTCATATTCTTGGTCTCATTCACAGTACACTGTATATAATATGTATATACCACTCTTCGATGAGTTGTCTCAATGTCTCAAGCGGCTTTCCACCTATGTCTAGGCAAATAGAAGTCTGGACAGTATCTAATTTAACATTCGTACTGCTGAGCTTCAAACTACTACACTCAACGACAGAAGTTCCCTTCATTGTGTTGGCAATCTACTCTCTGCGATCTGGAACTCTAAAACGTGTTAACGGCGACGCCACGAGGGCTGTATGCAGGCTGCGCAAAGATGTATCTGAAACATTATATGCCATTCCAAGCGATAGAAGACGTTCGTTCGCATACAGATTTACTCTGTAGTGTAATACTCTATCTAGGATGTACACTGTGTGTAGCTAGCTCGACATCAATGATTATATGATGCGACCATTGCTTGTTAGTTGCTTTGTGCTTTCGTTTTCATATTGAACTTGCGACATGTCTGCTCCTTGGTTTCAGGTCTTCCTATTTGAGTCCGTAGTGTGAGCGACACAGAGCCTCTGAGAATGCGACGCGCGAGTAGTGGTGAACCCTACGCATGTCTAGTATATAATGTCGTAGTTGTCGGGTAGTTTGGAACAACCTTTGTTTTCTCGTATGGCTCTTCGCCATCAATGTTATGTCTAGCTTTTGGCGTTACCTGTTTGTCGGCATAGCGCTCAAGACATGGCCAAAGAGCTGGCCTGTTGGCACTGATCACTGTAGCATATGCTATTGTTTCCAAGGCAATATACCAACATATGCATTCGATCTCCGTCACTACCTAGATAGGATTCTGCGTGCCGAGAAACGTGTGACTGCAGTAAATATTGGTCTCAAAATATCGAATGATCTCTACACTTGTCTTAGAAGGAAGACATGTCTAATGCGTACCCTTGAGTTACACTATTGCAAAGAATGAGGCACTTGTGTAGGTTGGCTTTGCATGCTGATTCCTAAGTATGCTGTTTCCAGTCGAGATGAATGCGTTGTGCTGGCTGTCATGACGGTCAAAGAATCATCAACTCAACTGTATTGAGTGGGTGTATGTGTGCATGCGAGAATGTGTGTGGCATGCGCCGCGCCAATGGTGCTTATGTATATCAATGTTAAGATACTTTCCGCGGTGCGATCTCGGCCTCTTACACAAGTTTCGTTTCATTTGCATTATTTTGCATCATATTTTGACATTACTTCTCTTGAAATACATCATATAGCGTGAAAAATAGCTCGATCAATCATCTGAGTAAAACGTTTCGATTGTGAGAACTGCAACATCAAAACTAATGTCCACTCGCACTAGCTGTCATACATATATCGATGTCATGCTATCGTTGGTGTGATTCTCCCAGTGATCGGCCCACATTATCATCTACCTCATCATGTTATATAAATAAAATAACTTGATAAAGACTAGGCTTCACCCACTGTCGAATGACTGTTCCGCGTCGCCAGTCTTCACATCATCGGGCCTGGTCGGTCAGTAATGCTGCCAGAAGTCGTCGGCAATGTGTCCCTGTATCTTCACCGGGGGCAGACACCTGAGAAAAAAACAATAAAAGAGCGTTACAATGTGCACGGTGTCTAACAAAATTGAAACCAGCACGCTCAATTCTTACATATGCCCACATTCCTTCACCCCACTGGCGTCAAAGGCGCAAATCCCACAGCGATGCGGTCGAGATTACACTAAAGAAACTGGCATCTGTCGCCAGCATTCGGCTGCGCGGCACAGTAATGGCGGCAAACCGGAAGACGCGCCACAACAATACCGTGTCGTCACGACAATACGGCAGACGCGCCATTTACGTTCCTGGCGACGTCAGATTTCAAGATGGCGACGACTTTGATATAGGCAAACTGGTGGGGGGGGGCGCTTTCTTCCACTTTCTACTTCGTTCTTTCAATGTTTTTCTTGCGCTAGCCTATTTCTCAATACGGTACACACATAGGACTACAGTTGTATTATGGTACAACGGCCTGTGCGACATTCGGGTACTTTTATTGCACGATGCAAGTCAATGTTCGTGGCGTATAACACCGATTAGATTCAACAATGTCATACTCTCTCCATTGATTTTTAGACGAAATATATCAGGCCTGTTGCGTCCGCGCGTATTAAAACCACTACACTACCCTACCCGCGCCTCTCGTAATGAAGTTTCAAACGTAGGGGCAATTGAGGTTGGCTTGTATTCTACGCAAGTGCCTAATTCTTGTCGGAAATGGAACAGAATATTCATATTCTTGTTCTCATTCACAGTACACTGTATATGATATGTATATTCCCCTCTTCGATGAGTTGTCTCAATGTCTCAAGCAGCGTTCCACCTATGTCTAGGCAAATAGAAGTCTGGACAGTATCTAATTTAACATTCGTACTGCTGAGCTTCAAACTACTACACTCAACGACAGAAGTTCCCTTCATTGTGCTGGCAATCTACTCTCTGCGATCTGGAACTCTAAAACGTGTTAACGGCGACGCCACGAGGGCTGTATGCAGGCTGCGCAAAGATGTATCTGAAGCATTATATGCCATTCCAAGCGATAGAAGACGTTCGTTCGCATACAGATTTACTCTGTAGTGTAATACTCTATGTAGGATGTACACTGTGTGTAGCTAGCTCGACATCAATGATTATATGATGCGATCATTGCTTGTTAGTTGCTTTGTGGTTTCGTTTTCATATTGAACTTGCGACATGTCTGCTCCTTGGTTTCAGGTCTTCCTATTTGAGTCCGTAGTGTGAGCGACACAGAGCCTCTGAGAATGCGACGCGCGAGTAGTGGTGAACCCTACGCATGTCTAGTATATAATGTCGTAGTTGTCGGGTAGTTTGGAACAACCTTTGTTTTCTCGTATGGCTCTTCGCCATCAATGTTATGTCAAGCTTTTGGCGTTACCTGTTTGTCGGCATAGCGCTCAAGACATGGCCAAAGAGCTGGCCTGTTGGCACTGATCACTGTAGCATATGCTATTGTTTCCAAGGCAATATACCAACATATGCATTCGATCTCCGTCACTACCTAGATAGGAATGTGCGTGCCGAGAAACGTGTGACTGCAGTAAATATTGGTCTCAAAACATCGAATGATCTCTACACTTGTCTTAGAAGGAAGACATGTCAAATGCGTACCCTTGAGTTACACTATTGCAAAGAATGAGGCACTTGTGTAGGTTGGCTTTGCATGCTGATTCCTAAGTATGCTGTTTCCAGTCGAGATGAATGCGTTGTGCTGGCTGTCATGACGGTCAAAGAATCATCAACTCAACTGTATTGAGTGGGTGTATGTGTGCATGCGAGAATGTGTGTGACATGCGCCGCGCCAATGGTGCTTATGCATATCAATGTTAAGATACTTTCCGCGGTGCGATCTCGGCCTCTTACACAAGTTTCGTTTCATGTGCATTATTTTGCATCATATTTTGACATTACTTCTCTTGAAATACATCATATAGCGTGAAAAATAGCTCGATCAATCATCTGAGTAAAACGTTTCGATTGTGAGAACTGCAACATCAAAACTAATGTCCACTCGCACTAGCTGTCATACATATATCGATGTCATGCTATCGTTGGTGTGATTCTCCCAGTGATCGGCCCACATTATCATCTACCTCAACATGTTATATAAATAAAATAACTTGATAAAGACTAGGCTTCACCCACTGTCGAATGACTGTTCCGCGTCGCCAGTCTTCACATCATCGGGCCTGGTCGGTCAGTAATGCTGCCAGAAGTCGTCGGCCATGTGTCGCTGTATCTTCACCGGGGGCAGACACCTGAGAAAAAAACAATAAAACAGCGTTACAATGTGCACGGTGTCTAACAAAATTGAAACCAGCAGGCTCAATTCTTACATATGCCCACATTCCTTCACACCACTGGCGTCAAAGACGCAAATCCCACCGCGATGCGGTCGAGATTACACTAAAGAAACTGGCGTCTGTCGCCAGCATTCGGCTGCGCGGCACAGTAATGGCGGCAAACCGGAAGACGCTCCACAACAATACCGTGTCGTCACGACAACACGGCAGACGCGCCATTTACGTTCCTGGCGACGTCAGATTTCAAGATGACGACGACTTTGATATAGGCAAACTGGTGGGGGGGGGCGCTTTCTTCCACTTTCTACTTCGTTCTTTCAATGTTTTTCTTGCGCTAGCCTATTTCTCAATACGGTACACACATAGGACTACAGTTGTATTATGGTACAACGGCCTGTGCGACATTCGGGTACTTTTTATGCACGATGCAAGTCAATGTGCGTGGCGTATAACACCGATTAGATTCAACAATGTCATACTCTCTCCATTGATTTTTAGACGAAATATATCAGGCCTGTTGCGTCCGCGCGTATTAAAACCACTACACTACCCTACCCGCGCCTCTCGTAATGAAGTTTCAAACGTAGGGGCAATTGAGGTTGGCTTGTATTCTACGCAAGTGCCTAATTCTTGTCGGAAATGGAACAGAATATTCATATTCTTGGTCTCATTCACAGTACACTGTATATGATATGTATATACCACTCTTCGATGAGTTGTCTCAATGTCTCAAGCGGCTTTCCACCTATGTCTAGGCAAATAGAAGTCTGGACAGTATCTAATTTAACATTCGTACTGCTGAGCTTCAAACTACTACACTCAACGACAGAAGTTCCCTTCATTGTGCTGGCAATCTACTCTCTGCGATCTGGAACTCTAAAACGTGTTAACGGCGACGCCACGAGGGCTATATGCAGGCTGCGCAAAGATGTATCTGAAGCATTATATGCCATTCCAAGCGATAGAAGACGTTCGTTCGCATACAGATTTACTCTGTAGTGTAATACTCTATCTAGGATGTACACTGTGTGTAGCTAGCTCGACATCAATGATTATATGATGCGACCATTGCTTGTTAGTTGCTTTGTGGTTTCCTTTTCATATTGAACTTGCGACATGTCTGCTCCTTGGTTTCAGGTCTTCCTATTTCAGTCCGTAGTGTGAGCGACACAGAGCCTCTGAGAATGCGACGCGCGAGTAGTGGTGAACCCTACGCATGTCTAGTATATAATGTCGTAGTTGTCGGGTAGTTTGGAACAACCTTTGTTTTCTCGTATGGCTCTTCGCCATCAATGTTATGTCAAGCTTTTGGCGTTACCTGTTTGTCGGCATAGCGCTCAAGACATGGCCAAAGAGCTGGCCTGTTGGCACTGATCACTGTAGCATATGCTATTGTTTCCAAGGCAATATACCAACATATGCATTCGATCTCCGTCACTACCTAGATAGGAATGTGCGTGCCGAGAAACGTGTGACTGCAGTAAATATTGGTCTCAAAACATCGAATGATCTCTACACTTGTCTTAGAAGGAAGACATGTCAAATGCGTACCCTTGAGTTACACTATTGCAAAGAATGAGGCACTTGTGTAGGTTGGCTTTGCATGCTGATTCCTAAGTATGCTGTTTCCAGTCGAGATGAATGCGTTGTGCTGGCTGTCATGACGGTCAAAGAATCATCAACTCAACTGTATTGAGTGGGTGTATGTGTGCATGCGAGAATGTGTGTGGCATGCGCCGCGCCAATGGTGCTTATGCATATCAATGTTAAGATACTTTCCGCGGTGCGATCTCGGCCTCTTATACAAGTTTCGTTTCATGTGCATTATTTTGCATCATATTTTGACATTACTTCTCTTGAAATACATCATATAGCGTGAAAAATAGCTCGATCAATCATCTGAGTAAAACGTTTCGATTGTGAGAACTGCAACATCAAAACTAATGTCCACTCGCACTAGCTGTCATACATATATCGATGTCATGCTATCGTTGGTGTGATTCTCCCAATGATCGGCCCACATTATCATCTACCTCAACATGTTATATAAATAAAATAACTTGATAAAGACTAGGCTTCACCCACTGTCGAATGACTGTTCCGCGTCGCCAGTCTTCACATCATCGGGCCTGGTCGGTCAGTAATGCTGCCAGAAGTCGTCGGCCATGTGTCGCTGTATCTTCACCGGGGGCAGACACCTGAGAAAAAAACAATAACACAGCGTTACAATGTGCACGGTGTCTAACAAAATTGAAACCAGCAGGCTCAATTCTTACATATGCCCACATTCCTTCACACCACTGGCGTCAAAGACGCAAATCCCACCGCGATGCGGTCGAGATTACACTAAAGAAACTGGCATCTGTCGCCAGCATTCGGCTGCGCGGCACAGTAATGGCGGCAAACCGGAAGACGCGCCACAACAATACCGTGTCGTCACGACAATACGGCAGACGCGCCATTTACGTTCCTGGCGACGTCAGATTTCAAGATGACGACGACTTTGATATAGGCAAACTGGTGGGGGGGGGGGGCGCTTTCTTCCACTTTCTACTTCGTTCTTTCAATGTTTTTCTTGCGCTAGCCTATTTCTCAATACGGTACACACACAGGACTACAGTTGTATTATGGTACAACGGCCTGTGCGACATTCGGGTACTTTTATTGCACGATGCAAGTCAATGTTCGTGGCGTATAACACCGATTAGATTCAACAATGTCATACTCTCTCCATTGATTTTTAGACGAAATATATCAGGCCTGTTGCGTCCGCGCGTATTAAAACCACTACACTACCCTACCCGCGCCTCTCGTAATGAAGTTTCAAAAGTAGGGGCAATTGAGGTTGGCTTGTATTCTACGCAAGTGCCTAATTCTTGTCGGAAATGGAACAGAATATTCATATTCTTGGTCTCATTCACAGTACACTGTATATGATATGTATATACCACTCTTCGATGAGTTGTCTCAATGTCTCAAGCGGCTTTCCACCTATGTCTAGGCAAATAGAAGTCTGGACAGTATCTAATTTAACATTCGTACTGCTGAGCTTCAAACTACTACACTCAACGACAGAAGTTCCCTTCATTGTGTTGGCAATCTACTCTCTGCGATCTAGAACTCTAAAACGTGTTAACGGCGACGCCACGAGGGCTGTATGCAGGCTGCGCAAAGATGTATCTGAAGCATTATATGCCATTCCAAGCGATAGAAGACGTTCGTTCGCATACAGATTTACTCTGTAGTGTAATACTCTATCTAGGATGTACACTGTGTGTAGCTAGCTCGACATCAATGATTATATGATGCGACCATTGCTTGTTAGTTGCTTTGTGCTTTCGTTTTCATATTGAACTTGCGACATGTCTGCTCCTTGGTTTCAGGTCTTCCTATTTGAGTCCGTAGTGTGAGCGACACAGAGCCTCTGAGAATGCGACGCGCGAGTAGTGGTGAACCCTACGCATGTCTAGTATATAATGTCGTAGTTGTCGGGTAGTTTGGAACAACCTTTGTTTTCTCGTATGGCTCTTCGCCATCAATGTTATGTCTAGCTTTTGGCGTTACCTGTTTGTCGGCATAGCGCTCAAGACATGGCCAAAGAGCTGGCCTGTTGGCACTGATCACTGTAGCATATGCTATTGTTTCCAAGGCAATATACCAACATATGCATTCGATCTCCGTCACTACCTAGATAGGAATCTGCGTGCCGAGAAACGTGTGACTGCAGTAAATATTGGTCTCAAAACATCGAATGATCTCTACACTTGTCTTAGAAGGAAGACATGTCAAATGCGTACCCTTGAGTTACACTATTGCAAAGAATGAGGCACTTGTGTAGGTTGGCTTTGCATGCTGATTCCTAAGTATGCTGTTTCCAGTCGAGATGAATGCGTTGTGCTGGCTGTCATGACGGTCAAAGAATCATCAACTCAACTGTATTGAGTGGGTGTATGTGTGCATGCGAGAATGTGTGTGGCATGCGCCGCGCCAATGGTGCTTATGCATATCAATGTTAAGATACTTTCCGCGGTGCGATCTCGGCCTCTTACACAAGTTTCGTTTCATGTGCATTATTTTGCATCATATTTTGACATTACTTCTCTTGAAATACATTATATAGCGTGAAAAATAGCTCGATCAATCATCTGAGTAAAACGTTTCGATTGTGAGAACTGCAACATCAAAACTAATGTCCACTCGCACTAGCTGTCATACATATATCGATGTCATGCTATCGTTGGTGTGATTCTCCCAGTGATCGGCCCACATTATCATCTACCTCAACATGTTATATAAATAAAATAACTTGATAAAGACTAGGCTTCACCCACTGTCGAATGACTGTTCCGCGTCGCCAGTCTTCACATCATCTGGCCTGGTCGGTCAGTAATGCTGCCAGAAGTCGTCGGCCATGTGTCGCTGTATCTTCACCGGGGGCAGACACCTGAGAAAAAAACAATAAAAGAGCGTTACAATGTGCACGGTGTCTAACAAAATTGAAACCAGCAGGCTCAATTCTTACATATGCCCACATTCCTTCACCCCACTGGCGTCAAAGACGCAAATCCCACCGCGATGCGGTCGAGATTACACTAAAGAAACTGGCATCTGTCGCCAGCATTCGGCTGCGCGGCACAGTAATGGCGGGAAACCGGAAGACGCGCCACAACAATACCGTGTCGTCACGACAATACGGCAGACGCGCCATTTACGTTCCTGGCGACGTCAGATTTCAAGATGGCGACGACTTTGATATAGGCAAACTGGTGAGGGGGGGGCGCTTTCTTCCACTTTCTACTTCGTTCTTTCAATGTTTTTCTTGCGCTAGCCTATTTCTCAATACGGTACACACATAGGACTACAGTTGTATTATGGTACAACGGCCTGTGCGACATTCGCGTACTTTTATTGCACGATGCAAGTCAATGTTCGTGGCGTATAACACCGATTAGATTCAACAATGTCATACTCTCTCCATTGATTTTTAGACGAAATATATCAGGCCTGTTGCGTCCGCGCGTATTAAAACCACTACACTACCCTACCCGCGCCTCTCGTAATGAAGTTTCAAACGTAGGGGCAATTGAGGTTGGCTTGTATTCTACGCAAGTGCCTAATTCTTGTCGGAAATGGAACAGAATATTCATATTCTTGTTCTCATTCACAGTACACTGTATATGATATGTATATTCCCCTCTTCGATGAGTTGTCTCAATGTCTCAAGCAGCGTTCCACCTATGTCTAGGCAAAGAGAAGTCTGGACAGTATCTAATTTAACATTCGTACTGCTGAGCTTCAAACTACTACACTCAACGACAGAAGTTCCCTTCATTGTGCTGTCAATCTACTCTCTGCGATCTGGAACTCTAAAACGTGTTAACGGCGACGCCACGAGGGCTGTATGCAGGCTGCGCAAAGATGTATCTGAAGCATTATATGCCATTCCAAGCGATAGAAGACGTTCGTTCGCATACAGATTTACTCTGTAGTGTAATACTCTATCTAGGATGTACACTGTGTGTAGCTAGCTCGACATCAATGATTATATGATGCGACCATTGCTTGTTAGTTGCTTTGTGCTTTCGTTTTCATATTGAACTTGCGACATGTCTGCTCCTTGGTTTCAGGTCTTCCTATTTGAGTCCGTAGTGTGAGCGACACAGAGCCTCTGAGAAGGCGACGCGCGAGTAGTGGTGAACCCTACGCATGTCTAGTATATAATGTCGTAGTTGTCGGGTAGTTTGGAACAACCTTTGTTTTCTCGTATGGCTCTTCGCCATCAATGTTATGTCAAGCTTTTGGCGTTACCTGTTTGTCGGCATAGCGCTCAAGACATGGCCAAAGAGCTGGCCTGTTGGCACTGATCACTGTAGCATATGCTATTGTTTCCAAGGCAATATACCAACATATGCATTCGATCTCCGTCACTACCTAGATAGGAATGTGCGTGCCGAGAAACGTGTGACTGCAGTAAATATTGGTCTCAAAACATCGAATGATCTCTACACTTGTCTTAGAAGGAAGACATGTCAAATGCGTACCCTTGAGTTACACTATTGCAAAGAATGAGGCACTTGTGTAGGTTGGCTTTGCATGCTGATTCCTAAGTATGCTGTTTCCAGTCGAGATGAATGCGTTGTGCTGGCTGTCATGACGGTCAAAGAATCATCAACTCAACTGTATTGAGTGGGTGTATGTGTGCATGCGAGAATGTGTGTGGCATGCGCCGCGCCAATGGTGCTTATGCATATCAATGTTAAGATACTTTCCGCGGTGCGATCTCGGCCTCTTACACAAGTTTCGTTTCATGTGCATTATTTTGCATCATATTTTGACATTACTTCTGTTGAAATACATCATATAGCGTGAAAAATAGCTCGATCAATCATCTGAGTAAAACGTTTCGATTGTGAGAACTGCAACATCAAAACTAATGTCCACTCGCACTAGCTGTCATACATATATCGATGTCATGCTATCGTTGGTGTGATTCTCCCAGTGATCGGCCCACATTATCATCTACCTCAACATGTTATATAAATAAAATAACTTGATAAAGACTAGGCTTCACCCACTGTCGAATGACTGTTCCGCGTCGCCAGTCTTCACATCATCGGGCCTGGTCGGTCAGTAATGCTGCCAGAAGTCGTCGGCCATGTGTCGCTGTATCTTCACCGGGGGCAGACACCTGAGAAAAAAACAATAAAACAGCGTTACAATGTGCACGGTGTCTAACAAAATTGAAACCAGCAGGCTCAATTCTTACATATGCCCACATTCCTTCACCCCACTGGCGTCAAAGACGCAAATCCCACCGCGATGCGGTCGAGATTACACTAAAGAAACTGGCATCTGTCGCCAGCATTCGGCTGCGCGGCACAGTAATGGCGGCAAACCGGAAGACGCGCCACAACAATACCGTGTCGTCACGACAATACGGCAGACGCGCCATTTACGTTCCTGGCGACGTCAGATTTCAAGATGGCGACGACTTTGATATAGGCAAACTGGTGAGGGGGGGGGGCGCTTTCTTCCACTTTCTACTTCGTTCTTTCAATGTTTTTCTTGCGCTAGCCTATTTCTCAATACGGTACACACATAGGACTACAGTTGTATTATGGTACAACGGCCTGTGCGACATTCGGGTACTTTTATTGCACGATGCAAGTCAATGTTCGTGGCGTATAACACCGATTAGATTCAACAATGTCATACTCTCTCCATTGATTTTTAGACGAAATATATCAGGCCTGTTGCGTCCGCGCGTATTAAAACCACTACACTACCCTACCCGCGCCTCTCGTAATGAAGTTTCAAATGTAGGGGCAATTGATGTTGGCTTGTATTCTACGCAAGTGCCTAATTCTTGTCGGAAATGGAACAGAATATTCATATTCTTGTTCTCATTCACAGTACACTGTATATGATATGTATATTCCCCTCTTCGATGAGTTGTCTCAATGTCTCAAGCAGCGTTCCACCTATGTCTAGGCAAAGAGAAGTCTGGACAGTATCTAATTTAACATTCGTACTGCTGAGCTTCAAACTACTACACTCAACGACAGAAGTTCCCTTCATTGTGCTGTCAATCTACTCTCTGCGATCTGGAACTCTAAAACGTGTTAACGGCGACGCCACGAGGGCTGTATGCAGGCTGCGCAAAGATGTATCTGAAGCATTATATGCCATTCCAAGCGATAGAAGACGTTCGTTCGCATACAGATTTACTCTGTAGTGTAATACTCTATCTAGGATGTACACTGTGTGTAGCTAGCTCGACATCAATGATTATATGATGCGACCATTGCTTGTTAGTTGCTTTGTGCTTTCGTTTTCATATTGAACTTGCGACATGTCTGCTCCTTGGTTTCAGGTCTTCCTATTTGAGTCCGTAGTGTGAGCGACACAGAGCCTCTGAGAAGGCGACGCGCGAGTAGTGGTGAACCCTACGCATGTCTAGTATATAATGTCGTAGTTGTCGGGTAGTTTGGAACAACCTTTGTTTTCTCGTATGGCTCTTCGCCATCAATGTTATGTCAAGCTTTTGGCGTTACCTGTTTGTCGGCATAGCGCTCAAGACATGGCCAAAGAGCTGGCCTGTTGGCACTGATCACTGTAGCATATGCTATTGTTTCCAAGGCAATATACCAACATATGCATTCGATCTCCGTCACTACCTAGATAGGAATGTGCGTGCCGAGAAACGTGTGACTGCAGTAAATATTGGTCTCAAAACATCGAATGATCTCTACACTTGTCTTAGAAGGAAGACATGTCAAATGCGTACCCTTGAGTTACACTATTGCAAAGAATGAGGCACTTGTGTAGGTTGGCTTTGCATGCTGATTCCTAAGTATGCTGTTTCCAGTCGAGATGAATGCGTTGTGCTGGCTGTCATGACGGTCAAAGAATCATCAACTCAACTGTATTGAGTGGGTGTATGTGTGCATGCGAGAATGTGTGTGGCATGCGCCGCGCCAATGGTGCTTATGCATATCAATGTTAAGATACTTTCCGCGGTGCGATCTCGGCCTCTTACACAAGTTTCGTTTCATGTGCATTATTTTGCATCATATTTTGACATTACTTCTGTTGAAATACATCATATAGCGTGAAAAATAGCTCGATCAATCATCTGAGTAAAACGTTTCGATTGTGAGAACTGCAACATCAAAACTAATGTCCACTCGCACTAGCTGTCATACATATATCGATGTCATGCTATCGTTGGTGTGATTCTCCCAGTGATCGGCCCACATTATCATCTACCTCAACATGTTATATAAATAAAATAACTTGATAAAGACTAGGCTTCACCCACTGTCGAATGACTGTTCCGCGTCGCCAGTCTTCACATCATCGGGCCTGGTCGGTCAGTAATGCTGCCAGAAGTCGTCGGCCATGTGTCGCTGTATCTTCACCGGGGGCAGACACCTGAGAAAAAAACAATAAAACAGCGTTACAATGTGCACGGTGTCTAACAAAATTGAAACCAGCAGGCTCAATTCTTACATATGCCCACATTCCTTCACCCCACTGGCGTCAAAGACGCAAATCCCACCGCGATGCGGTCGAGATTACACTAAAGAAACTGGCATCTGTCGCCAGCATTCGGCTGCGCGGCACAGTAATGGCGGCAAACCGGAAGACGCGCCACAACAATACCGTGTCGTCACGACAATACGGCAGACGCGCCATTTACGTTCCTGGCGACGTCAGATTTCAAGATGGCGACGACTTTGATATAGGCAAACTGGTGAGGGGGGGGGGCGCTTTCTTCCACTTTCTACTTCGTTCTTTCAATGTTTTTCTTGCGCTAGCCTATTTCTCAATACGGTACACACATAGGACTACAGTTGTATTATGGTACAACGGCCTGTGCGACATTCGGGTACTTTTATTGCACGATGCAAGTCAATGTTCGTGGCGTATAACACCGATTAGATTCAACAATGTCATACTCTCTCCATTGATTTTTAGACGAAATATATCAGGCCTGTTGCGTCCGCGCGTATTAAAACCACTACACTACCCTACCCGCGCCTCTCGTAATGAAGTTTCAAATGTAGGGGCAATTGATGTTGGCTTGTATTCTACGCAAGTGCCTAATTCTTGTCGGAAATGGAACAGAATATTCATATTCTTGTTCTCATTCACAGTACACTGTATATGATATGTATATTCCCCTCTTCGATGAGTTGTCTCAATGTCTCAAGCAGCGTTCCACCTATGTCTAGGCAAATAGAAGTCTGGACAGTATCTAATTTAACATTCGTACTGCTGAGCTTCAAACTACTACACTCAACGACAGAAGTTCCCTTCATTGTGCTGGCAATCTACTCTCTGCGATCTGGAACTCTAAAACGTGTTAACGGCGACGCCACGAGGGCTGTATGCAGGCTGCGCAAAGATGTATCTGAAGCATTATATGCCATTCCAAGCGATAGAAGACGTTCGTTCGCATACAGATTTACTCTGTAGTGTAATACTCTATCTAGGATGTACACTGTGTGTAGCTAGCTCGACATCAATGATTATATGATGCGACCATTGTTTGTTAGTTGCTTTGTGCTTTCGTTTTCATATTGAACTTGCGACATGTCTGCTCCTTGGTTTCAGGTCTTCCTATTTGAGTCCGTAGTGTGAGCGACACAGAGCCTCTGAGAATGCGACGCGCGAGTAGTGGTGAACCCTACGCATGTCTAGTATATAATGTCGTAGTTGTCGGGTAGTTTGGAACAACCTTTGTTTTCTCGTATGGCTCTTCGCCATCAATGTTATGTCAAGCTTTTGGCGTTACCTGTTTGTCGGCATAGCGCTCAAGACATGGCCAAAGAGCTGGCCTGTTGGCACTGATCACTGTAGCATATGCTATTGTTTCCAAGGCAATATACCAACATATGCATTCGATCTCCGTCACTACCTAGATAGGAATGTGCGTGCCGAGAAACGTGTGACTGCAGTAAATATTGGTCTCAAAACATCGAATGATCTCTACACTTGTCTTAGAAGGAAGACATGTCAAATGCGTACCCTTGAGTTACACTATTGCAAAGAATGAGGCACTTGTGTAGGTTGGCTTTGCATGCTGATTCCTAAGTATGCTGTTTCCAGTCGAGATGAATGCGTTGTGCTGGCTGTCATGACGATCAAAGAATCATCAACTCAACTGTATTGAGTGGGTGTATGTGTGCATGCGAGAATGTGTGTGGCATGCGCCGCGCCAATGGTGCTTATGCATATCAATGTTAAGATACTTTCCGCGGTGCGATCTCGGCCTCTTACACAAGTTTCGTTTCATGTGCATTATTTTGCATCATATTTTGACATTACTTCTCTTGAAATACATCATATAGCGTAAAAAATAGCTCGATCAATCATCTGAGTAAAACGTTTCGATTGTGAGAACTGCAACATCAAAACTAATGTCCACTCGCACTAGCTGTCATACATATATCGATGTCATGCTATCGTTGGTGTGATTCTCCCAGTGATCGGCCCACATTATCATCTACCTCAACATGTTATATAAATAAAATAACTGGATAAAGACTAGGCTTCACCCACTGTCGAATGACTGTTCCGCGTCGCCAGTCTTCACATCATCGGGCCTGGTCGGTCAGTAATGCTGCCAGAAGTCGTCGGCCATGTGTCGCTGTATCTTCACCGGGGGCAGACACCTGAGAAAAAAACAATAAAACAGCGTTACAATGTGCACGGTGTCTAACAAAATTGAAACCAGCAGGCTCAATTCTTACATATGCCCACATTCCTTCACCCCACTGGCGTCAAAGACGCAAATCCCACCGCGATGCGGTCGAGATTACACTAAAGAAACTGGCATCTGTCGCCAGCATTCGGCTGCGCGGCACAGTAATGGCGGCAAACCGGAAGACGCGCCACAACAATACCGTGTCGTCACGACAATACGGCAGACGCGCCATTTACGTTCCTGGCGACGTCAGATTTCAAGATGGCGACGACTTTGATATAGGCAAACTGGTGAGGGGGGGGGGCGCTTTCTTCCACTTTCTACTTCGTTCTTTCAATGTTTTTCTTGCGCTAGCCTATTTCTCAATACGGTACACACATAGGACTACAGTTGTATTATGGTACAACGGCCTGTGCGACATTCGGGTACTTTTATTGCACGATGCAAGTCAATGTTCGTGGCGTATAACACCGATTAGATTCAACAATGTCATACTCTCTCCATTGATTTTTAGACGAAATATATCAGGCCTTTTGCGTCCGCGCGTATTAAAACCACTACACTACCCTACCCGCGCCTCTCGTAATGAAGTTTCAAACGTAGGGGCAATTGAGGTTGGCTTGTATTCTACGCAAGTGCCTAATTCTTGTCGGAAATGGAACAGAATATTCATATTCTTGTTCTCATTCACAGTACACTGTATATGATATGTATATACCACTCTTCGATGAGTTGTCTCAATGTCTCAAGCAGCGTTCCACCTATGTCTAGGCAAATAGAAGTCTGGACAGTATCTAATTTAACATTCGTACTGCTGAGCTTCAAACTACTACACTCAACGACAGAAGTTCCCTTCATTGTGTTGGCAATCTACTCTCTGCGATCTGGAACTCTAAAACGTGTTAACGGCGACGCCACGAGGGCTGTATGCAGGCTGCGCAAAGATGTATCTGAAGCATTATATGCCATTCCAAGCGATAGAAGACGTTCGTTCGCATACAGATTTACTCTGTAGTGTAATACTCTATCTAGGATGTACACTGTGTGTAGCTAGCTCGACATCAATGATTATATGATGCGACCATTGCTTGTTAGTTGCTTTGTGGTTTCGTTTTCATATTGAACTTGCGACATGTCTGCTCCTTGGTTTCAGGTCTTCCTATTTGAGTCCGTAGTGTGAGCGACACAGAGCCTCTGAGAATGCGACGCGCGAGTAGTGGTGAACCCTACGCATGTCTAGTATATAATGTCATAGTTGTCGGGTAGTTTGGAACAACCTTTGTTTTCTCGTATGGCTCTTCGCCATCAATGTTATGTCTAGCTTTTGGCGTTACCTGTTTGTCGGCATAGCGCTCAAGACATGGCCAAAGAGCTGGCCTGTTGGCACTGATCACTGTAGCATATGCTATTGTTTCCAAGGCAATATACCAACATATGCATTCGATCTCCGTCACTACCTAGATAGGAATGTGCGTGCCGAGAAACGTGTGACTGCAGTAAATATTGGTCTCAAAACATCGAATGATCTCTACACTTGTCTTAGAAGGAAGACATGTCAAATGCGTACCCTTGAGTTACACTATTGCAAAGAATGAGGCACTTGTGTAGGTTGGCTTTGCATGCTGATTCCTAAGTATGCTGTTTCCAGTCGAGATGAATGCGTTGTGCTGGCTGTCATGACGGTCAAAGAATCATCAACTCAACTGTATTGAGTGGGTGTATGTGTGCATGCGAGAATGTGTGTGGCATGCGCCGCGCCAATGGTGCTTATGCATATCAATGTTAAGATACTTTCCGCGGTGCGATCTCGGCCTCTTACACAAGTTTCGTTTCATGTGCATTATTTTGCATCACATTTTGACATTACTTCTCTTGAAATACATTATATAGCGTGAAAAATAGCTCGATCAATCATCTGAGTAAAACGTTTCGATTGTGAGAACTGCAACATCAAAACTAATGTCCACTCGCACTAGCTGTCATACATATATCGATGTCATGCTATCGTTGGTGTGATTCTCCCAGTGATCGGCCCACATTATCATCTACCTCAACATGTTATATAAATAAAATAACTTGATAAAGACTAGGCTTCACCCACTGTCGAATGACTGTTCCGCGTCGCCAGTCTTCACATCATCGGGCCTGGTCGGTCAGTAATGCTGCCAGAAGTCGTCGGCCATGTGTCGCTGTATCTTCACCGGGGGCAGACACCTGAGAAAAAAACAATAAAAGAGCGTTACAATGTGCACGGTGTCTAACAAATTGAAACCAGCAGGCTCAATTCTTACATATGCCCACATTCCTTCACCCCACTGGCGTCAAAGACGCAAATCCCACCGCGATGCGGTCGAGATTACACTAAAGAAACTGGCATCTGTCGCCAGCATTCGGCTGCGCGGCACAGTAATGGCGGCAAACCGGAAGACGCGCCACAACAATACCGTGTCGTCACGACAATACGGCAGACGCGCCATTTACGTTCCTGGCGACGTCAGATTTCAAGATGGCGACGACTTTGATATAGGCAAACTGGTGAGGGGGGGGGGCGCTTTCTTCCACTTTCTACTTCGTTCTTTCAATGTTTTTCTTGCGCTAGCCTATTTCTCAATACGGTACACACATAGGACTACAGTTGTATTATGGTACAACGGCCTGTGCGACATTCGGGTACTTTTATTGCACGATGCAAGTCAATGTTCGTGGCGTATAACACCGATTAGATTCAACAATGTCATACTCTCTCCATTGATTTTTAGACGAAATATATCAGGCCTGTTGCGTCCGCGCGTATTAAAACAACTACACTACCCTACCAGCGCCTCTCGTAATGAAGTTTCAAACGTAGGGGCAATTGAGGTTGGCTTGTATTCTACGCAAGTGCCTAATTCTTGTCGGAAATGGAACAGAATATTCATATTCTTGTTCTCATTCACAGTACACTGTATATGATATGTATATTCCCCTCTTCGATGAGTTGTCTCAATGTCTCAAGCAGCGTTCCACCTATGTCTAGGCAAATAGAAGTCTGGACAGTATCTAATTTAACATTCGTACTGCTGAGCTTCAAACTACTACACTCAACGACAGAAGTTCCCTTCATTGTGCTGGCAATCTACTCTCTGCGATCTGGAACTCTAAAACGTGTTAACGGCGACGCCACGAGGGCTGTATGCAGGCTGCGCAAAGATGTATCTGAAGCATTATATGCCATTCCAAGCGATAGAAGACGTTCGTTCGCATACAGATTTACTCTGTAGTGTAATACTCTATGTAGGATGTACACTGTGTGTAGCTAGCTCGACATCAATGATTATATGATGCGACCATTGCTTGTTAGTTGCTTTGTGGTTTCGTTTTCATATTGAACTTGCGACATGTCTGCTCCTTGGTTTCAGGTCTTCCTATTTGAGTCCGTAGTGTGAGCGACACAGAGCCTCTGAGAATGCGACGCGCGAGTAGTGGTGAACCCTACGCATGTCTAGTATATAATGTCGTAGTTGTCGGGTAGTTTGGAACAACCTTTGTTTTCTCGTATGGCTCTTCGCCATCAATGTTATGTCAAGCTTTTGGCGTTACCTGTTTGTCGGCATAGCGCTCAAGACATGGCCAAAGAGCTGGCCTGTTGGCACTGATCACTGTAGCATATGCTATTGTTTCCAAGGCAATATACCATCATATGCATTCGATCTCCGTCACTACCTAGATAGGAATCTGCGTGCCGAGAAACGTGTGACTGCAGTAAATATTGGTCTCAAAACATCGAATGATCTCTACACTTGTCTTAGAAGGAAGACATGTCAAATGCGTACCCTTGAGTTACACTATTGCAAAGAATGAGGCACTTGTGTAGGTTGGCTTTGCATGCTGATTCCTAAGTATGCTGTTTCCAGTCGAGATGAATGCGTTGTGCTGGCTGTCATGACGGTCAAAGAATCATCAACTCAACTGTATTGAGTGGGTGTATGTGTGCATGCGAGAATGTGTGTGGCATGCGCCGCGCCAATGGTGCTTATGCATATCAATGTTAAGATACTTTCCGCGGTGCGATCTCGGCCTCTTACACAAGTTTCGTTTCATGTGCATTATTTTGCATCATATTTTGACATTACTTCTCTTGAAATACATCATATAGCGTGAAAAATAGCTCGATCAATCATCTGAGTAAAACGTTTCGATTGTGAGAACTGCAACATCAAAACTAATGTCCACTCGCACTAGCTGTCATACATATATCGATGTCATGCTATCGTTGGTGTGATTCTCCCAGTGATCGGCCCACATTATCATCTACCTCAACATGTTATATAAATAAAATAACTTGATAAAGACTAGGCTTCACCCACTGTCGAATGACTGTTCCGCGTCGCCAGTCTTCACATCATCGGGCCTGGTCGGTCAGTAATGCTGCCAGAAGTCGTCGGCCATGTGTCGCTGTATCTTCACCGGGGGCAGACACCTGAGAAAAAAACAATAAAACAGCGTTACAATGTGCACGGTGTCTAACAAAATTGAAACCAGCAGGCTCAATTCTTACATATGCCCACATTCCTTCACCCCACTGGCGTCAAAGACGCAAACCCACCGCGATGCGGTCGAGATTACACTAAAGAAACTGGCATCTGTCGCCAGCATTCGGCTGCGCGGCACAGTAATGGCGGCAAACCGGAAGACGCGCCACAACAATACCGTGTCGTCACGACAATACGGCAGACGCGCCATTTACGTTCCTGGCGACGTCAGATTTCAAGATGGCGACGACTTTGATATAGGCAAACTGGTGGGGGGGGGCGCTTTCTTCCACTTTCTACTTCGTTCTTTCAATGTTTTTCTTGCGCTAGCCTATTTCTCAATACGGTACACACATAGGACTACAGTTGTATTATGGTACAACGGCCTGTGCGACATTCGGGTACTTTTTATGCACGATGCAAGTCAATGTGCGTGGCGTATAACACCGATTAGATTCAACAATGTCATACTCTCTCCATTGATTTTTAGACGAAATATATCAGGCCTGTTGCGTCCGCGCGTATTAAAACCACTACACTACCCTACCCGCGCCTCTCGTAATGAAGTTTCAAACGTAGGGGCAATTGATGTTGGCTTGTATTCTACGCAAGTGCCTAATTCTTGTCGGAAATGGAACAGAATATTCATATTCTTGTTCTCATTCACAGTACACTGTATATGATATGTATATACCACTGTTCGATGAGTTGTCTCAATGTCTCAAGCAGCTTTCCACCTATGTCTAGGCAAATAGAAGTCTGGACAGTATCTAATTTAACATTCGTACTGCTGAGCTTCAAACTACTACACTCAACGACAGAAGTTCCCTTCATTGTGTTGGCAATCTACTCTCTGCGATCTGGAACTCTAAAACGTGTTAACGGCGACGCCACGAGGGCTGTATGCAGGCTGCGCAAAGATGTATCTGAAGCATTATATGCCATTCCAAGCGATAGAAGACGTTCGTTCGCATACAGATTTACTCTGTAGTGTAATACTCTATCTAGGATGTACACTGTGTGTAGCTAGCTCGACATCAATGATTATATGATGCGACCATTGCTTGTTAGTTGCTTTGTGCTTTCGTTTTCATATTGAACTTGCGACATGTCTGCTCCTTGGTTTCAGGTCTTCCTATTTGAGTCCGTAGTGTGAGCGACACAGAGCCTCTGAGAATGCGACGCGCGAGTAGTGGTGAACCCTACGCATGTCTAGTATATAATGTCGTAGTTGTCGGGTAGTTTGGAACAACCTTTGTTTTCTCGTATGGCTCTTCGCCATCAATGTTATGTCTAGCTTTTGGCGTTACCTGTTTGTCGGCATAGCGCTCAAGACATGGCCAAAGAGCTGGCCTGTTGGCACTGATCACTGTAGCATATGCTATTGTTTCCAAGGCAATATACCATCATATGCATTCGATCTCCGTCACTACCTAGATAGGAATCTGCGTGCCGAGAAACGTGTGACTGCAGTAAATATTGGTCTCAAAACATCGAATGATCTCTACACTTGTCTTAGAAGGAAGACATGTCAAATGCGTACCATTGAGTTACACTATTGCAAAGAATGAGGCACTTGTGTAGGTTGGCTTTGCATGCTGATTCCTAAGTATGCTGTTTCCAGTCGAGATGAATGCGTTGTGCTGGCTGTCATGACGGTCAAAGAATCATCAACTCAACTGTATTGAGTGGGTGTATGTGTGCATGCGAGAATGTGTGTGGCATGCGCCGCGCAAATGGTGCTTATGCATATCAATGTTAAGATACTCTCCGCGGTGCGATCTCGGCCTCTTACACAAGTTTCGTTTCATGTGCATTATTTTGCATCATATTTTGACATTACTTCTCTTGAAATACATTATATAGCGTGAAAAATAGCTCGATCAATCATCTGAGTAAAACGTTTCGATTGTGAGAACTGCAACATCAAAACTAATGTCCACTCGCACTAGCTGTCATACATATATCGATGTCATGCTATCGTTGGTGTGATTCTCCCAGTGATCGGCCCACATTATCATCTACCTCAACATGTTATATAAATAAAATAACTTGATAAAGACTAGGCTTCACCCACTGTCGAATGACTGTTCCGCGTCGCCAGTCTTCACATCATCGGGCCTGGTCGGTCAGTAATGCTGCCAGAAGTCGTCGGCCATGTGTCGCTGTATCTTCACCGGGGGCAGACACCTGAGAAAAAAACAATAAAAGAGCGTTACAATGTGCACGGTGTCTAACAAAATTGAAACCAGCAGGCTCAATTCTTACATATGCCCACATTCCTTCACCCCACTGGCGTCAAAGACGCAAATCCCACCGCGATGCGGTCGAGATTACACTAAAGAAACTGGCATCTGTCGCCAGCATTCGGCTGCGCGGCACAGTAATGGCGGCAAACCGGAAGACGCGCCACAACAATACCGTGTCGTCACGACAATACGGCAGACGCGCCATTTACGTTCCTGGCGACGTCAGATTTCAAGATGGCGACGACTTTGATATAGGCAAACTGGTGAGGGGGGGGGGCGCTTTCTTCCACTTTCTACTTCGTTCTTTCAATGTTTTTCTTGCGCTAGCCTATTTCTCAATACGGTACACACATAGGACTACAGTTGTATTATGGTACAACGGCCTGTGCGACATTCGGGTACTTTTTATGCACGATGCAAGTCAATGTGCGTGGCGTATAACACCGATTAGATTCAACAATGTCATACTCTCTCCATTGATTTTTAGACGAAATATATCAGGCCTGTTGCGTCCGCGCGTATTAAAACCACTACACTACCCTACCCGCGCCTCTCGTAATGAAGTTTCAAACGTAGGGGCAATTGATGTTGGCTTGTATTCTACGCAAGTGCCTAATTCTTGTCGGAAATGGAACAGAATATTCATATTCTTGTTCTCATTCACAGTACACTGTATATGATATGTATATACCACTCTTCGATGAGTTGTCTCAATGTCTCAAGCAGCTTTCCACCTATGTCTAGGCAAATAGAAGTCTGGACAGTATCTAATTTAACATTCGTACTGCTGAGCTTCAAACTACTACACTCAACGACAGAAGTTCCCTTCATTGTGTTGGCAATCTACTCTCTGCGATCTGGAACTCTAAAACGTGTTAACGGCGACGCCACGAGGGCTGTATGCAGGCTGCGCAAAGATGTATCTGAAGCATTATATGCCATTCCAAGCGATAGAAGACGTTCGTTCGCATACAGATTTACTCTGTAGTGTAATACTCTATCTAGGATGTACACTGTGTGTAGCTAGCTCGACATCAATGATTATATGATGCGACCATTGCTTGTTAGTTGCTTTGTGCTTTCGTTTTCATATTGAACTTGCGACATGTCTGCTCCTTGGTTTCAGGTCTTCCTATTTGAGTCCGTAGTGTGAGCGACACAGAGCCTCTGAGAATGCGACGCGCGAGTAGTGGTGAACCCTACGCATGTCTAGTATATAATGTCGTAGTTGTCGGGTAGTTTGGAACAACCTTTGTTTTCTCGTATGGCTCTTCGCCATCAATGTTATGTCTAGCTTTTGGCGTTACCTGTTTGTCGGCATAGCGCTCAAGACATGGCCAAAGAGCTGGCCTGTTGGCACTGATCACTGTAGCATATGCTATTGTTTCCAAGGCAATATACCATCATATGCATTCGATCTCCGTCACTACCTAGATAGGAATCTGCGTGCCGAGAAACGTGTGACTGCAGTAAATATTGGTCTCAAAACATCGAATGATCTCTACACTTGTCTTAGAAGGAAGACATGTCAAATGCGTACCATTGAGTTACACTATTGCAAAGAATGAGGCACTTGTGTAGGTTGGCTTTGCATGCTGATTCCTAAGTATGCTGTTTCCAGTCGAGATGAATGCGTTGTGCTGGCTGTCATGACGGTCAAAGAATCATCAACTCAACTGTATTGAGTGGGTGTATGTGTGCATGCGAGAATGTGTGTGGCATGCGCCGCGCCAATGGTGCTTATGCATATCAATGTTAAGATACTTTCCGCGGTGCGATCTCGGCCTCTTACACAAGTTTCGTTTCATGTGCATTATTTTGCATCATATTTTGACATTACTTCTCTTGAAATACATTATATAGCGTGAAAAATAGCTCGATCAATCATCTGAGTAAAACGTTTCGATTGTGAGAACTGCAACATCAAAACTAATGTCCACTCGCACTAGCTGTCATACATATATCGATGTCATGCTATCGTTGGTGTGATTCTCCCAGTGATCGGCCCACATTATCATCTACCTCAACATGTTATATAAATAAAATAACTTGATAAAGACTAGGCTTCACCCACTGTCGAATGACTGTTCCGCGTCGCCAGTCTTCACATCATCGGGCCTGGTCGGTCAGTAATGCTGCCAGAAGTCGTCGGCCATGTGTCGCTGTATCTTCACCGGGGGCAGACACCTGAGAAAAAAACAATAAAAGAGCGTTACAATGTGCACGGTGTCTAACAAAATTGAAACCAGCAGGCTCAATTCTTACATATGCCCACATTCCTTCACCCCACTGGCGTCAAAGACGCAAATCCCACCGCGATGCGGTCGAGATTACACTAAAGAAACTGGCATCTATCGCCAGCATTCGGCTGCGCGGCACAGTAATGGCGGCAAACCGGAAGACGCGCCACAACAATACCGTGTCGTCACGACAATACGGCAGACGCGCCATTTACGTTCCTGGCGACGTCAGATTTCAAGATGGCGACGACTTTGATATAGGCAAACTGGTGAGGGGGGGGGGGCGCTTTCTTCCACTTTCTACTTCGTTCTTTCAATGTTTTTCTTGCGCTAGCCTATTTCTCAATACGGTACACACATAGGACTACAGTTGTATTATGGTACAACGGCCTGTGCGACATTCGGGTACTTTTATTGCACGATGCAAGTCAATGTTCGTGGCGTATAACACCGATTAGATTCAACAATGTCATACTCTCTCCATTGATTTTTAGACGAAATATATCAGGCCTGTTGCGTCCGCGCGTATTAAAACCACTACACTACCCTACCCGCGCCTCTCGTAATGAAGTTTCAAACGTAGGGGCAATTGATGTTGGCTTGTATTCTACGCAAGTGCCTAATTCTTGTCGAAAATGGAACAGAATATTCATATTCTTGTTCTCATTCACAGTACACTGTATATGATATGTATATTCCCCTCTTCGATGAGTTGTCTCAATGTCTCAAGCAGCGTTCCACCTATGTCTAGGCAAATAGAAGTCTGGACAGTATCTAATTTAACATTCGTACTGCTGAGCTTCAAACTACTACACTCAACGACAGAAGTTCCCTTCATTGTGCTGGCAATCTACTCTCTGCGATCTGGAACTCTAAAACGTGTTAACGGCGACGCCACGAGGGCTGTATGCAGGCTGCGCAAAGACGTATCTGAAGCATTATATGCCATTCCAAGCGATAGAAGACGTTCGTTCGCATACAGATTTACTCTGTAGTGTAATACTCTATCTAGGATGTACACTGTGTGTAGCTAGCTCGACATCAATGATTATATGATGCGACCATTGCTTGTTAGTTGCTTTGTGCTTTCGTTTTCATATTGAACTTGCGACATGTCTGCTCCTTGGTTTCAGGTCTTCCTATTTGAGTCCGTAGTGTGAGCGACACAGAGCCTCTGAGAATGCGACGCGCGAGTAGTGGTGAACCCTACGCATGTCTAGTATATAATGTCGTAGTTGTCGGGTAGTTTGGAACAACCTTTGTTTTCTCGTATGGCTCTTCGCCATCAATGTTATGTCTAGCTTTTGGCGTTACCTGTTTGTCGGCATAGCGCTCAAGACATGGCCAAAGAGCTGGCCTGTTGGCACTGATCACTGTAGCATATGCTATTGTTTCCAAGGCAATATACCATCATATGCATTCGATCTCCGTCACTACCTAGATAGGAATCTGCGTGCCGAGAAACGTGTGACTGCAGTAAATATTGGTCTCAAAACATCGAATGATCTCTACACTTGTCTTAGAAGGAAGACATGTCAAATGCGTACCATTGAGTTACACTATTGCAAAGAATGAGGCACTTGTGTAGGTTGGCTTTGCATGCTGATTCCTAAGTATGCTGTTTCCAGTCGAGATGAATGCGTTGTGCTGGCTGTCATGACGGTCAAAGAATCATCAACTCAACTGTATTGAGTGGGTGTATGTGTGCATGCGAGAATGTGTGTGGCATGCGCCGCGCCAATGGTGCTTATGCATATCAATGTTAAGATACTTTCCGCGGTGCGATCTCGGCCTCTTACACAAGTTTCGTTTCATGTGCATTATTTTGCATCATATTTTGACATTACTTCTCTTGAAATACATTATATAGCGTGAAAAATAGCTCGATCAATCATCTGAGTAAAACGTTTCGATTGTGAGAACTGCAACATCAAAACTAATGTCCACTCGCACTAGCTGTCATACATATATCGATGTCATGCTATCGTTGGTGTGATTCTCCCAGTGATCGGCCCACATTATCATCTACCTCAACATGTTATATAAATAAAATAACTTGATAAAGACTAGGCTTCACCCACTGTCGAATGACTGTTCCGCGTCGCCAGTCTTCACATCATCGGGCCTGGTCGGTCAGTAATGCTGCCAGAAGTCGTCGGCCATGTGTCGCTGTATCTTCACCGGGGGCAGACACCTGAGAAAAAAACAATAAAAGAGCGTTACAATGTGCACGGTGTCTAACAAAATTGAAACCAGCAGGCTCAATTCTTACATATGCCCACATTCCTTCACCCCACTGGCGTCAAAGACGCAAATCCCACCGCGATGCGGTCGAGATTACACTAAAGAAACTGGCATCTGTCGCCAGCATTCGGCTGCGCGGCACAGTAATGGCGGCAAACCGGAAGACGCGCCACAACAATACCGTGTCGTCACGACAATACGGCAGACGCGCCATTTACGTTCCTGGCGACGTCAGATTTCAAGATGGCGACGACTTTGATATAGGCAAACTGGTGAGGGGGGGGGCGCTTTCTTCCACTTTCTACTTCGTTCTTTCAATGTTTTTCTTGCGCTAGCCTATTTCTCAATACGGTACACACATAGGACTACAGTTGTATTATGGTACAACGGCCTGTGCGACATTCGGGTACTTTTATTGCACGATGCAAGTCAATGTTCGTGGCGTATAACACCGATTAGATTCAACAATGTCATACTCTCTCCATTGATTTTTAGACGAAATATATCAGGCCTGTTGCGTCCGCGCGTATTAAAACCACTACACTACCCTACCCGCGCCTCTCGTAATGAAGTTTCAAACGTAGGGGCAATTGATGTTGGCTTGTATTCTACGCAAGTGCCTAATTCTTGTCGAAAATGGAACAGAATATTCATATTCTTGTTCTCATTCACAGTACACTGTATATGATATGTATATTCCCCTCTTCGATGAGTTGTCTCAATGTCTCAAGCAGCGTTCCACCTATGTCTAGGCAAATAGAAGTCTGGACAGTATCTAATTTAACATTCGTACTGCTGAGCTTCAAACTACTACACTCAACGACAGAAGTTCCCTTCATTGTGCTGGCAATCTACTCTCTGCGATCTGGAACTCTAAAACGTGTTAACGGCGACGCCACGAGGGCTGTATGCAGGCTGCGCAAAGATGTATCTGAAGCATTATATGCCATTCCAAGCGATAGAAGACGTTCGTTCGCATACAGATTTACTCTGTAGTGTAATACTCTATCTAGGATGTACACTGTGTGTAGCTAGCTCGACATCAATGATTATATGATGCGACCATTGCTTGTTAGTTGCTTTGTGCTTTCGTTTTCATATTGAACTTGCGACATGTCTGCTCCTTGGTTTCAGGTCTTCCTAATTGAGTCCGTAGTGTGAGCGACACAGAGCCTCTGAGAATGCGACGCGCGAGTAGTGGTGAACCCTACGCATGTCTAGTATATAATGTCGTAGTTGTCGGGTAGTTTGGAACAACCTTTGTTTTCTCGTATGGCTCTTCGCCATCAATGTTATGTCTAGCTTTTGGCGTTACCTGTTTGTCGGCATAGCGCTCAAGACATGGCCAAAGAGCTGGCCTGTTGGCACTGATCACTGTAGCATATGCTATTGTTTCCAAGGCAATATACCATCATATGCATTCGATCTCCGTCACTACCTAGATAGGAATCTGCGTGCCGAGAAACGTGTGACTGCAGTAAATATTGGTCTCAAAACATCGAATGATCTCTACACTTGTCTTAGAAGGAAGACATGTCAAATGCGTACCATTGAGTTACACTATTGCAAAGAATGAGGCACTTGTGTAGGTTGGCTTTGCATGCTGATTCCTAAGTATGCTGTTTCCAGTCGAGATGAATGCGTTGTGCTGGCTGTCATGACGGTCAAAGAATCATCAACTCAACTGTATTGAGTGGGTGTATGTGTGCATGCGAGAATGTGTGTGGCATGCGCCGCGCCAATGGTGCTTATGCATATCAATGTTAAGATACTTTCCGCGGTGCGATCTCGGCCTCTTACACAAGTTTCGTTTCATGTGCATTATTTTGCATCATATTTTGACATTACTTCTCTTGAAATACATCATATAGCGTGAAAAATAGCTCGATCAATCATCTGAGTAAAACGTTTCGATTGTGAGAACTGCAACATCAAAACTAATGTCCACTCGCACTAGCTGTCATACATATATCGATGTCATGCTATCGTTGGTGTGATTCTCCCAGTGATCGGCCCACATTATCATCTACCTCAACATGTTATATAAATAAAATAACTTGATAAAGACTAGGCTTCACCCACTGTCGAATGACTGTTCCGCGTCGCCAGTCTTCACATCATCGGGCCTGGTCGGTCAGTAATGCTGCCAGAAGTCGTCGGCCATGTGTCGCTGTATCTTCACCGGGGGCAGACACCTGAGAAAAAAACAATAAAAGAGCGTTACAATGTGCACGGTGTCTAACAAAATTGAAACCAGCAGGCTCAATTCTTACATATGCCCACATTCCTTCACACCACTGGCGTCAAAGACGCAAATCCCACCGCGATGCGGTCGAGATTACACTAAAGAAACTGGCATCTGTCGCCAGCATTCGGCTGCGCGGCACAGTAATGGCGGCAAACCGGAAGACGCGCCACAACAATACCGTGTCGTCACGACAACACGGCAGACGCGCCATTTACGTTCCTGGCGACGTCAGATTTCAAGATGACGACGACTTTGATATAGGCAAACTGGTGGGGGGGGGGCGCTTTCTTCCACTTTCTACTTCGTTCTTTCAATGTTTTTCTTGCGCTAGCCTATTTCTCAATACGGTACACACATAGGACTACAGTTGTATTATGGTACAACGGCCTGTGCGACATTCGGGTACTTTTATTGCACGATGCAAGTCAATGTTCGTGGCGTATAACACCGATTAGATTCAACAATGTCATACTCTCTCCATTGATTTTTAGACGAAATATATCAGGCCTGTTGCGTCCGCGCGTATTAAAACCACTACACTACCCTACCCGCGCCTCTCGTAATGAAGTTTCAAACGTAGGGGCAATTGAGGTTGGCTTGTATTCTACGCAAGTGCCTAATTCTTGTCGGAAATGGAACAGAATATTCATATTCTTGTTCTCATTCACAGTACACTGTATATGATATGTATATTCCCCTCTTCGATGAGTTGTCTCAATGTCTCAAGCAGCGTTCCACCTATGTCTAGGCAAATAGAAGTCTGGACAGTATCTAATTTAACATTCGTACTGCTGAGCTTCAAACTACTACACTCAACGACAGAAGTTCCCTTCATTGTGCTGGCAATCTACTCTCTGCGATCTGGAACTCTAAAACGTGTTAACGGCGACGCCACGAGGGCTGTATGCAGGCTGCGCAAAGATGTATCTGAAGCATTATATGCCATTCCAAGCGATAGAAGACGTTCGTTCGCATACAGATTTACTCTGTAGTGTAATACTCTATGTAGGATGTACACTGTGTGTAGCTAGCTCGACATCAATGATTATATGATGCGACCATTGCTTGTTAGTTGCTTTGTGGTTTCGTTTTCATATTGAACTTGCGACATGTCTGCTCCTTGGTTTCAGGTCTTCCTATTTGAGTCCGTAGTGTGAGCGACACAGAGCCTCTGAGAATGCGACGCGCGAGTAGTGGTGAACCCTACGCATGTCTAGTATATAATGTCGTAGTTGTCGGGTAGTTTGGAACAACCTTTGTTTTCTCGTATGGCTCTTCGCCATCAATGTTATGTCAAGCTTTTGGCGTTACCTGTTTGTCGGCATAGCGCTCAAGACATGGCCAAAGAGCTGGCCTGTTGGCACTGATCACTGTAGCATATGCTATTGTTTCCAAGGCAATATACCAACATATGCATTCGATCTCCGTCACTACCTAGATAGGAATGTGCGTGCCGAGAAACGTGTGACTGCAGTAAATATTGGTCTCAAAACATCGAATGATCTCTACACTTGTCTTAGAAGGAAGACATGTCAAATGCGTACCCTTGAGTTACACTATTGCAAAGAATGAGGCACTTGTGTAGGTTGGCTTTGCATGCTGATTCCTAAGTATGCTGTTTCCAGTCGAGATGAATGCGTTGTGCTGGCTGTCATGACGGTCAAAGAATCATCAACTCAACTGTATTGAGTGGGTGTATGTGTGCATGCGAGAATGTGTGTGGCATGCGCCGCGCCAATGGTGCTTATGCATATCAATGTTAAGATACTTTCCGCGGTGCGATCTCGGCCTCTTACACAAGTTTCGTTTCATGTGCATTATTTTGCATCATATTTTGACATTACTTCTCTTGAAATACATCATATAGCGTGAAAAATAGCTCGATCAATCATCTGAGTAAAACGTTTCGATTGTGAGAACTGCAACATCAAAACTAATGTCCACTCGCACTAGCTGTCATACATATATCGATGTCATGCTATCGTTGGTGTGATTCTCCCAGTGATCGGCCCACATTATCATCTACCTCAACATGTTATATAAATAAAATAACTTGATAAAGACTAGGCTTCACCCACTGTCGAATGACTGTTCCGCGTCGCCAGTCTTCACATCATCGGGCCTGGTCGGTCAGTAATGCTGCCAGAAGTCGTCGGCCATGTGTCGCTGTAACTTCACCGGGGGCAGACACCTGAGAAAAAAACAATAAAACAGCGTTACAATGTGCACGGTGTCTAACAAAATTGAAACCAGCAGGCTCAATTCTTACATATGCCCACATTCCTTCACCCCACTGGCGTCAAAGACGCAAATCCCACCGCGATGCGGTCGAGATTACACTAAAGAAACTGGCATCTGTCGCCAGCATTCGGCTGCGCGGCACAGTAATGGCGGCAAACCGGAAGACGCGCCACAACAATACCGTGTCGTCACGACAATACGGCAGACGCGCCATTTACGTTCCTGGCGACGTCAGATTTCAAGATGGCGACGACTTTGATATAGGCAAACTGGTGAGGGGGGGGGGGCGCTTTCTTCCACTTTCTACTTCGTTCTTTCAATGTTTTTCTTGCGCTAGCCTATTTCTCAATACGGTACACACATAGGACTACAGTTGTATTATGGTACAACGGCCTGTGCGACATTCGGGTACTTTTTATGCACGATGCAAGTCAATGTGCGTGGCGTATAACACCGATTAGATTCAACAATGTCATACTCTCTCCATTGATTTTTAGACGAAATATATCAGGCATGTTGCGTCCGCGCGTATTAAAACCACTACACTACCCTACCCGCGCCTCTCGTAATGAAGTTTCAAACGTAGGGGCAATTGAGGTTGGCTTGTATTCTACGCAAGTGCCTAATTCTTGTCGGAAATGGAACAGAATATTCATATTCTTGTTCTCATTCACAGTACACTGTATATGATATGTATATACCACTCTTCGATGAGTTGTCTCAATGTCTCAAGCAGCTTTCCACCTATGTCTAGGCAAATAGAAGTCTGGACAGTATCTAATTTAACATTCGTACTGCTGAGCTTCAAACTACTACACTCAACGACAGAAGTTCCCTTCATTGTGCTGGCAATCTACTCTCTGCGATCTGGAACTCTAAAACGTGTTAACGGCGACGCCACGAGGGCTGTATGCAGGCTGCGCAAAGATGTATCTGAAGCATTATATGCCATTCCAAGCGATAGAAGACGTTCGTTCGCATACAGATTTACTCTGTAGTGTAATACTCTATCTAGGATGTACACTGTGTGTAGCTAGCTCGACATCAATGATTATATGATGCGACCATTGCTTGTTAGTTGCTTTGTGCTTTCGTTTTCATATTGAACTTGCGACATGTCTGCTCCTTGGTTTCAGGTCTTCCTATTTGAGTCCGTAGTGTGAGCGACACAGAGCCTCTGAGAATGCGACGCGCGAGTAGTGGTGAACCCTACGCATGTCTAGTATATAATGTCGTAGTTGTCGGGTAGTTTGGAACAACCTTTGTTTTCTCGTATGGCTCTTCGCCATCAATGTTATGTCTAGCTTTTGGCGTTACCTGTTTGTCGGCATAGCGCTCAAGACATGGCCAAAGAGCTGGCCTGTTGGCACTGATCACTGTAGCATATGCTATTGTTTCCAAGGCAATATACCATCATATGCATTCGATCTCCGTCACTACCTAGATAGGAATCTGCGTGCCGAGAAACGTGTGACTGCAGTAAATATTGGTCTCAAAACATCGAATGATCTCTACACTTGTCTTAGAAGGAAGACATGTCAAATGCGTACCATTGAGTTACACTATTGCAAAGAATGAGGCACTTGTGTAGGTTGGCTTTGCATGCTGATTCCTAAGTATGCTGTTTCCAGTCGAGATGAATGCGTTGTGCTGGCTGTCATGACGGTCAAAGAATCATCAACTCAACTGTATTGAGTGGGTGTATGTGTGCATGCGAGAATGTGTGTGGCATGCGCCGCGCCAATGGTGCTTATGCATATCAATGTTAAGATACTTTCCGCGGTGCGATCTCGGCCTCTTACACAAGTTTCGTTTCATGTGCATTATTTTGCATCATATTTTGACATTACTTCTCTTGAAATACATTATATAGCGTGAAAAATAGCTCGATCAATCATCTGAGTAAAACGTTTCGATTGTGAGAACTGCAACATCAAAACTAATGTCCACTCGCACTAGCTGTCATACATATATCGATGTCATGCTATCGTTGGTGTGATTCTCCCAGTGATCGGCCCACATTATCATCTACCTCAACATGTTATATAAATAAAATAACTTGATAAAGACTAGGCTTCACCCACTGTCGAATGACTGTTCCGCGTCGCCAGTCTTCACATCATCGGGCCTGGTCGGTCAGTAATGCTGCCAGAAGTCGTCGGCCATGTGTCGCTGTATCTTCACCGGGGGCAGACACCTGAGAAAAAAACAATAAAAGAGCGTTACAATGTGCACGGTGTCTAACAAAATTGAAACCAGCAGGCTCAATTCTTACATATGCCCACATTCCTTCACCCCACTGGCGTCAAAGACGCAAATCCCACCGCGATGCGGTCGAGATTACACTAAAGAAACTGGCATCTGTCGCCAGCATTCGGCTGCGCGGCACAGTAATGGCGGCAAACCGGAAGACGCGCCACAACAATACCGTGTCGTCACGACAATACGGCAGACGCGCCATTTACGTTCCTGGCGACGTCAGATTTCAAGATGGCGACGACTTTGATATAGGCAAACTGGTGAGGGGGGGGGCGCTTTCTTCCACTTTCTACTTCGTTCTTTCAATGTTTTTCTTGCGCTAGCCTATTTCTCAATACGGTACACACATAGGACTACAGTTGTATTATGGTACAACGGCCTGTGCGACATTCGGGTACTTTTATTGCACGATGCAAGTCAATGTTCGTGGCGTATAACACCGATTAGATTCAACAATGTCATACTCTCTCCATTGATTTTTAGACGAAATATATCAGGCCTGTTGCGTCCGCGCGTATTAAAACCACTACACTACCCTACCCGCGCCTCTCGTAATGAAGTTTCAAACGTAGGGGCAATTGATGTTGGCTTGTATTCTACGCAAGTGCCTAATTCTTGTCGGAAATGGAACAGAATATTCATATTCTTGTTCTCATTCACAGTACACTGTATATGATATGTATATTCCCCTCTTCGATGAGTTGTCTCAATGTCTCAAGCAGCGTTCCACCTATGTCTAGGCAAATAGAAGTCTGGACAGTATCTAATTTAACATTCGTACTGCTGAGCTTCAAACTACTACACTCAACGACAGAAGTTCCCTTCATTGTGCTGGCAATCTACTCTCTGCGATCTGGAACTCTAAAACGTGTTAACGGCGACGCCACGAGGGCTGTATGCAGGCTGCGCAAAGATGTATCTGAAGCATTATATGCCATTCCAAGCGATAGAAGACGTTCGTTCGCATACAGATTTACTCTGTAGTGTAATACTCTATCTAGGATGTACACTGTGTGTAGCTAGCTCGACATCAATGATTATATGATGCGACCATTGCTTGTTAGTTGCTTTGTGCTTTCGTTTTCATATTGAACTTGCGACATGTCTGCTCCTTGGTTTCAGGTCTTCCTATTTGAGTCCGTAGTGTGAGCGACACAGAGCCTCTGAGAATGCGACGCGCGAGTAGTGGTGAACCCTACGCATGTCTAGTATATAATGTCGTAGTTGTCGGGTAGTTTGGAACAACCTTTGTTTTCTCGTATGGCTCTTCGCCATCAATGTTATGTCTAGCTTTTGGCGTTACCTGTTTGTCGGCATAGCGCTCAAGACATGGCCAAAGAGCTGGCCTGTTGGCACTGATCACTGTAGCATATGCTATTGTTTCCAAGGCAATATACCATCATATGCATTCGATCTCCGTCACTACCTAGATAGGAATCTGCGTGCCGAGAAACGTGTGACTGCAGTAAATATTGGTCTCAAAACATCGAATGATCTCTACACTTGTCTTAGAAGGAAGACATGTCAAATGCGTACCATTGAGTTACACTATTGCAAAGAATGAGGCACTTGTGTAGGTTGGCTTTGCATGCTGATTCCTAAGTATGCTGTTTCCAGTCGAGATGAATGCGTTGTGCTGGCTGTCATGACGGTCAAAGAATCATCAACTCAACTGTATTGAGTGGGTGTATGTGTGCATGCGAGAATGTGTGTGGCATGCGCCGCGCCAATGGTGCTTATGCATATCAATGTTAAGATACTTTCCGCGGTGCGATCTCGGCCTCTTACACAAGTTTCGTTTCATGTGCATTATTTTGCATCATATTTTGACATTACTTCTCTTGAAATACATCATATAGCGTGAAAAATAGCTCGATCAATCATCTGAGTAAAACGTTTCGATTGTGAGAACTGCAACATCAAAACTAATGTCCACTCGCACTAGCTGTCATACATATATCGATGTCATGCTATCGTTGGTGTGATTCTCCCAGTGATCGGCCCACATTATCATCTACCTCAACATGTTATATAAATAAAATAACTTGATAAAGACTAGGCTTCACCCACTGTCGAATGACTGTTCCGCGTCGCCAGTCTTCACATCATCGGGCCTGGTCGGTCAGTAATGCTGCCAGAAGTCGTCGGCCATGTGTCGCTGTATCTTCACCGGGGGCAGACACATGAGAAAAAAACAATAAAAGAGCGTTACAATGTGCACGGTGTCTAACAAAATTGAAACCAGCAGGCTCAATTCTTACATATGCCCACATTCCTTCACACCACTGGCGTCAAAGACGCAAATCCCACCGCGATGCGGTCGAGATTACACTAAAGAAACTGGCATCTGTCGCCAGCATTCGGCTGCGCGGCACAGTAATGGCGGCAAACCGGAAGACGCGCCACAACAATACCGTGTCGTCACGACAACACGGCAGACGCGCCATTTACGTTCCTGGCGACGTAAGATTTCAAGATGACGACGACTTTGATATAGGCAAACTGGTGGGGGGTGGGGCGCTTTCTTCCACTTTCTACTTCGTTCTTTCAATGTTTTTCTTGCGCTAGCCTATTTCTCAATACGGTACACACATAGGACTACAGTTGTATTATGGTACAACGGCCTGTGAGACATTCGGGTACTTTTATTGCACGATGCAAGTCAATGTTCGTGGCGTATAACACCGATTAGATTCAACAATGTCATACTCTCTCCATTGATTTTTAGACGAAATATATCAGGCCTGTTGCGTCCGCGCGTATTAAAACCACTACACTACCCTACCCGCGCCTCTCGTAATGAAGTTTCAAACGTAGGGGCAATTGAGGTTGGCTTGTATTCTACGCAAGTGCCTAATTCTTGTCGGAAATGGAACAGAATATTCATATTCTTGTTCTCATTCACAGTACACTGTATATGATATGTATATTCCCCTCTTCGATGAGTTGTCTCAATGTCTCAAGCAGCGTTCCACCTATGTCTAGGCAAATAGAAGTCTGGACAGTATCTAATTTAACATTCGTACTGCTGAGCTTCAAACTACTACACTCAACGACAGAAGTTCCCTTCATTGTGCTGGCAATCTACTCTCTGCGATCTGGAACTCTAAAACGTGTTAACGGCGACGCCACGAGGGCTGTATGCAGGCTGCGCAAAGATGTATCTGAAGCATTATATGCCATTCCAAGCGATAGAAGACGTTCGTTCGCATACAGATTTACTCTGTAGTGTAATACTCTATGTAGGATGTACACTGTGTGTAGCTAGCTCGACATCAATGATTATATGATGCGACCATTGCTTGTTAGTTGCTTTGTGGTTTCGTTTTCATATTGAACTTGCGACATGTCTGCTCCTTGGTTTCAGGTCTTCCTATTTGAGTCCGTAGTGTGAGCGACACAGAGCCTCTGAGAATGCGACGCGCGAGTAGTGGTGAACCCTACGCATATCTAGTATATAATGTCGTAGTTGTCGGGTAGTTTGGAACAACCTTTGTTTTCTCGTATGGCTCTTCGCCATCAATGTTATGTCAAGCTTTTGGCGTTACCTGTTTGTCGGCATAGCGCTCAAGACATGGCCAAAGAGCTGGCCTGTTGGCACTGATCACTGTAGCATATGCTATTGTTTCCAAGGCAATATACCAACATATGCATTCGATCTCCGTCACTACCTAGATAGGAATGTGCGTGCCGAGAAACGTGTGACTGCAGTAAATATTGGTCTCAAAACATCGAATGATCTCTACACTTGTCTTAGAAGGAAGACATGTCAAATGCGTACCCTTGAGTTACACTATTGCAAAGAATGAGGCACTTGTGTAGGTTGGCTTTGCATGCTGATTCCTAAGTATGCTGTTTCCAGTCGAGATGAATGCGTTGTGCTGGCTGTCATGACGGTCAAAGAATCATCAACTCAACTGTATTGAGTGGGTGTATGTGTGCATGCGAGAATGTGTGTGGCATGCGCCGCGCCAATGGTGCTTATGCATATCAATGTTAAGATACTTTCCGCGGTGCGATCTCGGCCTCTTACACAAGTTTCGTTTCATGTGCATTATTTTGCATCATATTTTGACATTACTTCTCTTGAAATACATCATATAGCGTGAAAAATAGCTCGATCAATCATCTGAGTAAAACGTTTCGATTGTGAGAACTGCAACATCAAAACTAATGTCCACTCGCACTAGCTGTCATACATATATCGATGTCATGCTATCGTTGGTGTGATTCTCCCAGTGATCGGCCCACATTATCATCTACCTCAACATGTTATATAAATAAAATAACTTGATAAAGACTAGGCTTCACCCACTGTCGAATGACTGTTCCGCGTCGCCAGTCTTCACATCATCGGGCCTGGTCGGTCAGTAATGCTGCCAGAAGTCGTCGGCCATGTGTCGCTGTAACTTCACCGGGGGCAGACACCTGAGAAAAAAACAATAAAACAGCGTTACAATGTGCACGGTGTCTAACAAAATTGAAACCAGCAGGCTCAATTCTTACATATGCCCACATTCCTTCACCCCACTGGCGTCAAAGACGCAAATCCCACCGCGATGCGGTCGAGATTACACTAAAGAAACTGGCATCTGTCGCCAGCATTCGGCTGCGCGGCACAGTAATGGCGGCAAACCGGAAGACGCGCCACAACAATACCGTGTCGTCACGACAATACGGCAGACGCGCCATTTAGGTTCCTGGCGACGTCAGATTTCAAGATGGCAACGACTTTGATATAGGCAAACTGGTGAGGGGGGGGGGCGCTTTCTTCCACTTTCTACTTCGTTCTTTCAATGTTTTTCTTGCGCTAGCCTATTTCTCAATACGGTACACACATAGGACTACAGTTGTATTATGGTACAACGGCCTGTGCGACATTCGGGTACTTTTTATGCACGATGCAAGTCAATGTGCGTGGCGTATAACACCGATTAGATTCAACAATGTCATACTCTCTCCATTGATTTTTAGACGAAATATATCAGGCATGTTGCGTCCGCGCGTATTAAAACCACTACACTACCCTACCCGCGCCTCTCGTAATGAAGTTTCAAACGTAGGGGCAATTGAGGTTGGCTTGTATTCTACGCAAGTGCCTAATTCTTGTCGGAAATGGAACAGAATATTCATATTCTTGTTCTCATTCACAGTACACTGTATATGATATGTATATACCACTCTTCGATGAGTTGTCTCAATGTCTCAAGCAGCTTTCCACCTATGTCTAGGCAAATAGAAGTCTGGACAGTATCTAATTTAACATTCGTACTGCTGAGCTTCAAACTACTACACTCAACGACAGAAGTTCCCTTCATTGTGTTGGCAATCTACTCTCTGCGATCTGGAACTCTAAAACGTGTTAACGGCGACGCCACGAGGGCTGTATGCAGGCTGCGCAAAGATGTATCTGAAGCATTATATGCCATTCCAAGCGATAGAAGACGTTCGTTCGCATACAGATTTACTCTGTAGTGTAATACTCTATCTAGGATGTACACTGTGTGTAGCTAGCTCGACATCAATGATTATATGATGCGACCATTGCTTGTTAGTTGCTTTGTGCTTTCGTTTTCATATTGAACTTGCGACATGTCTGCTCCTTGGTTTCAGGTCTTCCTATTTGAGTCCGTAGTGTGAGCGACACAGAGCCTCTGAGAATGCGACGCGCGAGTAGTGGTGAACCCTACGCATGTCTAGTATATAATGTCGTAGTTGTCGGGTAGTTTGGAACAACCTTTGTTTTCTCGTATGGCTCTTCGCCATCAATGTTATGTCTAGCTTTTGGCGTTACCTGTTTGTCGGCATAGCGCTCAAGACATGGCCAAAGAGCTGGCCTGTTGGCACTGATCACTGTAGCATATGCTATTGTTTCCAAGGCAATATACCATCATATGCATTCGATCTCCGTCACTACCTAGATAGGAATCTGCGTGCCGAGAAACGTGTGACTGCAGTAAATATTGGTCTCAAAACATCGAATGATCTCTACACTTGTCTTAGAAGGAAGACATGTCAAATGCGTACCATTGAGTTACACTATTGCAAAGAATGAGGCACTTGTGTAGGTTGGCTTTGCATGCTGATTCCTAAGTATGCTGTTTCCAGTCGAGATGAATGCGTTGTGCTGGCTGTCATGACGGTCAAAGAATCATCAACTCAACTGTATTGAGTGGGTGTATGTGTGCATGCGAGAATGTGTGTGGCATGCGCCGCGCCAATGGTGCTTATGCATATCAATGTTAAGATACTTTCCGCGGTGCGATCTCGGCCTCTTACACAAGTTTCGTTTCATGTGCATTATTTTGCATCATATTTTGACATTACTTCTCTTGAAATACATTATATAGCGTGAAAAATAGCTCGATCAATCATCTGAGTAAAACGTTTCGATTGTGAGAACTGCAACATCAAAACTAATGTCCACTCGCACTAGCTGTCATACATATATCGATGTCATGCTATCGTTGGTGTGATTCTCCCAGTGATCGGCCCACATTATCATCTACCTCAACATGTTATATAAATAAAATAACTTGATAAAGACTAGGCTTCACCCACTGTCGAATGACTGTTCCGCGTCGCCAGTCTTCACATCATCGGGCCTGGTCGGTCAGTAATGCTGCCAGAAGTCGTCGGCCATGTGTCGCTGTATCTTCACCGGGGGCAGACACCTGAGAAAAAAACAATAAAAGAGCGTTACAATGTGCACGGTGTCTAACAAAATTGAAACCAGCAGGCTCAATTCTTACATATGCCCACATTCCTTCACCCCACTGGCGTCAAAGACGCAAATCCCACCGCGATGCGGTCGAGATTACACTAAAGAAACTGGCATCTGTCGCCAGCATTCGGCTGCGCGGCACAGTAATGGCGGCAAACCGGAAGACGCGCCACAACAATACCGTGTCGTCACGACAATACGGCAGACGCGCCATTTACGTTCCTGGCGACGTCAGATTTCAAGATGGCGACGACTTTGATATAGGCAAACTGGTGAGGGGGGGGGGCGCTTTCTTCCACTTTCTACTTCGTTCTTTCAATGTTTTTCTTGCGCTAGCCTATTTCTCAATACGGTACACACATAGGACTACAGTTGTATTATGGTACAACGGCCTGTGCGACATTCGGGTACTTTTATTGCACGATGCAAGTCAATGTTCGTGGCGTATAACACCGATTAGATTCAACAATGTCATACTCTCTCCATTGATTTTTAGACGAAATATATCAGGCCTGTTGCGTCCGCGCGTATTAAAACCACTACACTACCCTACCCGCGCCTCTCGTAATGAAGTTTCAAACGTAGGGGCAATTGATGTTGGCTTGTATTCTACGCAAGTGCCTAATTCTTGTCGGAAATGGAACAGAATATTCATATTCTTGTTCTCATTCACAGTACACTGTATATGATATGTATATTCCCCTCTTCGATGAGTTGTCTCAATGTCTCAAGCAGCGTTCCACCTATGTCTAGGCAAATAGAAGTCTGGACAGTATCTAATTTAACATTCGTACTGCTGAGCTTCAAACTACTACACTCAACGACAGAAGTTCCCTTCATTGTGCTGGCAATCTACTCTCTGCGATCTGGAACTCTAAAACGTGTTAACGGCGACGCCACGAGGGCTGTATGCAGGCTGCGCAAAGATGTATCTGAAGCATTATATGCCATTCCAAGCGATAGAAGACGTTCGTTCGCATACAGATTTACTCTGTAGTGTAATACTCTATCTAGGATGTACACTGTGTGTAGCTAGCTCGACATCAATGATTATATGATGCGACCATTGCTTGTTAGTTGCTTTGTGCTTTCGTTTTCATATTGAACTTGCGACATGTCTGCTCCTTGGTTTCAGGTCTTCCTATTTGAGTCCGTAGTGTGAGCGACACAGAGCCTCTGAGAATGCGACGCGCGAGTAGTGGTGAACCCTACGCATGTCTAGTATATAATGTCGTAGTTGTCGGGTAGTTTGGAACAACCTTTGTTTTCTCGTATGGCTCTTCGCCATCAATGTTATGTCTAGCTTTTGGCGTTACCTGTTTGTCGGCATAGCGCTCAAGACATGGCCAAAGAGCTGGCCTGTTGGCACTGATCACTGTAGCATATGCTATTGTTTCCAAGGCAATATACCATCATATGCATTCGATCTCCGTCACTACCTAGATAGGAATCTGCGTGCCGAGAAACGTGTGACTGCAGTAAATATTGGTCTCAAAACATCGAATGATCTCTACACTTGTCTTAGAAGGAAGACATGTCAAATGCGTACCATTGAGTTACACTATTGCAAAGAATGAGGCACTTGTGTAGGTTGGCTTTGCATGCTGATTCCTAAGTATGCTGTTTCCAGTCGAGATGAATGCGTTGTGCTGGCTGTCATGACGGTCAAAGAATCATCAACTCAACTGTATTGAGTGGGTGTATGTGTGCATGCGAGAATGTGTGTGGCATGCGCCGCGCCAATGGTGCTTATGCATATCAATGTTAAGATACTTTCCGCGGTGCGATCTCGGCCTCTTACACAAGTTTCGTTTCATGTGCATTATTTTGCATCATATTTTGACATTACTTCTCTTGAAATACATTATATAGCGTGAAAAATAGCTCGATCAATCATCTGAGTAAAACGTTTCGATTGTGAGAACTGCAACATCAAAACTAATGTCCACTCGCACTAGCTGTCATACATATATCGATGTCATGCTATCGTTGGTGTGATTCTCCCAGTGATCGGCCCACATTATCATCTGCCTCAACATGTTATATAAATAAAATAACTTGATAAAGACTAGGCTTCACCCACTGTCGAATGACTGTTCCGCGTCGCCAGTCTTCACATCATCGGGCCTGGTCGGTCAGTAATGCTGCCAGAAGTCGTCGGCCATGTGTCGCTGTATCTTCACCGGGGGCAGACACCTGAGAAAAAAACAATAAAACAGCGTTACAATGTGCACGGTGTCTAACAAAATTGAAACCAGCAGGCTCAATTCTTACATATGCCCACATTCCTTCACCCCACTGGCGTCAAAGACGCAAATCCCACCGCGATGCGGTCGAGATTACACTAAAGAAACTGGCATCTGTCGCCAGCATTCGGCTGCGCGGCACAGTAATGGCGGCAAACCGGAAGACGCGCCACAACAATACCGTGTCGTCACGACAATACGGCAGACGCGCCATTTACGTTCCTGGCGACGTCAGATTTCAAGATGGCGACGACTTTGATATAGGCAAACTGGTGAGGGGGGGGGGCGCTTTCTTCCACTTTCTACTTCGTTCTTTCAATGTTTTTCTTGCGCTAGCCTATTTCTCAATACGGTACACACATAGGACTACAGTTGTATTATGGTACAACGGCCTGTGCGACATTCGGGTACTTTTTATGCACGATGCAAGTCAATGTGCGTGGCGTATAACACCGATTAGATTCAACAATGTCATACTCTCTCCATTGATTTTTAGACGAAATATATCAGGCCTGTTGCGTCCGCGCGTATTAAAACCACTACACTACCCTACCCGCGCCTCTCGTAATGAAGTTTCAAACGTAGGGGCAATTGAGGTTGGCTTGTATTCTACGCAAGTGCCTAATTCTTGTCGGAAATGGAACAGAATATTCATATTCTTGTTCTCATTCACAGTACACTGTATATGATATGTATATACCACTGTTCGATGAGTTGTCTCAATGTCTCAAGCAGCTTTCCACCTATGTCTAGGCAAATAGAAGTCTGGACAGTATCTAATTTAACATTCGTACTGCTGAGCTTCAAACTACTACACTCAACGACAGAAGTTCCCTTCATTGTGTTGGCAATCTACTCTCTGCGATCTGGAACTCTAAAACGTGTTAACGGCGACGCCACGAGGGCTGTATGCAGGCTGCGCAAAGATGTATCTGAAGCATTATATGCCATTCCAAGCGATAGAAGACGTTCGTTCGCATACAGATTTACTCTGTAGTGTAATACTCTATCTAGGATGTACACTGTGTGTAGCTAGCTCGACATCAATGATTATATGATGCGACCATTGCTTGTTAGTTGCTTTGTGGTTTCGTTTTCATATTGAACTTGCGACATGTCTGCTCCTTGGTTTCAGGTCTTCCTATTTGAGTCCGTAGTGTGAGCGACACAGAGCCTCTGAGAATGCGACGCGCGAGTAGTGGTGAACCCTACGCATGTCTAGTATATAATGTCATAGTTGTCGGGTAGTTTGGAACAACCTTTGTTTTCTCGTATGGCTCTTCGCCATCAATGTTATGTCTAGCTTTTGGCGTTACCTGTTTGTCGGCATAGCGCTCAAGACATGGCCAAAGAGCTGGCCTGTTGGCACTGATCACTGTAGCATATGCTATTGTTTCCAAGGCAATATACCAACATATGCATTCGATCTCCGTCACTACCTAGATAGGAATCTGCGTGCCGAGAAACGTGTGACTGCAGTAAATATTGGTCTCAAAACATCGAATGATCTCTACACTTGTCTTAGAAGGAAGACATGTCAAATGCGTACCATTGAGTTACACTATTGCAAAGAATGAGGCACTTGTGTAGGTTGGCTTTGCATGCTGATTCCTAAGTATGCTGTTTCCAGTCGAGATGAATGCGTTGTGCTGGCTGTCATGACGGTCAAAGAATCATCAACTCAACTGTATTGAGTGGGTGTATGTGTGCATGCGAGAATGTGTGTGGCATGCGCCGCGCCAATGGTGCTTATGCATATCAATGTTAAGATACTTTCCGCGGTGCGATCTCGGCCTCTTACACAAGTTTCGTTTCATGTGCATTATTTTGCATCATATTTTGACATTACTTCTCTTGAAATACATTATATAGCGTGAAAAATAGCTCGATCAATCATCCGACTAAAACGTTTCGATTGTGAGAACTGCAACATCAAAACTAATGTCCACTCGCACTAGCTGTCATACATATATCGATGTCATGCTATCGTTGGTGTGATTCTCCCAGTGATCGGCCCACATTATCATCTACCTCAACATGTTATATAAATAAAATAACTTGATAAAGACTAGGCTTCACCCACTGTCGAATGACTGTTCCGCGTCGCCAGTCTTCACATCATCGGGCCTGGTCGGTCAGTAATGCTGCCAGAAGTCGTCGGCCATGTGTCGCTGTATCTTCACCGGGGGCAGACACCTGAGAAAAAAACAATAAAAGAGCGTTACAATGTGCACGGTGTGTAACAAAATTGAAACCAGCAGGCTCAATTCTTACATATGCCCACATTCCTTCACCCCACTGGCGTCAAAGACGCAAATCCCACCGCGATGCGGTCGAGATTACACTAAAGAAACTGGCATCTGTCGCCAGCATTCGGCTGCGCGGCACAGTAATGGCGGCAAACCGGAAGACGCGCCACAACAATACCGTGTCGTCACGACAATACGGCAGACGCGCCATTTACGTTCCTGGCGACGTCAGATTTCAAGATGGCGACGACTTTGATATAGGCAAACTGGTGAGGGGGGGGCGCTTTCTTCCACTTTCTACTTCGTTCTTTCAATGTTTTTCTTGCGCTAGCCTATTTCTCAATACGGTACACACATAGGACTACAGTTGTATTATGGTACAACGGCCTGTGCGACATTCGGGTACTTTTATTGCACGATGCAAGTCAATGTTCGTGGCGTATAACACCGATTAGATTCAACAATGTCATACTCTCTCCATTGATTTTTAGACGAAATATATCAGGCCTGTTGCGTCCGCGCGTATTAAAACCACTACACTACCCTACCCGCGCCTCTCGTAATGAAGTTTCAAACGTAGGGGCAATTGATGTTGGCTTGTATTCTACGCAAGTGCCTAATTCTTGTCGGAAATGGAACAGAATATTCATATTCTTGTTCTCATTCACAGTACACTGTATATGATATGTATATTCCCCTCTTCGATGAGTTGTCTCAATGTCTCAAGCAGCGTTCCACCTATGTCTAGGCAAATAGAAGTCTGGACAGTATCTAATTTAACATTCGTACTGCTGAGCTTCAAACTACTACACTCAACGACAGAAGTTCCCTTCATTGTGTTGGCAATCTACTCTCTGCGATCTGGAACTCTAAAACGTGTTAACGGCGACGCCACGAGGGCTGTATGCAGGCTGCGCAAAGATGTATCTGAAGCATTATATGCCATTCCAAGCGATAGAAGACGTTCGTTCGCATACAGATTTACTCTGTAGTGTAATACTCTATCTAGGATGTACACTGTGTGTAGCTAGCTCGACATCAATGATTATATGATGCGACCATTGCTTGTTAGTTGCTTTGTGGTTTCGTTTTCATATTGAACTTGCGACATGTCTGCTCCTTGGTTTCAGGTCTTCCTATTTGAGTCCGTAGTGTGAGCGACACAGAGCCTCTGAGAATGCGACGCGCGAGTAGTGGTGAACCCTACGCATGTCTAGTATATAATGTCATAGTTGTCGGGTAGTTTGGAACAACCTTTGTTTTCTCGTATGGCTCTTCGCCATCAATGTTATGTCTAGCTTTTGGCGTTACCTGTTTGTCGGCATAGCGCTCAAGACATGGCCAAAGAGCTGGCCTGTTGGCACTGATCACTGTAGCATATGCTATTGTTTCCAAGGCAATATACCAACATATGCATTCGATCTCCGTCACTACCTAGATAGGAATCTGCGTGCCGAGAAACGTGTGACTGCAGTAAATATTGGTCTCAAAACATCGAATGATCTCTACACTTGTCTTAGAAGGAAGACATGTCAAATGCGTACCATTGAGTTACACTATTGCAAAGAATGAGGCACTTGTGTAGGTTGGCTTTGCATGCTGATTCCTAAGTATGCTGTTTCCAGTCGAGATGAATGCGTTGTGCTGGCTGTCATGACGGTCAAAGAATCATCAACTCAACTGTATTGAGTGGGTGTATGTGTGCATGCGAGAATGTGTGTGGCATGCGCCGCGCCAATGGTGCTTATGCATATCAATGTTAAGATACTTTCCGCGGTGCGATCTCGGCCTCTTATACAAGTTTCGTTTCATGTGCATTATTTTGCATCATATTTTGACATTACTTCTCTTGAAATACATTATATAGCGTGAAAAATAGCTCGATCAATCATCTGAGTAAAACGTTTCGATTGTGAGAACTGCAACATCAAAACTAATGTCCACTCGCACTAGCTGTCATACATATATCGATGTCATGCTATCGTTGGTGTGATTCTCCCAGTGATCGGCCCACATTATCATCTGCCTCAACATGTTATATAAATAAAATAACTTGATAAAGACTAGGCTTCACCCACTGTCGAATGACTGTTCCGCGTCGCCAGTCTTCACATCATCGGGCCTGGTCGGTCAGTAATGCTGCCAGAAGTCGTCGGCCATGTGTCGCTGTATCTTCACCGGGGGCAGACACCTGAGAAAAAAACAATAAAAGAGCGTTACAATGTGCACGGTGTCTAACAAAATTGAAACCAGCAGGCTCAATTCTTACATATGCCCACATTCCTTCACCCCACTGGCGTCAAAGACGCAAATCCCACCGCGATGCGGTCGAGATTACACTAAAGAAACTGGCATCTGTCGCCAGCATTCGGCTGCGCGGCACAGTAATGGCGGCAAACCGGAAGACGCGCCACAACAATACCGTGTCGTCACGACAATACGGCAGACGCGCCATTTACGTTCCTGGCGACGTCAGATTTCAAGATGGCGACGACTTTGATATAGGCAAACTGGTGAGGGGGGGGGGCGCTTTCTTCCACTTTCTACTTCGTTCTTTCAATGTTTTTCTTGCGCTAGCCTATTTCTCAATACGGTACACACATAGGACTACAGTTGTATTATGGTACAACGGCCTGTGCGACATTCGGGTACTTTTTATGCACGATGCAAGTCAATGTGCGTGGCGTATAACACCGATTAGATTCAACAATGTCATACTCTCTCCATTGATTTTTAGACGAAATATATCAGGCCTGTTGCGTCCGCGCGTATTAAAACCACTACACTACCCTACCCGCGCCTCTCGTAATGAAGTTTCAAACGTAGGGGCAATTGAGGTTGGCTTGTATTCTACGCAAGTGCCTAATTCTTGTCGGAAATGGAACAGAATATTCATATTCTTGTTCTCATTCACAGTACACTGTATATGATATGTATATACCACTGTTCGATGAGTTGTCTCAATGTCTCAAGCAGCTTTCCACCTATGTCTAGGCAAATAGAAGTCTGGACAGTATCTAATTTAACATTCGTACTGCTGAGCTTCAAACTACTACACTCAACGACAGAAGTTCCCTTCATTGTGTTGGCAATCTACTCTCTGCGATCTGGAACTCTAAAACGTGTTAACGGCGACGCCACGAGGGCTGTATGCAGGCTGCGCAAAGATGTATCTGAAGCATTATATGCCATTCCAAGCGATAGAAGACGTTCGTTCGCATACAGATTTACTCTGTAGTGTAATACTCTATCTAGGATGTACACTGTGTGTAGCTAGCTCGACATCAATGATTATATGATGCGACCATTGCTTGTTAGTTGCTTTGTGGTTTCGTTTTCATATTGAACTTGCGACATGTCTGCTCCTTGGTTTCAGGTCTTCCTATTTGAGTCCGTAGTGTGAGCGACACAGAGCCTCTGAGAATGCGACGCGCGAGTAGTGGTGAACCCTACGCATGTCTAGTATATAATGTCATAGTTGTCGGGTAGTTTGGAACAACCTTTGTTTTCTCGTATGGCTCTTCGCCATCAATGTTATGTCTAGCTTTTGGCGTTACCTGTTTGTCGGCATAGCGCTCAAGACATGGCCAAAGAGCTGGCCTGTTGGCACTGATCACTGTAGCATATGCTATTGTTTCCAAGGCAATATACCAACATATGCATTCGATCTCCGTCACTACCTAGATAGGAATCTGCGTGCCGAGAAACGTGTGACTGCAGTAAATATTGGTCTCAAAACATCGAATGATCTCTACACTTGTCTTAGAAGGAAGACATGTCAAATGCGTACCATTGAGTTACACTATTGCAAAGAATGAGGCACTTGTGTAGGTTGGCTTTGCATGCTGATTCCTAAGTATGCTGTTTCCAGTCGAGATGAATGCGTTGTGCTGGCTGTCATGACGGTCAAAGAATCATCAACTCAACTGTATTGAGTGGGTGTATGTGTGCATGCGAGAATGTGTGTGGCATGCGCCGCGCCAATGGTGCTTATGCATATCAATGTTAAGATACTTTCCGCGGTGCGATCTCGGCCTCTTACACAAGTTTCGTTTCATGTGCATTATTTTGCATCATATTTTGACATTACTTCTCTTGAAATACATTATATAGCGTGAAAAATAGCTCGATCAATCATCTGAGTAAAACGTTTCGATTGTGAGAACTGCAACATCAAAACTAATGTCTACTCGCACTAGCTGTCATACATATATCGATGTCATGCTATCGTTGGTGTGATTCTCCCAGTGATCGGCCCACATTATCATCTACCTCAACATGTTATATAAATAAAATAACTTGATAAAGACTAGGCTTCACCCACTGTCGAATGACTGTTCCGCGTCGCCAGTCTTCACATCATCGGGCCTGGTCGGTCAGTAATGCTGCCAGAAGTCGTCGGCCATGTGTCGCTGTATCTTCACCGGGGGCAGACACCTGAGAAAAAAACAATAAAAGAGCGTTACAATGTGCACGGTGTCTAACAAAATTGAAACCAGCAGGCTCAATTCTTACATATGCCCACATTCCTTCACCCCACTGGCGTCAAAGACGCAAATCCCACCGCGATGCGGTCGAGATTACACTAAAGAAACTGGCATCTGTCGCCAGCATTCGGCTGCGCGGCACAGTAATGGCGGCAAACCGGAAGACGCGCCACAACAATACCGTGTCGTCACGACAATACGGCAGACGCGCCATTTACGTTCCTGGCGACGTCAGATTTCAAGATGGCGACGACTTTGATATAGGCAAACTGGTGAGGGGGGGGCGCTTTCTTCCACTTTCTACTTCGTTCTTTCAATGTTTTTCTTGCGCTAGCCTATTTCTCAATACGGTACACACATAGGACTACAGTTGTATTATGGTACAACGGCCTGTGCGACATTCGGGTACTTTTTATGCACGATGCAAGTCAATGTGCGTGGCGTATAACACCGATTAGATTCAACAATGTCATACTCTCTCCATTGATTTTTAGACGAAATATATCAGGCCTGTTGCGTCCGCGCGTATTAAAACCACTACACTACCCTACCCGCGCCTCTCGTAATGAAGTTTCAAACGTAGGGGCAATTGATGTTGGCTTGTATTCTACGCAAGTGCCTAATTCTTGTCGGAAATGGAACAGAATATTCATATTCTTGTTCTCATTCACAGTACACTGTATATGATATGTATATACCACTCTTCGATGAGTTGTCTCAATGTCTCAAGCAGCTTTCCACCTATGTCTAGGCAAATAGAAGTCTGGACAGTATCTAATTTAACATTCGTACTGCTGAGCTTCAAACTACTACACTCAACGACAGAAGTTCCCTTCATTGTGTTGGCAATCTACTCTCTGCGATCTGGAACTCTAAAACGTGTTAACGGCGACGCCACGAGGGCTGTATGCAGGCTGCGCAAAGATGTATCTGAAGCATTATATGCCATTCCAAGCGATAGAAGACGTTCGTTCGCATACAGATTTACTCTGTAGTGTAATACTCTATCTAGGATGTACACTGTGTGTAGCTAGCTCGACATCAATGATTATATGATGCGACCATTGCTTGTTAGTTGCTTTGTGCTTTCGTTTTCATATTGAACTTGCGACATGTCTGCTCCTTGGTTTCAGGTCTTCCTATTTGAGTCCGTAGTGTGAGCGACACAGAGCCTCTGAGAATGCGACGCGCGAGTAGTGGTGAACCCTACGCATGTCTAGTATATAATGTCATAGTTGTCGGGTAGTTTGGAACAACCTTTGTTTTCTCGTATGGCTCTTCGCCATCAATGTTATGTCTAGCTTTTGGCGTTACCTGTTTGTCGGCATAGCGCTCAAGACATGGCCAAAGAGCTGGCCTGTTGGCACTGATCACTGTAGCATATGCTATTGTTTCCAAGGCAATATACCAACATATGCATTCGATCTCCGTCACTACCTAGATAGGAATCTGCGTGCCGAGAAACGTGTGACTGCAGTAAATATTGGTCTCAAAACATCGAATGATCTCTACACTTGTCTTAGAAGGAAGACATGTCAAATGCGTACCATTGAGTTACACTATTGCAAAGAATGAGGCACTTGTGTAGGTTGGCTTTGCATGCTGATTCCTAAGTATGCTGTTTCCAGTCGAGATGAATGCGTTGTGCTGGCTGTCATGACGGTCAAAGAATCATCAACTCAACTGTATTGAGTGGGTGTATGTGTGCATGCGAGAATGTGTGTGGCATGCGCCGCGCCAATGGTGCTTATGCATATTAATGTTAAGATACTTTCCGCGGTGCGATCTCGGCCTCTTACACAAGTTTCGTTTCATGTGCATTATTTTGCATCATATTTTGACATTACTTCTCTTGAAATACATTATATAGCGTGAAAAATAGCTCGATCAATCATCTGAGTAAAACGTTTCGATTGTGAGAACTGCAACATCAAAACTAATGTCCACTCGCACTAGCTGTCATACATATATCGATGTCATGCTATCGTTGGTGTGATTCTCCCAGTGATCGGCCCACATTATCATCTACCTCAACATGTTATATAAATAAAATAACTTGATAAAGACTAGGCTTCACCCACTGTCGAATGACTGTTCCGCGTCGCCAGTCTTCACATCATCGGGCCTGGTCGGTCAGTAATGCTGCCAGAAGTCGTCGGCCATGTGTCGCTGTATCTTCACCGGGGGCAGACACCTGAGAAAAAAACAATAAAAGAGCGTTACAATGTGCACGGTGTCTAACAAAATTGAAACCAGCAGGCTCAATTCTTACATATGCCCACATTCCTTCACCCCACTGGCGTCAAAGACGCAAATCCCACCGCGATGCGGTCGAGATTACACTAAAGAAACTGGCATCTGTCGCCAGCATTCGGCTGCGCGGCACAGTAATGGCGGCAAACCGGAAGACGCGCCACAACAATACCGGGTCGTCACGACAATACGGCAGACGCGCCATTTACGTTCCTGGCGACGTCAGATTTCAAGATGGCGACGACTTTGATATAGGCAAACTGGTGAGGGGGGGGGCGCTTTCTTCCACTTTCTACTTCGTTCTTTCAATGTTTTTCTTGCGCTAGCCTATTTCTCAATACGGTACACACATAGGACTACAGTTGTATTATGGTACAACGGCCTGAGCGACATTCGGGTACTTTTTATGCACGATGCAAGTCAATGTGCGTGGCGTATAACACCGATTAGATTCAACAATGTCATACTCTCTCCATTGATTTTTAGACGAAATATATCAGGCCTGTTGCGTCCGCGCGTATTAAAACCACTACACTACCCTACCCGCGCCTCTCGTAATGAAGTTTCAAACGTAGGGGCAATTGAGGTTGGCTTGTATTCTACGCAAGTGCCTAATTCTTGTCGGAAATGGAACAGAATATTCATATTCTTGTTCTCATTCACAGTACACTGTATATGATATGTATATACCACTCTTCGATGAGTTGTCTCAATGTCTCAAGCAGCTTTCCACCTATGTCTAGGCAAATAGAAGTCTGGACAGTATCTAATTTAACATTCGTACTGCTGAGCTTCAAACTACTACACTCAACGACAGAAGTTCCCTTCATTGTGTTGGCAATCTACTCTCTGCGATCTGGAACTCTAGAACGTGTTAACGGCGACGCCACGAGGGCTGTATGCAGGCTGCGCAAAGATGTATCTGAAGCATTATATGCCATTCCAAACTCTTCATGTTATACGAAATCGTTGTACGCAACGCAACGAAAGAAAAGCTGAGGAAATGTATACGGCGTTTGACACATAACAGATTTCTTCGACGACATTGTGCCGGCTTGTATATATGTATAAGGTACGTCTTATTTCGTCGTTGCTCTGCAGGCAAAACACATATGCTACTGACAAATGAGGTTAGACCTTTTGACAAGAAATAAATGTTTTTGCCGAACTGTACCAACTGTTTAGAATATCGATTGGTACCTAACGGAAATATGCCTCCATAGCTTAAGGTTGAGATTCATTTAATGAACACGTTAGTTATACGCCTTTTTGGCCATTCTGTTAAATTCTTTTCCAGGATGTATTTTGAGTAAGAGTATAAAATGTTAGAGAAACTTGTCCCTCTCAGTCGTGTATATATATGGTATTGGAGTACGGACTAGACGACCATGTCTCTTGGTAGTGTATGTACGGTATTGGAGTAGGTACCAGCGTGACCCATACTGGCCATAGCCTTTCGCCAACGTATGGGAATTTACTAAGTCGACGACTGCCGCAACAAATCGCTCCCTGTTCGACGTACACCGAACCGCGGCGACGCCGAAGCGAATATCGAGCCATTTGCCTCGGCAGTCGCCACTTAGTTTCACGACATATTGGGTGTCTGCTGCCAGAACGACTCGCCGCCGCCGTGCGCAGTCAGATCTGGTTTCCATTTCTGGCTTCTTTGAGAACGGAACGCAGCAACTGCCGAACAAATTAGAGTAATATATTCTACGCAGTCTTCGATGGTCAGGCTTAACAAGGATGCCCTACGAAACACACAACTGTCGTTTTATCGAGCCAGCAAACCAGCCAGGCGAGCAGAGCCCAACACTCGGACGCTAACTCGTCCGGAGGCGATGGCGGCGACGACAACGACGCTCACTCGCTGGGCGGCGCCACGAGTGGGTGTACGGCTCCCCTCTGTTTCCAAATTATATTTTATGTACATGTACATATGCATATACATAAACTAACCCTAAACTTAGCATAAGCTAAATATTTCCCTACACTGCTACACGTCGACGCCTCGACACGATACTGTTGTTACGGTAATCACAGAGCTGCGGGTAGCCCACACTGATAAATTGTATTTGTTTCAGTAATGAAAGTAATGTTATATTATACCCTAGTGTGTATTTATGTAGATACGATACGTCAGGAGACGTTTGGCGGCTGTATGTTGTCGTTTTAATAACTATCTCAGAAAGTACAAGATCGCACTAATGGCTATCAATATAGGACGCAAAATAAATGTTGCCCGATTACTAGAATAGGGTCAAGATTCACATACATTGTGACTACAACAATTTATCTAGTCGATTATCCACTGGATAGTTAGAACTATCTACCGTGAAATTATAAATTGTTGTAGTTTTTAATATTTACATAATTGTTTAAATAATTTATAAACTTTGCCATGTAACGTATAATGACTTAATATAAAATTGTAGTCTTTTCAAACTGTAATGCAATATCCATTTACCATTATATACATATTATTATAACAATTATGACTGCATTCACATATTGAAACTGAAGCAGTGGAAAATCACCCAATGGAGTAAATGAACTCATAATGCATATATGTAAACAAGTGTCTTTGTTACATATTTTGTTATGTCTGTGAACTTTGCATTTACTGACTAAGCACACTGCATTATTTGTGTTGAACGCAAAGTCAGTAAATCACGATTAAGCACAAATAATGCAATTTTGTAGAACTATTATAAATGTTTCGTTAAACTCTAAATCCCAACAATAATCAGATATATAAAACACAAAAAAATATTTATATCTATGCTATAAGCCATGCTGTCTCCTAGCTATGGCTGATTACTACTGTGCTAATTGCTTCTGTAGTAGGTGAATTTCCATGATGGACATATCAGCTGAAATGAATCCTGGGAAGAATTGCTCTGAAATCGCACAAATCTGCTTATCAGTTACTCTCGCATTAATCACCTAGTTGGGCGCGGCCCGGGTGTCTGTCGTGCAACCCTCCATCCAGCTAGATGACACCAAGGGAGTTGGGCGTAATTTGACTGCCTAATGTGTGAGCCTGTCATGCAACCGGTACGTATATACATGCATTCAGTTGTTAAATCGTTTATAAACATTGAACATGATAGAGCTCGAACACATACCAGTTTAAGACCGCATTCAACATAGAACCAGTCAGACTTTAAGTTGTTCTAACACAATATTTGTAATCGACGTATAAGGATTTCAGGGCCTCAAATTAACATTTCTCCTTGTATGTCAAAGTTCGACAGTTGTTTCCAAATGAAATATCTAGTGATACGGTAGTAAGCTTGACTAAAATCAATGAAACAGGCAAACGTCTGTTGTCGGCATGTGTTGTTAGTGTTGGTTATCTTTGTAATGGTTGATAGGTGGTCGAGACAATTGCAGCCTGGTCTAAACCCATTTTGCTCATCACACAATAGGTTGTTGCCCTCAACCCGTGATATAAGACGATCATTTAAAAAAAGAGCAGTATATTTTATACACATGCGAACTAAGCGTAATCCCCATTGTTCAGTGGTAATCGTGGATCAGACGAACACGCTTGGGTATCGGGGTTACGATATGTCCCGACGCCTTGCTTCAGAAAACATGCTGTTATCAAAAAACATGATTAAATAGTTCGTAGTGGAAGTCGATGGCATTATCATTGCGCAGCGTTTCGATTGTAATACTGCCATCACCTAACGCTTTATGTTTCTTGGCCTTATTTAACGCCAGGCGAATGTCCACTTTCTATCAAGACGTTCATTGTGAACCAGGGAGTGTGTAACTGTTGATTCGTAATTGACAGTGTTCAGTAAAGTGTCAAAGTCAGTTCTCCGCTTACGTAATATCAAACCTTGATCTGTGGACGTGGACCAGTACCACTTCCATGGTTGCATTCCTGTTTTATTCCGAGTTTTCAATGTGTTTACAGAAAAACACATTGAAAACTCGGAATAAAACAGGAATGCAACCATGGAAGTGGTACTGGTCCACGTCCACAGATCAAGGTTTGATATTACGTAAGTGGAGAACTGACTTTGACACTTTACTGAACACTGTCAATTACGAATCAACAGTTACACACTCCCTGGTTCACAATGAACGTCTTGATAGAAAGTGGACATTCGCCTGGCGTTAAATAAGGCCAAGAAACATAAAGCGTTAGGTGATGGCAGTATTACAATCGAAACGCTGCGCAATGATAATGCCATCGACTTCCACTACGAACTATTTAATCATGTTTTTTGATAACAGCATGTTTTCTGAAGCAAGGCGTCGGGACATATCGTAACCCCGATACCCAAGCGTGTTCGTCTGATCCACGATTACCACTGAACAATGGGGATTACGCTTAGTTCGCATGTGTATAAAATATACTGCTCTTTTTTTTAAATGATCGTCTTATATCACGGGTTGAGGGCAACAACCTATTGTGTGATGAGCAAAATGGGTTTAGACCAGGCTGCAATTGTCTCGACCACCTATCAACCATTACAAAGATAACCAACACTAAAAACACATGCCGACAACAGACGTTTGCCTGTTTCATTGATTTTAGTCAAGCTTACTACCGTATCACTAGATATTTCATTTGGAAACAACTGTCGAACTTTGACATACAAGGAGAAATGTTAATTTGAGGCCCTGAAATCCTTATACGTCGATTACAAATATTGTGTTAGAACAACTTAAAGTCTGACTGGTTCTATGTTGAATGCGGTCTTAAACCGGTATGTGTTCGAGCTCTATCATGTTCAATGTTTATAAACGATTTAACAACTGAATGCATGTATATACGTACCGGTTGCATGACAGGCTCACACATTAGGCAGTCAAATTACGCCCAACTCCCTTGGTGTCATCTAGCTGGATGGAGGGTTGCACGACAGACACCCGGGCCGCGCCCAACTAGGTGATTAATGCGAGAGTAACTGATAAGCAGATTTGTGCGATTTCAGAGCAATTCTTCCCAGGATTCATTTCAGCTGATATGTCCATCATGGAAATTCACCTACTACAGAAGCAATTAGCACAGTAGTAATCAGCCATAGCTAGGAGACAGCATGGCTTATAGCATAGATATAAATATTTTTTGTGTTTTATATATCTGATTATTGTTGGGATTTAGAGTTTAACGAAACATTTATAATAGTTCTACAAAATTGCATTATTTGTGCTTAATCGTGATTTACTGACTTTGCGTTCAACACAAATAATGCAGTGTGCTTAGTCAGTAAATGCAAAGTTCACAGACATAACAAAATATGTAACAAAGACACTTGTTTACATATATGCATTATGAGTTCATTTACTCCATTGGGTGATTTTCCACTGCTTCAGTTTCAATATGTGAATGCAGTCATAATTGTTATAATAATAATAATATGTATATAATGGTAAATGGATATTGCATTACAGTTACATGGCAAAGTTTATAAATTATTTAAACAATTATGTAAATATTAAAAACTACAACATTAGAAAAATAATTTAGATAATAATAATTAAATAACAAATTAATGAAATAAATAAGGTGTGTATCTATTGACAAATACCTGGTGAATATATATATATATATATATATATATATATATATATTACACATTTTTATGTATATGTAATGTCATGCATAAAATAAAATACAATACAGACAGTAATAGACTTTCATCAACAAAGGCCTGCACAGAATCTTACATGTGAAGTGGTCAGACAAGTATCCAACACTACCCATAGAAAATGAAATAAAGAAGAGAATATGTAGGTGGATAGGACACACTCAGGAAATTTCAAGAAACCATCACCAGTCAAGCCACCACATGGAACCCCCCAGGAAGAGGCGAAGAGATAGGCCACGAAACACCTGGCAGAGACACTGAAAGAGAAACAAGAGATGGCTTACACCAGGAGAGAGATGGAGAGGATGGCCATGGACAGAAAACAGTGGCGGTCTTTGGTCGATGGCCTATGCGCCCAGCGAGCAAACAGGCATAAGTAAATGTCATTCTGAATAATTTATATATATTAGATGGAGTTTTATTGACATGGAAATTACATTAGACATATTTCTATGGTCGTAAAAATCACGCAGGAGAATTTATATATTAGACGCATTGGTACTGACATGAAACGTATTTTTAATAAAGACGTTTTCTCTCTCACAATGACTTGACAACAGCGTCTATTTGATATATCTTGTTAACAGAAATATAGCCATATTCCAGGTGCAATGTCACCTTAAATTGATTATGATTTTAAATTTGTTTTGGTAGATATGTTTGTTATGACTATTACTCCCGAGTTCTTTGTCAAACAGGGTTTGCTCCAATCCAAAAATGTTGGTATAACGTTTTATTGTACATTCTACATGGATACCTAGTAGTGCATTGATTCCAACTATGTTTATTCTCATTATAATGAATATTTAAATAATTATAGATTGATGGATAAAATGTATTTTAAAACATAAAAAGCTGAAGTTCTAATACATATAAAGGAAGTCTCGATGATCTCTTAAAACACGAAAATTCTAGGTCAATATAATCCATAAACTATCTTGGTCATTAGAAGTCCGAGGCCCCTAAAACAGTGCTAAGTGACCCCTGGCTGGAGTTGGGGCTCCTCGGGGCTGCCCCACGAGTTGCACCCCAAATCAGCTGGGTGGGTCTCATGCAACCACCCCTAATGACTATGTGCCATCTAGGAGATAATTACCCTAATTTAGGTGGCATTTGGACTTAGGTGGGTGTCATACAACCGGCTATGACCCTTCTAATGTGGTGTCCTCTGCGAACTTTACAAATTGTACGGAGGAGTGTTGGAGACATAGTCATTTATGAACAGGGAGTAGAGAAGCGGGGAAAGGACGCATTCCTGGGGAGTTCCAGTGTTCAGGGTGAGAGTGCTGGGCACAATGCCGTTCATTTTGACAATCTTTGGCCGCTGCAGAAGAAAGTCAAGAATCCAATAACACATCTGTGCATCTTGTGATAGCAGATGAAGCTTGCCAAAGAGTTTCTGTGGGATTACCATGTTGAACACGGAACTGTAATCTACGAACAGGATGCGTGCATATGTGTAATCTACGAACAGGATGCGTGCATATATGTTCGGAGACTCCAAGTGCTGCATCACAAAGTGCAGGGCCAAGCCACCAGAATCATCAGTGTATCGGTTGTCCATGTAGGCGAACTGGAGTGGATCCATATTGGAGTTGGTGACAGACTTCAGATGCGTAAGGACTGTCACTCGCTCCAACACCTTCACCACTACATATGTCAGAACCACGGGGCAGTAGTCGTTCAGCGCGTTTACCTTAGTCTTCTTCCGTGCAGAACTTATGGTCGATGCCTCAAAACACAGAGGAACAGTGTGCTGATGGAGAGAGGCGCTAAGTAGGTCCATGAATACAAGTGTTAATTCATCAACGCAGTGTTTCAATGTGGAGGTGGAAACGTTGTCAGGACCAGCTGCCTTCCTGCTGCTTTATTGCTTGAATACTTTCTCACCTCGTGCCCTTGCACATTGAAGGGAGGAGAGTGACACAGCAGGGTCAGGCAGGCTGACCGATATAGGCGGCGATTGTGTATAAACAAATATACTGTCATAAATTCCATACATAACAGGCCATGTCGATTCTTCCTAGGTGTGGGTAAAAATTTATATACCCCATCAGCAGCAGTAATTGGTGAAATGGGATGGAAAATACCGTTTCACTAACAATGGTTATTGATCAGTTACAAAGCTCTGGTGTCGTTTATTTATTATATGAATACATATAGTGACAAAACAAGTATTTCTATGGATGATGCAAATGGCAGCAAGTGGAATAAGAAATTGGCGGTACGATGTATACCGTCGTCTTAATAATCTAAATATGCATGATGTTATTAATGCAAGAGGTAATGTTCTTGTAATAACATAAAACAACATATCAATTTTTATCTGTCAGAAGAAAATTGCTATTATCAATACAGAAGGTGCTTGAATCAAATTACGAACTAACAAACAGTTCAAAACCAATTGTAGCACTATGTCAAACAAATTATGAATAGAAGTAATTGATCAGCACTTGCAAAATTTCGAAGTAGTATCGCATCAATGTGAATTGAAACTGGGCGTGACTTTCACTGCCTCGTCTATAAAATGATAATTGTCAACAGCTGCATGTACGAACCACTCATGTATGGTTCGGTAATAAACACTGATTCAGTGATACTATAATTAGACCAACTGGTTTAATTATAGGACCATGGTCCAATACTGAGGGTCCAACACAAGAGTGCAATTAGTCCAATTTTAAGTGCTAGTTACTTTAACTGGATCTATTTAAATTTTTCTTCTTTTTCTAAATAACTCTGAAATTATTGCAGTTTCATATGTGTAACTGCTAGCACGTTAGAATATTAATATGTATCGAATGCTGCCAGAAATTATGTGTTATTCTTATCAGGATGGACGTTATTTGACATAATCTTTAGGTGGTCCAATTTCCGTGCCCTTACCCTAGCCGGTATATAGGACTAGACTACATGATATACTTTATTATATACACACAGAGTTTGCTTGGATGTCGGATGGCTTCATCCAGTGCAAAATCCTGGCTATACACAGTTTTTGAAATGAAATATTACCTTAGGATACCTTAGGACAATTCTGATCGTAGGATTCTGTGTTCCTCTGTGATCAGCTCTATGTTTTCATAATCTATTAATATAAGATCACGTGATCCGGTTCTATTGTTAATTATTCTTAACTGTGTTTCAAAGTCATACACAATATCCTGGTATACAATAATTTGTCTAGTCGTGTTTTGAATGATTCTAGGGATTTAGCTGTTACCACTGTATCAGGGAGACTATTCCACGGTTCGGTAAAAATTCGAATTGGAAATACATTTTTCTTAGGTTTAGTTTTGCTCCTTATGAATACTTGTAGAGAATGTCCCCTGTTTCCTGTTTTCTTTGTGATATTTCATTGTTTCTCAAACGATCTGGAACAGATTCGTGGTCATAAATGTTGTGTATTATTTTGTAGACTTCTATCATGTTTCCTCTTTATCTTCGATATGCTAATGTAGTTAGTTTAAGTATGTTATGTCTTTCTATAATATGATAGGCCCTCATACCTGGTAATTCTTTAGTGGCCCTTCTGTGAATGTTTTCTAAGGCAATTTTGTGTTTTATCTTATATGGGTGCCATACTGCCATGGCGCAGTGTAAGTGGGATCTAACCATTGTTTTGTACAGTGGCAAAAATGTATCTTTATCTAGAAATTGGAAGGTTCTTCTAATTATTTTGGTCATTTTTATTGCCTTATTTACCACTTGGCTTATATGTTCGTCAAATGTAAGTTTGGAGTCAAAGGTTGCCCCGAGGTCTTTTTGTTTATCACGTGTCTATGGTTGTTGTTGCTATTGTCGTATAATATTTATTTTCACATAAGTAATTTTTTCCAATTTCCATATGTTTACATTTGTCTTGGTGAAGTTTAAGCGTCCAATTTTCACTCCAATTTTCCATGACAGTTATATCCTGTTTTAATATACTTTGGTCATCCCTATTCATTATGGCTCTAAATGTGTTGATGACATCAGCAAATAGGAATGTGTTGGATTGAGTTAGGTCTGGTAAATCATTTATGTATAAGATAAAGAGTAGAGGTCCTAGGACCTGTGGCATTTCAGATGTTACGTCGTGCCAATTTGATTCTTTACCATTTACCAGTTTGAGATGAATGCCTCCATCCAATTTACTATTTCATTACTAATATTTATACTTTTTAATTTACTTATTAGTCTTTTATGTGGGACAGTGTTGAACGCCTTTTTGAAGTCCCTGTATATAACATGTGTGTGGTGTCCCCTGTCTATTTCATAGGTCCATGTATTGTTATTAGTTGTTAAACTGTAGATCTGCCAGAAATTAAACCAAACTGTTTTGGACTGAATATACCATTCCATTTGATGTAACTGGTAATGTGATTTATGTGATTATTGTTTCCATGCATTAATTTTGCAGATTTTGCTTGTTAGACTTATTGGACGGTAATGACAGGCTAATTTTTTATTTCCATTTTGTAGATTGCTAATATGTTTGCGTCCTTCCAATCATCAGCAATACAAAATGTTTTTAGTGATGTTTCAAATATTTTACACAGAGGGTGACAAATTACATCTGACAGCTCCATTAGTAGCCTAGTCCTTATTTCGTCAGGACCAAGTTACAAGTATTTACTAATGTTAAGTTCTTCTTTTAAAATCGATAATATTGTATTTCCAGTTATATTTAATTTATCCATTTCTGTTTTGTTGTTTACAGTGTGCATAATTGGAATAAATCCTGGCTTTTCTGTATTGCATACGAAATAATCATGTGACATGAGACGCTCGCCCGGCTTTCGTGGCCATATAATGACATATTAGTGCACTAAGACGAAAAAATGTAAAACATAAATATACCTGGGAATGGTTGAAAGAACGCAATGAATTATGAAATGTAGCCAACATTGGGGTAGGTCAGGATTCTACACTAGTAATGAATTCATGCCAAACATGGCACAGTCCACTCTATGGCGCACAGCATTGTTCGAGCGGTCGTGTATTTCTAAAACGTTCCACATATTGAAAACAGAAGTTTGGGATATATTTAACTTAAATGCATACTGCTGACCTTCATATACTATATTCGACGACATAATTTCTGATAAGGATTTGGCACTCCGTGCGATCTTGTAAACTGAAAATTGTCAATAGCGACGCTCCCACTGAAAGTTTATACCGTGTGTGACACGGAAATAGTTTCCTCAATAATACGGCGGAGTCTTTTTAATTCTTCGCACAGCGAGCAAAAAGACGTATGCTGCTGACAAATGGTCGGTTGGACGTATGTTTTGATTTTTTTCGAGAAAATGCGTTTTAACCAAACTGTACTCATTGCGTAAATTATGTATTAGTATAATGGAAGTATTGCCCAGTAGGCGTAGCTTATAACTATATAAGATTCACTTACCGAGGGCGAAGCGATGCCGATGGCTACCCCTCCACGTCCAAATGCTTAATTTTTGGCTATTCCGATATACAAACATATTTAAGTTTAGGGTTAGTTTTAGGATTAGATTTAGGGTTAAGTTAGATTGTATTCGATTAGATTCAGTTAGATTGAAGCTACCTTTGACAATAGTGACATCAGTCATTTACATACATTTGTAGACGGAGGACAGCAAATAGCCACCTCCGCAATAGTGTAACAGTCACAATCAAGTTTGTTTATTGGTTCTTCCTGTTTCACTTTTTCTGCGGCAGTGGTCATTTAATGTAAATCTGGCTGCCCTTCTTTTGATTAAATTTTATTTTGTGTCTATGGATTCCAACCTACAGTTCCGGATTCAAGTTTTGATCTTACTAACATGATACTGTAGGATGTTTCTTTAACTCTCATAGACAATATCATAACTAACATTCATGAGTATCCCATTAAATCGGGCATTCTATATGATGATATATCAGATCACTTCCCAATATTTAATTTCTATAATATAGGCTTAACATATTACCCAAAAAATAAATATATATTCAAACGTGCAAACAATGCAAATAACATTGCTAAATTAAATGCAAAATTAAAAAATGCAAACTGGGAAGAGGTATATAATGACACAAACCCTAACTCTTCGTATGATACATTCATTGGATTACTAAATTCCCACATTAATGAATGCCTACCATGGAAAAAAATCAAAATAAGACCGCACAATAATGATTGGCTCACTAAAGGTATTGTAACATCCACAAAGGAAAAAAACCGCCTATACAAAAAATATAAATGTAATCCGACAATTGAAAATGAACATATTTATAAAAGATTTAAAAATAAACTGACACATGTAATAAGAACTTCCAAAAAGTCATACTTTAAAAATAAATTTGACCTATATAAAAATGACTGCAAAAAAACATGGAATACCATTAATGAAGTTCTAAAGAGCACTAAAAAAAATCTGCAGTGTACAATAAATTTATAACAACAGAAGGAAACTGTTGTATAGATAAAAACGAAATAGTGAATGAATTTAATAAATACTTTACAAATATAGGCCAAAATCTTAATGCAAAACTCAAACAGTACATGACCCTACACATTATATAAATAACAATCCAGCAAACTTTTTCTGTACACCAACTTGTCCCACTGAAATAATTAACATAGTGCATAGTAACAATTCCAAAAAGTCTGGAGGTTATGACAACGTGGACCCTAACATTATTCAACATGTTATTCCACAAATTGCAAATCAACTAGCTCACATCTTCAATAATTCATTCACTATGGGTATTGTTCCAAGAAAGTTGAAGATTGCTAAAGTAATTCCGTTATACAAAAGTGAAAACCCTGAACTGTTTACAAATTACAGACCTATTTCGATTCTTCCATGCCTATCAAAAATACTAGAGCGCCTAATGTACAATAGGATTAATAATTTCCTAGCTGAATATAACATACTATCAAATAAACAATATGGATTTAGGGGAAATTACTCTACTTATATGGCAATGATTGACTTGGTAGATAAAATATCAAGCAACATTGATCAAAAAAATCATAATATAGGCATATTTCTTGATCTTAGTAAGGCTTTTGACACAATAGACCATAACATCTTATTAAAAAAACTTCAGTGCTATGGGATAAGAGGCATAGCTTGGGAATGGTTCAAAAGTTACCTTAGCGATAGAGCACAATATGTGTTGTATAATAACACAGAATCTGAATACATGAAGATAACTTGTGGTGTTCCCCAGGGATCCATATTAGGCCCATTACTTTTTATCATATATATAAATGATACTGTAAATGTATCAAACATTCTTAAGCCTATACTGTTTGCAGATGATACTAGTTTGTTCCATGCACACACACATTTCCACACTCTCATAGAAGAAGTGAATATTGAACTACAAAAAATTGCAATTTGGTTTAATACTAATAAAGTAACATTAAATGTTAAAAAATCAAATTTCATAATATTCACACCAAAAGGGAAAATTTATAACACAGACAATGCTGAAATAATAATAAATGGTAACAAAATAAAACAAGTCAAGTTTACAAAATTTCTAGGAATATACATAGATGAACATTTGAGCTGGAAAATCCATATTAATAATTTAGCCAAAAAAATTGCACGAAATGTAGGAATGCTAAATAAATTAAAATATTTTCTCCCATTGTACACCATGAAGACTTTATACTATTCATTAATATTACCTCATCTGCAATATTGTGTCCTGTTGTGGTCAAATACATACACAATTCATTTAAAAAAAAATAAAGAGAGCAATAAGGATAATTACGAAATCACAATATACATCACATACAGATCCATTATTTTCAAAATTAAAACTGTTAAAGTTAAGTGATATATATAAACATCAATTAGGGATTTTTATGTATAAATCCGTAAATGATCAACTCCCAGACAACTTGACTTCTATGCTTAAACTAACAGAAAACATTCATAACCATAATCTTAGAAATGTTAATGGGTTTTACATTCAAAACATAAGAACAAACAACAGAAAGTTTACAATAAATTATTCTGGTCCAGTCTTCTGGAATACACTACCTCAACATATAAGAAAGCTTAGAACAATAAAACAATTTAAAGGTAAGCTAAAGGAGTTATTACTGATGGGATATGTATCTTAGGCATATATAAGGATTATGTAACGTAGTTATAGTATTATTTTATTATTTATCATTACTTGTATTTATTTTTAGACTTATTTAAGTACTTAGTAATAGTAATATTAGTAGTTGTAGTATTCTAATATTATCATTCATGATAATGATATTTATTTATTTTTATATGTTTAGTTTACTTTTATAATAATGTCCATAAAGTTTTATGTTCTTGGTGGTCCTCGATATAAGCCCCTAGGGGTTTCTAGAGGATCTCCACGGTTACATTTTATAATCATGTTTATGCTTATGTTTGTATGTTGTTGTTGTTGTGACCGAAATAAAGTTCAATTCAATTCAATTCAATTCAATTCAATTCAATTCAACTTTAGATGTTGCAGGGTAGAGAGTGCGTTCCAAAAGACCAAGTGTTCTAGCATATGGAAATGCAGTGGTGTGGACATACTTTGGCTTTAAAAACACGTTCTTCTTCCAAACAGGAAGTTAGAAAATCCAAGCTTACCAACACAACCTACGATGTAATGTGTCGTGTTTACGGTGACGAGGATCTAATATCAAAATGTGTGCATTGGGGTTAAAGTGCGCAAGAACGCAAATTCAACGCAAAGCCACCAAAACCTAACATTTTAGAGACTAGGATGCGAAATCATCTCGAAGAAATTTATCTTATGTGGAGTAGTGAGCAAGACGGTGGTGCCGCCTAGCGGAGTAGGCCAGTGCTATCCTAGTGGGGTAGCTAGGTACTATGCTAACCGAATATAGCCGGTTTAATGATGATTCGCTATTCGCCGTAGTTGGAGCTGATCGTGTTTATCAAGCGATTTTCCTTATTAACAATTCCAGTTATTTGGTTTTACGGTTATATTTGGTTATTGTTATACGTTGTTAGTTTGTCTACTTCGTTTGGGTTCGTATGTTGATGTGTAACTCGGCGGCTTCAAGTTGTCGGAACAGCAACTTATTTGCCACATTTCCTTTGTGGCGGCCGCCATTTTGAACGCCGGCCACAGTAGACACACGGGATTTGCGGTGTGACATTGCGAGTTAAGTATTATTTCTTTCCGTTTGCTTTTCGGGTTACCGGATGGGGTGTCCTTCCCCTTCTAGTGGGGAGGGGGATATTGTGTACAAGGCGTCGGGACGGTTCCGAATTAATCATGGTTATTTTTACACGCATGGTAAATGATGGTTATGACTTATGATGGTAAACGACGGTTGTGTAAATACGATGGTGTTGCCTGTTGGGCTCACGGTTAAATCGTCGGTATACGATTCTGGTATGTATTTAGCACATGCGGGTTCTTAACATATCATCACATTTAATACTAGGGAGGTCAGACGGTTTTGTTGTCACGCAATATCATTCTTATAGCCATAGGCCTGTTCCTTTATACTTGATTGTGCTCGTACTATTGAATTGTTTTGCTAATCCGTCGATGGGTCATGGGAAGTGTTCGGCAATAGGCAATTGGGGTGGCCTCTGTTTGACGTGTGTGGGGTATATTCATGTTCTTGGATTCGGCGTGATACAGATGCGAGTGTTGAGCAAAACACACTAACATTTCATAATAATATTAGCGACAATATCATGTATTACTTATACTATAGAGGGCTATATCCACTCTGCTCAAAGTGTTGTTCTATACAATATAGTTAAAGCCAATATAGCATCCTGACCGATGGCGGTTGTCTTTGATTAATACTGGTATCAGTTAATAGTTAGTAGGTACTTATGCTTGCACAAGCGACTGGGTACACTATTGTGTGTTTGTACGGGTTTGCTTGAATAAAATAAATCAAAGAAAAACAACGACACAAACCAGCTTGGCTACCGTCGCCAGGATGGGGTGTTTTTTCCCATACCTGTGTGCGCATGGGCAGATGCGGGGTATATTAAATTTTAGAACTCTCCCATTCCGCTGGCTTCAGACTGGTTAAGCTAACTCTTCATTGTTTTGGCCTCGCGATTATAACATCGCGATACGTCACCTGTCACGTATATAGCGCATGCGATATATGTAACACAGGTTTGAGGATACATATAATGGTTGGGGTGCATTCCACAACTATGACATGGGTTGGCAATTAACGTTCTTTGTATGCATTTTGTACCTTGCGGTACGTTTCCAGCACTTAAGGTGTACCGGCGACCGCGTTCTACGCGTTTCATGTGGGGGTTGGTACCAAGGGTGTACATCAAATGCATTAATAAAACAAAGGTTCCTTAGCTTTACCAGCGACCTCAGTCACTACAGATTTATGTATGGGTTTCCGAATTGCGTATTGCCGAAGGTGTACATCGATTACATCTGTTTAAACAAGTTGTGCCTGGTCCCTAACAGTGTACCACCGACCCTAACTACTACCTGCAATGTACATCAACTACTTAAATAAATCTAAGTCTTGTGTGGTTCTAAGGTGTACCAGCACCCTAACTCAATACTATTTTCTGTCTGGCATTTCTACCTGATGTGTACATCAAATTCATAAATAATTCCATGTCCTGTATGATTCCTAAGGTGTCCCAGCGACCTAAATCTATACGGTTTCCATGTCAGCTGTTCGTACCTTAGGTGTACATCAATGTCGTGCCCGGTTCCTAAGGTATCCCAGCGACCTCAATCAATACGATTTCATGTATGGTTTTTGTACCTTCGGTGTACATTAATATCATGTCTGGTTCCTAAGGTGTCCCAGTGACCCACATCAATACGGTTTCATGTATGGCGTTTGTACCTTCGCTGTACATCAACGTAGTGTCCTGGTTCCTAAGGTGTCCCAGTGACTACATCAATACGGTTTTATGTATGGGATTTGATCCTTAGGTGTACAGCACATACATAGAGCAATTAGTCGTGTCGGGGTGGGTCCGTAGACAGTCCCGGGCAGGTAATGAGTCTGTTAGCGGCTGGAGTCCCGCGTGTGGTTATTCTCGCGATTGGTGGTAACGACATTGATTCCGCTACGGATCACGCGCTGTTGGTGGGTATGAGTGTCTTTGAATTCGTGAAGTCGTTGGTTAGTCGGGGTGTAGAACGGGTTGTCGTGACCCAGGTGGTTCGCCGCCAGAGTTTCCGCCATCTGTCCATTGCCGAGGGGTCCCGTAGATTACTTGAAATTAACGATTTCCTCTCCGCGGTGTGTGCTACTGAGCATATAAGATTTTGGAGGCATAAGGGGATGTGGAATTCGCCTCTGATTATGTTTCGGAGGGATGGGGTGCACTTCAATGACTTGGGGAATTACAAATTGTGGCGTAGTGTGCGTGGAGCAGTATTTCTTGCTTTGAAGGGGATTAATGGCCGTGGTTAATAGGGGTATCGATGGGAAGGTGGCGCATCTCTGGGTGGCTGTCACCTGTGTCAGTATCGCTTGATTTGTGTGTTTGTCATGTGTTATTTCAATAAAGTCAATAAAACAAAAACAAAAAACAACAAAAACAGATCAAGAAAGAAGACAGGTAAGTGTCTGGTACTTAAAGTGTACTTGATACGTCTTTATGCGCTTTGCATGTGTCTAGTACTCAAGTGTACTCGCAGGTAGCATCTATGGTATGCTCGTGTCCAGTACTCAAATGTACTCGCAGGTAGCATCTATGGTATGCTCGTGTCCAGTACTCAAATGTACTCGCAGGTAGTATCTATGGTATGCTCGTGTCCAGTACTCAAGTGTACTGGCACATAACTGTTATGGGTGCACGTGTCCTATACTCAAGTGTACAGGCACCTAAAATGTCCGGAGTGCACGTGTCCAGTATTCAAGTGTACTAGACAACTACCTTATCAAAATTCCACTGTTCGTGTCTCGTACTTAACGGTGTACGTGCTACTTACATTATACGGTTAGTTCTTCTGTCTTGTACTTCACAGTGTACGTACAACAAAATATACTATTGGTATACATGTCTCCTACATACAGGGTAGCTGCTATGATACAGTTATTGGTTACGGTAATGGAGGGGTCACTTTCCTTTGACTATTGGGCAACGTGCATGGCAGTCTCTGCATAATACCGGTTTATGTTTATGAATAACAGTAGTTCTTCCTGTTACTCCACTTATGTTGGGTCTGATGTTGTAGCATGGCTCCGGTGAGACAGTCGGCTCGGCAACGGGCCAGATCGGCAGCGCTAGGACGTCTACCACGGGTGACAGCATCGCCACTCGTCCCTACGGCTCGCTTCACCCCAGCTGCGGCCACAGGGGTGGCTCAGCAACAACTCACTGCATCGGATGCCGCCGTAGCCGATCTCCGTCGCGAGATGACGGAAATTCACGAGATGTTGCAATCCGTGCGTCCCGCTATGGCAGCACCATCAGCCGAAGTGGCTACCGACCCTCCGGCGCCAATTCCTGGACCTTCGTCTTCCAACTTGCAGAGGGCAGCATGGCTCCGGTGAGACAGTCGGCTCGGCAACGGGCCAGATCGGCAGCGCTAGGACGTCTACCACGGATGACAGCATCGCCACTCGTCCCTACGGCTCGCTTCACCCCAGCTGCGGCCACAGGGGTGGCTCAGCAACAACTCACTGCATCGGATGCCGCTGTAGGCGATCTCCGTCGCGAGATGACGGAAATTCGCGAGATGTTGCAATCCGTGCGTCCCGCTATGGCAGCACCATCAGCCGAAGTGGCTACCGACCCTCCGGCGCCAATTCCTGGACCTGCGTCTTCCAACTTGCAGAGGGCATGTATGGTTGACCCTCCTTGGCCCACTGTAGCTGTTAGATGATGAGGTGACAGCATCGCAACTCATCCTCGCTGCTCGGTTCACTACAGCTCCAGCCACAGGGGTGGGCCAGCGACAACGTGCTGCATTGACGATGCTGTAGAGACTCCGCATGCGTCCGTGGTTCTATCATCCAGAGAGCAGTACGACAGATAGCTATATAAACTGACGCTTTAAACCATAGTGGCAGGCGGTGCCCACATTCGTTACAGATTAAGGGTGCAGGGACACCAGACACTGCCATTTCCTCGGCTGCTTAGCTTAATGAATTTGTACAAGCTAGGGAAGGGTACAGGCCTCACTTTTTGCATAATAGATCGCTCTCCAATGTTGCGAAGAGAATTTGATTCTTCGATCAGGTCTCGCTAGTGATTTGGGTCTTAGCAGTAGAGTTATAAATGGCATTGTGTCAGAATAGGTGCGCCTATATCGGCAGCGTTACGTGGTGAATCCGATGCTCAGATTAGTCCAGCCGGTCGATGGGTATCGGATGCTGCTAGAAAAAATTTCAGGGATGATACAGGAGGTTCAAAACTTACAGGAAACAGTTAAGTGTTGTCTTCCACAGTGGGTGGAAGCTTCAGAGTAGAAACTAGGTTTAGTGGGTGGGGGTCGGTCACATTTAATTTCAGGTGACCTAGTGGCGGAGTGACCCCCACCGATATGGTGTCGATGTTAAAGATAGTGTAAAGAGAACTGTTAATACCGGTCATTGGTAATGTGTTAGAATTTGAGGGACTTCTTAGCAAGACCAGTGGGGCCGGCATATTTGCTGTGGAGATGTATTGATGTATTTGTGGTATATCTATGTGATCCATCTGATTTATCTAATATAATAAATGTCATATATTTGGCCAATTTCAATCATCACTTGTCTTGCATTGCTGCTTTGCATAAGAGACTGTATGTGCAGCAGGTACATACATTTATCTTATGTGGAGTAGTGAGCAAGACGGTGGTGCCGCCTAGCGGAGTAGGCCATTGTTATCCTAGTGGGTTAGCTAGGTACTATGCTAACCGGTTATAGCCGGTTTAATGATGATTCGCTATTCGCCGTAGTTGGAGCTGATCGTGTTTATCAAGCGATTTTCCTTATTAACAATTCCAGTTATTTGGTTTTACGGTTATATTTGGTTATTGTTATACGTTGTTAGTTTGTCTCCCACCCACCTCCCTGTGCCACACTTGATGTATACGATAGTTTTTTGACGCTTTTCCCGGTTGCTTATTCGGTACATGAGGTTTTGCCTAGGCTTTTTCCTCTAAGTTATGTACGCAGGGTTTTTAGAGCGGTAACATGAAATTACAGCCGCACACAGCAAGCCAAATCAATAAAGAAAGCCGTATTGACAATTGGTGCTCACTGATCGAATCCACACTAGATAGAACTCAAGGTGAGAATAAGGAGACAATTCGTATGGGTGACATGAATATCAACTTTGTGAATGGCGTAGTCACAATTGAGAAAGGGCGAGGTGTTGTCGACGCATTCCAACTAAAGCAGGTCATTATATCACCTATCCAGCAACAATTACTACACTGATTGATCACATCTACACAACACACCCGCAACATGTTAGAACCAGCAAGGTTGGTGTAGTCCTAGCCTACTCTCTGCCAGTTATCACCTTCCAGTAGTAATGTTACGCAAACACAATTCAACAAAGGCTGCTGTCCCCTGTGCAATCACATATCGACAATACAAACACTTTACCATTTTGTGTATGATCTTCATCAGATGCCATGGTCAGCGTAAACAACAGTTGGACTGGCCCACAGGAGACATCGTTGTTGCCATGCAAGAGAGACAGGCACAAGTCGCAAGGGAGGTGGGATAACTAAAGTGTGCCGAAACAAGGTGACCGATATGATCCAGACAGCAAAAACGTCCTTCTACCAACGTGTCATCGAAAAGAACACCAGAAATCCACGGCAACTGTGGACGCACCTGCGTGAAATATGTCCACGGGATGTATACATAGTGGGGCAGATATGTGAAAAAGATGTTCACCTTTGGCAGAAAGTATGCCAATTTGCATATAAGCAGTTTAAAGTATGCTGAATAAAATAAGATCTGGAGACATCTGATCCGAGCAATGAAACCGGCTAAAAATTTAGTTTTATCGGAGGGGGGTTGTTTTCATCATTTTCGCGATTTCGCGATGAAGGGAATTTTGGGGTATGGTTGATTACTGGCTCAGCATATCAGCATCGCTGCTTGGAATGTTTCATGTTACAGATCATTGCAATGGCTATATTAGTATCTTTCAGATGGTGTGTTATAGATATATTTTTGTTATATATTGCAGGAAAAAGACCAATTGAATGCCAATGCCTTGGTCGCTAGGTGGCGTAAGGTGGTACATGTTTTTATTTCACTGCTCGTTAAAATTTACATTTTTAATCTACATTCTACATTTTTGTGTTCAACATTACTGCAGTTTTAAGATCAACATACTACTTTATTTGGGCACGCAGACTTTTTTTTATAAATTACACCAGTTACGGATGGAACAGACAACATCTCGTGATCAGCCCACTTTGCCAGTTTGCAGAAGGCCACACATCCACCAGCAACCGTGACAACGCACACTCATTGGCCATGGTCAAGCATGGTATGAATGTGATCCAGCAAGCCACAGAGCACGTCAGTCCTGCACAGGTGCCAGTTATCACCACTATATGCCATTGAGAAAAAGATCCAATGGTCGTGGCCCCTGCAACATGGCGAAGAAAAGTATGTGGTGATGATGGGCGGACTTCACATTGAAATGGCTCTACTCAGTGCGATGGGAGATTGGTTCAATGGCAGTGGATGGGTAGCTGTAAATGACGACAACTAATGTCACAACTGAAGGAAGAGCTGACGCCCTTCAGAAAGGATCCTACACATCAAGAGCTCAATGGGCCCACCAAGTGACCGCAGCAGCTCTCTACATATTGCAGAAGCGTGCATATACTACATACCAAGAAGATTCGACCACCACCGACATGCTGACATTCGAAGACTGGAGGCAACAGATGAATGAGGCACACACACAGTTTGCTTATTGGAACAATGTGTTCAATCTAGAACTGCTGCTTCTTCAATTCCTGAGATCGCAACGAGAAGCCAACTTCCTACTATATGTAGAAACGCTTGGTAAACTCATTCCTTGGATGTTTGCCTTGGACCACATCCACTTCGCACTATGGCTCACAGTTCATGTGATAGATTTGTTGCAACTACAGAGCCGATGCCCAGATGTCTATGCTAATTTCGTACGAGAGAACTTTGTCACCAGGAAGACGTCGCACAAGTTCTCTTCATTGGCACACGCTCAGGTACATGAACAACAGAACGCCATTGTGAAAGGAGACGCTGGGATCATAGGGATCACAGAAAACGAAGCAGCTCTAAAGCGCTGGATGGGCGCAGGTCCTGAGATAAGCCGATTTCTCAGTGAGTACGAAGAGAAGCACACACACAGACCTGTGGATGATGATCGTCATCACGATCAGATCCCTAGTACACACAAGAAATTTGCCTTGAACACAAAGACTCTTGTGGAAGCAATCGAGGAGTTGGGAAACCCATTTGCGGATGACAGCACATACTTGGTGACATAGGACACTAAAGTCATCATGTCAGAGGAAGTAGTGACCACCATTCAAACACCTGAACAACTTGGAAGCACACAGTATCAATCGTTCATTGACGAACGAATGTCTGGATCAACAAAGTCACTGTATGATCCAATCCACAAGGATAACTTGCCGTTGTTCAAATCATGGAAAACGAAAACTACAAACTCCAGCATGAAAACTGTCGCGATGAAGAATGATGTACAACTGTTCTCGAGAATGTGCATCGCATGCCAGTCTCGACAAGGAGACCTTGATTCATTCTTCGAACACGAGAATCATCCATGGCCCCCTTCACTCGCTGAAAACAACTCAATGCGCCAAGGGAGCAAGGCAGATCTGATGGGCTGTCTGGAGGCGTTAGCCCCAAGACCAGAAGATACCCCTGAAGTCGACATGAAGACTATTGATGGAGCTGCTCTCATGTACACACTTGATCCCAAAAAGTCTAACGTCACTGTGAAAACATTTGGAGATTTTTCACAATTCGTGTTTCTCCCATATGTTGAAAGGCAACTGCAGTCTGTTAAACGTTTGGACTTCGTGTGTGACGTCTACAAAGCTGGAAGCTTCAAGTCATCTACCCGGGAGCGCCGTGGAATGGGTGAAGCTCTAAGAGTTGCAGCCAGTATAAGACTCCCGCCCAACTTGCAAACTTTTCTTCGGGTTGATTCGAACAAAACTGGGCTCTTCAACTATCTAGCGTCTGCCTTGAAAGCCTTTCACCCACCAGAAGGTAAAGTTGTTCTCACAACTTGCCAAGAGGATGTTATCTCCAACCCAGAGAGTGATGTATCACAAATCGCGCCATGTGCACAAGAAGAAGCAGATGGCAGGATGCTTCTACAGGCAGCGCATGCACATGGACCGGGGCATTGCAGAATCACGATTCAGGCCACAGACACATATGTAGTTGTTCTGGCAATAACAACAGCAAATAGCATTCAGGATTGTGAACGGTGGATAGCGTTTGGCCAAGGGAAAACGTTCCGCTAAATATCGGCTCACGCAATTGCAGCACAATTGGGTGCCGAGTCGTCCCAGGGCTTACTATATCTACATGCCATATCAGGTTGTGACACTGTGTCAGCATTCTGTGGGATTGGCAAGAAGACCGCATGGGAGGTATGGAGGGCATCAGATATATTCAAGTCTCTTTTCAGCAGATTTTCTCAGTCGCCAAGTCAAATAAGCGAGGATGATGTGAAGTCGCTGGAGAGGTTTGTGGTGCTCTTGTACAAAGGAACGTCGACGTTACAAAACGTAAACGAAGTACGGAAACGGTTGTTTGCATTCGGTAATCGTCAAGTGGAAAACATTCCGCCGACAAGCTCTGCATTGCTGAAACATGTCAAGCGTGCAGTATTCCAGGCTGGTCATGTGTGGGGTCGCAAATGCTAGTGTGCCATCCCCATCAGACTGGCGTTGGGAGAGAATTGGTGACGCATGGACCACAAAATGGAGTAAATTTCGCAGAAGCATCCAAGTCATGTCGCGAACTTGTAAAATGTGCCTGCAAGAGCATCTGCCGTGACAGGTGCAAATGCTACCAATCGAACGTACCATGTAACAGACACATCCAGACAATGACAATATGTGTCCCTTTCGCAATTGTGCAAACTTATATGGTCTAAATAAGTTCACATACATATATGTGTGTCAATTAAATTGATGAATTATTATATTTCTATTGTTAATTTTTTATTTAATATAATTTACTAAGACATCAATTGGATTACAAATTATTATGGCAATGAACGTTTTCCCGGGACAAAGCTAAAAAAGTATTTTTGTAAATTTATTTGTGTTAGACTACCCATAGATAATGATGAATATGCAGCACACACAAATAACTTACATACCATATGGAAGGTATGTATATGCACATTATATAGCTATGTAATATGAAATAGTTCATGCAGTGATGCTGATATGCTGAGCCAGTAATCAACCATGCCCCCAAATTCCCTTCATCGCGAAATCGCCAAAAATGATGAAAACAACCCCCCTCCGATAAAACTTAATTTTTTAGCCGGTTTCATTGCTCGGATCAGACGTCTCCAGATCTTATTTTGTTCAGTATACTTTAAACTGCTTATATGCAAATTTGCACGCTTTCTGCCGAAACTGAACATTTCCCCTAAATGTTGTCACATATCTGTCCCACTAACAAGAACGCCATGCATCATCAGGTAGGCCTATGTTAGAAATCACAGAACCTGAAAATGTCAGATCCTTTTCGTTTTATTAACTGTACCTCTGTATTTCAGAACGGTTACGAGCAGAAAAGCAAAATTGACAAGTGTTACAAGTGACAGTATGTCCAAAAAGGAAATGCTTTGCATTAATTATATTTACTGCTATGATTAGGCCCTACAGTTCGGATTAAAACGTATTTTGAGTTGATGTCTAAATAAATGTTACGTCTGTGGAAATATTGAGTGCTGTAATTCGTAATAAAATATTCTCTTGAGTAATATTCAGTTGGTATTTTTATGCCCCTCCAAGTAAAATGTAACAAATAAAAAACTTGAATTTCTGGATGTTTCATTGAAATATTTTTTTCTGGCCGATTTGATTAATTGTTATATGACGTCACAGAGTCACAGAGAGAAAACGCGGCGACAGCCTTCTATCTCACATTTACCGCCACCGGCCGTGTGCCCGTCACTGCGTGATATGCCACCTATCAAATCATTAAAGCGGGGGGGGGGGTGGGAGATCGACCAATTTATATATATATATATATATATATATATATATATATATATATATATATATATATATATATATATATATATATATTATAATAACATTTATATATTTCCACTGGGTAGTCGGAACTTAATATCTACAAATGAGATTATTAATTTCACTACTAGACCTACATAGGGGGTTTTCAGAGAGGAGATGCCTGGAAATGTCTTTTTTCTGAACTGAAAAAGTGGGGGGATAATTCCTATGCTGTCCCCCTCAGGCTGAAAAGTGGGGGGACGCGTCGCCCTCGTCCCCCATCGATCGACGCCCATGCCCACTTATGCAAATTTGAATTGAATTCCCGCGAGAAAGGTATCCGGACAAATACCATGAGTTCCGACCTGCGCTATTTGTCCGTATCCGGAACAGTCCCCTGGACCTTATCCGTTCTGGTCAAATAAACGGACCCAAATAAATGCGACAAGTGCCCGCCACCACTGTCAGTGCTGCCACCTAGTGACAATGAATGTACCAGAAATATCAATCCGAAAGATGGCGCTGTGTAGTGAGTGAAAATGGAGGAAGATGATATAGACATCGAAGGCGATTTTGATTTAAAATCAACGTAAGTTGATTTGTTTGTTTATCTGAGGATATTTAATAGATGCCTTGAATATGTAGTCTATCTATCACACGTTAGTTTGAGAGCGACAACCTTTTATTAACCATTCGCTCGGTGTATCTAGCAACCAGACTCAGCCCAGGCCTAGCCCCTGCCCTGTCCTGGCCCCTGGCTGAGGCTGAGCTGAGAGAGTTGGTCCCGGACTGGACGCTGGATGCATCCACAAATCACGACTTACGGGAATCCCGCCTACACTCTCGCCTTGGATGTGCTGATTTTTTTTTATAAATTTGTGCATTCACTCGGTTTGGCAGGGTGAAATCGGTATAATCACTTTAATTTTAAAATCATTGACGTCATTAAAACGAAGACTTATTATTATTAATAATAATACTTAGATGACTAGACCTCCTAGTTTAACTAAGTCTAATTTTAATCTCTAGTACAGACTAGACTGCTTGGTCTATAGTCACTACGTCTACTGACACTACTCTCATAGTGCAATTTGTGGCAACATAGATATAGTCATAGTCATAGTACTGGTGACATAAACACAACATAACATTAGACATAGAGTACGGGTGACATAAAAACAACAGAAAAATGTCAACACCAAGCAGCAAGATGGGTTACCAATAGACACCACCAGACCTCCTGCATCAACTCCATCATCAACTCTCTTGCCTGGCCCACACTCCAACAACGCCGTAAAAAACCTCGACTCAAAATGTCCTATAAGTTTCAGCACTGCCTCGACACCATTGATTCTGTATACCTACCACAGCCAACAGAAAACAGATCGAGCCACAGAAAGAACAACACACACAGCTACAACATCCCCTCCTGCATGACACAGTACAGACAGATGTCATTCTTCCCCCGGACCATACCCGAATGGAACAACCTGCCCCAGGAAATAGTGGCAGCCAAGTCCCTGGACTGTTTCAAGTCCAGGCTTGCTGCCCACCTGTAACCATAACAGACCCCCTTTCCCATCCCCTTTTGTTTCTTGTGGCTACTACCCTTCTCTACTATGCCAAACACCCTTTCACTACATTTCCTAAGTATCTACTGCAACCCCCACAAATCAGACACTACTCACTGTATATGAACAACCTGATAATGACAGCCAGTCAGCCACTGAAGTTGAGAAAGATATGTGAGTCTAGGGAGACCATCGTCTGAGGACATGATGGTTCAACCGCACATTAAAAGTGTCATCAATAAAATATTGACAAGTACGCTTGGAGGGATTCAGAAAAAAATTTACCTTTCTGAATGTAACAGCCAATGCCAGTTATGCTACTACTTTCAAAGCAATAATAATTGAAATACATGCTAAGTGCAGAGGCATATAATTATGATATATATATATGTGACTAGCATTAAAAGATGCTTGCACACATGAAAATGCACAAGAGTTTGAATGCTAGAGTTCAGATTCAGTTGTTGCATGTAAATAGGTTCAGCCCATCACAGTGGATGATTTGACTTCACAGAAATCACACATGGAGAATCCAAGGTGAAATTTTGGCCAATACTATAATTTGTTATTGCCCATACTACACAAATGCTTAGAACTACTCAAAGGGTTAGATTAATATTATGTTGGTTCAGTGACTTTGAGAGAACGACATCCGTGAAACAACTCAGTCAGCCTAAGCCATTTTGTTTAATTAAATAACGATACAGATAGAAATAAAACACAGTACTTAATAACGTGTACAGAAACATGGACATACTAGATCAATATTTTTATTTTCCTAACTTGTTAATAAACTGTTATGATGTATAGCTACTGTGTTCAAACAGGCATGTTATACTGATTCACACATTGTCTGGTAGTGACAGAACTTTAGCTTCTGCAATATGCAATATGGTACAAGTAGGTTCACATTGCACGTGCAAGTGCTGGAGCTACAGGCTGTGTAGCTGTTTCGTTATACACATGTACATCTGGTCCTGGACAACAGCCTTTATCTAATAGCAGTTTATAGATGGGTGACAGTTGTTTTGTTTATACAGATTTTAAATGTGTCAACCCTATGAAAAGATACCAGTTGACTTGTGTTTATGTTTGTTGTGACAGGACTCTGAGTGACACAGGTGATGATGATTTGCCTTCCAAGAGTGCCCACCTGCAGCCTGAGTTCACACAGCATCCCTGGGTCCTGGAGCAGGTGACATCTCTTAGCAGTTTCATTGCCTTTCAGAACCAGCATACCCCAGAGTGTCATACACTGATACAGTCACATCCACTGCTGACACTTGCTTATCTTAAACCTATTGTGTAAGTTAGTGTAGCTGTATTGAGGATGGTGAATATACGTCTGTAACAGTTGAGATATTATTGTGCAATGAAATAAGCCAGCAGTGTCACTTGTCCAGTGGACAAGTGACTTTTTTTATCTAACCTTGTCTTGAGTAATTGTTGTAGGGAATAGAAGCAGTGGAAAATTAAAACAATATTTAATATTACAGTTTTCCTGTTGTATTGAGCATAGCCACTGCAATGGCACAGAACATAATTTTGTATCACACGTACACTGTGTGGACACATATGTAATTGACGGTCAGCTGTGTGCTTGCATTTATTTCAGGGCTGGACACTGGACAATGGTATTGACGAGAAGAGCAAGGCCGTCATTGAGAAGATGTTACAAGAAGAACAGTTTCCTTTTCACCGTCCACCTTGTCACTTGCTTCTTACCTCACGTCATTTTAATTAAATAAAAATACCCTTTTTATCATATAATACTATATTATATTATGTAAAATTTAGTTCTACTTAAGGTATTTATTTTATATTCTGTAAAACATACATGTAGTATTTAGCAAGATCAGGCTTGGAATTACATATTTCATGTATTAATTGTTACAACATTACTCTGAATTGCCATTATTTATTGTGTGTACTTAACCAAATGTACAGATTTTACATTGACGGCAAAACTACAGAAGTGAGTGTGCCAGTCATCTCTCCTCCCAGACTTTCAAATGTATCTTTATCACACAAGAAACAGTGGACGGAGGAGGAAAAAGACATGTTCTTCAAAGGCCTCGTAAGTCAAAACAGGCACATATAATTTCATTATATATTCATTCCAAATGTTGATGTATAATTATTATGGAAAAATTTAATAGTATCATAAGATAGTATCATATCTGGTCAATATTGATAAAATGTGTGATTAAATTTGGCTTTATCTGTTTTTTTGAAATGTTAAGGCTTATCTGCTATGTTATTTGATAAGCCCTGTTCAGTCAAAGATAATTGTCAAGCTGAACATCAAGATTATAGATGTGGCACCTGGTTTTGTGCCGAGCCATGACATAATTACTTATTTGAACTTAGTTCCTCCTATTCCTTTTGAAACATCAGGTGGTGAGCTTCTCCACCTAGTATAGTCTTTCGCAATATCTTTGGCTTCATTCTGGGCATTTCCATTGCTGTCAGATCTTCAGTAAATGTCTTCTGCCAGGTCTTTGTCAGCCTTCCTCTCTTTCTATTGCCATCTTCAGGCACCCCCACTCCATTGATACTTGTGCTATCCGATTTCTTAGCAAGTGTAGTATATGACATGATAATAATGTTACTTGTTTGTTCAAACAGCATTTTCTGCATTCAGTAAAATTTTGGTTTTAGGAACTGTTTGGGCACAGCTGGAGTAAGATCTCATCACTCATTCCCACCAGAACCAGCCAACAGGTGAAGTACTTCGCCCAGCACCACCTGAAACAGAAGGTGAGTCCTACTTTTGGTAGAATATCTCCAAACAGTCCAAAGTGTAACCAGTTAAAAGTTCAGTGAAGCCCAGTGAAGACTGACAACACTTGTAGATTATAACCAGAATGTGACAACCATATAAATGTTATAAAATTTATAATTATATTTCACCTAGCCAATACTACCCAGTAGCCACATAGTGGTTTTATATGTTCTTCCTACCTACTCACAATGTTTGTAACACCTTGCCTGTATTGGCATTTAAACACTGGTTGATGATGCATTGAAATATTTTGAGTTAATTGGTTATCTTATTTCTGCATGCTTCACTGAATAAAAAGTCAGAACCAGTTTAATATGCTGATCTAGTGTTTCAACAAAATTATTGTTAACTACCCGGTAGGTGATGCCAGAACCAGAGCAGACTCGGTAGAACTCAGACATTTCAGTTATGCAGTGAATCCACTGCACAATCCAGTGATGCCTGGATTAAAATGCAATGCAATAAAATGTCACTGAATTAATTGTTTTGGTGTGTGTCAGTGTGTGTTATATAATCATTATATTATGATTACATAAATACATACGCTGTATCGACCCCCTGTATGCACATTAATCGTATCATTTTATGGTTAACTTTTGTTATGGGAATTGGAGCATGAATTGGAATTGAAATATTATAGATGGAATTGGAATTGAAAGAAATTTAATTGGAATAAAAAAAATGAAAGAAATTTAATTGGAATTGAAAAAAAAGGAATTGCCATGAATTGGAATTGAAAGAATGGAATTGACCCCAGCCCTGCATATTTGTCTAATAAACAAAGCCTTCCAAGGCATCAATAATTAGTTGACACATAACAAATATTTCCCAGTCAATGACAACCATGTGCCTCAAAGTCAGCAGATTAGACACATGTCTTGTACAATGTTCAATCTCACTGTGAACTGTTTGCTCCCCAGAACAAGTCTTCCATGTTGACAAAGCCCCAGAGCCAAGTGAGTCAGTCGGTCCACCAAATGTTGAACTCCGTCACCACGGCACAACCCACAGTCACGAGTCTCATGCCCAAGGGGAAGAGGGCAGAAGGACAGAAGGCATTACGGAGGAAACTGAACTCATCTGCCAAACAATGTATCCCAAAATCACGGCTGGGAAAAGAAAGTAAGCAAGCAGTTTGGAACCTAATCCATGTTGATTCCCTACTTTGGCCATGATTTTAAAGATAAGGCGCTTATTGCACAAGGTTATTTCCTCCTAACAGGGAAGATCAGTTGATTTGTAATATTGAAATGTAGTTATAAACAGTTACACAGTATCTCTCTCTCTCGGTCTCGCTCTCTATCTCTCTCTCTCCGTGTGCCACAGTGAAATGTATTGTCTGAGTTGTGAGACCATAGAGTTATATTAGAATCTGCTATATTTGTTGGTGGCACAAAATATGAGTTCTGTGATATTCTAAAGAGTCTGGAAATATAGACACTATTTCATAAAATGTTCACATCTCACAAAATGGACAACATTGGTTAATTGGTACATTGAAATAATAAGTGTGAAGCAAAGCTGTGTTGTGTATTGACAGAAAACACAAAGACAAGAAAGCAGCCAACAGGTGGCGTCACTGTCAGTCACTCCCTTGAGGTGATCCGCATCAACAAGGTATCAGAGGACAGCTGTGACGAGGAGATTGACGTCATCGACACTGATGACACGGGTGACATGACTGCTGTGGGGACAGCAGTCAGCAGCACTAGCCTGGCGGAGAGACATTCTGATCCTGGGGAAACTAACTCCGATCTTGGAGGAAGTAACTCTGACCCAGGGGAAAGTCACTCTGACCCTGGGAAGAGTTATTCAGGGATTGATGCGGTGACATGCATAGAGCCAGACACAGAGACACAGACAGAAGATGACACCAAGATATATACAAGATGTAGTGGTGATGACATGTCGGTCAGACGTGACACAGACTCCAAGAACCAGCTCTGTAGACACACTGGTGTCGTGTGTACAAACTCTGAAACAGTGACTCAGATCTATCCACCAGTGACACTGCCGTTTGACACTAGACGTGCTGCCACAGTGGAGACAGTGTGTGGCTGTTCCACCATTCATACACACTCCCACCGCTGCTCCATGTCGGGGTCCACACACTGCACCGACATTGACATGCCTTTGAGCCTGTCACCCTGTCCTCCTGCCAGTGGGATGTGCCCTGACCCAGGGGTGGCGGAGTGTTCCCAACTCACCGATGCTGCTCCCTCTCCTCCCGGGCTTCTGGGAGCTCAGACGGAGGGAGGGGTTTCTTGTTTCCCAGATGGGTTAATCTCTGTGGAAATTGCAAACTTGGGAGAGTGTCGAGGAGAGACAGGGTTGTCAACTGGGGAGCAGGGAAAGACAGACACTTGTGAAAGGAGGCGTGTGAAGGAGAACACAAATGATGGACTGTCTGATGTGTCTCCGGTGTCAAGGGGAACTGGTGACACTGTATCTGCAAAGACAGGTGACACCATGTCTATAAGGGTTGGTGACACTTTGTCTGTAACAACAGGTGACACTGTATCTGATAAGGCTGATGACACCGTGTCTGTAGAGCCTTGTGACACTGTGTCTGTAAAGGCTGGTGACACTGTGTCTGAAAAGGCTGGTGACACTGTGTCTGTAAGGGATGGTGAAGACGAGAGGGAAGAAGATGATGAAGACCATTTGGGTGGTGAGTGTAACTACTCTTCACTTTATCTATTGTTGTTTAATTTTGTCTGACATGTCACCTGTAGTTCTTGTACTTGTTCTTCATTGGTGGGGTTGATTAATGTGGGTAAAGTCTAAACATTTCCTCTCATGGGGATATTGGTTGTAACCAGGCATGTTAATGAATGCAAATGTTTTTGAACGTTTAGCTTTCAGGACATCCAAATGCGATCAATAAACATTCACATTCAAATGCGTACCATAAATAGTCGCATTCGAATAGCAAATGTTTCATTGAATGCATATCAAATGCTGGCATAATGCACTTTGCCAACAAAACTTACCATGTCTGGCCGAAGGGTTTCAGTGGTTGTCTGAAGCAGTCATCAGACAGTCCAGTCAGCATTCCTTTTTACACAAGGCCATAGGAAAGTCCATCCTCACTGGCTTCCCATTCATCCACTGGTGAATTGCTGGGTAGAATTTAACAATGGGCAGTCTTGAATTTGTCAAAATTGGTATTACCTGTGCAGATGACTGTATTATTAAAATATTTAAATTGTTCGCACAACACATGAACTATTTTCAAACAAATGTTTGTCATAATGAACACTTGTTTGTCCAAACTACCAGATACACTTGTTTAACCTTTGAGACTGTCCTGGTAATTGTTTCCATAATAACAATATTGTTAACAACTGTCAGTTGATTGCTGTTCCTGACTGACTTACTCTAATCACTGCCATAATGTTGCAATGTCTCCTCCAAAAGAGTATGCAGTGCTGACCTCTAGTGGTGACCTGGTGTACATGGTCAACCCAACGAGTGAAGTGGTCCTTGCGAGTGGAGAGATCAGTGACCAGGAGAGGCTGATCCACTCCGAGTTCTTTGACAACCGACCTGGTCTGAAGACTCCAGATCGCTACCTCCGCATCCGAACATACATCACTGACTCATGGTACGCACACTACACATGCATACATCATTGACTCATGGTACGCACACTACACAGGCACATATCACTGACTCATGGTACGCACACTACACATGCAAACATCATACGTACACACATACATCATTGACTCATGGTACACACACTACACATACATGCATCATATACATTCATGCATGCATCATACATACATTCATCATTGACACATGGCACACTACACATGCATACACCATACATATACACATACATACATACATACATCATTGCTCATGGTATGCATACATACATCATAGATACATTCATCATTGACACCTGATATGCACACTACATTCATAGATACATTCATCATTGATGATATGCACACTACATATACATACACACACACAGACACACATACACACAGACACACATACACACACACAAACACACACACACACACAAACATACATCATTGACTCATGGTACTAATAGTGTACATACATACATATTCACTTTCTTGAGAGATAATTAGATGCGATAATGATAACAACGAAAAAATTGGATCATATATCCATTGGAAATGTTGCAATTATTTGACGTATACAATTCATATTATAGGAAAGTTTTAATTACTGTATGAATTCAACATTTTGTGAAATAATGGCAAATCGGGTGTATTATCGTACTTTATTTTATCGCTTTATAATTTTACCAGATATTCTAATCATTAACAATTTCATATGTAGTTATATATAGTTATACTTTCATATGTAGTTTTTCTAATATACGTTAATTAATAATTATTGTTTTATCAGTCGTAATGTTCTTATTGTACTGTTCAGTCACAATGGCTGCCAGAAAAATAAACTTTGTTATTATGAATTGATTTGAGTGTGTCAGTAGCGTGGTCTTGAACTGTTTCAGGAGACGTTGCAAGCCAAGTTATTTGACAAAGACATCCGTGAGACCAGGTCTGAGAAACTGTGGTGATGTGAACTGTATTGGTCGCATACACTCCTACCTCGAGCAACTTGGGGCCATCAATTTTGGCTGTTGTAAGTAAATGTTTCTTAGAGTATCTTCACAGCATGTACAAGTTTGTTGTTCAAGTCATACAATAATGTAAGCTACATTGTAAAGGTAAAGGTAAGTCCTTATATAGTGCAGTATCCAGTCTTCGGGAAGCGCTTTACACTTTACTACCCTGAAGAAGCCGAGATGGTGTCTGATTGTACAGGTCTGTACCTGTTCAATCAGACACCATCATGGCTTCTCTGGGAAACATCCAGCCATATGCTACAATTAATGTGTGAAGGCTGCTCATACACATGTGTAGCAATGTAGAATGAAAAATGTAGAGTAAAACAAGGTTTTAACACCGCAGCACAGGATTCGAGCCCAGGTCCTCTTAGTTGTTATGGACATATACTGCTTCACTGTGCTTGGTGATTACGGTGAAGAGAATTCAAAAGATTCAAAAAACTTTATTATCCGTTTAAAAACATATAAAAAACGGAAAATTTTCTTTAGTCACACATAAAATGACAGTAATAAAAACATTTGTGAATCATATCTACAATTGTCAATACAATATAAAATGATAGTAAATATAGTCATCACTAAAATAGGTAAAGTATCATAATAAATTACGAATAAAAATAGCTACTAAGATAAATAAATAAATAAGAATGTATAATTTCTTAAAATGGGTCTCTGACAATAACATTAGCAATAACATAATACTAAAATTGATAAATAAATAAGATTAAATAAAGAGTTACCATAAGAATATGAGACAAATAAAATGTAAAAATTAATTAATGACTCATTGAAAACAGCATTATCATTTAGATAAAATTAAAATAGCAGAGGGTACAAACGATTTTTTTGGCTAATGGCACTTTTAGGCGCCTCCCTGATGGCAGTTTCTGAAAGGCTTGATTAAGAGGATGAGCAGGAATAGGCGGTGACTGATTCACCAAAACAAATTTCATTCATAACTACCAACTCTATAAATTTCAAAAGACTTCAGGGCCTCTTGGCCCATTTTTTATGTTGTAAGGAACTATTCTCTAATCTCTATTGTCATCTGTCATGTGACATGTGTCATGTGACATGTGTTTGCGTTTTACCTCACAGCTCAAGTGCAGTACAATCGCCCAGTGAGGTCAGTTCCAACTAAGGTGACTAGAGACACGACCAGTGAAGAAGAGCAACAGTGTGTCATGACTGAGCGACTTGCTATCATCGTGAGTAACTATTATTATGAATGACTGAGTGATTGACAGGTCACTGGCTCATGTCACTCAATGTGAGTTTGTGACAGAAACCTTAGGTATTGGCAAAAGATGTATAATTAGTCAATTCTGTTTTATTACAGTCATCCTAATGTTGGAATGTGTTAGTTCAGTGTGTTACTTAGTCGCCGTCACACAAGATTGTGTATTAAGGCTGCCATCACAAGAAATCTGTATTTGATCGAATCCTTCTAAAGACTTCTCTCTGCCACAAAATTATTTTTTTACTGGTGAGCGGCCCGTGAGCCTATTTAAAAAAAAAAAAATACTTTCTTAAAATTTTGTATTGACACTCCATGTTGTAATGCTACTATGATTCGCCAAAATCGCAATATAGCCCAAAGGCATTCAGAACCTCAGGCCCATTTATTTATTTTGTCATGTATTTGACATATTCGGAGGATTGATCTCTAGATCATTTGATAAAGTAGCTCCCTGACATTTGAATTCACTGAAATTGTCCTCTGGGTTGATTGGCAGCATGCCAGGAAGAGACGGGTTCGGGATGAACAGGGAAACTGGGTGGATGAGGGTGATCTGGAAGGGAAAACTATACAGGTAAGTACAGGTGTGAACAGGTCATTAGGGTATCTGTGGTTCTGTACAGGTATAAATGAACTCCGGTACCGGGTAGGTTGGGTGTCTACAGGTTTGGACAGGTAGGCTGGGTATCTAAAAAACTTTCTATGCAGGTAAATGGAGGTTTGGGCAGGTAGGTTGGTTATCTATACAGGTAAATGGAGGTGTGGGCAGGCAGGCTGGGTATATGTACAGCTAAATACAGGTATGTGCAGGTAGACTGGGTATCTGTACAGGTGTAGGCAGGTAGGCTGGGTATATGTATAGCTAAATACACATGTCAGCAGGTCTGCTGGATAACTAGTACTATCAATACAATACAATAAAGGGTTCAGGTAGACATGAATACATGGATTGTTCGTCTCCTTCCTGGTGCATCTTGACATGCGCATTATGTAGATCTATGTATTTATGGATGAACTAGGTTCTCTATGACTATGGTTTCTACTGTAATGACAACTTTTGTCATAGCATTCTGAAATATTTATATACCATTCTTCTGTAGAAGTTTTATGATTATGATAACTAGTGTTAGTGCCAGCTGTATGGTGTGTGATATACCAGGATGACAGTGTCATGACACATTTTTTTAAGAGTGTCCATAGTTGTCACAGTCGTTCAAGGCATGCGACAGATGGACAGGAAGTTACTGTTGGTTAATTGAGCCATAATTCTCTTGTAAAGATAAGGCTACTGAGTTACATGAACATAGCCACAGTCTATCCATCAGACTGCTACTAAATGTGACCATGAATGACTAACAGGTAGATCATGTCTTGTCCTCAGCATGACAACATCTCATCAGGCAGTCAACAGCCAGCCAGCAAGGTGACCAAGGTTCGCCGTTTGTATGACCCATTTCTTCTGGTGCCTTGTGAAAGATTCGGTACAACACATCATGTAAGTTCTCACAGCATAACTGTCATTTGCACGGAAACAGAAGACATCTTGCTTGTGTTACACACCTAAAGGAGTTGGTACCATTTCTAACCACAGTCACATTTTAATGCCAGTGGTTAACTCAGAAAAGGGTTTGTTTCATGCTAAATAAAAAAATTGACAATGTAGTGTGAGGGAGATTCAACATGCTAATCTCACTTCTGGTACCAAGTGTAGCATGGGGGCACATCAGATAACAACAATAATTTTTCGTTTCCAATGCTTTCTTTATTTCAGCAAGTTCTAACTTGAAGTTAGTAAGAAAATAAATGAGTAAGTAAGTTTGAGTCAGTCAGTAAGTGAGTCCTACAACAACAACAACAAATACTATATAACTATGACAATTATAAATCAGAATTGATTAAACCTACATCAAATGATACATAATTCCTTATTCAATATTATTCAACATTCAATATTATAACAAAAGAACATACTTCTGATTAATAAATTATGTGACACCAGCTTGTGAGGATACCATGCTAACTGCCCATGCTCTGTGTGTGAACAAACCCTCATACATAATCAACCCATTCAAAATGTTAAAGGAAAACTTATACTGACAGTCACAGTTGGCAGAACCCACCAGTCTGCACCCTCACTGCAATGAAACTACGAGGCTGGTGAAAGATGGTGAATAATTGAGAAACGTGTGACAAAGTCTAAATTCCCGCTTCATTGACATATACATGTATGTCACAGACAATCATTGATGGGATGAGCATTATTCCTACTTGTTCTGTTGATAGGCCCCATTCCATGTGGTGATCGAGTACTCCGCTCTGCTTGTCATGGATGTGCATGCACACCTGTCAAAGACAGAGGTGATTGGTCTGCTGGGAGGTGAATACAGCAGTGAGGAGGGTGAGCTACATGTGACGACAGCCCAGCCCTGTGACAGCATCAGTACCGGCATGCAGTGCGAGATGGACCCAGGTGAGGCGCTGTGTCTTGGTAGTTGTAGAAAGAAAGTGAATGAAAGCCTTCACTTTGCACCTTCGCTTAATGTTAATCTAGAATTTGTCAATTTGCTGATGTAGTTTTCCAGACACAAGCATATGTGTAAATGGATGAAGACTGCTCTTGTTGCAGTGTCTCAGTCTGAGGTGTGTATGTAAGTGAATGAAATGAAGACTATAGTTGTTGCCATTTCTCAGACTGAGGTTGTATGTAAGTGAAAGAAGTGGAGACTATAGTTGTTGCCTTGTCTCAGTCTGAGGTTGTATGTAAGTGAAAGAAGTGGAGACTATAGTTGTTGCCTTGTCTCAGACTGAGGTGGGTGTGTAAGTGAATGAAATGAAGACTGTAGTTGTTGCCATTTCTCAGACTGAGGTTGTATGTAAGTGAATGAAGTGAAGACTATAGTTGTTGCAGTGTCTCAGACTGAGGTGTGTGTGTAAGTGAATGAAGTGGACACTATAGTTGTTGCCTTGTCTCAGACTGAGGTGTCTATATAAGTGAATGAAGTGAAGACTATAGATGTTGCAGTATCTCAGACTGAGGTGTGTATGTAAGTGAATGAAGTGGATATTGTTGTTGTTGCAGTGTCACAGACTGAGGCCTGTGATGCCATCAGAGGGATGGGGCAGGTGGTCGTAGGGTGGTACCACTCACACCCTACATTTGCCCCCAACCCCTCTGTGAGGGACCTCGAAACACAACACAAGTTCCAGGTAGCTTTATACCACTACCCTCGGACACTACGCTTGACAGTTAGGCCAAAAGATGCTATCACACTGAAGCATAATGTTGTTTCAATTTTTAAATGTTGTTATAAATGCAAAGCATTATTCTGATAGATAAATGCTACAGTTTCTGAAAATATTACGCTGGTGTTTTTGTTGGAGCCAATAATACAATTTTCATTATCCTCTATTTTCATTTGCTACACCTTATGATAATACACATTGTTTAGCTAATGTCGCAGCATTTCAAAACTTCATTAAAAGGTTATTACTCATTTAAGATTTTGTTTCCAGTAAATGGTTGCTTTTTATGTAGCTTTTGTAATTTCCAGTTTGAATGTTGTGTCATGTTCACAGGGTTGGTTTGCCAAGGGAGGCAGTCCATTCATAGGTGTCATTGTGAACCCTTACAACAAGCAAACTCCCTCCCACCACTCGCAGTTCAAGTGTCTCGTTGTCTGTAGTGATGGTGACGTCAATATAGCTGTCACAAACACAGGTGAGTGGAATGTTTCTCTGCAGTTTCTCTAGTGTCGTTGTCTGTAAGGAGTAATGACGGTGATGTCAGCGTACTCTCACAAACACAGGTGAGTAAATGTCTCACTAGAGGCACTATGTATATCATGTCATGACACTCATACATACCTAGTTTTACCTACACACAAATAACTGCCTGGAAGATTACTGATATTATAAAGAACTAACTCAGTGGGGAAGGACAGAGTCTAAGGGTAAGTTAAACTTTATGTTTTGAGTTAATAGAAATGTCAGCTATGATTTACAGTTTTCATGTGATGTCACTGCCATGTTGTGATGTGTCATTACTGCCATGTTGTGATGTGACGTCACTGCCATGATGGTCTGTGACAACACTGCCATGCTGTGATGAGACATTACTGTCATGCTATGATGTGACATCACTGTTGTGTTGTGATGTCACATCATTGCCATGTCATGTTGTGACACATTGTGGTGTTTATCGTCAGGTGTGCCGTATGAGTTTGACTTTGAGTCGAGTCACAAACACTGGAATGATGACAGTGTGTTGACACAAGTCACACGATTGACACAGACCTACAGCAGCTATGTCAACAGAGTCAACTTGTTGCAGCAGATGACACCAATGACAAATTTCATCTTCCTAGACAAGGTACTCTTCAGTCAGCTGTTTGTTAATTCTTTCACTACAATTTGTTGTGACACATTTGGCAAAATATTAGTTTTTAAATATGTATCAATCTTTTTTATTCTGTTTTATAGTCTTTATTTATCAGATATTTATTTGTGATTATATGCTGCTTTGTACTTAATACATTATGCATGTAGATTTAACAAAATTGCTGTTGGCATGTGATCAAGGAAACCTTTGGCTTATCAAGAGTACAACTAAAAATATAAAAATAATTTCTTATACAATTGGACGTGAATTAGTGTCATACATAAAATTATAAATATGTAGAAGTTCTATAATGCCACTAAAATGCTACCAAATAAAACACACTGTCTCGAAAAATAATAAAATAAAATAAAAATGCGTAGTGCTAATATGAGTCTTGAGCACACAGACCGTGATTGTGTTTCAGATTGTGCAGTCTGTGGAGATGTATTTACCAGAGGAGCACAGAACTGATCCAGATCACAGTCTCACCAGCACTATAGCCAAGACCATGACGAATGCTTTCACCAACTGTGAGACAAGTGAAGACTGTCCCTCCGACATTGATACCAACAGATGACAGAGTCAACATCTGGTCAACAGATAACATGTCGTCAGTGCTGGCTCGCAGCTAACATTTGGACACCCTAACATCATCAAGGCTGTCGGCTGTGTTCATCACTCACATTTCAAGTCTTCATTTGTATATGATCTACATAAATGTATAATTTTTATTTGCAAAAAATATAGTAAATATTCCTGAAAACACTTTTTTATTTGTTGTTATCACATACTCAGCATACCACATGTTTTGGCAAACTGGAATGTAAACAAAACAAAAATGTTAATGCAGTCTCCTGGTAGGCCATATTCTATTGTAGACTTGCTCCATACAATGTTTTATTATCACATACAAGGCTCCTTGGATGTTGTTTATTGGATACGAGCCTACAGAAACATTGGATTCACTACAAGGAATGTGTTTAGACTATGTAAATATCTAGGGCTAATTTCATTTTTTTACGACGTAGTGGGTGATAACTCGTCGAAAGCCTAAAGCATTGTAAAGTTACGCTAGTTGCCTGTTTTACAAGCCTACTCTGTAGCTGCACCGTCAATTCTGTAGGCGTAACTTTTCGCTAGTTGAAATATTTACGGTATGCTTCCCAAGTTCATTTGAAGCTGCCGACATGCCCACTTTCTACATCATTATTTTAATGTTTACACTGGATATTATTTACATTCATCATAGCTTAGCATTTGGTAAAGAATGGCAATTAAGGGCATTGGTGTCATGAAACTGGCTGTAAGCCATATCGACTAGTCATTGTTAGCTATGACTAGCAGACTGCCTAATTGCACGTTAAGTTATGCAGCTTTATGAAACCGGACTCTAGTATATCTGATACTCATACATATAATATATAATCCACAGTACATGTCAGAATAGAGATTCAAAATGATTTACTTGTATGCAGATGTTCCTTAAGTCTATTTTGAGAGTACAGCAACAGTGATGTGCTTTAGTCAAACCTGATGACAACCCCATACAACAGTCGTCCTTGGCTGATTCTCCACTTGTTAGTGTACAGCCACAAGAAGTGTATGAACCATGCATGCATGCAATATATTTACATTTCTAGTGACTCAAATATATGCAGGTAGTACCCCCCCCCCCCATATGAATATAGATCTGTCATTTGCATACACTTATAGTCTGTACACAGAAAGAACCCAGTCTCAAGTTTAATCTATAAGATGTTTCCGCTAGTTTAGTTCACTATAAATGTTTAGATAATTCAGAGAAGAATTTTTTTACAATTTCATCACAACAACTGCCTCCAATCCTGTTATCAGGCTTGAGCTTTCAAAGTTTGAAACAAGAAAAACGTCGACATGGTCTGCATGATGTACAAAGTTACCAATGCCTCTGTCAACATTTGCACTGAAATTCCTAGAAGACTCCAAGCCTTGCCCAAGCTAAGATTCCATATTCCTAGACTGACACACCATCCTTCACCTCAATTACATGTCTCTGGAACGCCATCGCACCAGACATTTATATCACTGAAAACTGCATTCATGCAGCAAACTAATTCCTCAGATGACGTGCGTAACATAGCATAATGACAGTGAAGTGTTTTAATTAAAAATTTGGTGTCTAACCACCGATAGGATAGGCCGAAAATTGGTGTACGCATCAAATACAATAATCGCTTCACGGTGATCTCGGCCTTTCGCTATCTCGGCCTAAGTGATCTCGGCCTGTTTCGGTGATCTCGGCCAGTGTGCAGCAGTGATCTCGGCCTGTGGGGAAGTGATCTCGGAATGTGCGACAGTGATCTCGGCCTGTATAGGGAGTGATGCTCACCATACCCTCACCAATATAATGAAGTGATATAATGGTACAGCATATGTATCATGTTGCAAAAATATGCAATACATAAAGAATCTGTGACGATCAGTCGTTATTTCGTTTCGTTCTTCATGTTGCAAAAATGCAAGCTGTGGCGATCAGTCGTTATTTCGTTCTTACTTATTGACTATTGATAAATCTCCAAGTGTTATCACTGAACTTTTTGAGCCTGCAATGCAATAAAAATGTTGTGACGATCCGCTAAGTTTTGAGCAATGAACCAATCTGTTTGAATGGATTCTGTTTGATAGTCTAGCTTCTTCTAAGAACCCCGTTTTACGTAGTTTAATGTTTGGCATTATAACTACGCAACTGAGTTATTAATGCAATACACATTAATAAAAAGGGTAGAATGCGTGGTAATTTAATTGTTTCGCAATAGTCCTTTCCTTATTGTTTCTATTTGATTTGTGTCCGTTTGGAAGGTACGAACTAATCGACTCCCAATTGTTGCTGAGCTATATTGAGCACATCTTTTCGTTTGTCTTTGATTTATGGGCTGTGTGAACGTGTTTTGAGGCACGCCATAGTAATCGGCTGTCTACTCGTGCATTGCGTTATTGAGCAGATTCCTCCTTTCATGTTTTTTCTTTTATTTGTTAAGACGCATGGAAACAATGTACGGCAATTGACTTAACACACCATGTTGTTTATTGTTTCACAGAGCCGTTACTTTAAAAGGTGTAGTAATTGCATGCAGAGTAGATTTTAAAGTATTCCACATAAATTATATTCGGAAGCAGAAAACATGTATGACATCTTCCTCGTTTGAAACACATATGCACGCGCGCATACACATGCATGCTCACACGTAAGCACACAAGCGACTTCCAAGCAGGAAAATAGCATCGATCATGCACAATTTTATACTATTAGAACAATCGACACTTAAAATTCTATAATCAACTGTAAGCCAATCAAACTACAAACGCAAAGGCATAACATTAATGCCATAAAGACGCTGTGACAATCATTTGTGATCTAATTCTTATTTATTTTCTAATAATAAAGTTATTAATGCAATACACAACAATGATAATGGGTAGACGGCGTGGTAAGTTGATTCACAATAGTTTATATTAAATTTGATTTGTATCCTTTGGGACTTGCGAACATAATCGACTTGCTTTGCTATATTGGGCACATTTTTCTTTGATGTATGAACGTTTTGAGGCAGGCCATAGTAATCGGCTGTCTACTCGTGCACTACGGTATTGAGGAGATTCTTTCTTTCATGATTTTTCTTTGATTTGTTAAGACGCATGGAAACCACGTAGAGCAATTGAGTTAACACCCTTGTTGTTGTTGCGTTGTTTATGGTTTTAGAGCCATGACTTTAAACGATGTAATCACGTCATGAGCACATATGAAATAAGTCGTTGGGCTCGACCGCAGAAAGCTTTCATTTACTCAAAGCTCTACACTTGGGATAGAAATGCCTCCATTTGATGTTGGCGAGTAACAACAAAAGAAATCCGTTATGCCTAATCCCTTTCTTCCGATGCCATCATTAAAGAGGAGCTGAGCAAATCTGGCGTGTCAAATTTGCCCCAGATCAGCGTACGGGCATGATGATATAAACAGTTACTATTTTTGAAACATATAACTCCTACAAGAGACAGCAAATTGGCATGCATTTTTCTCAAAATAAATGGTTTTGGACAAACGTCTTTCCGTTATACAGTCATAAGCAACGGGAACAACTTGTAATCCAACCGGCCTCACGCTGACAATTAAATTAGGTGAGTCAACTTTGACAGTTGTTACAATGGGAAGCGTTACAACAAAGGGTAGACTACTTGAGTACTCGAGTGGTTCGTTCCGCATTGAAGGTTTTCTAAGAGATCTATAGCAACCGGAGATCTAAAAGCACACTTCAATGGTAAACGTTGATTAACTAACATAAAGTTCATGTTTTAGTCCAGCTAGCCGCATCGCGACTGATGTCGTCAGACGACACCTTGGGCCGGCGCCGTGTCCCACTCTGCCCGGCATGGAGAATCTGGCGCGCAACGGGAATTACGCGAGGCAAAAGGCACGCCCTCAAGATCCAACCAGTCTCGACTTCTCTCTACATGAGCAGCATGTCGCTGATGGATTCCTGCAGCGCGATATACACGTAAAGTTTTTATATGGTTATTTACTTAGGCCTACTTTTAAGAGTTTACAGTAAAGGTTTTCTTAATGTGTCATAAATGCTCGTTTCTAAAAAGTATTTATATATATATGTATGAGGGTGTGTGTGTGTGTGTGTGTGTGTGTGTGTGTGTGTGTGTGTGTGTGTGTGTGGTGTGGTGTGGTGTGGTGTGGTGTGGTGTGGTGTGTGTGTGGTGTGGTGTGGTGTGGTGTGGTGTGGTGTGGTGTGGTGTGGTGTGGTGTGGTGTGTGGTGTGTGGTGTGTGGTGTGGTGTGTGGTGTGGTGTGGTGTGGTGTGGTGTGGTGTGGTGTGGTGTGGTGTGGTGTGGTGTGGTGTGGTGTGGTGTGGTGTGGTGTGGTGTGGTGTGGTGTGGTGTGGTGTGGTGTGGTGTGGTGTGGTGTGGTGTGGTGTGGTGTGGTGTGGTGTGGTGTGGTGTGGTGTGGTGTGGTGTGGTGTGGTGTGGTGTGGTGTGGTGTGGTGTGGTGTGGTGTGGTGTGGTGTGGTGTGGTGTGGTGTGGTGTGGTGTGGTGTGGTGTGGTGTGGTGTGGTGTGGTGTGGTGTGGTGTGGTGTGGTGTGGTGTGGTGTGGTGTGGTGTGGTGTGGTGTGGTGTGGTGTGGTGTGGTGTGGTGTGGTGTGGTGTGGTGTGGTGTGGTGTGGTGTGGTGTGGTGTGGTGTGGTGTGGTGTGTGTGTGTGTGTGTGTGTGTGTGTGTGTGTGTGTGTGTGTGTGTGTGTTCATGCCTAATACACAATCTTACTTGTGTATTACCTGTGTTCCAGATTCATGACCAGCGACATATAGTGCTCGCGACTGCCAAGCAGTTAACGTTGCTCCAACAAGCGAAGCGGTGGTACGCGGACGGGACGTTCAAGGTAGTCCGGGACCCTTTCGCTCAGTTGTGGTCCTTTCATGCGTTTGTAAGAGAGGGCGCACACATGAAACAAGTGCCTCTGCTATTCTGCCTCATGTCTCGACGCCGAACGAGAGACTATGAGGCTGTCTTGAAGACAGTGTTGGAAATTCTTCCAGGTGAGGGTCTATTATAATAACGACGGTTAATAGTATTGTGAAAAGAAAAAAAATATTACGGAATTTCTGATGTTTCGGACACGTATAACGCATATTCAATAATTATTAAATGGCTGGGCCAGGTGGAAAAGGTGGGCCAGTAAGAAAAATCGTGATGGATCGTAAAAAAACATCGTTTCACGGTATATATTAACCATAATATGAAAACAGTCGGTGAAAATATAACAATATTATGGAAACGCATATTCATTAATGATTAAATGACTGCATGCAGGTACCCCAGAAGTAAAGGAACTCGTAATGGATTTCGAGCGGGCTGCATGGCGTGCAGCAGCAAGTGTGATGCCCCAGGTGGAATGTAAGGGATGTGCCTTCCACTGGGGACAAGCTGTGTGGCGGAAGGCACAGGACATCGGCCTTAGACAGCCATACCTGGACGACAACGCGACATATATTTTCGTAAGAAAACTCATGGCGCTGCCGTTGTTGCCTGCTGAGCACGTGACGCCGGTATTTCGGGTCTTGGAGGCAAAGGCCACAACACCTCAACTCCAAGTGCTAGGTACTGTATTGTCACAATTTATAGTTGCAGTGACACATTTTTGAAAAAAGTTATTGCTTGATAAGTTGCCGATTATGATAACATAGTAATATTGATCCAGTTATGCTCGCTAATAGATATGCAGACAGATAACAGTAACGAAAAAAAAAAATCGAAAACATGTCTATATATTTACTCCTAATTTAACACTAATAGAAATCATAATGGAATATAGTGATAAAACGAACTGATGAAGAATGTTTTTGGTATAGAACATTTCCGAATAATGTTATCCTGGTATGTATGGACACACTGTGTGTATGATTACGTTATTGTGTAGTGACCTACATCCAAGACACTTGGATAGAGAATAGAATGTGGCCCCCTACCAGCTTCGCGTCCGAACTAACAATGATGTCGAAGGATGGCATCACGGCTTCAACGGCAGAGCGAAGCCGATGATGCCGTTCTATCAACTGACGACCCAGTTGTTTGACAAAGCTGACCAGGTGAGCAATCCGTGCTGCATACGATATATAACGCTACCTATATAACAAGTATTTCCTCCGGCGGCTGGCTCTGCATTAGTCTGCGGCTGTACAAGCTCTGCGGCTTTAACATATAGGGATGATGATTGTAAATATGTACACGTATTTGTTGTACTGTACAAGCGCAACCTGTTTAATATAAATTATACTTATGGAATAAATAAAAATGATCGAAAATATCGGTTTAATAAAATGAAGTGATCGACTAAACAACTTGCTTGAAAATGTGTCTGTCAAAAATGAACACGATGGCATGTACTACTCGCTGTTGTTGTGTTCAGCTTATGTTATAAATAATTAAGAGTTACATGTGTTTCAGATTGAGCTCACCCAGCGGTTGGTATCCGAAGGCAAGCTCCGAATGTACCATGCAAAAGAAAACATATCGGGACCATCAAGGAAAGGTAGCCCTCCAGTGGGATCTGTACATAGCTGCGGAGAAGACTGCAATGTAGATGCTCAAGGCATTTGCCAGACTCTACGGCCCGCTGATGCACTAGCTGATTGAGTCATGGGGAATTGTTTTAATAAAACATAATCTTTCTACATTATGCTTTACGTCTTCTGTGAATTAGCCTCGAATCGTAGACATATATAGTACCATACGATAGGCAACGGTCCGGTCTTAATAGTTCTGAGCTGAAACTCACCAAAACACATACTTAGATTATCAGTGCTTTTCAACAGTTTAGAAAATTAATGTAATTATTAAACTGTATTACATTGGCGCACTCCTATCCTGGAATTGGTCGGCCGTTGCATAAACGTACGATACAACCATTCGCTTGTGTTAAACGTCAAAAATTAAGACGACGGCATGTACTTCGATACACGCAAGAGCTAGCGTAAGAGGATGCACACCCTAGACGCTTGATGATTACCCGTGAGATTCTGATCCTTCTGAGAGAAAATCCTTAAAATATACACTCATGCAACCAACAATAAAAGGTAAAGCCACTACAAGCGCTACAAGCCTCCGTTTACTCCACTTGAAATACCTTTATTTATGCTATACACTGTACTCAAAAAGGACAAAACAATGGAAAGATGGAAATAGACAGCTAGAGTTCGCTGTACAAAATAAAAAAACAGACCGCTGATGAAAACAATTCTTATCAACCATGCAACGTTAGGTATACTTAACACAAAAACACTTGCCGAGTTAACCGAAAACAGGCCGAGATCACTTCCCCACAGGCCGAGATCACTTGCCGATTTAACCGAAAACAGGCCGAGATCACTGCCGCACATTGGCCGAGATCACCGAAAAAGGCCGAGATCACTGCCGCACATTGGCCGAGTTCACCGAAAAAGGCCGAGATCACTGCCGCACATTGGCCGAGATCACCGAAACAGGCCGAGATCACTGCCGCACATTGGCCGTGTTCACCGAAAAAGGCCGAGATCACTTAGGCCGAGATCGCGAAAGGCCGAGATCACCGGTTACCCAATAATCTGCTAATGTATTTAAAATAACATTATGGTTTAAATATTCATTGGAAGTATACTTATTATGTATCATTAGAAAGCTTAATGTATTATCTTTCCAATTGTATATATCTTCATTATAACTGTTTACATGATATAAATTATTCAACATGAACTACGTGTACCCCTAAATTTCAGACCTGCTATCGTTTACTAATAACATGTGAGAGTGATGATATTCCACCAAATTGATTTTTGTGAACCTTTGTCTGATAATGAAAACATAATGTAGAATGTAAAAATGCCTTCAAGCTTACTATTGCAATTTGTTTGAGGTTGACCCTTGTTGGGGCGGAGAATGACAGGATTAATGGGTGCGATCGGATGATTTATAATGCCATATCATACCCCTGTTCCGTGGGCTGGTCCGAATTTACCTAGCGACTCCTAGCGATTGGAATAGGAAACAGCGTACGTTTACACTTCGCTCAGCTACCGACGAGAAGATGTCGACCGTAGGACCGCATAGCAAGAAGAAAGTCTGTTATTACTACGATGGTCAGTGATGTTACTGTTACTTACTATGTGCATAACGTTAACAATTATGCGATCTTCCAAAACCGCCGGGATCTTACTGCTGTAAGATTTTCTTAATGAAGTAATAGCTACGTAAACGGGGCCAATTAAATGGCCATCTCTCCGATCTCGAATTCATTCAGTCATTCATCGGCGGAGACAACGACAAAGCGACTGATGCTGACCATCCCTAGGCGCGGGAATATACACTAATGAGTAACGGATACCGACAGCCGAAATACCGCATTGGAGCCATATGTCTTAGTCTGCACTACACTGCATGACCATCCCATTTTTAGTTGAGCGATGCAATGCCCATGGCGAATGTTCCATGCTTGGCCGCGGAAAAATGCGATGCGACTAGACACTGTCACTGGGACACGCCATTGGTCATTTCGCCAGCCCAGTCGCGGTGTTGCTGCCCAGCATTTCGTTATCATGATTACGTAATACCAGACTCTCGTTGCACTAGCCAGTTTGAATCAGACGCACATGCAAGAGGAAATCTTACAGCAAGCAAGTCGCGACAGAATAATCAAAGTCGAAAACCAAGACTAACATTAACAAATATCCATTCAACACATTTAAAAGCTGTACTCGTTCTCTGTTGGCTATTTATACCAGCTTAGTTAACTCTTGATCAGCCACATTTAGAGGATGTGTGACCATGATTTGATGAGCATAGAGCCACATTATTTTATGCATATTTGGTTGTATTTGCAAATACATCATATCGAAAACATGTTGTTGTTTTTACGGAATGTGGTCGGAATGCCCCACTGCCTGAATGCCCCAGTCGCAATGCCCCTACTACCTAGTCGCAATGCCCCAACCGTGAAGTCGCAATGCCCCACTTTTGGACGGAATGCCCCACTTTCTTGGTAGTCAGGTTTTTAATATATATATTTTATATAATACTAAAAATAATTGTTAGATTACTGAATGCGTTCCATTTGCACTTGTTTTGTGTGGCAATGTATATATATATAACATATTTTATATAATACTAACATCTTTTTGTTACATTATTGAATGTGCTCCAGTTGTACTTGTTTCGTGCGGCAATATATATATATCAGGATTGGCACATTTCCGGGAAAAACTGGTTAAAGACAGGGCAGTGGGAATATCCCGGTAATTACAGAGAAAAGTGGTACTTACCGGGAAATATGTGGGAATAACTCTATAATTTATATTACCACTGGCTAGTTCCTGTCCATTTAGAATTTTGTTAATATATTCATCTAAAGCTAACAAGTTCACCAGTTCAGGCGTATCCTTGTATTTTTTTAAAAACATGAAGTCAACAAGATAATCACACAAAAATTATCATTTAGTAACAAATGTCAGTGTCATGTTCACACAGGACAATGCCAAGTTGTCAGGTGCCAGGGGTCCCGGTTGTTTCGGCCAAAAACAGTTTCGGCACACGTATTTTTCGGCACAGGATGTTTCGGCACACTCCGACCTACTCAGACGGATGATTCGGCACACCTCGTTAAAACTCGGGTGTGTCGTGACGGATGATTCGGCTTCATATACGCGGAGCAGAGCGCACAAAATCAAAACGTGGTTGTTTGTATAATGTAGTAACAAATTAATGTAATAAATGTATTATGATTATAATATATATAGTAATACAAATTCCCCAATATTAACCAAAACATAATTTTTAAAAATCCAGAATTTCGCAAATACCAGTCAAATAATAATATTAATATACATTATATATTACTCGCAATGGAATGACGAGCAACGCAAATAATACGCAAGTAATACAAATAATTCCAAAATCATATATAATACGGAAGTCAGGACGGATGTTTCGGCACAGTATGTTTCGGCACTTCCACGTTTGCACAAACGGATGTTTCGGCACAATGTACCGAAACTGTTTTTGGCCGAAACATCCGGCTCCCAGTGCCAGTTGGTAATCTGTTTAAGGAACAAAAGAAATGTTGGGCTCTGGACATCAGCAGGCTCTACTGTACCCACTCAGCAAACATTAGTTACCATGTCTACATATTCAGACTAAGGGCCTGTAGTCATTGTCTTTGCTAGCCCAAATCAGCTCCAGCTTAATATTTGAACTTGTAATCTGCTGGGATCCTCTGCTGGGAAGCCATGTATCCTAGAACCAATAGACCAGAGAAGACAGGCACTTTCTGTCAGACATTTTGTTACTGAACTTGAAGCAGTGGTAACTGGTCAGTTAGCATCATGAGTGGAAGAGGAGGTAGACTGGTTGACAATGTGCATAATAATGTCAGGCACTTGTGAGTGCCAAGGCTGACAGATTGAGGATGCATCTGAGCAAATGTCTAATTAAACAGGTAAATACCAATACCTGTGAAGGTACAAATTATATCTAGATGATATCACAATTAGATAGCTTTTGATTAAAAAGAAACTTAATTAATCCTAACAGTGCATATAATTATGTGTTGCTAGTCATTCTAATTACCATTTTATCTGTAGTATTCACAAATCTTTCATTTTGACTAAATTCACTGTTGTCCACAAATTGCAAGGCAAAATCATTGCTTGAACATATGTTATCAGAAGCTTTGACAAAATCACAAAAGGATATAATTATCAAGTTATATTAGAATAATCATGAAGAGATTTCTATGTTGGCCTTCTTACTCATGGGTTCCCTAACTATATAAGCATAGTTCCCTTTTATCACCCACCGTAAGCCATGTTGCACATGGCACGTATTGCCCATGGTGCAGAAACACATTTCATCCATTCAATATCTATTGAAAGAATGCCCATCAATAAATCTCCACTATAAAATGGTTTTATATTATATATTTGTGTTTAATAAATGTCATAATTGGGATAAAATATAAACAGAAATATGTGTTTAGAATAAATCAATCATCATAACCTCAATGAATTTCACCTAGGAATTTAACCTTGTGTGTAATGAATACTTGAACTTTATTGAAGCATAACAATTAGATAGTTGTAGGTATTATTAGTATTTTAATGGGTGTATATTACTAAGTATGCTTGTTATAACAAAAATGGTTCAGATGACAAAAAATTGGATTTTGAATATAATTATAATAGTAATAAATTGCATTGCATCATCGTATAATTGCAGTAGTAATAAAAGTGAAGCAGGTTTTTCCCAGGGCGGTAATTACCGCCCGGTATTTACCAGGGTGGGAAAAACGTGCCAACCCTGATATATATATATATATATATATTGAAAGCAAAAGTGAATCAAAAAGTGACAATTACTTTATTAAATCAACATATATATACAATTAAAGTGATATATAGAAATGGTGTTAGTGGGTGACAGGTGAAAAGAAAGAGGGATAAAGCAGCCCGTAATGTTCACACTGCTCCGGTTATTTTTTTATTTTTTTCGTTCCATCACAGTGTTTCGATTATGGGGATTAGTAGCTAGTGGTTGGGATAAAGTCGGGAAAAAGGTGAATACTATAAATACTATTTGTTGTAATTGATATTAATTTTCATGATAGGTTTGACAAATCGCATAAAGATGGGTAGATATACGGAGAAATATACGGACACAAAACATAAATTCAGTTATACTTTCAATAATGTACAGATAATCAACGAAACGTATTTTTTATTTATTATACATTTACTTATGTAATGTTGTAATGTCTATTATTGTATTATATATTATATACATAAGTTTGACAATAATAAAATGTAATGTTTTAACATGTTTTGATAATAATAAAATCACTGGGGCATTGCGACTTCGCGGCTGGGGCATTGCGACTAGGTTTGGGGCATTCAGGCAGTGGGGCATTGCGACTATAATTCGTTTTTTACAATATCCTTGATCTACGCCATATTCGCCAGTTTATATCTAACCATCGGAATAGCTCTAGCAAGCAGCAGACTTGACTACTGCAATTCCCTCCTTTACAGTACTTACCGCAAATAAGGATATAGCAAAACTTCAGCGTGTCCAAAATTGTCTAGCAAGGGTAGACACGCGTTCTCCTCGTTTTTGTCGCTCAGTGCCGCTACTAAAATCATTGCATTAGCTCCCTGTGAATCATTTCCAAGATTTGTACAATAGCCTACACAACCAGCATATCTAAATTCTATGATAACTCCAGCAAGAAATTCCAGACAGCTACGCTCAACCAGTAGTAACCCTCTTTACATTCCTCGGGTGAAAACGAAAGCCTGGACCAGAGCTTTCTCGGTTGCTAAAATCAGAAGGTAATATAGGTTCATTCCGTCGACCTCTAAAATCCTATCTCTTTAATGCTGCGTATCCTCCTTAGCCTCCTACCTTCTTCATCCATTGACAACTCGGGCATTGTTTTACGATTATGAGTTTACTTAATCCCTTGGTTTTGTCGCACCACTGATTTTGATCTTTGCATTCTTCTTCCGAATACCGCCTAGCTTCAACATGCTGAAGATACAGGCATTGATCTTGATATTGGCGCAAAGAAGTCATTATTATTAATATGGACCAAATACATGACCTTTTGTGAGGATGTTGAAGTTTGAACAGCTTTTTAAAAATAAGAACATGCACTACTTTCTGTTTATAGTATAGTTTTATACACTAATATATATCATTGTCACACCTCATATTTTGCAATTACATTTTTCAAAGGAATTGCGCAGTTCCACATATAACTACACAAGTACAGTGACATTTTTTGTGTTTCTCGTATATCCACACTAAGGCCCTGCGCGGGCTGGAAATCTGAGCCCGCAGCCCGCCCCGCAGTAACTTGGCCCGCAGTTTGGCCCGCATAATTTTTCATTCAAAAGTCAGCCTACAACCTATAACAGATTGAACAGATAACATGGAAAAATAACTAATACTTATTGAATTTTCTTAATTAATTTTATTAACTCAATTTCATTATTAATTTAATGATTAAAATATTTTAATTGGGTATCCAAATTAATATATGGTTAGTTATATTTTTTATTCACCTTGTCTTTTGTAACTATTTAATTACTTGAAATACACTAAACCAATTTGTTCAGTCATACTAAAATAATTATGTTGGAAGGCACTGTAGTCATTCACCATAACAACACTGAACATACCAAATAAGCTAATATCCACTAACAGGTAGTCAGTTATCACTTCTGACCTCTGGACCCTCCTGCAATTAGCAACACCAGGCCTCTTTTGCTGTGGCCTGCCTGTCTTTTGATCTTGGCTTCCATGCACCTTGCCCTGTTCTAACCAGCCCTGCTAGATGGCAACTGCTAAGGCCTGCTATTGTGTCAGTGCCTCAGTGGTGGTGCAAAGGGATAATAAATATTTGCTAGAGGGAAGGAAGTTGCACCCCAAGTCCCCAAGCCAGCTAGGATCTTCAATTGCTGTACACTGTTGTAGTTTTACAGTTTACCACATTGGGTAATTGAATATCCTGCCAGACATTTTCATTATTCATTAATATATTATAGCCACCAGTCAACACTTATCCATTCAGGGAAATCTGTATTAGAACCCCTCAAGAATTGTTTTACTTTTGTTATTAAATACTTATTAATATATTACAGCCAATGTCTTGTAACAAATGTTATGATAAATACATTGGACATGGTTATCAAGAAATAAAAAGTTTCTGCTAAGAGTCAGCAATGCCAATGTGAGATCATTCAGGCCTTGTTTAGTAATATATACACAGATTAGCACCTGTGGGTACTGGGCAGTAAAACTGGACACCACCAGCCTGCTAATTGTCCTTTGCTGGTTAGAGAAGGTCTGGCTCAGAAAAGTAAGCCCTTTGTTCAAGCCAGGTATCCCAAATTAAGTAGGTCTCCTTGGGAGTTGTTCAAACATCACTCAACCTAGCAAGACAGGGCAGCCTGATGAATGGTGATACCAGTGTTAAAGGGAGAACCCAAATCAACTTGGCTTGCTATGATTGCGTAAAAAGGGCAGTCTGCAGAGATCTGTGCCACAATAAAATAATTTTACTACCTTATTTCTTACTATTGTCAAAGATTCAAAACATTTTATGGTGCTCGTGTAAGACTAAACCTTTGTATTAATTAGACAGTGTCTGAATAACATTATTTTGTGACCTCATTTCCTGTACTTTCCTAGGCAAAACTGTTATTTTTCTGTGATTTATTTTACTGTGAATTATTGTATGTACACTCTAATGAATGACTAAAGCTGTCAGGGCAAAACAACAAAGCAGTGACATATTATGAGTGCTTTACTCGCTTTCAACAGTGTTATCAAAATTTTCTGTTACCAGAATGCTCACTGGCAATAATATTATGTTGTTTGCCAAAAACGTCATGGTTAGCACATGTTATCATAACATAGTTAAACGCACACACACACATGCATCAATGCACGACATCTAGTTGCATGCACACATGTATGAACACATCCACGCATGCACAGCAAATATTCGTCGCACACATGCAGTCGTGCAAGCAGCACACAGTGTACACACACGGTGCGCGGACAAAACCCCCTCGGACAAAAACCCCTCCATACATAACTCCCTCTAGACATACTCCATTTCCGGACAAAACCCCCTTGGACAAAACCCCCTCCATACATAATTCCTTCTAGACAATCCATTTCCGGACAAAACCCCTTCATCAATGATACTAGAGGGTAACAGACAGAGGGTAACTTGCTTGAATAGCACCTTTATTATGCTAGTAATTATAAAATATTTGGTATGTATTTACATTTTTTACATACCAAATTATATATATATATTATATATATATAATAATAAAGCTTTATTGCCATATTCAACGTGCATTACATGATGAATTGGAATGTAGTCTGGCGTTGACTCATATAGTGCCTATATATATATACACTTTATATATATATATATATATGGCAAATAAATATAAGCTATATATATAAGATATATATATTGTACATAATTTGTTCTTTAAAATGAAAAAAATATTTTATATAGTGCCTATATATGTATATATATATATGGCAAATAAATATAAGCTATAGATATAAGATATACATATTGTACATAATTTGTTCTTTAAATAGAAAAAAATATTTTAATAATAATAAATAAATAAAGACAAAATTAAAATAATAGATAATCTATTTAACAATAATTGTGGTGTAAACTAGTTAATAAATAAATATATATAACATGTCTTTTAAAATTGTTTAAAAAATATATATATTATACAATTGAATGCTTCCAATTTTGTTTAACAAATATATTTATATAATTATTAAGTTAAAGGAACATGCAACCCAAAAAGTAAAAATTGCTTAAACCATTAAACAATGTTCATTGAATCATATCCCATATTTTGTTATTTTTTTCTGAAATTATTTGTTAACTTTTAAGGATAATTAGTGAACCTCCATGGAGGCTGACATTTTGGACATTTCGCCTGTGGTCGTGTGACGTCACAGATCCACCACCGCTAGCGCCTCGGGTGGGCAAAACAAAACGAATTCTTCACGTACCCACTGAGTCTGAGATATATTCATCCATTTAATTAGTTACAGAGCGTTAGCTATAAAAAAAACGCCGTCCCTTATAATATAAACATTCATAAAGAATAGGATAAAGAATAATGATGCTCAAGTAGAGACTGCAACAAAGGAAATCGCGCAATCCATTTTGGACTTGGTTGGTTCGACGGAGCTTAATAACTTTTATTATCGCCCACTTTCATATGTAAACAAATAAACATTGATTTTTATTATGATAAAGGAAATACATTGAATGATATTCTAGTACCCCATATATAGTATTTGCATACATTAAGTTCGTCCCTTTTGCGAGACCCTTCTTCGCGTGCAACACCGACCCTTCGCTTCGGCCCCGAACTTTTCGTTCTGTGCACAACTTCAGTGGGGACAGTAGCTTCGTTCAACAGTCGTCTTTCACCCAATCCCGGCAACCTGTGTTCCATATGAACGGTGACATGGTCCTGGCAAACCATTTTCCGGTTGAAATTGAATGTTTCCACTGTATGACTCGTACTCGTATTCTGGAGCCATTTGATCGCCAACTCGCCCTTCGACGGCGGGCTTCGTAGATAATTTATTGGCATTTGGACAAATCTCTTTAAAATTCCTTTCACGGACTCTTCTCCTGCCTTCTTTTGACATCCGTATGCTTGATATTCAAGCATTTCATTATCACAAGACTCATAAAACAACTCGATTCATGTCGCTATATGCTAGTGTGTACATATTCCGCTACGCCTATATCGCTGAGGTGGTGGACCGCCTACGTCACACTCACGCATTCTCTCGCGTTAATCTTCGTGAGTTTCCCGTGAAATGGGCAACAATGGCAGCGCCCATGGTCAGTGAAAATGCACGTTTCAAGATAAATTTTATGATGTATTTCATGTATAACATTCTTACAAAATTAAACAAAAAATACATGTGTTACAATATTCTATCATGAATGGTATGTGGGAATTGGGGGGATTTTAACGCATTTTCAACACTATGGTTGCATGTTCCTTTAAGCTAAAATTTCAGGAGAAGAGAAGATTGTTGTTCAGCACCACCGATCCGCTATGTTATATATAGTATGCACAAATATACAGCCAAGCTAAGTTTACTTATTTTGATAATTCTTGAGGCTAGTATCTAAGATGAGGGGGTTTTGTCCGGAAGGAGCTTACGTCTTGATGGAGTTATGTATGAAGGGGGTTTTGTCCGAGGGGGTTTTGTCCGGAGGGGGTTTTGTCCTACCTTCACACACACACCCGCACACACGCGCGCGCACACACACACACAAAGAAAGAGCTATCAGGTAATCCACCAACTAATAGGCAGTAGGCACAGAGAATGTGCACATTTTGAGAGAAACTGCACGGGCTGAGAAAGTTGAGCCCGCACCCGCCCCGCAACTGTATCATTCGGCCCGCTCCGCATATTTTGACATATCCTGGCCCGCAGCCCGCACCGCACCGCCCTGCAACAAATAAAAAATCCAGCCCGCACCGCCCCGCAACAAATCAAAAAATCCATGCTGCGGGCCGAAACCCGCCCCGCGCAGGGCCTTAATGGAGACTAGGCAACCACTGTTTGTCTTGGGTGTGTCCCAAGACAAACAGTGGTTGCCTAGTCTCCAGACAAGACTGATAAGATGTAAGAACCTGTAATGGTGCCATCTTTGTTGTCAGGGGACATTGGCAACTACTACTACGGCCAGGGCCACCCGATGAAGCCCCAGCGAGTGAGGATGGCCCACAACCTTCTGCTCAACTATGGTCTCTACAGGAAGATGGAGATCTATGTGAGTGTACACGCATACACATGCACCACACACACACACGGCAACTCATTAATAGTCACAACTGAGTCTCACCCTGTCATTTACGTATCAATTATGTAAAGTCACCAACTATTTTATTTGTAAATATATTTTTGAATTCATGAATAGCTTTTTACATTATTTGTTAAATTGTACAGTGGCACAAGGCTACTTAGGTGGAGGTGTTAACGTGTATGTATTTAATTTTGTGCAGCGGCCCCACAAGCACAAGGCTACTTAGGTCGGGGTGTTAACATGTATGTGTTTAATATTCTGCAGCGGCCCCACAAGGCCACTCAGGAGGAGATGTCAAAGTTCCACAGTGATGACTATGTCAAGTTCTTGCGGTGTATCCGACCCGACAACATGTCGGAGTACAACAAACTCATGCAGAGATGTAAGTATCTGCATGGTAGGCCTTGACCTGGCTCTTTCTTTAAAGTTGATTGATTGGAGTTATTTGGTTATGCAGTTACACAGTTATTATATATAACGACATCATTAATGACTTTGGTGGAGATTATCTGAAAACACCAATAAGTGGCAAGAAAACATATAGATTTGCATGAGCTGGTCACACTTGTCTGATGAATGTCTGCTTCGGTTTACAGATAACGTTGGAGAAGACTGTCCTGTCTTCGACGGCCTGTATGAGTTCTGTCAGTTGGCAACAGGGGGCTCTGTTGGTAAGTGGAATACAATTTAAAATGTCTGTTCAGCTTTGTTACCATGGTGAATTACATTTGCACATAACATCGGAGTGGATTACACTGGCGCTGTTCTCCAAACAAATCTAAAAACTTATGATGTGCAAAAAGCTTGAGTATACCAGATAGTAGTCGGCAGAGGCAGTGGGGTCTGGCTGTCTGATGAGTGAATTTTTACACACGCATGCACACACACATTATATGTGTGGCGGTCTAGGAAAACCAGTCAGATTGACAAAAAATTATTTTCATTTTTATTTAAGAAAGGGAAATCTACACTGTTTACATGTCCTGTACTGTTTACTGTATTCAAATATTCCCACTAGAAGCAAAGTTACAGGAATTTAAAGTGGGACCCTATCAGAAATTACTTAAGGAGAAAAACGAGTTTTAAGGTCGAGATTCATTTTTCACATGAAAACCACACGTTATGATGCATAATACAGTAACTGTTGCAGTTATGTTATAAAGTCGTGTGAGGGAAATGTAGCCGTGTGTGTTACCTTTACTGTACTGAAAACATTATCCAGTTGTGATGGTTACTTTTAAAGTTACACAAAATTAAGCAGGACACACATCACACTTGATTGCAGAAGAAAATCGAGTTTTATAGTCGAGATACATTTTTCGCTTGAACACCACACTTTATGCTGCATAACACAATAACTGTTGCAGTTACCTTATAAAGTTCTGTGAGGGGAATGTAGCTGTGTTTGTTACATTTACTTTACAATATCATGCATATTCATCAACGTCAATGCGTTCAGACAACGAGTGATATAATTCGGCTTCGGTTCGTCCATGGGCGCCGCCATCTTTGATTTTTCGAAGATCGTAAACACGAAATGAAATTCGCCACAAATTCTGTCTTTCCAACGAAATCCGCTCCAGTAATGCGTTAAACAGTTAAGAAATATGTACAGACACAAACTATAGCAACATCAAACTAAACTAAAAACTAATCGAACTACTAAAACAACAAATTCCAACTTCCAAATACAAATCCGTTAACTTTCAAAATGCTGTAACGTAGAACGATCTTCCTAGTTACAAAATCCTCAAAAAATGCAACTTACACTTGGGTAATCAGGAAACGACTTGGTGAATGTATAAATAAGTATGTTAGCAAAAACATTATAGTAAAATCTCAAAATGGACCGAGTGACCCAAAAACACTTTTACAACGCGTTTACGGGCAAATACGCCTAGCGACTTCCGACTGGTTTTCCTAGACCGCCACACATATGTTACTCTTATGTCAAACAGGGCATTATGCAGGACCAAAGTATTGCCAGTCACACATGTTTTGGTGGACATATGAATGTTAACTGTTAAGCCAGTTTACAAACTTTAAATGTGTCTGATGACCTAAAATGGGCTACAAACACACATGTGACACCATTTACACTCACTTTTGAGGCATAACTGACAATATCTATGGTTTTGGAAGACCTTTTTTGCTCCTTCATTTTTTTTACCCGTTCAACCATATTTCTACCCATACACAGCGGTTTTTACCCATCCAAATGACGGGTGGACAGGTCTCTGCAAATGATATTCCCTCACTGGTTGGAGTACAGTCGGTGATCTGTTTAGTTGTACATACTGTTGCTACACTGCCTGTACAGTCCTATGGGATGGCCACTGTCTACGTGTGTTCATGTATGTCATTCACAGCTGGAGCTGTGAAGTTGAACAAGCAGGCGACAGACATTGCCATCAACTGGGCTGGAGGACTTCACCATGCCAAGAAGTCAGAAGCTTCTGGTTTCTGCTACGTCAACGACATAGTGCTGGCCATACTGGAGCTACTCAAGTGAGTTCACCCAGGAGGCAGGATAAATACTTGAAATGAGCCTGTGCTAATGATTAACATCCTCATCTAACAAATTGTATCTCTATGCTTTATGAAACATTTCAAGGTATATGTTATTGGTTAAGGGGGTAATCAATTCCATTCTGTCTTTTAACAAAATTACTGGGTATTAGGATGTTTAAATAGAAGGTCAGATATTAAATAATAAAACATTTGCATCATGGTGACCACGATAGCCAAATACTTCTTAGAAATTATTGCTCTCGATGGTTTTTTTATATGGAAAGTCCAACAGAAAAATGTATTTATGGATTTCCTGTTTTACTTATTATAATCGATAATAATTTTATAAAAAATCATGCAGTTTTGAAAATGTAGAATAATTAAAATACCCCGTTTCACGAGGAGCTAGTATCCTTAAATAGTCATAGTTAAATATTTATAGTCAGTAAGCCTTGTCAGTTCCACAAGTATGGTTGTTATGACAACGTGCATCCTGTTGCCATAGATACCACCAGAGGGTGTTGTACATTGACATAGACATCCACCACGGCGATGGTGTGGAGGAGGCCTTCTACACGACGGACCGCGTCATGACCTTGTCCTTGCACAAGTATGGCGAGTACTTCCCGGGCACCGGTGATCTCAGGGTAGGGAAGAAACATTCCTTTTTGTTTGAAGTTATGGAAATGAGGGAAGACGGAAGTTCCATGCTTATCACTTCCCCCAACACTAATATAACTTGTGTAATAAAAACAAATCACGTAACAACTTTGAAATACATCTTTAAAAAATAACATCCTTCACATTTGTAAATTCCGTACATATTTACGTATGCTCACCATTGCCGTGTTATGGGTGTGCATTGTAATTATTAAGAAATAGTTGCTTACCTGGTAAGTCTTTTTGAAATTAACTGTAGTCCGTAATTTAACACCAAGTACCGAGATACTCATAGACTTTAAGGTCGTGCGAGTATATACTTGTTTTATGTTTTTGCTTTGACATGTCCAATGCATTGTGTCATGGTTAGAAACGAATGTCCAATTTGTTTACCTTTAAAATGAAATATATGTGTGTGTGTGTGTTGCCTTCATATGATGCCTTTGGTTTAATCAAATTACATGTACCGGTAATACTTTATTTAGCAAATTTATATCTTCAAGATTAAACAATGGCCTGGGATGCTTTCAAAAACACTGTGTAACTGCATTGTGTGCATCTGACATAGGGCATGCTGAGGGCTGTGGTTCCACATCATTTCGTAAACCCCTCTGATTCAATATTTTGAAAGTTTGCTAGTTTGTCAACAAGAACATTCACAGTGACCTGACACTTGGTCAGTTATCACTGGTCATTCACAAAGGGTCAGTTACACAGTGTTATGTATTATGTCAATGAAACATAGTTGGTAAATCAGTGTGTTATGGATGATGTGTCCAGTGTGGCTCTCACTAATAAAGTTGCACTGTTCCTGATTTCTCTTCTTGCACTTTGCAGGACATCGGTGCAGGAAAGGGGAAATATTACGCAGTAAATTTTCCCCTGCGTGATGGAATTGATGACAGCACGTATGAGAGTATCTTTGTGCCAGTAAGTGTTGGGATGTGACTGAATGCAGTTAGTTATTTTGTAAACAAGCCATTTGGGTTTGTCTATACATTCGATTACAACTCAGATATGTTGCTAGGTTAATAACACATTTTCTATGTTACGTCAGTGAATAAGATTACAAAATGCGCTTGTAGTTGTTCAGTAAGACCATGGAGATGTTCTTTGTATTCTATTTATTCAGCCAGACTTTGTTGTTCAACAAATTGTGCCATGTTGCTAATGTACACTTGTTCACAACACGTAAATAATATTAAATATACTTGTTGTTGAATAAATTCATGTTGTTGTTCTTGTTGAATAAGTTCATGATGGTTTACTTGTTGTAGTTGTTGAGTAAGATCATGATGGGTTACTTGTTGTACTTGTTGAGTAAGATCATGATGGTGTACTTGTTGTAGTTTCTGAATAAGATTATGACGGTGTACTTGTTGTACTTGTTGAGTAAGATCATGATGGTGTACTTGTTGTAGTTGTTGAGTAAGATCATGATGGTGTACTTGTTGTAGTTGTTGAGTAAGATCATGGAGATGTACCAGCCTGGGGCCATTGTGATGCAGTGTGGAGCAGATTCCCTTTCAGGAGACAGACTTGGCTGTTTCAACCTTACTCTCAAAGGTGCGTCCTCAGTCTCTGGGGCACTATACACACAAACACAATAGTAACTTCTGTGGCACCTAAATTATGATGAATGCTAGCTCGGAGGTATTACCAGCTAGACATAGTAAGCATTATGTCAGAAAGAGGGGGAAATTCATCAGTTGAGCAAGGGATTACTGAGGACTTAGGAGCGAAATACAGTTTTGAATAAATGTGACTATAGTTTGTATACAAGGTGCTGTAGTTTTGGATGATAGTTAAGAGGTGGTGAGCTTGATCCAGATAGTTAAGAGATGGTGAGTTTGATCCAGATGTTTACCCCGTCTGCAAACAGCACTTTTATCCATGTTAAGTTTATAGCTCTCACACTGATAGCACAGAATGTTGTTTACTGGGGAACTAAAAGGTCAAATGAGTTGAAATAGTTGTTTGAAATGTGACTGCTCAAATGCTGGCTAATTTTGTGAATATGGAAACTAAATTAACTAATGAGTCGTAGTCGTAGTGAGTAAACATGAAGTATGTGTGGCAGTAGCTGTGGAAAGTGACCAAGTGTTATTGTCTGGTATTGTGGTGCTACAGGTCATGCTCGCTGTCTGGACATTGTGAAGGGGTACAACGTGCCCCTGCTGCTGGTGGGTGGGGGTGGGTACACGATACGTAACGTTGCCCGCTGCTGGACGTTTGAGACCGCCACTGCCCTCGGGGTGGAAGTCGCCAACGGTAGGTGTCATGTGTCAGGCATGGACATGTTAACACACTAACATGGAATCGGAATATTGTATATGGGATTGATTGCTTGGGACGTTATTGATATAATTATTAGACTGTTAGATAATGAAGGTGGCATCTACCCCCAATGCATGAGTAGGCCATGTTTTATTAATCATTTGTTATCATATGTGTGGGAATAAATATTATTTGTATTTATTAACAGTCCTCTTTAACTGTGAAGTGATGAGAAGTTTCCATGAGGTAAGGTAATCGGAGAAAATGAATAAAAACAGATATAAAATACAAACAAAATGGCGTACCGAATGAAACTTGTTTGAATGTCCAAATGTCAAGTTTATCTTCCATGCGTTTATATGTTGATTGCTTTTAGTTAGGTTTTTCTATGTTGTGCTTGTCTCTTGTCAAGTGCTAATTTGCCAAAATAATACATATCTACATTTTCAAGATGAAATATCACTGGAAGTATCATTCATGTCTCTGTACAAATTTGTGTACTTGTAGTATGTATTGTTGTCATTGGTCACAGGTAGTATGTTATATATATAATTTTAGCTATTAGTTAAAAAGTTGTGGTAAGTCAAAAATGTTATCATCACATCGGCTATGCACTATACTGTAATTGTAGCCACACCAATAAAAACATGATTTATGGTATTCATAATAATATTGATGAAACAGAGGCTTGTGTTTGCTTACAGAGCTGCCCTACAATGACTACTTTGAGTACTACGGCCCTGACTTCAAACTACACATTAGTCCATCTAACATGTCGAACCAAAACACAACGGAGTACCTAGAACGAGTCAAAATACGGCTCTTTGAAAACTTGCGTATGTTGCCCCATGCTCCCGGAGTACAAATGACAGGTAGGTGGCAGCACTGATACATGACATTGTCCATTCGGTCGTTACTCCTGTTTCGTCATAGTGGTTCTGCCATATGTCCAGTCCAGGGCCTTATGCAGTTTTTTTTTTGGCAAGTCCAAACTTTTGTGGTAGTCACGTACATGTTAACTCTTATACGTACAAGCTAGTCATAATGTGTATCATGACCTGAAATAAACTACAAATTGACACGTGACACCCATTTTCAAAGCATAACTGACAATATCTATGATTTTGAAGAATGCCCCTTAATTTTTACCCATCTAGTGATATCTCTACCCTGCATAAAATTGTGGTCCAGTGTTATATGTTCCACAGTTGTGCTCAACTCTATGTTCCATCAACATGTTTTATATATATATTTATATTCCATCAACACATTCTACATTGATATACTCTATCTGTCCATGACCAGTATGTTCCACGATTGTGCTCAACCTTATGTTTGTGACAGTAAGAATGTAAGCAAGTAACCATAATGTAGTCATGATTACAGTACTTGATTATTTCTTTTAAAATGTTTCATTATTTTGTAATTTAATTGTTGAAGTTTAAAAGACGACATGTGACAAGAAACATTGTTGAATTATCTTAAATCAAGTTAGTTTTGTTTCAGATATCCCAGAGGATGCACTGAAGGTCGACACAGAAATTCACACTGAGAATCCAGACAAGCGCGTCTCAAGTGAGTTACAACTGCAGGAGATTCGTCTTGTAATAAACAGGCTTTCTACACACAAAAGAGCTATCATATTTTTAATGGCTGGTTATTTATTCAAACTATGCTCAGTGAAATTAAAAAAAATACATGTTTAATACGTGTATTGTATGTATCAGTACCACAGCGTTATGTGAGGATATCCGATCGTTGCTACTGTCAAAGCACATGTCTGACACGTTGAAACGTACAATGAAACCATTGAAGCTATTGTTGACAAACATGCACCATTAACAACACAGTGACTGTACGACCACACACACCGTGGTATAACGACAGCATACGAGCTACTAAGTGTTTGAGACGCCAGCTGGAACGAAGATGGAGAAGAACCGGACTAGAATGTGACAGGCTGGCTTATTGCCTTCAGCGTCAGCTTGTTACGTCATCCATACACGGTGCGAAATTGAAATACCACATGAGTCAAATTGCTGATGCATCTGGTGACCAGAAAAAGCTGTTCAAGATTGTCGCCAAGCTCCTACACACCGATCATGACACTCCACTTCTGACATGTGACTCATTCGATGCGCTTGCAGAGCAGTTTTCAAATTTTTTCTCTGAAAAAATCTCGAAAATCCGGTGTGAATTCACTCCAAGTGTTAGCAACGTAGACATCTACACTGATGGTGAATCCCAAACATGCTTACTGAATGCATTTGAGCCAGCCACTGAAACTGAAATTGGAATACTGTTGAAGTCATCACCGGTTAAATCATGTGAACTTGATCCCATACCGACATGGCTGCTTAGAGACTGTGCACATGACATTATACCTGTTCTCACCACCATTGTTAACATGTCTCTGAGAACAGGAGTAATGCCTTCTCACTTGAAGAGAGCACATGTACGACCTATAATCAAGAAGCCAGGCCTAGATAAGGACATATTGAACAACTACAGACCTGTGTCCAATCTGCCATACTTGTCGAAGACAATAGAGCGTGTTGTTGCCGCGAGACTGTCGGCTCACATGTCTGAGTGTGATCTCTGCGTGTCCAACCAGTCTGCATACAAGCCAAACCACAGCGTCGAGACGGCCCTTGTTTGTGTTCAGAATGACATCCTGCGTGCAATGGACAACCAGAACGTTGTCATCATGTTACTACTGGATTTGTTGGCTGCATTTGATACTGTGGACCACAATGTCATGTTGCATAGACTGACACATGATGTTGGAGTGGGCCAAACTGCACTTAAGTGGTTTAAATCGTATATGAGTGACAGAGTTCAAGCTGTCCACATTAATGGTTCTACGTCACCTGCTCGACCCCTTACGTGTGGGGTTCCTCAAGGTTCGGTACTTGGTCCGCAGTTGTTTTCTATCTATGCAGCACCAGTATCGAAAATCATCCGAACAACAACTTGCTGTCGCACTTTTATGCTGACGACACGCAAATTTACATCACAGTGAAACCCCATCAGGAGGACATTGACGCGGCTGTTGAGACCATTGAACAATGTGTTACAGAAATCAGGAGTTGGATGAAGACAAACTCCTTGAAATTGAATGATTCGAAAACGGAAGTAATCGTATACGGTTCAGCTCAACAGCTGAAGAAATTCACGCTGCAATCGTTACGTGTTGGTGACTGTGTGGTTAGGGTGACTGACTCTGTTCGAAATCTCGGTGTGCAGTTTGATGCTGAGATGACGATGGAGTCCCACGTGACTGCTGTATGCAAGTCAGCCATATTCCACCTCCGCAACATCTCGAGGATCAGATGGTATCTGACAGCAGCAGCGACAGAGCAAATTGTTCATGCATTTGTCACAAGCAGACTGGATATTGGCAATGCACTGCTCTATCGACTGCCTCTGAAGCAAACGCAGCGGCTTCAGAAAATACAAAACTGGGCAGCCCGCTTGATCGACGGCGCTATGAGATATAGCCATGCTACACCACTGCTAAAGAAGTTACACTGGCTGCCGATAGCGGTGCGAGTTGAGTTCAAGATCCTGCTACTCACTCACCGAGCACTGAATGGCCAAGCACCTGACTACATTGCACACTGTTTAATCATCTGACATTGTCACCTATGTCCACTGCTACGTTTAAAGTAAAATTAAAGATTTATTTATTTACAAACATTTTGTACAGCACTATGAGCAACGAACATTGGAACAGCGGTATAGAAATGCGACGATTATGATTATTGCTTATTCTGTACAGTTTTTAGTTGATTGATTTGAGAGCATGAACTCTTTAAATGTCTGAATTATTATTTTAAGTGTCTGGTGATTCATTACTGACATGTGTTTTATAATTGCAATTCAGTTAATTGACATATAAAATTCTGTTTACAGTTGATTGACAGGTATGATTGTGCCGTTCAGCTGGTTCACATGTACGATTGTGCCTGCAGTTCAGTTGATTGACAAGTATGAGTGTGTCAGCGGTTCAATTGATTGACAGATATGATTGTGTCTGGGCTCATGTATTTTATTACTAGTTCCTGTCGGTGATTATGTCAGTTATTCAGGTGAGTGACATTTTAACAGGTGTTTGTTGTGGCTTAGCTCACTGACACGTGTGTTTGCTGTAGTTCAAGCGAGTGACAAGCGGATCACGTGTGACGAGGAGTTCTCCGACAGTGATGACGAGGGTGGGCCGGTGAGACGGGAGGCAGGGAAACTGAGGAAACACCAGGAGAACTACAAGAACAAAAGACTCAAGATCGACAATAACACTGATGGCACGAACACGGATAAAGTCTCTAATGGTGAGTCTTGTTGTGCATCCTGCATATTATATCACAGCATTGCTGGTGGGATGTCATTTGTAGATGTGCGCGATAGTGCTAGTTCGATACCAGGTTTTGTTCGATACCGATCGATACCTGAATTTTGTTTGATACTTACGTTGAAGTTTAATATTCACATAGAACACAGTTCCCAGTAGAAACAGTATGCAACAGAAGTAGTGCTGGTTCGATACCAGAATTCTTCGATACCAATCGATATATTGCCGGTTCGATACCAGAATTCTTCGATATCAATCGATACCAGATTTTTATTCGATACTAAAAATTTACCTTGTAAGTGTAATTCAGTACAGTAGAGATCTCCAAAGAAACACACTATTATCCACTTAGACTAATGCCACAGAAACACACACAATTTTTCACTTACAAGTAGGGAAATATGTGATAATTTTATAGTCATGCAAACAATGATTAAAATGCAATTTTCATTTTATGTAAGTAAATAAACAACAGTTTCAATATAACTGATTACTGTTGTAAAACTAAAAGGTAAATGTAATATAAAATTAAAACAATAAAGACAACTGCAATAAAATACCTAGTGACAAATAAATTCATCAATTGCACTGAATTATTTTAAATTAATAACAGTACATCACTCCAGCTGTTTGTAAATACACTATAATATAGCAGCTTAATTTCAATTCAATGTGTCTTATAAGGTGACCATCAACAAATACAGCTGAAACATAACATACAAATAATATGTTATTATTATATTAAATATAAATACACCTATCACTTATAATAGTGCCACTGCCAGCACAGCTGCACACTCACTGTTATAACTGTTTTATAATTAATTGTATCGTAAAGATAATTGTGATTTAACATCAAAACTGGACGATTACAATAAAATAACACTAATTAATAATAGAAAAAATATTAATAAAAATTACAATTGCACTTCCCAGTTCACACCAATTATGTTTTATATAAAACTTAAATTACCACGTTATCAAGTACACATAACAAGCCCCATAATGTTTTTGCAACTGTTTTCAAGAACCGGTCAGTTTCTTCCTCTACCTCTGGCTCTGCCAGTGGTGAATCTGTTTGGCCAGTGCCAGTGACTGGCAGTGTCACAGTGAGAGTGACAGTAGATGCAGTAAGCACATCGTCATCGTTAATCAGTCACGTCATGTATGTCACTTCTTGGCGATGTTTGCCGCAGTTTCTTAGCAGATTCGGCAACAGATGGCGATTCGCTTCGACTGTAACTAGATGTCCATTGCTCGGTCACTGTCGAATATTTCGATAGAATACGTTCTCGAGTCAATGACAATGGCAAAGCCGAAGCCAATGCGACGTTGTCCACGACGTCGACGATGCCATACGATGAAAGTTGATCATCACGTTTTGATAGCTTCTTGAATGGTGACATGTTTCGTCAAATTCGATGTATTTCCTCCGCTATCTTTGAGACGCCTCTAGCACAGCAGACACTCTTTGTTGGAAAACTGCCAAATTATTAGCGATGAATGTTGCGACTTGTTGTCGTTCACCTTGGTTGTGGGCATCGTGTACGGCAAACGGTGGCGCCACCAAACGGAACCCGGATAAACATAACCTCCGCATCGCGCTCGAATAAATATTTATATTAATAATATTATTATTAAACTAGTTTCATAAATACTAGTGCGTGCAATAAACACTCTATGCAAATACAATAGGATGTGTCTTTTTGTACGCGTAACCGTAAATAAAGTAGGGAGAAAGATGGCATGGTACTGCCACCAAACGAGAGCGTCACGTACGAACCTTGGTTTGGGTAACGAGGCTAAGCGAAGTCTGACCTACGCTAAGATAGCACACAAAAAACCGTTATTATAGAGACTAATTCTACAATAAAGTTTTAGAAAACAATTCACATTTTATGTTCTATTATTTTTTAAACAACCACGCCTAAGTCAATTTAGGCTGCGAAGCGCTGTAGTGATAGCTCCCATAAACAACGTCGTCATCAACAACGACGTTGCGCCTTCGCATCGACTTCGTCGAATGGACTCGATGTCGAGTATCGTAGGTATCGTAGGTATCGTAGGTATCGAAAGTATCGAAGGTATCGAAGGTATCGAAGGTATCGAAGGTATCGAATAGTGGGCGTTCGATACCAAAAATATCGAAGTATCGCGATACCACTAAATATCGGTATCGAACTTTCGCAAGTATCGCGATACTTCGATATTTTTGGTATCGAACCAGCACTAGTGCGCGATACTTATTTAATCCAAATACTGGACATTAGCTCAGTCATAAATAGTCTCACTTAACTATGTAATTACGCAAGAGAAGACAGTCTGGTGAATTTGCTGGCTTTTGAATATTATCCGTGTGGACTAAACAATGCTGCCACATCACGGATACTGCCGTAATTCCTATTTTTATAAACAACTGCAAATTTGTATTTGTTCAATGTTGAATAATTTTCATAGGATATAATTATGGAGTGAATGTATATCATTATTTTAATTTTATTTCATAGTTGGCCTGAGAGCTAATCAGCATCTCTACCCTAATCTAGGGTAAGGCCGCCCTGGCGGTTACATCGGCAGCCCATTAATTCCCCAGGCGGAGTAGAGGGGCTGAAAAGTGCTGCCACCTCACAGAGTCTAGGTAACCGAGGCTAAGTCTAAATTGTTATACAGGATGATGGTCAGGTCCTACAGTGTTAATCAGCTGTGGTCTGTGTATCATTGTGCTGCTGCTGTTTGACAGGCAATGGTAAGAAGGCGGATGAGAACACTTCAGAGAAGGGAACAGAGAAGGTCTCGGGAACAGAGAAAGTTTCGGGAACAATCTCAGAAAAGAACACAGAACAACTCTCGGAGAAGGTCCCCGAGATCATCTCAGACAAGATCTCAGAGAAGCTGCAGGATAAAACGAAAGTCAATGTAGATGAGGATGTAAAGTAAGTGTAGCACTGACTGGTGGAATCTTGTTTACACTCACCAGTTGAATGTTGTCAACAATAGCATGTTGTTGACACTAATCCGTTGAATGTTGTAGACACTAATCAGTTGAATGTTGTCGACACTTATCAATTGAATGTTGTTGACACTGATCAGTTGAATGTTGTTGACACTGATCAGTTGAATGTTGTTGACACTCATCAGTTGAATGTTGTCGACAATAATTAGTTGTATGTTGTTGACACTAATCAGTTGAATGTTGTAGAAACTATTCAGTTCAATGTTGTAGACACTGATCAATTAAATGTTGTTGACACTGGCTGGTTGAATGTTGTGGACACTAATCATTTGAATGTTGTTGCCACTGACCAGCTGAGTGTTGCCTGCAGACAACAACCAACTGAATGCTGGCGACTCTAACCATTTGAATATTTTTGCAGGAAGGCAGATGAGTTGCCACAAAATGGCAAGAATGGTGACGTCACAAACAAGAATGGTGCTGTGACAGAAAAGAATGGCAGTTGATCTCACCAGTCGTCGCCATCAATAATCTGGCAGCTCAGCTAGGAGGGCGGCTCAGTGCGGCATTGTAGTGAGGGGGTCTCTCTAATACGTTGTCAACAGCAGTGTTAATCAACTAGACTGATGCTTCTTCACATCCGTACCTATCAGTATTACTGAGTTAATGTAGCGTCAAGTACAGCTGAATGATCACAGCAGTAAACATTAGTTTATTATTTCAGCAGTGGTGATACACTGTATACCCATAGCAGTGGTGATATATTGTATACTCATAGCAGTGGTGATATATTGTATACTCACAGCAGCAATGATACACTGTATATCCACAGCAATGGTGATACATTGTATACTCACAGCAATGGTGATACATTGTATACTCACAGCAATGGTGATACATTGTATACTCACAGCAGCAATGATACACTGTATATCCACAGCAGTGGTGATACATTGTATACTCACAGCAGCAATGATACACTGTATATCCACAGCAGTGGTGATACATTGTATACTCACAGCAGAGGTGATACATTGTATACTCACAACAATGGTGATACATTGTATATTCAAAACAGTGGTGATACATTGTATACTCACAGCAGCAATGATACACTGTATATCCACAGCAGTGGTGATACATTGTATACTCACAGCAGCAATGATACACTGTATATCCACAGCAGTGGTGATACATTGTATACTCACAACAGTGGTGATACATTGTATACTCACAACAATGGTGATACATTGTATATTCAAAACAGTGGTGATACATTGTATACTCACAGCAGAGGTGACACACTGTATATCCACAGCAGCAGTGATACACTGTATACTCGTACAGCAGTTTTAATATCCAGGCATTAAGCGTTCAGCTGTGAAATATTTCACAAGCCGCTCTAAAACTTGTGATAAATTCTATAGTAGATGGTGTTTTATGGTGATCGTAATAATAATGTAGTTTAGTGAATTTACTCTGTGTACAATAACAAATGTTCATGACACGGGTCCAGATTTATTTACTGTTGTGAAATTTCATAGCTGTTAAGTTTAGTAGTGTAGGTTAAATGTCGGCATTTTTGATGAGCGCCTGTGCTAAGAGACAGAGCTATTAATGTGGTGACATCATGTGACTTGCCAGAGCAACTGAATGGGTGAAGGAACAACTTCATTCTTGTTCAGGGTAAATATATTTTTATAAGTCTTCATCAGTTGATGTCACTATCTGTAGGCGAGACATTGTCTCTACTCTTTGTCTGCTTTTTTATATGTGCATCTTTGGCATGTGCCAGTTTTAATGTTGCGTCATGAGATCATTGTATAAAATTGCTTGGAAGTTTAGGGCATGTGCGGACTCGACGAAATATTTGCACAACACTTTGATCATGTCAAATGAAATACAATTGTAAATTGTGATGCTATTTCAACACTTGATTTAGCCTGTGATGCTACTCCAACACCGGTGAGGTGGCATGTGATGCTACTCCAACACTGGTGAGGTGCCATGTGATGCTACTCCAACACTGGTGAGGTGGCATGTGATGCTACTCCAACACTGGTGAGGTGGCATGTGATGCTACTCCAACACTGGTGAGGTGGCATGTGATGCTACTCCAACACTGGTGAGGTGGCATGTGATGCTATTCCAACACCGGTGAGGTGGTATGTGATGCTATTCCAACACTGGTGAGGTGGTATGTGATGCTATTCCAACATCAGTGAGGTGGCATGTGATGCTATTCCAACACTGGTGAGGTGGTATGTGATGCTATTCCAACACCAGTGAGGTGGCATGTGATGCTACTCCAACACCGGTGAGGTGGTATGTGATGCTATTCCAACACTGGTGAGGTGGTATGTGATGCTATTCCAACACCAGTGAGGTGGCATGTGATGCTACTCCAACACCGGTGAGGTGGCATGTGATGCTACTCCAATACTAATTATTATGATGTTACTGCAGCTGTAGAGTTGGTATGACAGCATATGATGCTACTCTAACCAGGGCGAACACTTGTTCATAAAAGCTAGCTCCTCTAAGTCGATGTTTCCTGTGAAAACTTGAGTTGAGTTGTGAGTTTACAACTGGAGGTGATAATCATCAATATTTAACAATATGTTTATTCTAGTGATATTGTAGTTTGAAATTGTTGCCGTTTTGCTGCTATTTCATTATGAACCAGATATAGAAGAGATTCACATAGTCGTACATCCGGTGAAACTGATGACAGTCAGTCAGGTGGTACATCTGGTGACAGTCAGTCAGGTGGTACATCTGGTGACAGTCAGTCAGGTGGTACATCTGGTGACAGTCAGTCAGGTGGTACATCTGGTGACAGTCAGTCAGGTGGTACATCTGGTGACAGTCAGTCAGGTGGTACATCTGGTGACAGTCAGTCAGGTGGTACATCTGGTGACAGTCAGTCAGGTGGTACATCTGGTGACAGTCAGTCAGGTGGTACATCTGGTGACAGTCAGTCAGGTGGTACATCTGGTGACAGTCAGTCAGGTGGTACATCTGGTGACAGTCAGTCAGGTGGTACATCTGGTGACAGTCAGTCAGGTGGTACACCTGGTGACAGTCAGTCAGGTGGTACATCTGGTGACAGTCAGTCAGGTGGTACATCTGGTGACAGTCAGTCAGGTAGTACATCTGGTGAGACCGATGACAGGGTTGCTGCTAGTCATACTTAACACATTTCATCTCACATTCCCGATTACCATTCTGGAAGGGTTCGGTTCATTTTAGTTAACAAATTGTATTTGACACAACTGAAATTTGGTATATACTGACTATGGTTTTACATGCCATACCGGGAGAAACAAAAGGCAGGTAACTCCGAGTCAAGCAGTGGTTGTCAGGTGAGAGGTCATAGTGTGACTGCAACAACCCTGTGTAGTGGTGTCGACCTGTACAGCAGGTTCTAGTCATGTGAGACTGGCAGCTCCTAATGTATCTACGTGCTTGCTATTGTAGCTCGCTATTTTTGTACAAGTAAACATGCTGCTAGGTTACAGGTCAGAGCAACCTGCAAGATATACATAGTACTCCGCCAATTTTATGGCGTTAAACATCTCTTAAATAACGGTATAAATGGGTTTAATATAACTTTATTTAGCATTGTGTGTAGGTAGTATTTATGTGGTACTGGGAGCATTAGTTTGTTTTCTTGTGAATGTAGACCATTTGAAATGTCTCCACAGCGCGTTGTGCTTTTACTGCTGCTGTCTTGACATTAACAGTTCAAAGGACATTAAAACAGGACACTGGTTTTATCACTTGTTGGTTTGTTGATGTGAAATGACACCCTAAATGTTTTACACACAGCCACCACACACAATATCAACTTGTCCTGGGTGAAGGTGTAATCAGTGTGCAGGGGTGACATTTTCCGTAGGTGGCCGTTTCCTTCATTTCCTACTAAACTTGATGAGATTTGTTATTGGCAATTTCACAGAATATTTACCCTCCACTGATAGAAGAGCTATAAAAAACTTTTGAAATTCTAATACCCCAAGATCCCATAAACCATTTTCCAACCTGACACCCCTCCATTTTTCCTTGAACCACACTCTGATTTGGCCTCGATTACATCACCAAGCAAAACGATAGCAATATTAATATACAGAAATGACAGCTGTCATAATTTGACAGCTCTGATGCCAAGCTGCACAGAAACGTAATTTCTACTCTTTGAGTAATGGACCAACTTCTTCAGACCTGTTAAGTTTTTGAAATGAGAAAACTGGAGATTTGTGCGTGAAAATCGAGCTATCAATCATCGATGCTGTCGCACAACGGTAAAATGCAAAATTCACAAACACAGTATATGTAAAAACATCTTTATAATTATGAATATCATATGTATATTGCAGATAAGACTGGCGGTGGTGATATTTTTATGTGTGTATATAGTATATATATATATATATATACAAAAACATCACCACCACCAGTCTTATCTGCAAAACAGCTCTCACACAACACAATACCAGCACTACCTGCATATGTAGCTCACGCATCATGGCTCAGGGTGTGCCTTCATATAATTCTGTGTGGCAAGTTTTGCTGCCTTCAGCAGCTGGTTAGAAGGCTGAAACTCACCCGTGTTCAACTTGCAACTGGGCTGGCTACAGATTGTCTCCTGGCTCAGATTTGACCTACAGTCAAGGACAGGAAGCTGATGCACCGACCACCACCACACAGACATGTTACAAGAGAGAGAAAACTGGAGAGATGAGCCAATTTTGCTTTAACTTGTTTTAACTGTCCATTGATTGGTCTGTCCACCCCGCCCACACAATCTGCTCATTTGTCTGAATGGTCCCGTCATATGGTCTGCTCAGTGTATGGTCCTTTGGCACGAATGTTTGTTTGATTCCCAGACAACTCGCAGTCAGTTTAACTGAATGGTCTTTGACAGCGTGTGTTTCTTTGGACCATATGCATTGGGATGTTTCAAGAAGATCCTGTCGACTTGATCGATGTCACATGACTGTCATATGACCAGGTACTGTTGCCGTATGAGGTTGGCCAGTTGGTGTGAGTTGCTCTGCTGGTAGATCAGTGTCAGATTGAACGCAATCTCCTTGCGCAGGTCAAATATCTCCTGATGGGTAAACAAGAACTATTAAAAATACATAAAAAAAGATATTTATATACAACAAGACAAATATTTTTTTTTAAATAAATATGTATATAAATAACTAAAATTAATAGAGTATTAAATAGTGTAGCATTTATATAAATAAATGATCTATTAGTCACTGGCACTATCATGTCACCAACTGCTCTCACTTCGTTGTTTTCTTCCATTCTCTGCATGTGTCCATACCAGCGTAGTCTCATTTCTCTGACTTTCTCTTTGATGCTATTCACTCCTAGCCATTTTTGATGTCCACACTCTTTACTCTGTCACAAATTTAATTCTTCTCAACATTCTCATCTCTGTTTTCTCGAGAATCTGACAGCTGATAGCCTATGTAAATAACCCTTACATAGAAGTGTGCGCAGTCTAAGTGGTCAACACGTTTGACCCAGGTCATGTTTGTCACCTACCTGGTGCTCCGAGGTGACGGCTGGAGGCAACACCAACGCCCTCTGGTAGTAGTCAATGGCAGCATGCAGTAAGCCTGTGAATAGTAAAAAAGTAAAGATTAGTTTTTATATATCGCAGTATCCAGTCCTTAGGACTGCTCAAAGCGCTTTTACACTTTACTTCCCTGGCTGACCTGTTCAATCAAATACCATCTCAACTTCTCTGGGAAGCATCCAGCCACATGCTGCAATTAATGTGCGAAAGACTGCTCGTACACATATTCACCACTATAACCAGGAATCATTTATACAGGTGAGTGAACTGGAGCAACGTAGAGTGAACAATCTGCCCAAGGTTTTAACACAGCAGCACAGGATTCGAACCCGGATTGTCTTAGTCGAGAGTCCGAAGCTCTTACTGGTATGGCTTGTTTTGAGTGATGATGCATTCTAAAAAAATATTTTTATACATTCAATCAAATTTTAAATTCAAATTGTTATCAACTTTAATCTCCTACATAGAGTTTATTTCCGTTTTGTGAAATGTGTACCATGGCAAGTTTAAGCCGGAGATTTCATACAATCAAAATAAATTAAGACTGAAATGGTGTTAGATGAATGATGCTTTTAACAGCAGTGATCAATTTGTGTATGGCATCGGTTTGTGAAGTGTAGTACATTTTAACATTCTGCAAATGATTTTACAAGAGTTTGTTTGCATTGTATATTATGTGTTTGCTAGTGATTTATAATACTGATACCTTTTGCAAAGATTTTATCTGTTTTGTTTTGCAAAATGACACCCCTTTAACTATGACCAATTTGTTTTATACCATAATTAAAAAAAACATCACTGAATAGTTGCTTTTTACATGAATATGTTGTAATACCAGATTTCTAGACAGATTACTGAATCCCATATGTTGGAAATCCATCTGGGATACCAGATATGTTATCTTAAAAGTGAACCCTGCAGTATTAAATGAGCATTAATTATTTTCATAGAAAGCTCATTAAATTATAGATTGACACAAACAAAATAAAATATTATCCATAGTTCTTTTTCGTGTTTCTAAATCCGAAGGGAATTTGTTTCAATTATACCTTATTATCCTGAAATATTTATTACGTGAAGCAAAATGCGAAATTGACTGGATAAACAGGAAGACACCATTAGAATATACATGTTGAGGCTACCCACCGATCTGATGCATGGCTCGGCCGACATTGTACAGGGATTCTTGGCACTCTCCTCGCAACTCTAGGTACTGGTTGAGGAATGCACAGGCCTAGAAAACATGCATCAGTGAACACAGGTCACACTTCACTGAACACACAGCAAATGTGCAGCATCTAATGCGCAATGTTTCATATTAATGCTATCTGTATATAACTAGTCAAATGGTGCAATATATAAACCACTTCAGACTTACAGACAATATGCTTGCTACATTGTAGTAGTGGACATTCTGAGTGGTCAAGGGAATCATTCACTAGACATTACCTGTGTGGTCAGTTCGTGTTTACTTGTCGCAAACTTCTGACAGGCCATGTGGATGTATGTGATGCCGATACAGAGGCTCAACAGGGGATCATCTGGTAACTGGCGGAATGCAGCGACGTACTCGCCTACAACAGGGGATCATTCAGTAACAGGTGGAATGTAGTGTCATATTTGTCTGCAACAGGGGATCATTCAGTAACAGGTGGAATGTAGTGTCATATTTGTCTGCAACAGGGGATCATCCAGTAACTGGTGGAATGTAGTGTCACACTTGCCTACAATGGGGGATCATCCAGTAACTGGTGGAATGTAGATTAAAAAACACAAGATTTGGGTCACATCATAGGAAGAATAGAAGGATGCTTAATTAAATAAAACAGTTGAATGTTTAGAGGATACTGACAAGCGTAATTTATCCATCATCCATTCCAGCCATGTTCTGACATAGGAGGAAGTGAGACATACCTAGTGCGTGTTTGTAGGTACCAGCCACCATGGCATTGTGGCCATTCAGAATCCCCAGAGCCAGGTGGTCTTGTTGCTGCAAACAGAAGTACAACAGGGTCATAAAGTTGCACTCAAGACACATCAGATTATTTTGACATTCGATGATCATTGTTAATTAGTCAAATATTGATCCATTTATTTTAATTTATTAATTATGTTAACTAGTATATTGTTATTATTTTAATACACTATAATTATGTTTATTTATGTACGTATTTTAATAATCTACTTTGGTAAATGTTTAAAAAAAATATCTGATAATTTTATATATATTTAGATAATAGGCCATTTACAGTTTTATTATCCTACTTTATTCTAACATTTAAAAATTTTACCAGATATTCTAATTAGTAACAATTTCATATAGAGTTATATATAGACACAAATTCACACATAGTTTTACTAGTATACATTAAGGAATTGTTTTACCAGTTGCAATGTTTTTATTGTACTTTTTAGCTGCTATGGCTGTCACAGAGAATAAATTAGATTTATTTTGTACCAGCAGGAGGCCGTACAGACAGAGAGGTCTAGACCCGGGCGGCCGTACCTTCATCATGAGTCGCAGACAGAAGCGATTGTGACGGATGTCTTGAGAGATGGTGATGATCTGGCAGAACAAGTTCCACGCTCGGTTGCACTCAAGTTCCTGGGACACACGAGACCCACTCACAGGCTGCTTTCATGTTTGCACATTGGATGACATTTACAACACTGTTTTACGATAATTTAACATCCCCCATTCCATTTTTGTAATAAATTCACTTGCTTTGGAGCGTTGTTTGTGAAACGTACGACACACCAGTATGTGACCAAGACTGACGGGTCGAAACATCACACATTTCTTAAACTACGCTTCAAAGTAAGTGAATGTGTTACAAAATAAAAAAGTCTTGGAGGAATGAACAGAATATTCCATATCCCATACAATGATTTTTCCATAATAAAACTTTATGGTTTTAATTTGGTTATACAGTCGTGCCTCATTAGAATTAGGTAGTCTGGGTCCACAACATGGAACTGTGCTATAAACAGGGCATGTTAAAAAGTCTGCAGTGATACCCCTCACCTAGCTGCAGTGTCACCTAGAAGCAGTGACACCCTCACTTAGTTGTATTACCACCCCTCTCCTAGCTGCAGTGGCATCCCTCACCTAGCCAGAGTGGCACCCCTCACCTAGCCAGAGTGACACCCCTCACCTAGCCAGAGTCACACCCCTCACCTAGTCAGAGTGACACCCCTCACTAGTTGCAGTGTCATTCCTTACCTTGATGCAGAGTTCCTTGATGAAGCTGTAGGCACACTGGGCATTGTTGTTGAGAAGACACGCCGTCATACAGATGAAGTCCACCTCCTGAAACATACTTCAGTAAACACACTGTCTCCCTGTGACAATACCTGACTACTTCAGTAACACTGTCTCCCTGTGACAATACCTGACTACTTTAGTAACACTGTCTCCCTGTGACAATACCTGACTACTTCAGTAACACTGTCTCCCTGTGACAATACCGGATTACTTCAGTAACACTGTCTCCCTGTGACAATACCCGACTACTTCAGTAACACTGTCTCCCTGTGACAATACCTGACTACTTCAGTAACACTGTCTCCCTGTGACAATACCCGACTACTTCAGTAACACTGTCTCCCTGTGACAATACCTGACTACTTCAGTAACACTGTCTCCCTGTGACAATACCTGACTACTTCAGTAACACTGTCTCCCTGTGACAATACCCGACTACTTCAGTAACACTGTCTCCCTGTGACAATACCTGACTACTTCAGTAACACTGTCTCCCTGTGACAATACCCGACTACTTCAGTAACACTGTCTCCCTGTGACAATACCTGACTACTTCAGTAACACTGTCTCCCTGTGACAATACCCGACTACTTCAGTAACACTGTCTCCCTGTGACAATACCTGACTACTTCAGTAACACTGTCTCCCTGTGACAATACCCGACTTCTTCAGTAACACTGTCTCCCTGTGACAATACCTGACTACTTCAGTAACACTGTCTCCCTGTGACAATACCTGACTACTTCAGTAACACTGTCTCCCTGTGACAATACCTGACTACTTCAGTAACACTGTCTCCCTGTGACAATACCCGACTACTTCAGTAACACTGTCTCCCTGTGACAATACCTGACTACTTCAGTAACACTGTCTCCGTGTGACAATACCCGACTTCTTCAGTAACATTGTCTCCCTGTGACAATACCTGACTACTTCAGTAATACACTGGCTCCCTGTGACAATATCTGACTACTTCAGTAACTCCTTGTTACCCCATACCATAGCTGCTTACTTTGATAACCCAAAAATATGACTATTTTGGTAACCCACTGTTATCCCATGACAATTAGTTAGTTAAATATAATCACCTAGTAGAGTGACATCCGATTATCTTGAAAATCCATGCATTCCCACAACAATACCTGCTACCTTAGTAACACACTGCAACAAGAGTATTGATGTAGGTGACATTGTTACGCCTACATAAAATGCATTAGTTAGTTGTACATGTGTAGGAGATGTGGCTCAGTTTGTACCAACCTGACATTTGTCCGGGTCACTGACAAACTCAGGCACAATGAGGGCCATACTGGTGACATGCTCCATCACGGAGAACTGTCTCGAGTCCACCAGAGCATCACATAGCTACAACACACCAGAGCATCACACAGCTACAACACACCAGTGCATCACACAGCTACAACACACCAGGGCATCACACAGCTACAACACACCAGGGCATCACACAGCTACAACACACCAGTGCATCACACAGCTACAACACACCAGGGCATCACACAGCTACAACACACCAGAGCATCACACAGCTACAACACACCAGAGCATCACACAGCTACAACACACCAGTGCATCACACAGCTACAACACACCAGGGCATCACACAGATACAACACACCAGGGCATCACACAGCTACAACACACCAGAGCATCACACAGCTACAACACACCAGGGCATCACACAGCTACAACACACCAGAGCATCACACAGCTACAACACACCAGAGCATCACACACAAATACAACACACCAGAGCATCACACAGCTACAACATACCAGGGCATCACACAGCTACAGCACACCAGATCATCACACAGCTACAACACACCAGAGCATCACACAGCTACCACACCAGTGCATCACACAACTACAACACACCAGAGCATCACACAGCTACAACACACCAGTGCATCACACAGCTACAACACACCAGGGCATCACACAGCTACAACACACCAGAGCATCACACAGCTACAACACACCAGAGCATCACACAGCTACAACACACCAGTGCATCACACAGCTACAACACACCAGGGCATCACACAGATACAACACACCAGGGCATCACACAGCTACAACACACCAGAGCATCACACAGCTACAACACACCAGGGCATCACACAGCTACAACACACCAGAGCATCACACAGCTACAACACACCAGAGCATCACACACAAATACAACACACCAGAGCATCACACAGCTACAACATACCAGGGCATCACACAGCTACAGCACACCAGATCATCACACAGCTACAACACACCAGAACATCACACAGCTACCACACCAGTGCATCACACAACTACAACACACCAGAGCATCACACAGCTACAACACACCAGAGCATCACACAGCTACAACACACCAGAGCATCACACAGCTACAACACACCAGGGCATCACACAGCTACAACACACCAGGGCATCACACAGCTACAACACACCAAGGCATCACACAGCTACAACACACCAGGGCATCACACAGCTACAACACACCAGGGCATCACACAGCTACAAGAGTGGATCATGACAGGAGAACATACAGACCTACTAGAAAGAAATTACATACGTTATACTAAAGTAAACTTTGCCCTACTCAATGTTTTCCAAACATTTATACCACATACACTTGTGAATAAGTAGTGTGCAGCGAGACGTATGTAACCGACTGACCTTGAAATAGAGCTGCCAGAGGTCGTCCACAGTGATGTTGCTCTCAGCGATTGCAGCAGATGCTGAAGCAGAGAGACAGAGCTGACAGAGGATGCTGCAGTAGGTGGCTCTCTCTCATCACGGCCTCTGCTTGCAAACAGTGTAGGCAATAGATTTACTTTAATTATAATGCATTCACCATCGTGAATCGTGAATTATAATGCAGTGCTTCCTGTAAACCCAGCTTTAGACACCTAACTGTAATCAAGCCAGTGTATGTTAGTAAAAAAGCATGTAATATAATAATTCCTCCTCTACCCCAGCAGTCTCCCCTCCATATCATAACTCCTCCCCTACCCCAGTTGAGCCGTGGCCCTGCCCCTGCTGTACTCACCTGCCTTGAGTCGTTTCTCTATGGTGGTGCCAAGGGCCTCTCTCAGGGCAGACACACGATGCTTGTAGCTGCGGTTGGTCATAATGGCTTCAACAAGCAACAACAATGGCTGCATCAGGGACAGATTTTAAGGTAACAAGCCTGGTAATTAAACCAAACGCATTAATTAACAACATAACATTCATGTAAAATAAAAATGTGACAATTCATTGCATTTCACAATTTTGACTCATCTGTGCCAACGTCACAATAAAACACCCGTGTCGGGTCATAGTGTTGAGGCCCTCAGAAATTCAGGGCGTAAGAGGTGAACGAGTACTCACTGTTGATGTGGGACCTGTCCAGGACACCCTCCAAGTGACCAAACAGCAGCAGGCGGCAGCAGTCAATGAACTCCTCCCGCCTCTGCTGAGTGTGCAGAAGTAGACACTTGGGCACCAGCAGGCGCAGGTCCTAGAACAAGGACACGGTGTAGTCACAATCAAAACTGTCACAGGTCCTAGAACAAGGACACGGTGTAGTCACAATCAAAACTATCACAGGTCCTAGAACAAGGACACGGTGTAGTCACAATCAAAACTGTCACAGGTCCTAGAACAAGGACACGGTGTAATCATAATCAAAACTGTCACAGGTCCTAGAACAAGGACACAGTGTAATCATAATCAAAACTGTCACAGGTCCTAGAACAAGGACACGGTGTAATCATAATCAAAACTGTCGCAGGTCCTAGAACAAGGACACGGTGTAATCATAATCAAAACTGTCACAGGTCCTAGAACAAGGACACGGTGTAGTCACAATCAAAACTATCACAGGTCCTAGAACAAGGACACGGTGTAGTCACAATCAAAACTGTCACAGGTCCTAGAACAAGGACACGGTGTAATCACAATCAAAACTGTCACAGGTCCTAGAACAAGGACACAGTGTAATCATAATCAAAACTGTCACAGGTCCTAGAACAAGGACACGGTGTAATCATAATCAAAACTGTCGCAGGTCCTAGAACAAGGACACGGTGTAATCATAATCAAAACTGTCGCAGGTCCTAGAACAAGGACACGGTGTAATCATAATCAAAACTGTCGCAGGTCCTAGAACAAGGACACGGTGTAATCATAATCAAAACTGTCACAGGTCCTAGAACAAGGACACGGTGTAATCATAATCAAAACTGTCACAGGTCCTAGAACAAGGACACGGTGTAATCATAATCAAAACTGTCACAGGTCCTAGAACAAGGACACGGTGTAATCATAATCAAAACTGTCACAGGTCCTAGAACAAGGACACGGTGTAATCATAATCAAAACTGTCGCAGGTCCTAGAACAAGGACACAGTGTAATCATAATCAAAACTGTCACAGGTCCTAGAACAAGGACACGGTGTAATCATAATCAAAACTGTCGCAGGTCCTAGAACAAGGACACGGTGTAATCATAATCAAAACTGTCACAGGTCCTAGAACAAGGACACAGTGTAATCATAATCAAAACTGTCACAGGTCCTAGAACAAGGACACGGTGTAATCATAATCAAAACTGTCGCAGGTCCTAGAACAAGGACACGGTGTAATCATAATCAAAACTGTCACAGGTCCTAGAACAAGGACACGGTGTAGTCACAATCAAAACTATCACAGGTCCTAGAACAAGGACACGGTGTAGTCACAATCAAAACTGTCACAGGTCCTAGAACAAGGACACGGTGTAATCACAATCAAAACTGTCACAGGTCCTAGAACAAGGACACAGTGTAATCATAATCAAAACTGTCACAGGTCCTAGAACAAGGACACGGTGTAATCATAATCAAAACTGTCGCAGGTCCTAGAACAAGGACACGGTGTAATCATAATCAAAACTGTCGCAGGTCCTAGAACAAGGACACGGTGTAATCATAATCAAAACTGTCGCAGGTCCTAGAACAAGGACACGGTGTAATCATAATCAAAACTGTCACAGGTCCTAGAACAAGGACACGGTGTAATCATAATCAAAACTGTCACAGGTCCTAGAACAAGGACACGGTGTAATCATAATCAAAACTGTCACAGGTCCTAGAACAAGGACACGGTGTAATCATAATCAAAACTGTCACAGGTCCTAGAACAAGGACACGGTGTAATCATAATCAAAACTGTCGCAGGTCCTAGAACAAGGACACGGTGTAATCATAATCAAAACTGTCGCAGGTCCTAGAACAAGGACACAGTGTAATCATAATCAAAACTGTCACAGGTCCTAGAACAAGGACACGGTGTAATCACAATCAAAACTGTCACAGGTCCTAGAACAAGGACATGGTGTAATCACAATTACAACAGTTGCATGTCATATAATAACAAAATAATGTAACCGTAATCACAACAGCTGCAAGTTGTAAAAAAATGACATGACATAATGAGAGTCACAACAATGTGACACTTAAACACTGTGACAACTCGAAGTGACACTTGGCAAACTTTCGTGAATGCTGATATAGATGGAAATGTGTAAAATATTGTAAAACCTTAATTTATTCTTTAGATCTATTTATTTTAATGTTTTAAAGTATTTTTTAAAATATTTTATTAAAGTATTTTTTATAAGTTTAGTCAAATAACCACAGAAAATATGTTTTAATGTCTTAACCTATTTAAATTACCTTTATAGATGCATTTCAAATAAATTATTCTCTACTTTTTTATTAATTTTATATTTATGCTATATTATTTCAATCTATTTTAACAAATATATTTTGCATGTTTTATGTACCTATTTCAATCTGTACTGTAGAGAATGAAAAAAAAAAAAAAAAATAACAATGACAAATCTCATAACATATAATAATGATCTCAACAGTCTCAAGTCCCAGGCTAAGGATGTGATGTAATTACAATCACAAATTGTATAACATATGCACATTATTACCTACTGATGATGAGAATAAACAGTGCTCACACCTATTCTGATTCGTCCCCAGCCTATTGACAAGTATCACTCACAACCGTACTGTGTTGAACACACCGAGCCTTAGAGACACAGTTCCACTCACATGTCTGGGGTAGTCGTCCTCTTCTTCTTCTGGCAGTGTTTCTGAGAGACACAGACAGATTGTAGTCACTGTACATTTTAGTGATAGGTGTCTTCAGTACGAAGGATGGTGTGTGTGTGTGTGTGTGTGTGTGTGTGTGTGTGTGGTGTGTGTGTGGTGTGTGTGTGTGTGTGTGTGTGTGTGTGTGGTGTGTGTGTGGTGTGTGTGTGTGTGTGTGTGTGTGTGTGTGTGGTGTGTGTGTGTATGTGTGTGTGTGGTGTGTGTGTGTGTGTGTGTGTGTGTGTGTGTGTGTGTGTGTGTGTGTGCGCACACTCACACGTGTGTGTGTGTGTGTGTGGTGTGTGTGTGTGTGCGCGTGCACTCACACGTGTGGTGTGTGTGATGTGTGTGATGTGTGTGTGTGTGTGTTTGTGTGTGTGTGATGTGTGTGTGTGATGTGTGTGTGTGTGTGTGTGTGTGTGTGTGTGTGATGTGTGTGTGTTTGTGTGTGTGTGTGTTTGTGTGTGTGTGTTTGTGTGTGTTCATTTGTGTAGGAATCTTTGTGAATATACTCGCACATGCATACATACATGCCTACATATGCATATGATTAACAAGGCCACATGAATGCAATCCTTCACATGGGTAGAAAAATCAAACATAATGTACCATTTTCAATGGGGAACCTACAGAATTAATAAACCAGATGGCACTGTTACATAACTGGGGCCTTGTGTCGTTAACCGCCAGCGTCCCGATACCTGGCTATGCTGCATCCATATCTGGCGTGTGTTAACACACGTTACAGACATGCCTTATAGATGTAACAGTTGGTAACTAAAAGATCTCAAAGATGAACTGAAACAAAATTAAACGGTGCATGCACACGTACAGAACCATCAGAACGCGAATACCACACCCAAAATGTGTATCAGTGCCCCCAACCATCCTGTAGGTTACCATTACGACAAAGAGGAGAGAGTTGCTCAGACTAGTTTTTTCTTCTTAAATTAATTTATTTATTAAATTAATATATCTATAACTGATGGAATTACTTTGTATGCCAATATTCTTGTACTTAAATAGAACAATTATAGTTCCTTGATTATTATTTTAATTTTAATTTAATTTTAATACTAAAATGTTACTCGTTTTATCCAGCAGGCGATTGTAATTATACTAATTATGTGAAGGGTAGACTACTTTTGTTCAGTTACATTAACATTTTTCTAACCACTATATTTATTTTCTAACCACTATAATTATTATCTTGATTTGCTATTATCATTATATAACATCTGTAATACATGTACAGACGTAGGTGTAGGTATTAGTAATAGTGATCTTTTAGGTCTTAGTGCTGGTCTCCAAAGGTCAGTCATTATGTATATTTACAATATTGTATTTACTGTATTATCATAGAATAATAATAATTTTTATTATTTATAAAGCGCAATATCCAAATATGCTCAAAGCACTATACAATAAAATATAAATCTATTTATTACGTGTTAAAACTAATAAAAATAAAAATAAATACAACTGTAAAATTTACTTTCAGATAAAAAAAATGTAGAAACGTTAAATTATTCATATTAAAACTGTTAATTAAACATTATAAAAAATTAACGACGGTGAATAAAATAAATAAATATAATTAATACTCCATTTACATGTAAACAACTGATCTGAAATAAATCAAATAGATCTATCTATCCGAGTCCCTGGTCTGTCTCACCATGTTCGAGTGTCTCGAGAGCCTCCTGGTGTCGCCCCAGCTGCTGCTGGAGGGTGGACAGGGTGACCCGGGCCCCCGAGTGGGAGGGGGCGAGGGACACAACAGTCGCATACGCCTCCACAGCCGCCGTCAGTTCTCCCAGGGAGTTGAGGCACTCTCCATACCGCAACCACACCGCGGCCTACCACAACCACATCCACACATCATGAAGACATACAGTGGAATCATTCATTAATATATGTGACCCCAGCTGACCAAATGAGTGATAAGTAGGAAATATATTGAGTGATAAGTAGGAAATATGTTGGCATGTTGATGTTTTTACATATTTGGAAAGAGGAGATATAGTACTCTCGGGTGTTTCAAAAATTATTACTCTGCTACAAAAAATGGTGAAGTTATGTCACATTAGGTATGGTAGGGGCGAAAAAGTAAAACTGGAGAAAATGGCCATATTGGGTTTTGCATTATGCATGAGCTTAGATACCATAGAAATATTAGATTGCATTAAAATACACATTTTACTGTGTAAACATAGTGTGGGATGGCTGGAAGTGTTAAAACAAATGCTCTAAATTTAGTTTCCATCCAAACGTAAAAATCACCAAAATCATCCAAGATGGCATTCACGCCAAATGTAAAATCCCGACTTATCAGTCATTTGGTCAGCCGGGGTCACATATTAATGTCATTAATAACATTTGTGGAATTATTCATTAATATATAAACTTTGTTAATGACTTTTGTAATAATGTCACAGCATTGTTCCTGTTAATGTGACTTTACAGCACTTTGTGTATTTCTGAAGTCTGTAAGTTTACTTAACTTAAATTATTTTATGATGTTATCAATAAGAATGACACAACAGAAATAAGACCAACAATTGTGTTTATGTAAGGATGGCTTGTCCACAAACAAATATAAATTGTTAAAGTCACAGCATTATTCCTTTTAATGTTACTTTACAGCACTGTGTGTACCAAGGGGTATTTCTGAAGTTCTGTAAGTTTACTTAAAAATGTACAATCAGTTCGATTGTTTTTGCTCCTCGCGTTTCAGACTAATTTCACGAAAAAGCAAACCTACGAAGTATCCCCTGTGACATGCTAACTCGTTTGTGCAAATGTGTGGCTTCGTTTTTATTAAATAAACAGAAAACTCAGAAAAAGAGTATTTGCTATCATAGCCGAAACTCGAACCGGACACCCTGTGTTACCGTGACATCCGGAAAAGACTGTAGCTTGAAAATCTCGCGTGAGCGAAAACGAGCAGTGAGATCGACCTTTGACCCGTTCATGCTGTCAGTCCTTCGATAGACTGTTTACTATAATTTATAGAGTCGCAATATTCCCGTTCTTAATTTTGCTGTTTTTTGTTCAACGATGGGACGCCCGCGTATGTTTGCGACCGAATCGGCAAGGAAACAGGGAAGTGCAAAAAGAGCCGCAGAAAGACAGAAACAGCGGCCGTGCGCACACGTGTATTTGGAAAAGGTTATAGACTTGTGCAAGTTGTGGAATCAAATGACATGTACGACAGGTTAGTACTCTGTTATTACTCGGCTTCAACATTGTTTTAATATTGCGTGTGCCAGCTGACAAAATTGTTTTGCTATTAAATTAGTCGACGGTATTAGGCCATTTAGGGTCATTCCGAGTGAACGCAAATAAAATTCCATAAATTGGTTGCTGTCATCGACGTCTTGGACTTAGTCTTAGATTATTTTTGAATAGTACTAATACAGTATGATGAGAGCCTTTCCAGTTTTGCATTTGGTAAGATTAGCAAGAATCCAAAATTTGAGCGTTGTAGCTTAAATAGGTTTCAAGTTATGGCACTTTGACATTTGACAGGTTGTTAAAAATAAATAATTGTATTTACATTTAATTCACTAGTCAATATATTCTGCAATCTTGAGCCTGTGTCAGTGAAATTGTGGTGAGTTGATCTATATAATATAGAGATTACATAACTACAATTAGAATATAAATACAGTGTACGGTTAATGTACAGCTAGGTGATACAAATCATGATTAAGATTTATTCAAAATATCACTCGCGATAGGGTTTTCAGACCCTGATTGTGAGCAGAATACACATACCTTAGACATAAATTGATAAATTGTACATATTTGGTATATAAATGTGCAAATCGGAGGAATATGGCAGGTCTGGTTGCCTTAATTATGAATCTATACATGTATATGCTAAGATGGTATGTTATTATATTTCTTAAAATATGACCAACTTCCGACCCAAACATTTCGATGAGGCGTAGCTTGTATTGTCACAAAACCTTTTCTATGTGTAAGCTCATTCCTATAACTCAAATAACTAGTAAAATAAGTCTCAATATCCTTCCGAGCTTCCTTCACAACAAAAATGGCATACGCCTGGGTGCCACAATTTTTAAAATAAATTGCTCGTGATATACTATGACACAAAATTGTAACTTTTGTCATGATTTAAAGGTAAAGGTAAGGATTGCTCAAAGCGCTTTTTACACTTTACTCCCTGGTAGTTCAATCGAAGACCATCTCGGCTTCTCTGGGAAGCATTCAGCCATGTAGCAATTTTGCGAAGACTGCTTGTACACAAATAGTCATCACTGTTTATAGCCAGGTACTCATTCATACAGCTGGGTGAAATGGAGCAATGCAGTGTGAAAAAAACTTGCCCAAGGTTTCACATGGCAGCACAAAATTTGAACCCGGGTCCTCTTATTTTAGAGTCTGATGCTCTACCCCTAAACCACTGCGCTAATACTAGCAACCTTTGTTTATGACCAATATTAAAGAAAAACTGTCTCACAGACTGGTACATTTCGTCATGATGAAGTTTCAGTAGTATGCCTGCAGTGCAGTTGTGAGGAACACTAAGCAGGTTTTCAGCTCACTTAGTCTTCATGGCATTAAAATTAACTGATTTTAGTAAGTTTATTGTAATATTATTTTGCCTAAAACCACTAATGACATGTTATGGTCCTGTGCAAGTTAACAAACACAATTTGCTGTGTTTTGTGGTGAAAAACTCAGCAGTGATTAAGATTAACAAAAATATATTTCATTCAATATTACAAATTAACTATTCAGGGCTGTATAGTCCAAAGGACCTGAGGACCTCTTGGGCCAGTGTTGATGATTAAATGTCCATTTTGAGGTGTTTACAGTAATGCTCACTGGTTTGGTTATGTTTTATTTCAGATGTCGCAAAGACGTTGCCACTCTGCAGCCTGTTACTATATGTGAACTTTTGTGCATGACATTGAAGAAATTGTGACTGATGAGTACAGACGATGAAGACATGACACTGATGACAAGAGCGGAAGACGTCACTGGCAAACCATTCTGCATTGTGTACAAAGAATGCCTTTTGGAGCTTGCCAAAATGGAGGTAATCATTGGTATTTGATATTCATAAAATATCATCATGACACAAGTAACTGCATTTTAAAGATGTTTCTTAAAAACTATTCATTTTGTATATGGCAAGAAAGATGTTGTTTGTTTTGATTATGTTTAAATTGATGAAAGTGTGGTGTATATTGGTTAATTATATGTTGCCATATTTATGTTACAAACATAGAAATTAATATTATGGAAATTATACATTGAAATACCATTACATCATGCACTATAATTGGTATCAACTGCATTCTGATTGGGCAGGCTGAGTAGAGTGGAATACATAACTATCTTTACAGAAAGCACTAATTAATGCCCACCTATGTCACTGCATTCACACAATTTTGCTGTGTTTGTGGTCATCTCATATGAATAACCAGAGAAAAATATGCCAACTACGTGATTATGGTGAAGAAACATTTAATTCATAATTACAAACTTACAACATATTCAAAATTATTCATTATTAGCCCCATGAAATTATGTGTAATAATTATTTGTCACAGTCGTCTATTTGCCTATTTGTGTGGATGGATAGATTATGCAAAGTCAAAGGGTGCAGGCTTCCCTATGACCTGAAAATAAAACGAGTTTCAAATGTGCGGTACTTCTGTCATTGAGTAACACAAATTCTTTATACTAATCAGTTCTGCTGGTAAAACAATTATTACAATTGTTGTCACATACACAGCTATGCACGGTTGTAACGTTTAAAAAAATTAAACGGCTTAACCAGTAGAGCATTATATATGTTAATATGCATCTAAATTGTCAGCTTAGGTATATGAATTTTATTCATCTGCCAGTGGAAGTTTTTGTGCCCCCTAGAATTAATTTCTGAACCTGCTCCTGCGTATGACAGTTTATTTGTCTGCATGAGGTTTTTGCAGTAATGGGTGTCCTGGATAGATTGTATATTGTTGGAATCACATGTGGACTAAAGTAAAGACAACATAAAGTAAAAACATTTTATTGAAACTTTTGACAAGATTGACTACAACATAATGGCAAGCACTGCACATGATATATGTATTTATTTTTAATATCACATGCACATCAGATAAAAAAAAAACAATCAGTAAAATATAAAATTAGGAAAAGGTTGAAAACATGTATGGTATATATATATATATATATATATATATATATATATATATATAAACAAACAGTTACTTTTATCAAGATTCATTCATTCACAAAAATATCCAGCACAAATACATAGTATGTCAAATGCTGGTTAGTTAAAAAACATTAATCCCATTTATTAGGCTTTAAAATGATGCCTTTACCCGAAATGACATTACCTACTGCAAATGTGTGCCTAACACTACACCCATGGGCAAATTTTTCAAAATCCTGAAACAATTGTTACACAAGAACAAAATCTTGGCAATTTACCTAAAATTGTAAAGTTTACTCATAATGCATGCATTATGGATATTACTGAAACATGCTGTAAATAGCTTATTTTTTACAGCAGTAGAACATAAATTGATGTTTTATTAAACATATTTCTCTTGACAAGTTTGCATACAAGTTTCACTTTGGCTTGAATGGCAGACTCATCTGACAAGATTTTATAAATGACTTGTCCAAAATATTTACAATGTGACAAAGTTTAACTGGTTAACTCCTGAAGTAATTGTCTTAGAAAGTTTTGACTTTCTAGATACAAAGTACATATACATACTATATACATGTAATGTGTACATATTAAATAACAATAATAACAAATAAAGTACACTAAGTTAACTATAATTATGATGATTACACTAGTCATGGTCCTCGCCATGTGGCTGAGAGTTACATGTGCAATCACTACCCCGTGTATGTGTTTACTCACCTGTATGAAGAGTACCGGCTACAGATAGTGGTAGATATTATTACTTTATATAGTTAGTCTTTGCATAATAACATAAGTGTGGCTGAATGCTTCCTACATTAGTAGATATGTTGTTTGATTTAACAGATCTTAATAAAGTGTAACATATCTGGCATGTAGAGTTTACGATATGAATACCAAATACCAAACAATTCTATAATTGACTTTTGCTAAATGTATCATCACATATGATATCATAAATGTCACAGCCATGTTAATTGTCACTTTGTTTCTTGCACAGGTAGATGTGGATGCACAGAAAATGTCAGGTACCTGGCATGCAGTACCATTAAAGAGAGTGAACTAAGTAACACAGTAATGCCATCGATATCCAAGCCGATGAAGTTCACCAAAGAATGCCGAACCTATCTTATTGTGTTGAGAGAGGTTGACCGAAGGCTCATGCCATATTTGCCAGACCATGGTACCCACTGTTCTACCACACAAACTGCAAAGCTAGTCAGATATCACCATATTCGCATGTCAAGCAACCTGCATTCTATATGGGTCTCTAGTCAGTTTGGGTAACTGACTGGCCTGGAAGTCAGTGCACACACCATCAGTACAGGGGAGTCTGTTATGGATGCAACACACGACCAAGATCACTCGGTTGATATTCACATGACATTTGATCTGCAGCGTCTTGCACAGCCCAGGGTTGTGGAATCTTGTCCGGGATCTTGGATGGTATATAGCTTATTAACTTGTTGACCTAGTGGTGGTGTTCAGTTTCCTGTTGAGTGTTGACCTGAAAAGAAAAGCATAATATTCAAACTCAGTAAACAAAAACTGGCATCATGGTATTAGAGTTGTCATTATGGAGTGTTCTTTGCCATAATCAATAAATCTACAGCTGTATAACATAATATTTTATGTATGACCTAAAGCATTCCACAAAAAAGGCAGCAAGAAATATTTGGCTACAGCAGCATGTACAGGTTCATATCTAAGCAGGGTTGTAATTTATTAGGTCTGTATTGTCATTACATGAAAGTAAAATTACCATGCTATTTTTAAATGTAGGGATGCCTTATCTTATATATTATTATAGAATTATATTTACTCCCAAGCATAGCGCATTCATATTTTCTGTTTTATTTTCAATATACAATTTTGTGTCAGGGTATGTCATGTAATAACTACTGCATGTTATATTTGACATTTTATGGCTCAGCTGGATGTCAAAGTAAATGTTGGAAGTGACAAAATAAGGTGTTGTTGTGATGCCAACAGTATATTTCCTTCACTGAATATTCAAACATGTCTACCTTCTTCAGAATGAATAATAATTGATTTTATAAATTTATTTCTGAGTTATTGTTGTATGCTGAATAGTTTTTTAAAGGTGTTGACCGAAGTCTGTGTGGACACTGGACTGGACACACTTAGTATAACATGCATTACACAACTGCAAAGGTTATCCTAGTTTTCCATATCCGAGATATTATGAAAATGCTAATGAAAGCAAATGAGTATTGAAATGGGCATATTAAAATATTGATAAAATGTATACATTGTTGATTGTTAAAATGTTTAATTCACTTGGAGTGATCAGACGTTGGCCTCTTGCGAACTATGTATCCTCCATGCATTTGCCCGACACAAGTGATTGCATTAATCTTAGTCCCTCCTCTGCCTCGTCTCACTTGCATTGTAGTGTGGCCCATACTAATATATCATAATTTGAGTTGTATTATGCATTCATATATTGCTGTGATGAAAAGATAAAGACTAGAACAGCTGGCATATGTGAGTTGAAAGGTATCAGGTATTACATAGACTACAGCCAGGCATCACTGACCACAATGGAAACAAGTGCAAGAATGTTATGTGTAATACTTGCATATGGTGTACACTGGCTAGTAGCTATACAAGCATTTTATATTCATGTTTACCTTTTTGCATATTGAATAAATTCATCACCATCATGGTTGTCATACATTTTTTAATTATTATATAATTATAATATTATTATTATATAAAATATAATGCAAATCAGCAACATCCAGCAATCATAGTAAAATGTGAGTCACAAAACACTGTTTAAATAATTGTGATAACCAACATAATTCTTCGTTTGACGTTCTGTTGCACGAGATAACGGATGCTCCCCACGGTGACCATCACCCGGAGCCTAGCTACTGCCAATGTTCCGAAGCCAATGAGATATCATTTCGTCCCTAACGTCATCTACACTCTCTAGATATGTACTTTTGCAATTACACAGCTTATGAACAAGATCCTGCGTTATCAAATACAATACATATAAACTTATAAATAAAGGCTGTATGAGTGTATCTGGCTGAGACTAAGCGATGCCGATGCCGACTGTCAAACTTTAAAAATAATCTAACAAGTTAGAGAATCCACGTCGAGTAGGCCTATAATGAAGTTCACAAGTTGCAGTTCTTGTTGAATTAGCCCACGACTACTCGCCCTGGTTGCTAACTGCAATAAAACACTTAATACATACCTTCACAGAAGAAACATTTCGGAACGTTCGTCACGACACGCAAAAGCACATGCGGTTTGTTATTGTGCCGTAGGATGCCGATCTCGTATAAAACACGTGACCCAAAAAGGGCAGGACGTCTACACCGGCTAATGGTTTCGTCAGTTATACCCGGTGTAACGACGATTCTTTTTTGCCGAATAAAAAAAGATAAGTACGCATTTTAAAATTAAACTGATTGCGCATACTAGTTAAACTATTGAAACATTACACATCAGGACATAAAAGAAAAGGATTGGCGATGGGCAAAACGAAATGATTGTCAACCTTTAACTTAAATTATTTAATTATGCCATCAACAGGAATGACACTAAACAAATAAGACCAACAATTACGTTTATGTAAGGACGGCTTGTCCACAAGAGGTCAAGTGTACTGACCAGGTTGTAGTTGTCTGAGTGGACGAGGGAGGCGAGGATGGGTTTGGCCGACTTGTAGTTGCCGACCTCCATGAAGGCTTCGGCCACGTCCAGGTAGAGGTCCCCAACGTCGTTGGGCTGCTCCAGCAGCAGCGGCTCCACCAGCTCCTGGAGCAGACAACACCTGTACACAGGGCTTTATGCAGGATAAAATTATTGCCAGTCACATGTTTTGGTGGACATGTGGGTGTTAACCGTTAAGCTAGTTCTACAAACTTTCAAATGTGCCTGATGACCTGAAATGGGCTACAAACACACATGTGACACAATTTACGCTCACTTTCAAGGCATAACTAACAATATCTATGGTTTTGGAAGACCTTTCTTTTGCTCCTTCATTTTGTTTACCCGTCCACCCATATTTCTGCCCGTCCATATTCGTTTTTTACCCGTCCTAATGATGGGTGGACGGGTCTCTACATAAAGTTATGCCTGTACAGCTCTGACAATGAGACCTGGTGCCACCCAGTGTGCACCAGTCAAATACAATGCTTACAATGACATAGTTTGTGCTGATGATCATATCAAAGGCAATGCATGATATTCTTTATAATTATGTGACCCCGGCTGACCAAATGGGTGATAAGTTGGGATTTGACATTTGGCCTGAGTGCCATTTAAAGCCAGTTGGGATGATTTTTAGGTTTGTATGGAAACTAAATTTATAGCATCTGTTTTAACATTTCTAGCCATACCACACTATTTATACAAAGTAAAGTGTGTATTTTAACACAATCTAATGCGAGCCCTCTTGATTATCTAGCACAAAATTACTACTTTCATGGCTGCTTTCTCCAGTTTTATCTTTTGACCCCTACCATACCTAATGTGACATAACGTCACCAATTATTTTTAGTAGAGTCATAATTTTTGAAACACTGTAAAGTACTATATCTCCTCTTTCCAAATATGTAAAAAACGTATGTCAACATACTTTCTACTTATCACTCATTTGGTCAGCTAGGGTCACATATGTTTAGCAGAGAACAGAGCTGCCCTAAACCCTATTATGGTTACAAATGGGCCCAGAGACCTTGAAGTCCTTTGGACTATATTGTGATTTTGAGTAAACATTTTTCTAACAACTACTGGTTAATAAGATAAAAGTGCGTTTCTGCCCTTAAGGTTACCTGGACGAGGTCTCCGTAGCACAAGTAGATGGCACACACAATGAGCTTGGAGCGCAGATCAATTGGCAACTCATCCGGCACAGTGCACCTGTAGTGAATGACAGGTGTCAATCATCAAGTGAGCTCATGTTGACAGAGCAACAGACATGAGTGCATAAAATATATTTTTGGAGGAAAGTCGAAGAGGTGATGGGAGATACGTGCATATGAAAAGGCAAAAAAGGCAAGTTCTTATAATAATGCAGTATCGAGTCCTCAGGACCGTTCACAGCACTTTACATTTTACTTCCCTGGCAGACCTGTTCACTCAGACACCATCTCGGCTTCTCTGGGAAGCATCCAGCCATACGCTACAATTAATGCGCAAAGGCTGCTCGTACACATATCCACCACTGTATATAGCCAGGTACTCATTTATACAGCTGAGTGAACTGGAGCAATGTAGTGAAAAAATTTGCCCAAGGTTTTAACACCGCAGCACAGAATTCGAACCCGGGTTCTCATAGTCGAGAGTCCGAAGCTCTACCCCTGAATCATTGCGCTCTACATATGAGGTAAACTTTAAGGAATGTATGGTCTAGAGTCATTGGCACTGGCAGAAAAACAAGAGAAGGTGCAAGTTTGCAAAAATAACTGGACAAAAAGAATAGTACGAGTGAAGATAACTTATAAGAGAAAAATGGGGGAATTGGGGGGTGGAAGTTGGGGTGAAAGGAAGCTTCAAGAAGAAGCAGGTGAGATGTAGATTGAACCAGAACACATTGAGAGAATGGGAGGTGGAAACTGGCATATGGAGCAGATACCCAGAAAGGGGATGGGAAAAGGTGAAGAAGACTGGGATGTTGATGGGAAGACTGTAGGAAGACAGACCTGGGAAGAGTGGGAGAGGACGGGAGAACAAGAGGGAAACATAGAGGGAATTGGATGGAGACTGTCGATAGGGAAAGCAGTGCAAGTGAGGTCAAAGAAGAGGAACAAACTGAAGACTAGTGGAACCATGGCCAACATCAGCCGTCAAAAAGAACAACATTTGGAAAGCAGTATTTATGAACGTTAGTGAGTGTTCACGAATGTTGACATACATACGTGTTCGAACTGTACGAAAGGTGGCATGTGGTCAAGGCTGCAGTGATTATAAATGAAAAAGTTGGTCACGCATGAGTTGCACAATGATACTGTTTGTAAATATTTCTTGTAAACAGGATAATGAGTGTCATTGTGTCCTTTGAATGTATTGTGTCATAATCCTCTGGTTATACCTACACCTGACTTCAACCTAGACAACTGCACCTGATGATTAGGTTAATGCAACAACTGTCAACAACCATAGCTTTAGAGCCCTGTCCACCCATCATCCAAAACCATAGATATTGTCCGTTATGCCTTAGAAGTGAGTGTAAATGGTGTCATATGTGTGTTTTATAGTCCATTTCAGGTCATCAGGCGCATTTGAAAGTTTGTAAACTAGATTAACAGTTAACATCCATGTGTCCACCAAAACATGTGTGACTGGCAATAATTTGGTCCTGCATAAAGCCCTGTCAACAACCCCTTGTATTAGCCCAGTTGTTGTGTCTATGACAAGTAGATTGATGACACACCTGACTGGTAGTGAGTTGTCATCTCTAGAGACATCCCCGGGGGTGTGGACTGTGCCATCTGAGTAGTGTAAACACACCCCACAGTGGTGCACTAGGGTCTGAAACACACGAGTCACATGACCTTACGTAAAACAATATATTAAACAACTTATTACCCACTATTTATTCTTGCCAACATATGTCGCTAATGAACAGATGCTTTACTTGACATTAATCTAATCTAAACAAATTATATTCTCAAAGACCTTAATTTAGTAAATTCACCTCTCAAGGAACTTGTTTTGTTTTCTGTATATTTTGGCTGCATCTCCTTCTTCAGTGGACTTATTTTCATGGTCATGTGACATGGCCTGCATCATGTGACACAAGCTGGAGCCTGTGTTCAACTTGTGTTCACTTACCACTGATAGGGGATGGTGACATGGCGGGTGTTCTTTAACTCACACGACCTGTTGTCTCGCTGTCGGCTACAGTCTGGCCATTGACAAGGAAATAGTTTCCTCTGTAATACTGTGGCGGCTTTTATAAGATTGTCTTTTAATTATCTGCACAGTGAACAATGAGCCATACATTGTTGACAAATAATCAGGGGGGGCATATTTTCAAACATCTTTTAACAAATATTAGATATGTTTTGCTAAACTACACCTACTAGTATGAAAGAAATGGGGTGCTCCATGGCTTATGATTTACTTAAATATCTCGTTAGTCAAATGCATTTAAAAATTCTCCTGGAATTTTCTGTCAGACTCTGATTCAAGAGGGACTTTTTAAAGAGCATAACATCTCAGTGAAATGGTGCCCTGCTGTGTTCCTACCTCTATGGCCTTCTGGTACTGACGCAGGGACAGGTAAATCTCCAGGAGCAGATTCACATCTGAAGCAACACCACCACAGCACTCTCAATATGAAGTCATAATTGTAACATTTTCTACTCCAACTTATAATGAAATAAATTATGTATAGTAATGAACTGTTTTCATTGTATAAATATTATTTTTTCACTTTGATGAAATATATATTTTGTTATTATTTATATATATATATATATATATATATATATATATATTATATATATATATAATAACAAAATATATATTTCATTAAAGTAAATATATTTGCATCTTGTTATTAGTCAAATTATTATTATGTGTATCATGTATTACTGGTGGTAGAAAGTATTACGTAGTTTTTAAAGTCCAGTTGCTCCAACTAGTTTAGTTTTTATTGGCGTTCATTATTAACACATGTTCCTTGTTCATTGCATTTTATATGTCAAATAAATATCAATTCAATTCAGTGCTAAATTAACATTTCTAAAAACACCATGCAATTAGATGGCACAAGGATTTTGCATTTAGACACACATAGCCACTAATAGTGAGCTTGTTCAAAGTCCACACCATAACATTTCAACAATAATTACATTTTGTAATTTTAGGTTTACTTGTAAAATGTATGTGTAGCTTGCTGAAGACAGCTAAGTTGCTGCAGTGACAGTGGTTACAAAGAAGTATCGTAAAAATGTATGCATTTGATTGTGACAGTAACAAATTATTGATTTGAAGTATTTCCTAACATGTCACTACAGAATTAAGATATTCAAGATTCAAAAGCTTCAAAAGACTTTATTGTCCATTTAAAACATCACATTAAAAACGGAAATTGTTTTTCAATTACACAGTAGAATGACAGTAATAAGATTGGTGAGCCATAATATATACGGTTAATAAGAAACATTAACATTATAGTAACACTAATCAGCACTAAAATTGGTAAAGTAAATAAATTAAGTATATAAATAAGTACTCTAAATAATTAATAAATAAGCAAGTAATATTCCTTAAAAGGTTCTTTGATAAGACACAATGTGATAACATTAATACTATTTACTAAAATTGATAAATAAGTAAGATTAGATAAATCAGTACAATAAGTGTATGGAATAAAAGAAGTATATAGTACATTAAAATTTAGCATTCAAAATTAAAATGGCAGAGGGTATAAACGATTTCTTTAATAGGTTCTTTTTAGCTAGTGGAACCTTTCAAAGTCTCTCTGACATATGCAATGTTTCTACAATGATAGTTGATAGCAGTCAATGTGGAGGCGTGTGTGGGTGGTTCCAAATGAAATATCACATGACTCGCCCCAACAACCCCGTCAGACTTCACTTGCCTTCTGCAGTAACAAATACTGGGTGGATCTCAAAAGCTGTTGCCATTGTAACCATTGCTTTCTCCAAATCCCCGCTCGTGTGGAAATTCTATAATACACCAAGTACTTCATTAACGGGACACTATAAATATGATAGCACAACCGTCCACAATAACAATGTCTATCTGATCAAAGTGCCCTATGTTTGCAGCGTTGTACATCAAACACATACATAATTAGTACAAAGACATCTTATTTTTCTTGTATCCTCTGAAGTCTGTACTCTATGTTAACTACCCTAACTGTAAAGCAGAGGAAGAGTTTCTCCCTCAGGTGCTAAGGTTTACTCATCTCTTTCTTTGTTTTAGATAATTTTGTACATGAAATCTCCTGAAAAGTGGCTCCTGGATAGCGACTTGCATGGTCTTAGAGGAGTCTCCTGATAAGTTGTATTGTTAGTTATTATACATTATTATCATGTTTGCTGTGATTTTTATTTTTTTATTGGTTCTGAGTTGTTTGACAAGGATATAGTGTATGCATTGTTTGAAATACTGGTCGAATAAAACATAATTCTTCTTCTTCTTCATTCAGTCACATCCATCGACCATCCTTCAATCATCCACTGCTCTACCAGTATTTAAAAACACCACATTTATTTAGTATCATTAGCTTACATGCTTTTTTGCTATATTTACAAGAGGGCCTTTTTTCCTACACGACAGTGATAGTGAATTCACCAGATAGAGGGCAGCAATGTCAAAGACTGGTTTATTGCTTGTAGATAATGAGTAAAACTAAGTAGTACACTACAATACAATACAATAACCTTTAATAGTCCCCCCAAATGGAAATTCTTATGGTAGATATTCACATAACATGACACAACGACATTAGTATTGACAATGCTTATAATAGTAGTGCGCCCCATTGTACCCCCATTCTCCCTGATCACTTCACTTCGCCTGATTTCGCTTTTAGCAGCCTAACAGAAGTTGGAAGAAAAGTGTTATGACAACAGTTCGTGCGTGCTCTTTCTGATATGTGTCTACAACCAGATTGTGCATAGTAAAATGCGCAATGGGCGAGATGTGTCCTTTAAGATGTAATGAATAAACTAAGAGACAGATCCAGTTCAGTGGAGTATACTGTCACATGCCAGCCCCAATGCACAACGTCACACGCATCCTCAGAGTGACATCAGTTTGTCATCATTACCACACTGTGTACACCTGACATGTTATCCTGCATTTCAGGGTCATCTAGAAGGGAATGTCACCCCTCCCTTGCCCCCCCCCACCTTTGTCATGTCGCGGGCCAACTGCAGGTACTTCTCCCCGTTGTCCTTGGGGAGCAGGTTGAGGATCTGTTGGTACCCCTCCATCGCCCTCTTCTTATCCCCCGTCTTCTCGAGGAGGTCGCACCGGGCCCACCAGAGGGGGATGCTTCCTGGGTCGGCCTTCACAGCTGCATTATAATCATGTTGGCTCAGTTAATCATGTTGACTTTAAAGGGAATAACAACAAGGCATTATATAAATTTCTTTTGTTGCATATACATGAAGTAAACTATTATATGTAACATTTGAGTGTGTTTAAAAAAATACATAGAAATATCTATATGTTTAAAATGTTATATTAAACACGGCATGCCCGCAGATCCCGTGGAATTTTCAGATTCCACGGGATCACAAATATGCATATTTCAAAAAGCCCACTGGCATTGCATAAAGTGTGGAATTTCTAATTCGTTCAAATGTTACGTATAATAGTATACTTCATGTATATGCAACAAAAGAAATTTATATAATGCCTTCTTGTTATTCCCTTTAACTACAAAACTATTTTTGCCGCGCTTTTACGGATGCTGGGATGACGTCATAGTTGGTAAAACGCTTAGCTCATTAAATCTGAAAATTCCGCGGGATCTGCGGGCTAGCCGTGTTTAATATGACATTTTAAACATATAGATATTTTTATTTTTTAAACACACTCAAATGTTACATATAATAGTATACTTCATGTATATGCAACAAAAGAAATTTATATAATGCCTTGTTGTTATTCCCTTTAAATGAACATAACTAGCTCTATGTGATTATGTCATGCCTTTATTTGTCTTAGGAATACCACTGCTGCGTTATATGTTGACATGTGGGCTGCAGAAGCCTCATATTTAGGAGACTAGCATTCAATTTTATTTTAACACCACATATCTTTACAAGGTAAATTCAGGGGTGTTTAAATGTAAAAGTAAAAATAAGTTACGAATGTAAAAGTTGCATTACAACAGTGTATACAGGACCTCTGTACTACAACAGACCAGCAGATTAAAAGTACACCTGCGATAATAACACAATGCACAAAAATAAAAAGTTTTAGTCCTTCCTAAAAAGTTGTGAATCACATTGTGTTCTGAAATGTAATGGAAGTGAGGCTCAGTCACAGGGCTGGGATTTGGTTGCAGAGTCCACAGTTCTGGTATAGTCTTAGCATGAAATAAAGACGTTAATTTAATGGTGACACAAGCATAAACACAAATCTTCATTTGGTGAAGCTTTGTTTTCTCACCACTTATGAAGAAAACACAAATCATACATAAAAGAATCCCATCCTTCTTAGTTTAGACAGCCAAGACAGGAAACTGTGGAGAAGTTAAAACACCACAGAAAGGTCACATAATGAACTGGTACAAAATGGCTAGAAATATTGATTTGTACATTTGGTCAAGAATCTGACCTTTCTCGTAGCAGGTGAGTGCTTGTTGCACATTGTTCTGGTCCAGACACATGTCGGCCAGCCTCGTCCATTCCTCTACGTCATTCGGGTTGAGATGGGCCGCGATCAGCAAATACTGCAATGAATAGCTACAGTACAGCGAGCGCAGTGGCTCAGGGGTAGAGCTTCGGACTCTCGACTAAGAGGACCCGGGTTCGAATCCTGTGCTGCGGTGGTAAAACCTTGGGCAAGTTTTTTCACTCTAGATTGCTCCAGTTCACTCAGCTGTATAAATGAGTACCTGGCAATAGACAGTGGTGGATATGTGTACGCGCAGCCTTTCGCACATTAATTGTAGCATGTGGCTGGATGCTTCCCAGAGAAGTTGAGATGGTATTTGATTGAACAGGTCTGCCGGGGAAGTAATGTGTAAAAGCGCTTTGAGCAGTTCTACGGACTGGATACTGCGCTATATAAAAACTTACCTTTTTTTTACATAGAGTGGCAGCAGGCATTTATGTAAGCAAGGACGTCTTACACTGGATAGACTGGTTGTTGTGCTTATGACCACATGTATATCTGTTGCAGATATGTATGCAACAGTAATTCATTTGTTTCACTTGTGATTATACTAAAGTTGTATACTGAGATAAAGTATACATTTTACCAGCTTTTAATACAGTGTATGTACAATATGAATAGTATATACCTGTTTGATCAGGCTTTATGATATACATGTATGTACTGTTGTATTCATATTATTCCGATTGTGCTTTTACAAAACTACTGCCCACTCGTTAAGACAGTGGAACAATAAACATATGGCATGTATTGAATATATTCTTCAGGTTTATTGTATGATTTAACTTACTTTGGAGCAAGAATTTGTCAATGAGTACTTATCGACAAATATTTGCTCCAAAGTAAGCTAAATCATACAATATGGCATGTAGCTAGAACTGTTCAGAATTTGTGGCTGTGCCATGTTGGAAGTTGCACCGACTATGTCTTCATCCCATGTATACACTGTGTATAATCTCATTTTAGTCCACATGCTGCACAAACTATTTCTGCTGGCTCCAGTTACTTCATGGGGTGCCAGTTGCAGACAACTAGGAATAGGTTACTTTGGTTCCCTGGAAATCCATTTTTTAAAGATGGATAATGTGAGATAGCCTTGATTAATTACACTCCGTGAGGTGACAGCACTTTTTAGCCCCTCAACTCCGCCTGGTAGATTCATGGTCAGCCGATGTGACCACCAGGGCGGCCTTACACCAGAATAGGGTACAGACACGCATTGGCTCTCAGGCCGAATTTGAATAAAATAAAATAAGGATACCCTTTTTATCAGATAATACTAAATTATAAAAATTAATCAAAATTGAACTTATATTCACACAAACATAAATATATATATACAAATTCGCAATTAGTTATGAAGCTAAAATGACGGGAGGATTAGCCTTGATTATTAAGGCTGCATGAGGTGGCAGCACTTTACACAGATAACATTCAAAAGCCCGCTAGGTGACCAGACTATCGTTTCAGCAAAGTTACACAGCCGGAGCGAGAGTTGTTTAAACGAGACTAGATGTGAGAGTGTGTGGTTGTGCTGCTGCTGCTGTGTGTCTGCTGGAGGCACCTGTAGAGCCTTGGTGGTCTGTCCCGCCTCCTCATACAACATCCCCAGGGTCTGGAAGGGTTCGGGAGCCGTCGGAGCTGAACAACACAACACAGACCCTGTGTTATACCCCTCTACACTTCTAAATACTGTGATATGATTTCCCAAAACTTTTAATGAATTGCCTCCAAGGGTTATAAAATAAACACACTGATTTTATTTCTGGAGACATTTAGTACTAGCTTTTTATTAACATTTTATACTTTGAAGACAGCAAATTTGAGCAAATACACTCTGAGCAATTCAGGGATTTAACATTGGCATTTTAGGTTTAATGTGATTTATTTATGTTGAGACAGCTAAACGTCAATTAGTACTTGTCTTGCCAGATAATAATAATATATAATTTATTTTCTAGAGCGCCTGATAGTGTGCAGCACTGCATAGAATATATGTTTAAAAGTTGTAGTAAAAACAATACCGGTTATATAATGAATAAAATTACATCTAGTTATATAATATGAACAGCAGTTACGATGATTGTAAAGATGGAAAGTAGATTTAAAAAAAACATCTATAAAAATGATTAAATCGAGACTGAAATGCTTGAACAACCATTTGTTTGTTTATAAATAATATGAACATACCATTTAAAGGATATGTGTAAATTACTTAATGAGAACTCACCAAATGTGATGATCTCCACTCACCAAATGTACTGATCTCCACTCCCTAATTCTGATGATCTCCACTCACCAAATCGTATGATCTCCATTCACCAAGTCTTATGATCTCCACTCACCCAGTCTTATGATCTCCACTCACCATGTCTTATGATCTCCACTCACCCAGTCTGATGATCTCCACTCACCAAGTCTTATGATCTCCACTCACCATGTCTTATGATCTCCACTCACCATGTCTTATGATCTCCACTCACCATGTCTTATGATCTCCACTCACCAAGTCTTATGATCTCCACTTACCATGTCTTATGATCTCCACTCACCCAGTCTGATGATCTCCACTCACCAAGGGTGATGATCTCCACTCACCAAGCCTGATGATCTACACTCACCAAGTCTGATGATCTCCACTCACCAAGCCTGATGATCTCCACTCACCAAGCCTGATGATCTCCATGCACATCTTGATGGCCTCATCTGTCTCTCCCCGGGCAAACTTCATGTTGGCTTCTCCCATGAGTCCCTGCAGACTGCGGGGCAGCTTCGACCGCTTCCGTCTGTACTTGCCCTGTCAGTGCACAACACATGGCTACACACACAACACATGGCTACACACACAACACATGGCTACACACACAACACATGGCTACACACACAACACATGGCTACACACACAACACATGGCTACACACACAACACACGGCTACACACACAACACACGGCTACACACACAACACATGGCTACACACACAACACACGGCTACACACACAACACATGGCTACACACACAACACATGGCTACACACACAACACATGGCTACACACACAACACATGGCTACACACACAACACACGGCTACACACACAACACACGGCTACACACACAACACACGGCTACACACACAACACACGGCTACACACACAACACACGGCTACACACACAACACATGGCTACACACACAACACATGGCTACACACACAACACATGGCTACACACACAACACATGGCTACACACACAACAACACGGCTACACACACAACACACATCACATGGCTACACACACAACACATGGCTACACACACAACACACGGCTACACACACAACACATGGCTACACACACAACACATGGCTACACACACAACACATGGCTACACACACAACACATGGCTACACACACAACACACGGCTACACACACAACACACGGCTACACACACAACACATGGCTACACACACAACACATGGCTACACACACAACACATGGCTACACACACAACACATGGCTACACACACAACACACGGCTACACACACAACACACGGCTACACACACAACACACGGCTACACACACAACACGGCTACACACACAACACACGGCTACACACACAACACATGGCTACACACACAACACATGGCTACACACACAACACATGGCTACACACACAACACAAGGCTACACACACAACACATGGCTACACACACAACACACGGCTACACACACAACACACGGCTACACACACAACACATGGCTACACACACAACACACGGCTACACACACAACACATGGCTACACACACAACACATGGCTACACACACAACACATGGCTACACACACAACACATGGCTACACACACAACACATGGCTACACACACAACAACACGGCTACACACACAACACACAACACATGGCTACACACACAACACATGGCTACACACACAACACATGGCTACACACACAACACACGGCTACACACACAACACATGGCTACACACACAACACATGGCTACACACACAACACATGGCTACACACACAACACATGGCTACACACACAACACATGGCTACACACACAACACATGGCTACACACACAACAACACGGCTACACACACAACACACAACACATGGCTACACACACAACACATGGCTACACACACAACACATGGCTACACACACAACACATGGCTACACACACAACACATGGCTACACACACAACACATGGCTACACACACAACAACACGGCTACACACACAACACACAACACATGGCTACACACACAACACATGGCTACACACACAACACATGGCTACACACACAACACACGGCTACACACACAACACATGGCTACACACACAACACATGGCTACACACACAACACATGGCTACACACACAACACACGGCTACACACACAACACATGGCTACACACACAACACATGGCTACACACACAACACATGGCTACACACACAACACATGGCTACACACACAACACATGACTACACACACAACACATGACTACACACACTACACATGACTACACACACAACACATGGCTACACACACAACACATGACTACACACACTACACATGACTACACACACAACACATGGCTACACACACAACACATGGCTACACACACAACACATGGCTACACACACAACACATGACTACACACACAACACATGACTACACACACTACACATGACTACACACACAACACATGACTACACACACAACACATGGCTACACACACAACACATGGCTACACACACAACACATGGCTACTCACACTGCCACAGTTCACTGGGAAATATAGTTAGATGCAGAGAGGGCTTTGAACACCAAAGTTACCCGAGTTCTAACTGGAACTTGTCTGTTCCGTTCCCAATGGTCACTGGCTGAGTAGTACGTACACGCACTTGTGGAGGTAGTTGTGGCTTTGTTTATGTCTAACTGTAGGACACTGTGACTACCATCCCCAGTTTTTGAAACAACTGTATTTATTAGCTGAACGTTTGGGAAAACTATTAATATTACAAACACTGTCTGCTAACCATCACAGTCTGCCAGGCTTCAATGGAGTTATTCTAGTACTAAGACAATTATTACACTGTATATCAAACAGTGAGGGTTAGTGTCAGTTCAATGGAGAGTGAACACCAGCAGGTTACGGCCGTTCAGTGTGGTGGGGAGTAGGAGTACCTGTTCTTAAACAGCAGACCGACAGGGCTGAACATGAATTTTTGTGTGTGTGAAATCTTAGCTTAACGCAATAATTGTAAATATAACTTTGTTAATGGCATTTTATACCAAACATTATTATAATATTTATTTACTAGCTTAACGCAATATTTTTTAAATAGATAATTTATCATTTTAAAAGACAATTTAGATATAATTATTAATTTATTTACTAGCATAACATAATTATTTTATACAGATAATCTATAATTTTAAAGGACATCTTAGAGATATTATTTATTTATGATATAAAACAAAATATTTATCATTTTATAGAACAAAATTTGTCACATTTCATTTTATTGTATATACCGGGCATAGGCTCTACATGACACAATGACTGAACAGATTCATATTAAACAATGAAATGTACTTGTATGCAGAAAATGGCGAATAAAGCTTTATTATTATCATTGTAGATTGTTGACCGACCTGTTTCTTTACACTAGTGGACAGCTGCATCATCTCAGTCGCTGATTCTGAAATACATATGGCTAAGAGTTAATCACTACTTTATACAACTGACATCGCCAGCTAAACACAATGAGGGGTTTTACAATATTATACTGAATTGACCCATTTAGCCTTATGATGTTGTAGCATGGTACTGCCAACGATGGCAATGTAATATGATGTACATGAGGCTGAAATCACCCAAAATTATATCACATGACCAGAACCCAACCACATTCCTCGCTAGCAATTTCATTGGCCGAGTTTAAAGACAAGTTTTGCAAAGGGATCTGCCAGGGGTACTGGTGGCTGGTACTGACGTAATCAGCAACAGCAACCCCTGTCATGCGATGATGAGTTGTACATCAATAGTCTTTTATTGATGTTGTGTGTTATTGTCCATGTTTCCGCACCATACAGTAGAACTGCTTCGACGGTAGCAATAAACAATCTGATATTTATCTTTTTTGAGAGTGTTGACGACCATATCTTCCGTAGTTTGTGACAGGCACTCCAGGCAAGAGCTTTTCTTACTTTGAAGTCTTTGTCTGTGTTCTCCATCTATCCTCCTAAGTATTTAAAGTTTTCAATGATTTTTAATATTGTTCCATCCCTTGAATTTACAGTTATCGGTGTATCATGGTTGAATGCTTGAATTTCTGTTTTCTTTGAATTGCAGTGTAGGCCGACTTTTCCTGCTTCTTGTTCTAGGCGTGTTAGTACCTCTTGTGCATGCTCTGTTTCTTCAGTTATTAGGGCGAGATCGTCTGCGAAGTCGAGGTCAGTTACTATTGTTGGGCTAACACGTTGACTCTGTACTATATGGTACGGAAATGTGGACAATAACACAAACTATGAAAAAGCAACTTGACGGTTGTTACACTAGAATGTTACGGATGGCCCTTAATGTCTCATGGAAACAACATATACCCAACATACAACTATATGGTGAATTACTGCCAGTATCCACCAAAGTACAACAAAGTAGAATGTGCCTCGCTGGGCATTCACCGCATTGCCACTGTGTCAGACACGATGATGAATTCGCCAACAAACTTGTCCTCTGGCAACCAACGGATGGGCATGCAAACCGGGGAAGGCAAAAAATGACTTATGTTGACAACCTGCTGCAAGACACAGGGCTGGGAAAGACAAGTGAACTGCAGACAGTCTTGGTGGGCAGAGGGTGCTGGAAGGGCTGTGTGTTCAATGTGGGGCATCCTGAAAGAAGACAAAGATGAGATGAGATGATGTTGTGATGACTTACGTTGACTCCCCGATGGCGTTGGTTGCAACTGCGTCACACCCGTCACATCGTCGGGATCGTCCGGTTCTTGTTTCACCTGCTCCTCCAAGAGGGCGCTGTACTCGTCAAACGACATCTCACCTGTCAGTCAAACAGAACTCTGACTTATGGAGAGGTTTATCAGACTGGGTGGTTCATAACTGTGTTCATTCCTACAGGACAAGAAGTCAACGTTTTTATGTCATGCACCTAAAACACTTTGAGCAATCCTGAGGGTTGGATACTGTACTACATACAAAGTTATCTTTACCTTTACTTTTTACATTTACAACGTTGCTTTTTACTGACAGGCATGTCAGCAAGTTGGCACCATTACATCACAATAACTTAACCCTTTCCCTCCATTCCCTGCCACTTCTGCCTAGCTTCTGTGTCTACATGCTCTCAAAGTGTTAACAATTCTATATTTATTTTGCATGTGACACAAGCAGAATGAGGCTGAAATTTTATTTATTTATATGGTAAGAACAACTAGTGTATTGCATCACAAGTTTCCTTGTTGATCTTCAAAGAAGAAACTAATCATGGACACCTTCACACAAACTACGCTATATCAAATGGTGGTGGTCTGCCCATGTGCCAGTGTGCCCAACCACCCACCCACCCGCCCTCCCGCCCACCCGCCCACCTGTCTGCCTACCTGTGTATGTGCTACCCATCTCACCTGACATGTACTTGATGGTAGTCTGTCTGTCTAGACAGATGACGTCATCATCACTGTCATCTAGATCATCCAATGGCGACAGCTCCTCCATCACTGGGTCGTCTAGCTCCTGCTTTATGACAACTGACGAACCTGCACTGTCACCAGTAATCTCAATGTCGCCAGTGCCCTCCTCATCTGCAATTGGTATCACAGTACCATTGTCTGTACCACCATCTGTACCACCATCTGTACCATCATCTGTACCATCATATGTACCATCATCTGTACCATCATTTGTACCATCATCTGTACCATCATATGTACCATCATCTGTACCATCATCTGTACCATCATATGTACCATCATCTGTACCATCATATGTATATATATGTATATGTATATGTATATGTATATGTATATATATATGTATATGTATATGTATATGTATATGTTATGTATATGTATATGTATATGTATATGTATATGTATATGTATATGTATATGTATATGTATATGTATATGTATATGTATATGTATATGTATATGTATATGTATATATATATATATATATATATATATATATATATATATATATACATGTATATAGTTTTTGTTTGTTAATGTATTTGTTTGACAAAAGTTTACATTTCATGTCTTACAATACAAATACTTAGTCAAATAGTACGTCGGAAATATATAACTTACTAAGAATCATGGAACAAAATCTCACTTACATTCACGTCCCAGTTACATCAGTTTCACATCAGGTCTAAGGGTTTGCTACCACATCAAAAGTGTAAAATCTAGTGTTAATTCTTCTTCCAATAATCTGCGGCTGTTGTGATAATGATAATTACTGGAGAACAAAACTGAAGTGCCAGGATGTAAACTCGAGTTGTTATACCTGGTGTCTGGTCCTTCCCAAACTGTAGTGTCTCGAGCTCACTAGACACTTCAGCCAAACGGTCACTGGACACACTGGTCGGTTGGTCACTCATCCTTTTGCTATGCCAAGCTCATGATGAATATCAATCTGCAAATGATTGTAACATATTATTTATGTTTAGTTACTGACATAACCTAGATCTGATTAAGGTGGGTTTGTGTAAAGTTGGACTAGAGGAATGGAAAGAAAAATATTCAATATCACATTCTTCTTCTTCATTGTCTGTCATTAATGAGTACTTAGTTGAAATTATGAATCGGGTCAAAGTTCAATTACCTATAAATAAGCCAGTTCGGAATTCCAGATATGCTTGCACCAAATCCCTTGTGTCAGAGTACAATTTACATAAACACTAAACAGTCATTGACAATGCGGCCATCTGCTGCTATTTCTGCGATGAAAAAGCATATCATTGTTATGTATGAAGCTATTTGAATATTAGATCTAATCAGGACGTAACCAACTTGTACAAATATTACATAGAAAATTGTAACGCACGAAAAGCGCAAAATATTTACGTCATTTACAGAAAGTAAGAAGCAACTATAAACTCAAACTTCTGTATCTCTTAAACAGGCATTACCCACGATGCTTTACTGCAGTGAAACTCCGAACTGGATTACTGATATCTTCACTAAATTCTAGTTCTAGTTGTTTCCAGCACTCGGCAGGGTTCTATTAATTGACTAGTCTGAATATATTGTGATTACAACACTACGTTCTTATGAGGTCTCGTTGAACAGAACATTTACACCAAGTCCGAGTGATCTTTCTATGCTGCAGGGTGCTTTTCGTCCTCAGTGGTTCTTTTACGTCCCAAATTTTGCCAAATTGAAACGGGACTAATATTAATGTGACTCACAGGGGATGCAGTACCCAATGTTGAGAGCTAGGTTTTTACACCAAATATACTATAACTGCCATAACCGGGTATTGAACCCACATCGCTGGCGTGACAGGCGATGTGCTAATTAAACACTACACTATCTGTGCTATCAATTATTTTATTTGTTTTAATTGGTAGTTTTGATGTTTCCGTATGAGCCAATTTCTTCTTCCAATAATCCACTACCGACAAGGATAACAATTTCGTGGATGGTGTGCACATGTTCAAGTGCTGGGTAGTGCTGATTAAAAATTAATAATAATGGTGTTGAGATGTTTATAAAATAATATATATATATATGTATATATATATATATATAAAAGTGCAAGTGCGTGTTAAAATCAGCGGTCAAGATACTTTAAAATATGTCACAGCCACAGACAGTGCTGCCAAGCTCAAGGCACTGCTTGAATGCCTCGGTGCCATGGAGGGAGCATTTACTGTTTGTGCTGATATTTGGTTCAAGGTTCAATTGTGGCTATATATAAAGAAGGAGTGCTCATACAGTCGTAGGCTTGTATCCGGGAGCGTTGAACCATTAGTTGTAAGGGGTGCTCTCTACGCCCAGCAGCTATAGATGTTCTGTGGCACAGTGAGTGCGCGCTAACTGGGTGTATTTACTGAGAGGAATGTCAACTAATCTAAGCCGCGTTGAATTTTGTACATCAAGTGAGCCTAGCTGTTTGTCTGCAGCGTTCTGGGGATTGCCATTTCAACTGTTGGGTCATTGCAATCGGGCTACGCCTACGGTGACGCCGCCAGTCGCTATAAATACATATATGGCGGCTTGCCACTGCACGTGTAATATTTCAAGTTTGTTGATGTTTTGTTTGTTTGGTGGTGGGGTCCCAGACGCCGACGGTAGAAGCGTATTCGAGTGTGGATCTGACGTAGGTTTGGTAGCAGTATGTCTTGTCTGGTCTTGGGCATTTGCTGGTGTTACGTCTAAGAAAGGCGAGGGTGCTATTTGCTTTCTTCCTGATAGCGTTTACGTGGTGGTTCTAGCCTAGAACCATCTAGGACAGTTTGCTGTTGAAAATTACGCCTGTTGTTGATGTTTACGCCTAAGACGTTTCGCCGAGTTAGACACATGTGTAAAACGTGGCACTTGTGTAGAATTCTACATAAGTCCCCAAAATGTTAACAAAACTGAAGTCGGATGATGTTTTGAGTGACTGATTTAACATGGAATTACCCTGTTGCCGTACGCGCTAGCACAATCACCGACACAATGCAACACTAGTCAAATCTGGTCAATCTAACCCCAGTTATCGCTCAAAACATCAGTTATCCAGGCTCCATGAGGTGGCAGCACTTTTGAGGCCCTCACATCTTCCTCCGTAGGCTCGGTTACCCAGGCTCCGTGAGGTGGCAGCACTTTTAAGCCCCTCAACTGGACTCAGACCACATTTGCATTTTCCATAGGCGACCATTGTAACGTTTCCTTCATTTCCCACTATTCTCGCGGTGCTCTGTTATTGTGAACTTGTAATACCTCAGGCTCCCACAAAGTTAATTCAAACCTCACACCCCTCCATTTCTGCTTGAACCACCCACGGATTGCCCCTGATTACATCACCAAGCAAAATTACTACGCAAAAATGTACCGAATGACAGCTGTCATAATTTGACAGCTCTGATGTCACGCTGCACAAAGACGTTATTTATAATCACTCCACACTACATATGTGCTCACAGAAATTCAGACAACCTGCATAATGCTGTTTTTATAGGGTACTCTTTGGTCGCACGGGGAATGGCGGATGTGCACCTTATTGTGGTCTTACGCCAACTCTGTTTGGGGAATTAAGCGGAATTAATGGTTAGCATTTGTAACCGCCAGGGCGGCCCAGATTAGGGTAGAGACGCTGATTGGTTCTCAGGCCGAATTTGCAATAGGGCGTGTAAGTCTCGCGCTCGAAAACGAGGCTGGGGGCAGTTGGGGGCAGGAGGTCCACATATTCTCCATGTTAACGTATATGACTTCGTTTTGTTTTTGGTTGCAATAATCGAACGGTTCCAGTCTAACTATTTCAGTTATACTGTCCGAAGGATTATTACAAGCAGAAGCTGTGGAATACTTTGCCGGTGACAGCTAGTGATCACGGAAATCATGAATTTTAATCGATTATAATGGTGGTTGCCATGGCAATAGCAGCAAGTACTTGCGTTTGGCGATCTTGACTAATAATGAAAAGTGCCATTTTTCGCGTAGTACAACCTGTTTGGGGCAAACGTACACCTGTGTTATGATTATGCGAATTTAGACAACTTGTCAAATATAAGTGCTTATCGAAACCATGCACAATGTACAGCAATGTAAAATGCAAATCCCGTAAACTATTTTATTGTGTATTATTCGTGTGACCAGTCCCCACCCAGACAGCATGCAAACATTAATCTAACGTTAATTTAACGTTTGCATTAACGTTTGTTTAACGTTTACGTACGAACGTTTTTTTGGCGTTATTTTGCTCGTTTATTTAACGTAGATCTACGTTTACTTTCTAACCAACAAAAACAACCAAAAACTAATGTTTCGGGAACGTTAGAGATTTAACCGTAACCAAAATAAAACGGTTCTAACCAAATGCAAACGTTAATGTAACGTTTGCATGCTATATCTGGGCAATTGTCTCGCTTAGACCCCAATGAGCTCCAATCGCGCGGAGTCACGCCATTTATCGTGACACACTTACGGGCCCTATAACAAATTAAGTAACGATTTTTTTTATCAGATAATGCTGTATTATAAAAACTATTCAAAATTAAACCTATACTAACACAAAATAATTAGAAATACAAATTTCCAGTTATTTACAAAATAGAAATTACGGCATGATTAAACAGTATCCGTGAGATGGCAGCATTGCTTAGCCCCAAACGGATCTGCTGCGGAACTACGCCGAGAAGACAGTCTGCATGGTGTCTTTGTCTTTTTTTAATAATATCCATGTGGGGCTAAACAATGCTACCATCTTACGGATACTGGTTAATCCTGCCATAATTCCTATTTTAAAAACAACTGGACATTTTTATTTCTATTTAGTTTTGCGTTAGCATAAGTTTAATGTTGAATAGTTTTTATGGTACAGCGCATTATCTGTTAAAAAAAGTATCGTTATTTAATTTATGTCCAGTCTCAAACTGGTTTGTTATTGTTCCGAGCTACCTTAGGTAGCTTGGTACAATCTTTAAAAACATGCATTCATAAATGTATGGCATTGTAAACAGCTCTTCAAAGTTATGTATAAATAATATTGTGCAATCATTTTACAGGAAATGTCAAGCTCGGAAGCTGGAATGTGGCATCGATGACTGGGAGAGGGACAGAGCTGGTAAGGTTTGCAAAAGAAGGAACATAGGAATCCTATGTGTGCAGGAAACTAAGTGGACCTACAAGACCGCAAGAGAGTTGGAGCAGTACGTTGAAACGGAGTGGGGGTAACTTTGAGCCCAGAGTTTAAAGAGAAAGTAGTTGAAGTGTCAAGACCATCAGACAGACTAATTAAGCTAAAACTGGTGATAGCTGGAGAGATATTGAACATAGTAGAGAAACAGAGAAGATAAAGGAGGAGTTTTTGAAAGACTGTGAATTAAGATCTAATGTCGAGAGTGCAGAGAACAGAGAATAGTGTAGTAGGAACTGATCTAAATGGACATGTAGGGAAAAATCCAGTTTTTTTTCCAAAGATTGCAAGGAGGAAAAGGCAATAGCCAAAGGAACAGAGAAGAGAATACAATCTTGGAAAGCACCGAGAGCCTAGACTTGGCACTAGTAAACACTTTCTTCAACAAAAAGGAAGAGCATCTAATCACTTATAGGAGTGGAGGGAACATCTCACAAATTGATTTCATCATGACACGAAGAGCTGATCTGAAGGAAATGCGAGACTGCATAGAAATACCAGGAGAGGAGGTTGTACCTCAGCACCGGCTGCTATGGGCAGTCCTGAGGACAAAAGAAACAAAACATAGAAAGACCAGAAAAAAGACGATTAAAATCAGGACTCTGAAGGGAGAAAAAGTGACGGAATACAGACACAAAGTTGAAGAGGAATACCAGCTGGAGGCTGACACTAATGCAGAAGAAAGTTGCAAATTATTTAAAGGACAAACAAAGTTAACTTTTACGTGGCATACACCTAATAGAGTTAATATAAAGTAACAATGTCCACATATACTCAATTTTTTAACGCCAGCGGTTTACCAGAAAAATATTTTTTAACACCCAGCCATCCAAATTATGTGCGCTACCCCATCTTAGACGAAGAATGACGTCACGACGGTGATCGATGCGCTCTCCACGTAGATTCCCTGCATAGAGTTTGGCTGTTGTCATGAAATGGCTGCAACGCGCGTAACATGCTGATGACGGTAAATATAAAGTTGTCTATTATTGTTATCGCTCAAATCATCCCATCAACTGATGATACATGTCTACATCAAAGCATTTCTCCTCAAAATGGACCGATCAAAGTGCCACAAATCACCAACGTGAATCCATTGCTTCAATACTACCAGTTTTTTCAACTATTATTGCAACCGTATACCGAACACGAAGGCATAATTACTAAAGTTTACCATAGATTTAACCACAGATTTAGATATACGTCTATAAGCAGCTGCTAGATGTCACGCCAACTGAACGAACTGTCGAAGACTCGAAGTTGTTGACCCTTAAAAGCGTCGCCGGAAGCTGACCGAGATATAGAATGCCGCGCGCTGAATAGTCAAGCCGAATTAACCCTTCACCTATGGCGGCGTCCAGACCATCGTGGATTTCGTTAGAATTTTAGACTTTAAAGTCACATTCTGAGTAAACCGCTGACGTTAAAAAATTGAGTATATGTGGAAATTGTTACATTGTATAAACTCTACTAGGTGTATGACACGAAGCCGTAGCCTTTTTTTGTCCTTTAAGAAACTCGTCATTAAGGCAGCATAATAGATTAAAAAAAATTATATGGAGCCACCAAAGAGGAAAGCACCTGGAGAGGGCTAGACTTGGTGGTGGAATGAAGAGATGCAGGAGAGCCTGAGAAGAGAAAAGGATGCATTCAAGAAATGGCAGGTGCAGGTTGGAAACGAACTGAAGGAGGCCTCTGGGTCCTCTTCTTGTCCTATGTCCCCTTCTGCGTCCTCTTCTGCTCCATCTTCTGCGTCCGCTTCTGCGTCCTCTTCTGGGTCCTCTTCTTGTCCTATGTCCCCTTCTGCGTCCTCTTCTGCTCCATCTTCTGCGTCCACTTCTGCGTCCTCTTCTGGGTCCTCTTCCTGTTCTATGTCCCCTTCTGCGTCCTCTTCTGCTCCGTCTTCTGCGTCCTCTTCTGGGTCCTCTTCCTGTTCTATGCCCCCTTCTGCGTCCTCTTCTGCTCCATCTTCTGCGTCCGCTTCTGCGTCCTCTTCTGTGTCCTCTTCTTGTTCTCTGTCCCCTTCTGCGTCCTCTTCTGCTCCATCTTCTGCGTCCGCTTCTGCGTCCTCTTCTGGGTCCTCTTCTTGTTCGATGTCCCCTTCTGCGTCCCCTTCTGCTCCATCTTCTGCGTCCTCTTCTGGGTCCTCTTCTTGTTCTATGTCCCCTTCTGCGTCCTCTTCTGCTCCATCTTCTGCGTCCGCTTCTGCGTCCACTTCTGGGTCCTCTTGTTCTATATCCCCTTCTGCGTCCTCTTCTGCTCCATCTTCTGCGTCCGCTTCTGCGTCCTCTTCTGGGTCCTCTTCTTGTTCTATGTCCACTTGTGAGTCCTCTTCTGCTCCATCTTCTGCGTCCGCTTCTGCGTCCTCTTCTGGGTACTCTTCCTGTTCTATGTCCCCTTCTGCGACCTCTTCTGCTCCATCTTCTGCGTCCGCTTCTGCGTCCTCTTCTGGGTCCACTTCTTGTTCTATGTCCCCTTCTGCGTCCTCTTCTGCTCCATCTTCTGCGTCCGCTTCTGCGTCCTCTTCTGGGTCCTCTTCTTGTTCTATGTCCCCTTCTGCGTCCCCTTATGCTCCATCTTCTGCGTCCGCTACTGCGTCCTCTTCTGGGTCCTCTTCTTGTTCTATGCCCCTTCTGCGTCCTCTTCTGCTCCATCTTCTGCGTCCGCTTCTGCGTATGCTTCTGGGTCCTCTTCTTGTTCTATGTCCCCTTCTGCGTCCTCTTCTGCTCCATCTTCTGCGTCCGCTTCTGCGTCCTCTTCTGGGTCCTCTTCTCGTTCTATGTCCCCTTCTGCGTCCTCTTCTGCTCCATCTTCTGCATCCGCTTCTGCGTCCTCTTCTGGGTCCTCTTCTTGTTCTATGTCCCCTTCTGCGTCCTCTTCTGCTCCATCTTCTGCGTCCGCTTCTGCGTCCTCTTCTGCGTCCTCTTCTTGTTCTATGTCCACTTCTGCGTCCTCTTCTGCTCCATCTTCTGCGTCCGCTTCTGCGTCCTCTTCTGGGTCCTCTTCCTGTTCTATGTCCTCTTCTGCGTCCTCTTCTGCTTCATCTTCTGCGTCCGCTTCTGCGTCCTCTTCTGGGTCCTCTTCTTGTCCTATGTCCCCTTCTGCGTCCTCTTCTGCTCCATCTTCTGCGTCCGCTTCTGCGTCCTCTTCTGTGTCCTCTTCTTGTTCTATGTACCCTTCTGCGTCCTCTTCTGCTCCATCTTCTGCGTCCGCTTCTGCGTCCTCTTCTGGGTCCTCTTCTCGTTCTATGTCCCCTTCTGCGTCCTCTTCTGCTCCATCTTCTGCGTCCGCTTCTGCGTCCTCTTCTGGGTCCTCTTCTTGTTCTATGTCCCCTTCTGCGTCCTCTTCTGCTCCATCTTCTGCGTCCGCTTCTGCGTCCTCTTCTGCGTCCTCTTCTTGTTCTATGTCCACTTCTGCGTCCTCTTCTGCTCCATCTTCTGCGTCCGCTTCTGCGTCCTCTTCTGGGTCCTCTTCCTCTTCTGCGTCCTCTTCTGCTTCATCTTCTGCGTCCGCTTCTGCGTCCTCTTCTGGGTCCTCTTCTTGTCCTATGTCCCCTTCTGCGTCCTCTTCTGCTCCATCTTCTGCGTCCGCTTCTGCGTCCTCTTCTGGGTCCTCTTCTTGTTCTATGTCCCCTTCTGCGTCCCCTTCTGCTCCATCTTCTGCGTCCGCTTCTGCGTCCTCTTCTGGGTCCTCTTCTTGTTCTATGTCCCCTTCTGCGTCCTCTTCTGCTCCATCTTCTGCGTCCGCTTCTGCGTCCTCTTCTGGGTCCTCTTCTTGTTCTACGTCCCCTTCTGCGTCCTCTTCTGCTCCATCTTCTGCGTCCGCTTCTGCTTCATCTTCTGCGTCCGCTTCTGCGTCCTCTTCTGGGTCCTCTTCTTGTCCTATGTCCCCTTCTGCGTCCTCTTCTGCTCCATCTTCTGCGTCCGCTTCTGCGTCCTCTTCTGGGTCCTCTTCTTGTTCTATGTCCCCTTCTGCGTCCCCTTCTGCTCCATCTTCTGCGTCCGCTTCTGCGTCCTCTTTTGGGTCCTCTTCTTGTTCTATGTCCACTTCTGCGTCCTCTTATGCTCCATCTTCTGCGTCCGCTTCTGCGTCCTCTTCTGCGTCCTCTTCTTGTTCTATGTCCCCTTCTGCGTCCTCTTCTGCTCCATCTTCTGCGTCCGCTTCTGCGTACGCTTCTGGGTCCTCTTCTTGTTCTATGTCCCCTTCTGCGTCCTCTTCTGCTCCATCTTCTGCGTCCGCTTCTGCGTCCTCTTCTGGGTCCTCTTCTCGTTCTATGTCCCCTTCTGCGTCCTCTTCTGCTCCATCTTCTGCGTCCGCTTCTGCGTCCTCTTCTGGGTCCTCTTCTTGTCCTATGTCCCCTTCTGCGTCCTCTTCTGCTCCATCTTCTGCGTCCGCTTCTGCGTCCTCTTCTGGGTCCTCTTCTTGTTCTATGTCCCCTTCTGCGTCCCCTTCTGCTCCATCTTCTGCGTCCGCTTCTGCGTCCTCTTTTGGGTCCTCTTCTTGTTCTATGTCCACTTCTGCGTCCTCTTATGCTCCATCTTCTGCGTCCGCTTCTGCGTCCTCTTCTGGGTCCTCTTCTTGTTCTATGTCCCCTTCTGCGTCCTCTTCTGCTCCATCTTCTGCGTCCGCTTCTGCGTACGCTTCTGGGTCCTCTTCTTGTTCTATGTCCCCTTCTGCGTCCTCTTCTGCTCCATCTTCTGCGTCCGCTTCTGCGTCCTCTTCTGGGTCCTCTTCTCGTTCTATGTCCCCTTCTGCGTCCTCTTCTGCTCCATCTTCTGCGTCCGCTTCTGCGTCCTCTTCTGGGTCCTCTTCTTGTTCTATGTCTCCTTCTGCGTCCTCTTCTGCTCCATCTTCTGCGTCCGCTTCTGCGTCCTCTTCTGCGTCCTCTTCTTGTTATATGTCCACTTCTGCGTCCTCTTCTGCTCCATCTTCTGCGTCCGCTTCTGCGTCCTCTTCTGGGTCCTCTTCCTGTTCTATGTCCTCTTCTGCGTCCTCTTCTGCTTCATCTTCTGCGTCCGCTTCTGCGTCCTCTTCTGGGTCCTCTTCTTGTCCTATGTCCCCTTCTGCGTCCTCTTCTGCTCCATCTTCTGCGTCCGCTTCTGCGTCCTCTTCTGGGTCCTCTTCTTGTTCTACGTCCCCTTCTGCGTCCTCTTCTGCTCCATCTTCTGCGTCCGCTTCTGCGTCCTCTTCTGGGTCCTCTTCTCGTTCTATGTCCCCTTCTGCGTCCTCTTCTGCTCCATCTTCTGCGTCCGCTTCTGCGTCCTCTTCTGGGTCCTCTTCTTGTTCTATGTCCCCTTCTGCGTCCTCTTCTGCTCCATCTTCTGCGTCCGCTTCTGCGTCCTCTTCTGCGTCCTCTTCTTGTTCTATGTCCACTTCTGCGTCCTCTTCTGCTCCATCTTCTGCGTCCGCTTCTGCGTCCTCTTCTGGGTCCTCTTCCTGTTCTATGTCCTCTTCTGCGTCCTCTTCTGCTTCATCTTCTGCGTCCGCTTCTGCGTCCTCTTCTGGGTCCTCTTCTTGTCCTATGTCCCCTTCTGCGTCCTCTTCTGCTCCATCTTCTGCGTCCGCTTCTGCGTCCTCTTCTGGGTCCTCTTCTTGTTCTATGTCCCCTTCTGCGTCCTCTTCTGCTCCATCTTCTGCGTCCGCTTCTGCGTACGCTTCTGGGTCCTCTTCTTGTTCTATGTCCCCTTCTGCGTCCTCTTCTGCTCCATCTTCTGCGTCCTCTTCTCGTTCTATGTCCCCCTCTGCGTCCTCTTCTGCTCCATCTTCTGCGTCCGCTTCTGCGTCCTCTTCTGGGTCCTCTTGTTCTATGTCCCCTTCTGCGTCCTCTTCTGCTCCATCTTCTGCGTCCGCTTCTGCGTCCTCTTCTGGGTCCTCTTCTTGTTCTATATCCCCTTCTGCGTCCTCTTCTGCTCCATCTTCTGCGTCCGCTTCTGCGTCCTCTTCTGGGTCCTCTTCTTATTCTATGTCCACTTCTGCGTCCTCTTCTGCTCCATCTTCTGCGTCCGCTTCTGCGTCCTCTTGTGGGTCCTCTTCCTGTTCTATGTCCTCTTCTGCGTCCTCTTCTGCTTCATCTTCTGCGTCCGCTTCTGCGTCCACTTCTGGGTCCTCTTCTTGTTCTATATCCCCTTCTGCGTCCTCTTCTGCTCCATCTTCTGCGTCCGCTTCTGCGTCCTCTTTTGGGTCCTCTTCTTGTTCTATGTCCACTTCTGCGTCCTCTTCTGCTCCATCTTCTGCGTCCGCTTCTGCGTCCTCTTCTGGGTCCTCTTCCTGTTCTATGTCCCCTTCTGCGTCCTCTTCTGCTCCATTTTCTGCGTCCGCTTCTGCGTCCTCTTCTGGGTCCACTTCTTGTTCTATGTCCCCTTCTGCTCCATCTTCTGCGTCCGCTTCTGCGTCCTGTTCTGGGTCCTCTTCTTGTTCTATGTCCCCTTCTGCGTCCCCTTATGCTCCATCTTCTGCGTCCGCTTCTGCGTCCTCTTCTGGGTCCTCTTCTTGTTCTATGTCCCCTTCTGCGTCCTCTTCTGCTCCATCTTCTGCGTCCGCTTCTGCGTACGCTTCTGGGTCCTCTTCTTGTTCTATGTCCCCTTCTGCGTCCTCTTCTGCTCCATCTTCTGCGTCCTCTTCTGGGTCCTCTTCTCGTTCTATGTCCCCTTCTGCGTCCTCTTCTGCTCCATCTTCTGCGTCCGCTTCTGCGTCCTCTTCTGGGTCCTCTTCTTGTTCTATGTCCCCTTCTGCGTCCTCTTCTGCTCCATCTTCTGCGTCCGCTTATGCGTCCTCTTCTGGGTCCTCTTCTTGTTCTATGTCCCCTTCTGCGTCCTCTTCTGCTCCATCTTCTGCGTCCGCTTCTGCGTTCTCTTCTGGGTCCTCTTCCTGTTCTATGTCATCTTCTGCGTCCGCTTCTGCGTCCTCTTCTGGGTCCTCTTCCTGTTCTATGTCATCTTCTGCGTCCGCTTCTGCTCCATCTTCTGCGTCCGCTTCTGCGTCCTCTTCTGGGTCCTCTTCTTGTTCTATGTCCCCTTCTGCGTCCTCTTCTGCTCCATCTTCTGCGTCCGCTTCTGCGTCCTCTTCTGGGTCCTCTTCTTGTTCTATGTCCCCTTCTGCGTCCTCTTCTGCTCCATCTTCTGCGTCCGCTTCTGCGTCCTCTTCTGGGTCCTCTTCTCGTTCTATGTCCCCTTCTGCGTCCTCTTCTGCTCCATCTTCTGCGTCCGCTTCTGCGTCCTCTTCTGGGTCCTCTTCTCGTTCTATGTCCTTTCTGCGTCCTCTTCTGCTCCATCTTCTGCGTCCTCTTCTGGGTCCTCTTCTCGTTCTATGTCCTTTCTGCGTCCTCTTCTGCTCCATCTTCTGCGTCCTCTTCTGGGTCCTCTTCTCGTTCTATGTCCTTTCTGCGTCCTCTTCTGCTCCATCTTCTGCGTACTCTTCTGGGTCCTCTTCTTGTTCTATGTCCCCTTCTGTGTCATCTTCTGCTCCATCTCCTGCGTCCGCTTCTGCGTCCTCTTCTGTGTCCTCTTCTTGTTCTATGTCCCCTTCTGCGTCCTCTTCTGCTCCATCTTCTGCGTCCGCTTCTGCGTCCTCTTGTGAGTCCTCTTCTTGTCCTATGTCCCCTTCTGCGTCCTCTTCTGCTCCGTCTTCTGCGTCCGCTTCTGCGTCCTCTTCTGGGTCCTCTTCCTGTTCTATGTCCCCTTCTGCGTCCTCTTCTGCTCCATCTTCTGCGTCCGCTTCTGCGTCCTCTTCTGGGTCCTCTTCTTGTTCTATGTCCCCTTCTCCGTCCTCTTCTGCTCCGTCTTCTGCGTCCGCTTCTGCGTGCTCTTCTGGGTCCTCTTCTCGTTCTACGTCCCCTTCTGCGTCCTCTTCTGCTCTATCTACTGCGTCCGCTTATGCGTCCTGTTCTGGGTCCTCTTCTCGTTCTATGTCCCCTTCTGTGTCCTCTTCTGCTCCATCTTCTGCGTCCTCTTCTGCGTACTCTTCTGGGTCCCCTTCTTGTTCTATGTCCCCTTCTGCGTCCTCTTCTGCTCCATCTTCTGCGTCCGCTTCTGCGTATTCTTCTGGGTCCTCTTCTTGTTCTATGTCCCCTTCTGCGTCCTCTTCTGCTCCATCTTCTGCGTCCGCTTATGCGTCCTCTTGTGAGTCCTCTTCTTGTTCTATGTCCCCTTCTGCGTCCTAATCTGGTCCGTCTTCTGCGTCCGCTCCTGCATCCTCTTCTGGGTCCTTTTCTTGTTCTATGTCCGTTTCTGCGTCCTCTTATGCTCCATCTTCTGCTCCGTCTTCTGCGTCCAGTTTTAGTAGATATGCTTAATCGAAAAGTGTATTCCATTGATGCAAACTGAGAATTCCTCGACTTTGACTACTCCACATTGCGAGTAGCATCCAACTGTTGCAGTGGTGTTTGAGAGCTGTCAAATCGGTTAGGCCTTTCAGAAGCGTAAAAACAGCGCTTCTTGTACCTACGCATCCGTACCAGTACTGCGACCGGAAATTCAAGACCCGAACTGGCTTGACCAACCCTTCCCGGACTCACTTCCGAGACGGAATTTCATGACACTATGGTCATCATCGGCCACGATGGACGAACATTATTATATGCATCATAAATTCATAATGTGAAATTAGTTCAGGACCTGCCCTATAGACCCGTAGACATTTCGTACTAAAAGAAAGTTTGACTGTTGATTTGAATAATATCTGCATATTGCTTTACAATTCTACTAGGTGAAATTTTCATAAACTGTGCATAACGTGGCGCCAATTGGCTGCCAAATTCAATACCCCCGTAAATTAATAAATACGGCATGCAGAGCAATAATTGTGGTATGCGAGTGTATGTCTTAGGAGACCCCGATTTCAAATATAAAATTTCGTGACTCCTCCGGGATTTATTTCCGCCATTTTTAAATGGCGGTCGTCAATACAAATGTCAACATATCTCAAACACTACGTTACCTAGAGCAATTTTGTAGACGATCATATCATATACGGCGTTGAACTCGTCTCAAACTTATAACTACCTAACTAACTGTCAACAGTGGGTCAAATAGGTATCCACTGTACACCAGCTACACCCTTCCACGATATCTATATATCGCATTTTTTAAATACGGAATTAATAGGCTTTGACAGACGCCATCTTTAAAACTGGCGCGAATTGTTATGTTGTTGAAGGTGACAAATAACATTTTTGATATCGCTATTCACCAAGCATTCCAACAACGTCAACAATAATGCTCTATGTGATGTAATGTTTGAGGTATGGTGACATTTATATTGACGACCGCCATCTTTAAAAATGGCGGTAATAAATCCCGGAGGAGTCAAGAAATTGTATTTTTTAAATCGGGGTCCCCTAAAACATATACAGGCGTACTACAATTATAGCTCTGCATGCCATATTTATTAAGATACGGGAATATTGTATTCAGTAGCCATTTTGAAAAATGGCCGTCGCCATGTTATACCTAGTAAAATGGAGAGGGCGTCTGTATTATCATATTTTTATTATATTACAAATAATAATGAGAACAAAATGCACGGTAGAATTAAAATGGCAACCGGAAGTCATATAATGAGAATAAATCACGGTTCGTGGTGCAATGCTGCCTTTCGTGACCGTGACGTCATATTATCGAAATGCAAATTTAAAAACGCTGAATGCAAAAGAAATTTTACATTATTTACTATGTATTTATCTTTGTGATATTACTGAGTGGTGACACCAACAACAACAGCTGCATGAATTGATGGCATCCCACCAAAAGTTTGTAAAAATAGAGGACCTGTACTCAATATCAAATTCCACGAATTGTTCGTCTGCTGCTGGGAGCAGAGAAAACTCCCACAAGATCTCCGTGACGCAGTCATCATCACCCTGTACAAGAACAAAGGGGAAAGGCTGACTGCTCCGACTACCGCGGGATATCCCTTCTCGCCATCGCCAGCAAAATCTTAGCAAGAGTGGCATGGTGTTTGCGCTGAGACTGATTCAAGAGAAGTGCAGGGAGCAAAACAAAGGAGTGTTCATCACCTTTGTACCCTTACAAAAAAGTGCCAGTGGTATACCATTGAATACCATTGAATACCATTGAGTACCGTTGGACCATTCAATGGTATTTCAGCAGGACTCAGTGGTATTCTCAACGGTAATTTAAGATACCATTCAATACCACTGAACGGTACACTGAATACAAAATATCATTAAAAAAACATTCAGATACCATTCAAATACCATTCAAATACCATTGGCCATTATACCCCCTAGTACCATTCAATGGTATTTGAATGGTATATTTTTATAAGGGTATAGACGTAACAAAAGCGTTTGACACCGTGAGCAGAAATTATAAAGGACTTTGAAAAATTCTTGTTGGTGACCCAAGCTATCAAAATCACAAATGGCCTGAAACAGGGCTGTGTTTACATTCGTTTTCGTATAGATGGCAGCCTGTTCAATGTAAGTCCACCCAAAGACCAACGAGAAACTGATCATGGAGCTTCTATTCGCTGATGATGCTGCCCCTGTTGCCCATGCTGACACGACCATGAAGCGAGTAACATCTTGCTTCGCAGGAGCCGCTCAGCTCTTCGGACTTGAAGAACGTCTGAAGACCGAAGTTCTCCATCAGCCCGCGCCACAAGAAGAGTACCACCTACCAGACATATTAGTCGAACAGCCAGAACTGAAAGCAGTCCACCAGTTCAGCTAATTAGGATGCGTTATCACATCTGATTGCCAAAATAGATAAAGAACTGGACAATCGACTGGCCAATGTAAACAGTGCCTTTAGTAGATATACAAACGTGTCTGGAACAAAAAAATTGTACTGAAAGACACGAAGATCAATGTCTACAAAGCTGTTGTGCTGACCACTCTCCTGTAGGGTGCTGAGTCCTGGGTCATCTATCGTCGCTACCTCGGTCTAATCGAGCATTACCATCAGCGCTGCCTACGTACCATCATAAATATCCACAGGAGTGACTTCGTCACCGACACCGAGGTCCTTCAAATGGCTATGTTTACCAGCATTGAAGCCATGCCCCTCAAAACACAGCATCGCTGGGCAGGACGTGTCTCCTGGATGGGAAACCATCACCTATCAAAGATCACGATATATGGAGAACTAGCCACTGGCCATCGTGACAGAGGGACACCAATGATTCTGTAGCTTCACAAAGATACATAACTCCTCGCGAATTTGCCGTAAATAACGTGACATTACGTAATGTGGCGCCCTCTATTTTCTAGCGTGTACTGTGTACACATCTTTGGACATGATAGCAAATTTTACATCTTTGTCAATCAGATTGTTTGTGTAGATGCCAAATTTACCTGTTTAAGTTTAACGCATTCTATGTTACATATGGCGGTAATTACAAACGATCGACTCGCGAGCGTATTCGACTGTCATTCCGACATTGACTGTCCACATTGACTAGTGAGTAGTATACCGTATACGTTTGGCCATTGTTCTCATGTTTTCACAGGGGAAAATGTCGATTACTTTACTTTTACATACACATTTCTTTAATAGATCCAATATTTACCTTCTCTCTTCAACCGGAAAGCTGTGGAAAACCAATTCCGACTGTTGTTGTAGTTGGGCGCAGCACAAAACTAGCCATGCGACATCCAGACGCCATCGTCGGTAGCACGCTTAAACTAGATGGCACTAATGGTTGTGCCGTCACAGGTTATCGCGAGGAGTTGCGTATCTTTGTGAGCTACAGAATGCTTGGGGACACAGCGGAAAAGATTCCAAGACACTTTGAAAAGACCCATCGCCACTTGCAAGGTCGATCACCGTCAGTGGACAACACAATCAACATATCGCATGAACTAGCAACGCATTCTACCAGGCTACCTCTTCCTTTGAAACCAGACGAAGCCTTCGACGAAGGGCCAACATGGAAGACAAAAGGAGAAGGCGGAAAACCGGGACCCTTCTGACACCACCTCTGAACAGACCGTGACGTGCAGCCGCTGTGGAAAATGTTGCTTATCTGGGATATGTTTCATCAGCAATCAGCGTGCCTGCACCAGACGTGGACTTCTTCAGTCATGAATCTTAGACTTAGTTCGCGAAGCAGAGCATGCCCATGAATGGGCATGATGTTTACTGAAGTCTGAGCGATAAAATCAACAACAACAAAGTCAAATGTGTGCTTAGATTCGCCCGCTTTCGGAACTATTCAGCGTCGCCGTGCATATTGTCGCAAAAGCAAACAACTTGGAAGTTCGTACGGCGTACATTTTCGCCGTTGAGCACGCTTGAAATATTGCTATAATTTCAACAGACCTACCTGAATTGAAGTTGCTCGTTCTCGTGTTGTGATCGAACACCAGCACGTTTCTTCCCGAATACTGCGGCGCCTTGGCCATAGCCTCCTCGATCGTTCGCTGTGGATACTGGAAACCAATGTTGACGTCATTTCCGCGCGAGCAGTCACGTGCGATATGTTACCGTCTTTTAAACGGCGATCGCGCAAAAAATCTGCTTACGTAAGACCTCCAAAATGTTTACTCTTCCTTGTACTTCTACTTGTTGCTCGTAGCTGATTATAACATCTTGGATGCTGATATGTATATATTACATACAGTTACTATATTTCTCTTACAGTTACATATTTCCACTTTAATATTAGTGTTATATTTATATTACTTGTATTATATTTTCAGTACAAGTCACAAGGAGTAACCACATTGATTATATAGCATCACCACTGAACAAGTGTTTGATATTTGAGGTCTTCTCATCTTCGACTTCATCAAAAGAACTCATGGGTAGAGTTTCATCATTGTCAAGGCATATTAATTGCACATGTTGAATGCATTATTATATTTAATTTCACGGAGGAGCTCATCAGGATCAATCTTAGGGTTAGCAGAAGTAGAGCAGGAGCAGATTATTGTATGTTATGTTGGTGGTTTTGTTTTGTTTTGTTTCAATCAAAGAAATTATGTTGTAATAATGAACATTGAGCAGTGTATTTCAATTGTTAATCACATCATTAAAGGAGAGGGTGAATTATTTACAAGTAACCTGATATTGACAGATAGTCGGGGCGCACGGTGGTCGAAGTGGACACCTCGTGCTATTTTTGGTTGCCCTGTTGTTTTCTAAACTTCAAACCTTCCTTAACAATAATCCAGAGGGCAACCCTCTGAAATCAGTGTACCTCACTCCAAAAATCGCACTTAAATTCAGACGTATAGGGTGTCGGAATGGCCGTTTAGTCACAATTGCAATTTGTTTTTCTCAAAGTTTGTTTAGGGTTACAAAGCTAGTTTTTATGGCAAACTATTCGTATTGCAGAGGAGCATAAACACAATAAATATCTTATTGAAATGCACATTTTAAGGCAACAGATTCAGCAATATGTTAAAATAAACACTTCCGTTTCGTCATCGACATCATGTAACGTTTACCGTACTTCTCTTAATATATATTCAAAATATATGGTTAACATATCAAAATGATCCCCATTCATTCCTCTGTTGCTATATACCAAGACAATGTAAAATGTATCAGCACATCACATGTTTTTGAACTAACATATACGTCACCCCTCATTTTGGATTGACGTAATGTTTTGACACAAAATGGGAATAACTAGTAATATGGGGAGCCTACAGGATCGATAAGGGGCGGTGACATGCAACTCAGGCATGTGATGTAATCGGGCTAATTACGTGCACGCGCTGTTTGTCTACTTTTTCAGTTTATCTTTGAATTCTTTAGGCTCCAACTGTTATTCGTGCATAGTCGGGGCGCACGGGGGTCGAAGTGGACACCTCGTGCTATTTTTGGTTGCCCTGTCGTTTTATAAACTTCAAACCTTCCTTAATAATATTCCGGAGGGCAACCCTCTGAAATCAGTGTACCTCACTCCGAAAATTGCATTTACATTCAGGCTTATGTGCTCTCTTAATGGCAGCGCTGCATATATTTCTATTCCCACATTTTTACAGTAAATGTGTGACAACAAACTTAAGTGTAGTATCAAATAATCAGGAATGACGAGAACTAATATGTATGGCAATATCGTATTGATATGTTTATTTATTAGGAAGCCAGGTACAAACCATTGGACAATATATCGAAAAATCATTTCGGTTTCGCAGTTGACATCACACAACAGGAGTTATAATTACCTTAATATGTAATCAAGATATTTATGTAATACATCACAATGATGTACATTCATTTACCTACTGGATTATGCAAAACAGTAGTAAAATAGTGCTATATTATACGCAATCACGAGCCGAACATGTACCCCACCCCCTAAGTGTTGCGCAATCGTGACGTGACGCAAATCGGAGTGGAATTCATTGATTGTATCAATTTCGCGTTTCTTAGTGTAATAATACACTAGTAAAGACAGTCTTGATGCATACCCTACTGCTGGTTATTAATGCAATGTTTGTTAAGGCAATATAAAATTATGATAACACGCATTATTCGAAATAAAAAACACATCAAGGTGTTACTCAATCACATCTTATACATTGTTCTGAGTCATCTGTCTCACTCTTGTCATAGCCATTTTTTTCCAACAAGAATTCAAACAAGTATTACTCGCCCATATTTGATATCTTTCCCATCGTATGGCCAAGAAACACAACACGGCACTTGAAAATTAAATTTCAATTCAGGCCTGAAGGTGTCTGAATGACTGTTAAGTCACAATGGCTAATTATGAAATATTCAGGGTTTATTTAATGAAATTAGCTAGTATCTGTACCAAAATATATCCGGAATGGTGAGAGGAATAAAGACCACAAATATATTATAGAAATGTATATATTTTAAGGCAACGAGAAACAAACAATTGAAGAATAAGTAAAAAAACATTTCCGTTTTGTCGTCGATTTCATATAAATGTACCGTAGTCAGCTTATTACATAATCAAGCTATACAATGAGTGAACATATAAAAGGTATCCCCGTTCATTCCTCGGTTGGTTTATACCATATAATTGTAAAATACATTTGAACATCACTTATTCTTGAATCAACATACAGTGTATACTTCTCCACCTCATTTTGGTTTGACGTTAGATTTTAACATCATCTCTGGAATAACTTGAATATATAAATACGTTGCGTCTAATAAGTAAATTAAATATAACGTATTCTTGTTTTCAAATACATGAGGTATGTTATCATGTTTGAATGACATGTTTTGCAGCGTATCAGTTTGGTGTCTATGGTGTTTTACCGACAACAAATACCAAACTAACAAAATAAACACAACGGACACTTATGATTACCAGTTATATGGAATGTGACATCACTATATTTGACAATGTGTTAAAAACGGTAACTTCTCGTCTGCATAAGCTATTTTGATTGTTGAAGATAACAATTTGGTGACGGCAAGGACGAAGAATTTCGCACTGTTATCATCATAACGTATTGAATCTTTTTGTTGTCGAGCGCCATACCTTCTCAAAACCACACTACATTTCTTTGTGCGAAAAGCTTAAAGCCAGATTACTTGTGAAGATGAGGACTATATATTTGCAACCTACATGTGATCAATAGTTTCAGTTGATGATTGTGGCATGGCAATTTTGCCGTTCGTCATCCATAAAGAAAGTAGAGCTCGGAAGCAACCACTATCAATGTTGGAATGCTTTCTACACAACACTGGCTTCAACAGTGCCAGCCACATGCTTTATATATGGTTTAATGATCCATTCTGTTCAAATAGATCCGCTTAGAATATACAGCAAAGCTGGCCAATAAGTTTGGGGTGAAACACACAGTAGCTATGGCTGATCAGGCTTTGTACGATATTTCATATGGGCTACGAGAGCAAGCTTCACCTGATGATGACATTGGCATCTTATTGTCATGTGTGTAGTTTCATCTCACTGTAAACGCTATGGGCGCAGTTGGAAAAATTATGTGGAGTCTTATCCTTATAGAAACTGGTTTGTGTAAGCAAGGAACGGCTAACAAAGGTTTTGAACACAAATGACTACGGGAGGCACGGGTGCATTTGAACAATGGGAAAATGGGCAATTGGGAAAATTTGGTTTAGTATAATAACATGCTCCCATTTGTTGTTGCTGCTGGTCACCACAACTACATTTATTCGCTGCCAATGTGCCTAAAGGAAATGAACAACCTGAAGAACCCAGCACCATATGTATATCAGTACTTCACGAAAGGTCAATATGATGTGCGAAAAAAGCTGAGTCATTCAAATGTATCACTTCTGACATAGCTCATGTGCAGACATAAAGCATAGATGTGAACGAAAGTGCGAGTGGGCTTACATAAATAGCCCTGGATGCTAAAGTACGAACCAAGTAGCATTACACAAAGCCTGTGTCATCTGAGGTATCATTCCATTTCAAAGAAGTGATGAACCATCTGCAGTCTAACAATCCCACGAAGATGGAAACCAGGAAATGATCAATCAAGCATGCATAAAAACAGCACATGATCAATCCCGTCACGGTAGACTCCAGCAACATGCTAAATATTGCCACGAAACAGTGAGCCACTGTAACTATCATGAAAACTCTGGAAACTGTGAAAAATATTTGCAAAACTGAGCTCCAGAAATATTTGAATGACAACTCAAAGTCCAAACGGTACGTGACAGCATATTTGAAGAACTGCATCCCCAATAACATCTTACTGTGCTGCAGAAGCAGACGTAGCAGCTGATCAATGAAGTTGTCATGCTGATACGCCTTCTTCACCAGAAAGGTATTGGGGGAAATGTCAATCTTGAGGAAACCATCGGAGAATATGAATGTTCTAAGGTACCGCAAGCTTTGTTTGAGTCAAATGGATCGATGCGTCAAGGCTGTAAGGCTTGAGGTTAATTGACAGCTGTGCTGAAAGAGACTCACTTGAGGAGAAATTATTTGATATCGGTTGGAAGACGGGTTCCACACATTTGGAACCAGTATCTTTGACGGTGCCGCCATTACCAGAACTTTCACAATGGTATACAAGTTACGTGTCGCCAGCAAATGCCCTTGTAATTGTTCTTGCGCTAAATGCCAAGTGCCGCGTTGTGCTGCTTGGAAGTGCAAACGGAACGATATCAAATGTAGGCGAGTAATACCTGTTCGGACTCTTGTTGAAAACAATGGCTGTGACAAGAGTGACACAGATGATTCAGAACAATCTTTAAGATATTATTGAATACCACCTTAGTATGTTTTTATTTTCGAATAATGTTATCATAATGTTATGTTGTCTTAAGAAACATCGCATTAATAACCAGCAGTAGATTATGCATCAGTATTCTGTCTTTAATAGTATATATTACCCTAAGGAACGCGAAAATTATACAATCAATGAAATATACTCCGATTTGCGTCACGTCACGATTGCGCAACACTTAGGGGGTTGGGTAGATGTTTGGCTCGTGATTACGTATAACGTAGCACTATTGCTTTGAAGTATTCAGTAGGTAATTGAATGCACATCATTTTGATATATTACATAAGTATATTGATTACATATTAAGGTAACTATAACTCCTTTTGTGTGATGTCAACTGGGAAACCGAACTGATTTATCGTTATTTTGTCCAATGTTTTGTATCTGGCATCTTGAAAAATAAACGTATCAAAAAGCTATTGCCATAAATAATAGTTCTCGTCATTCCTGATTATTTGATACTACACTTAAATTTGTTGTTATAGAATTACTGTGAAAATTGGGAAAGAGAAATGTATACAACTGGGCCATTAAGGGCATGGATATAAACGCAATTTTCGGAGTGAGGTACACTGATTTGAAAAGGTTGCCCTCTGGAATATTGTTCGGGAGGGTTTGACGTTTAATAAAATACACGACAACCAAAAATAGCACGAGGTGTCCACTACCTCCAAAATTTGGACCCGTGCGCCCCGACTAAGACTAGATGTTTATGCGAGCGAAAGGATGTTATGATTTCTTTCTTTTTGTCTTGTGAATCTATTTTTTAGAAGTATTTTTCCTTCTTTAGATAATCACTCTTTGCAGTGTTATAGTGATTCTGTTTGCAATAGAAGCGATGGTGTATCCCTATTGTATACACTACACATTTTCATGATGTCATTGTGAAGTCACAGGAGCCTGTGCTCATACACATCCTTTATTGTTTTTTTTTAGATGCCAGCCAAGTGCAGACAGCTTGAAGAGATATATCTGTCAGACCAAGTCACAAAGGAAGCCGACAGCCTTGCGAAAGACTCCGAATTAATGTGTTAATTGGAAATAGATCAATCAATTTTTTACAAGTTCCTTTTTCAAAGATAACTTTGTTGTGAGAAGTATATTACAGAAATACAAGTTACTGGTATTCAAAAATAATTATTAATATGGTTTCATTACAGAACACATTGCTAAAACAGAGTGATTTCATCTCATGTGTGCACACAATAACTTGTTCATGATATATCTGCACAGTGTAGTTGAGCTTCAAACTGTAGCAAATCAATATTTCCCAAAACAGTAACTAAGGATTATGTTTCTTCAGATTGTTTTCTTACTCCTTACTATCGACCTGTTGTGTGAAGCTACACAAAGAAGTACTGTCATTTTGTCATTAGAATTATTCACGGCTGCAACAAGTAGAGCAAAACAAATCTATTTCCTTTTACCTGCTCTTGTTGTCAGCAAATATTTATTGTCATACCGATTACATGTTACGTCATCATGTATACATCACTTGCAACACACAACCAATGAACGGCGTGCGTTTTGTTAGATTTTTAATTTTAGTGACTATCTTCAGGGGCTTGCCACCGAGTGTAACAGGCATTAGATTTTATGTACATTTCTGCCAGCAGTATTTCTTTTCAGGTGAAGCTAGAAATCCAGGTTTCTTTCTCCAATTTACTGATTCATGCATTAACACACTATGATACATTGATGAAATAGGCAGAAGGACGGAAATATAACATTACAATGTTTAATATTATATGAAACAGTGCAATAATAAATTAAAGGTGATTGACAATAAATGTTCTCCAACAAAATAACTACACATTTTAGTACACTTTATACACACACTTGCTGTCTATATTTCGTGGTGACTTGAAAAAGTAAATGTGTATACTCTAAATTACATGTATCATCTTGAATCTATGCTTATATCTATGATGCACGTTTTGACCCAACCGTAACGCCAAGGCCAAAATCGCTCCACACAATGCAAATAGGATGCACGGATATTAAGTTCACAGGTCAGGGTTCAAATTAACGGGGGCCCGCTGCCCCCACATTTAGTGTCGGGTCCCCAGATGTCAAACTCAGGTGGGCCAGACTGGCCCCCCAGATAAAACACATCGGACTACAGACAATTATAGTGTCTGCTCGAAGCCGCCAGACGATATTACTGGTTTGGTTTAATTTACAGGTTTACATGTATAATAAATATTTATATATATATAGCGCGGTGGCCGAGTGGTTAGAGTGCCGGACTCCCGACCAGAGGGACGGGGTTCGGTGGTTTGGTATCGATAGAGCTACCATGTCGAAACTTGGGCAATTTCGTTCACACTTCATCGCATACAAAGCACTACGTACCCAGTCCCCAGAAGCACCATTCTTTCCAGGCAACGACCATAATTATAAACATCGAGACATTGAGAGCAGGTGAAGATACCATCGCGAAGATACTTGTCAAGCTGTAAACTAAATGCCAATCAGAAAGACGCGGAAGAACGCTAAGATGGCGATAATCTTCAAGAATGGGAATGAGAAAGACAAAGAATTACAGACTGATATGTGAACTATCTTAGGTGGATTACCTACAAATTTGGGCTAACGCAGGAGTTGTCCTTCTCTCTAGAATTAGTGAGTCCACTACTGGTTACACATACCCCCTGTGTGGGATATTTTACTTCCTCTGGCATAGACACCAGATAAAAGGGACCACCGGCTTTTAGTGTCTCTTCCGAAAGACACAGGTAAATGTGGGGTGAACGAAATTGCCTAAGTTTTGAAACGGCGGTAGGTGGGATTGAACCACCGTCCCCTCGATTGACAATCCGGCGTTCTACCGCGCGACCACCGCTCCCTACAAACATATATAAAGTACCCATAAAAGTAGGTACTAATGAAAAGGTTGGAGAAGACACTCGAAGAAAGCCAGCCACGAGAGCAAGCTGAATTCAGAAGCAGGTACTCAACGACAGACCACATCCACGTCGTAAACCAACTGAAGGAGAAGTGCCGATAATCTAATTAATATCCCACTCTGCATTGCGTTCGACGACTATAATATAAAGCCTTCGATTCAGAGCAGACTTGCATGGAAAACCAGAGGCTCGAGGATAGACAGCGAATATCTCGGTCATCTTCGCTTCGCCGTCGACATACTCATAATAAAAAATATACGCGTTAATAGACCACATGAACTACAGCAAATGCTACAGGAACAATAGTTGATGAAAGTACAGATTGGGGTCTGACGATGAATTAACAAGTCGAAGTCAAAGGTGATAATGTAAAACGACACACAAATATACCACTGGGAAGAGAACGTTGAAAGGTACGTCTATCTGGGACAGAGATACAGCACAAGAGACAAAAACAAAGACAAGAAGAATCAAAGAAGAATCACGGCCGGATGGACAGCAACGCGACAGCTACAAGATAACACTGGAACATGCTTGAAGAGACATATATGTCTACAACTCATGCGTACTTCCAACGACGACATAGGTCTACGGCGCGGAAACTTGAGCACTGACAGTTTAATTAGGCACTTTAAGTAAACAAACGGAAACATAATTATGACTGATTTAGAAACCAAAGAAGTAGGAAGTTATCTAGTAGAGTGTGGAGGGGGAATATACGCCCACTTTAAGCAATACATTGCATATAATCACAAATAGTAACGTTTATTAGAAATAAACACCCTAATGCACCCAAAGAGGATGTTACACTTTATTAAAATAGCCAACATTAAAAGTCTGATTACTATAAATTTACAAAATAATATAATGCTTTTTTAAACACTTAAAAGTAGGCGTATATTGCCCCTTGGTTGGGTCAATACGTACGCCCACCAAAATGAGCAGTTCGCTTACTTACTTTTGAACACTCCCAGTAACGTTCTTGTCAGAAGAAAACGAGATATGGCAGCACTTGAAGAAACATAACATATGTGATAGAGTTCGTTAGGCGTTCGTTGGAAAAGTGGTAATGGCGTATTGCCTTACATGGGGGTATTACCATGTCCAACATAAATCTTAGGATTGTTTAGTTGTTGGAAGCGTATGTTTTCATACGATCGAAGTGATGAGCATCTGTGATGTGATTGATATTCCGATGTTGCTGCATGCGAAATCTACATAAAATGACGTAGGCCTAAAGAGTGAATTGTGTGAGAATTGTTAAAAGAAAAAGCCCAGTCAATTGTGCGCAGTTGTCCAATGTCGTTTTTTTTTAATTAATAAGATATGCATTATTCATATATATATATATATATATATATATATATATATATATATATATATATATATATATATATATATATATATATATATATATATATATATATATATATATATGTGTGTGTGTGTGTGTGTGTGTGTGTGTACATATATATATATATATATATACATATAATATATATACGTATAATATATATATATATATGTATATATACATATATATATATATATATATATATATATATACATATATATATATATATATATATATATATATATATATATATATATGTATATATATATATATATATATATATATTGTTTTCCAATGCCTAATTAATTTAAGATTCCCTGTAAAATATATTAATTCGCAATAAGCAACGATCGAGGGAGAAAGTACAAAAGCCTGTAAAGCCTCCCAATCCTAAGAACGAACCAGCGTGACCGAGTCTATCAGTCGACGAACCAGGAAGTCTCGCCATAATCTCGCGTGGCAGCGCCTACCGTCGTGACTTGCAATGCGGAAGGTGAACTCTCCCTATGAGTATCCAGTAATTCGTTAATTTGGTAAACATACCGTGTATACAGATGTTTAACTCTCTTTAAATTGAACAGGTTGGTACATGTCGTTTCTTTTTGTGTTGATGTCTCAACGTATATGTCTAACGTCCATGGCAAGTATCGGCATTTGACGTGTAAATATACATAGGCCCTACCAGTACCAGGAAGTCTCGCAGTTGCGTTGTTGTAATCGTACCGTTCTCCCCGATCGCACTGACCAGGAAGTGCCCCCTTGTTAGATTTCGATTTATGGTTTTTTATTGTGTATGACCTTCATTAGTAAGCGTAGTAGAAATATCACCTTCTTAAACATTTACTCGCGGTTTTTGTCGACTCTGTTTCATCCGTCAGTCATCTGGATTACGGTTTCACATTGCAGCCTAAACTGAAGTAAAGTAAGTAAACTGCATGGTCAAACATGTGCAGGGCCCGATATTAACTCCCACAAAATACCTGTCCGGCAGGACAAGTACTAATTCATGTTTACTTGCCCCAAAAGAAATTTGTTCATCTCACTAAAAACAGGTTAAACATGACAACCACCAATGTTATTATCGCAACTTATATTTTGTTTTTAACTCAGTGTCGGTCTGATGACAATGTTCACATTATACCCTGTCCACACTAGCAAATTTAAACCGGTGCGAAACCAGTTTTGCTCCCGTTGAGTGTCCACACTACAAAATCTAAACCGAATTAGTGAGTTAAACAGGATTAAAGTAACCCAGCAAACAACGACCCGTGATTTCACATGTTCTGTAAGTGAATTCATGAGTTCATCTGGCTCAATTCACATGTTTCCGTATGTGAATTCACCGGATTCTGTGAACAAATTTGGTGTGTCGACATGTGTTTACTGGGAAATCACAAGTTTTTTACCTGATCACACATGCCAGTGAAACTGTACCAGTTCTCGCCCAATACGACTTGTGGCAAACTCATTCAAAACTCGTGACAAAAGGCAGAACATGTGTAGTCATGTGAAAACACGTACTTGTAGAGCGGTACAAATTATGAACCAGTATGACACGTGCCAACTGGTTCAGAAATGGTTCCTTGTTTGCTGGGAATCCACCTCATTGATGGGGTTTCGAACCAGTTTAGTTTTGAACCAATTCAAATTGCTAGTGTGGACATAAAGGGGATTAATGGGAAGTCACCCTAAATATGACTTATTGATTCCATATGTGGGGACTGGCTTGGTAGATGTGACCATAATGTGACATATGTAATTAGTGTCCAGTTCACTTGCTCCTTGTCACCCTGTGACAAGATGTGATCATTAATCAAAAGAGTCACACTAGTTGACAAGATCTACTGTGGTTCAGTCAGTTGCAGTGTGGACTCAACAGGGTATCTGAACCGGATTAGTTAATGCGCATTAACTAATCCAGATTAGTTAATGGGCATTAACTAACCTGGCTCTAAACCCTTTTGTAGTGTGAATGGGGTATAAGTGTCACAGTGAAGTGAAAGTAGTGAACAAAGATGCAGGATTGAGGATTGCATCTGTTCTGACACAGTGTTTGGTACTGTAAGTTCACATAAGAATGCTGTTGTATGTTCAACCACAAGCTGGCATTGACAGTTGGAAATATGTTATTTTATGATGAAACACAAAAAGACAAACCTATGCTAGACCCAGGAAATGGTGGTCACTTCTTGGTGTGCATCATGTTTTGGGCAAGTGATCGATCACATGACATAAATTGAACCAAGTTGGAATGAAGTTCATAAAAAAGACAATAAAATAAAGAAAATAAAAAAAAATTCTTATTAATCAATCAAGGCAATATTCTCAGTAACTAGAAGAATTCAAAAAAAAATTCATAATCTATTTTGGGGCAGTAACCATTAACCAATAGTAAACCAGATTGGGAGGGACTCCTTTCTAAAAATGCCACGTGCATGAGTATGTGTTTGAATATTCTGTAGTTTATTTTCAAATTGATTGATTGGTTGATTGATTGATTGAAAAAAAAAAAGTATTTTGAATCTGTTTACAAAATTGATAAACTCTTACATTGTTTGACTGTCCCGGTGGTTGGTACTGTGTCTGCTGCTTTCAGTTCTTTGTGTAGTGCATGTAGAAATGAAATGAACAATGAGAGGAAATGCCAATTAGGTGATTACCGTGCAGCAACTACCCCCCGAGGTAGGGGGTGACTATGAATCACCAAAACACATTTAATTCATAATTACCAACTCGCTGTTATAGTCCAAAGGACACCAGGGCCACTTGGCCCATTTTTATGTTTTTAGTATGTGGAGAGATAATTCAGATTATGCACAACTGAAAGTACATTTTGTATCTAAGGGAATATCATAAATAAGCATTTTATTTAGCGTTCTGTCATGTTACATTTGAACATATCACTACGTATTTTATATACAGTTTATAGACTAGTCAATGTAATTGTAATCTTTAAAATATTTCAGTTTCAGTAAACCTGTCTTGTACGGCCTCAGTCATGACCAACTACTGTCACTACTTCCTTGAATGACCGTTTTCCTTGACACAGAAAGTTTCTGGTTAAAATGTAATGTACACAAATTATTACGTTTAGTAAATGATAATGTATGTATCTTACCCATCTAAGTGTCTTTTATAAATCACACGTTCCATTGGAAGAGGACAGATAGTAACAAGTAAAACTAACAACATTGATTGAAGGTAGCGGTAGCTGGTGTATGTACACTCAACAAATCTAATAGCCACCAGTTTGTCAGGTTGATGCACTGTCCCTGTGGTTGGTAGTGTGTTGTGGTAGATGAACAAACCACACAGCTGTACTTGTGGCCTATGGTCACTCACTTCATACATGTAACTCTGCCTTGAACTGCAAGAGAACAGTTTGTAACTTTTGTCAGATATGTTAGTACAAAAAGCCTAACAGAAACTGACAACAAATAAGGAAGCACACTTGCAGTTTACAGTTGATAAAATTCACGTAACTACATAATTTGAAGACAAGTTTTGCAACTGTAAATACAACAAGAAGGAAGTAAAATAGCATGCAGCCCTCACTTTTAAAACCAGGAAGTATCAGTTGGAAAGGATATATACACACACACACCTCACACGTGCACACATATCTGGTGTCAATCAATGATTCAGAATTTATAAATTCAAGAAACATTTTCAAATTATACAGTGATAATAGAATATGATGTCCACTGCATTCAGTTTGTGGTATTAATGTGCATACATGTATTTATATAAGCATTTGGCTTTTGTAAACTTGTAATGGCTTGCCCCGGCATTAGCAGTGGCCCAGCGCATTATTTGAAGCTGTCAGCCCAGGCATACTTAAGTGTTTTGTCTTATTAATTGTGCATATTGTAATCAGGTTTCAAGAATGAATATCGTATCTGTAATTGTATGTTATATAAAATATATAACATCAAGCTTTTTATATTTAAAAAGTGTGCACAATTTAATTATATAGACAAGTAGTTCAGTAGTACACAACTTAGGCATTCGCTTTCGAACAAAGTTACACATCCGCATTTGAATGTGATGGTATGCATTCATTAACAGGCCTGGTATATTACGTATATATACACCCTTGTATATACTGTACATGGTGCTAATAAATGACACTGTAGTGAGAAATAAAAGTAGCCTGAATACATTATGCTTGTTACTGAGTACATACCTGGTAGATCTATGAATTCACTATGTGATCTGATTTCCAGATTATGTTGTTCAAGTTTATAAAAAGATGAATGTGGATAAAAGCATGTGATACCTTCAGTAATTATATATATATATATATATATATATATATATATATATATATATATAATGCATAAGACACAGTGCAAAGCAGCAGTGGGACCATTGCGATGGCTCCCTGGGTACATTATAGTTTAAATCCTCTTGCTGCAGTTTAGACAAGTTCAAACTGCTATACAAATGTGTGTCTAACAATATAGTGGTACAAGTTAATTTGGCAGACATGTATGAATATAAAAGCAGCTTATGCATCTGTAGTAGATATCTTGCAACTAGTTGTGACGTGTGATTTTTGACAACTATGATTCATCAAGTCCTAATTGTGATTACCTTGGTACTCTCAAATAACACTACCCTTGTGACACTCTGAGTGCGTGTCACCAGAAAGGAACCAGTTCAATAGATCACATTGTGAAGCAGTTACACACGTAGCTTTCAACATTTATCATTCATGAATGATTACACAAGAATGTCACAACTTCTCTTTGTGTGGCTCTAGTAGAAAAAAAAATGACATTGTGTGATTACCTCAGAGACATCACATGGGTGACACTGGAGACACAAGCAATCTCACAGCTGGCAGCCATGTACAGGTTATGTAGTGGGATTAGTTATAATAATAATAAACTTTATTTAGTCACTAGAATTCAAAGTAAAGCTCTGTTCAGAAGTGTTGACAGCATAAGTAAAACATATGTATTCATATAGCTAAATCATTTTTGTACGGAACTGAACTAGAGAAACTGAAAGTAAATCAAAGATGGCATTATTGTAATTTAAATTATGTATCAATGTACACTGTAGTTAAGAAATAGAAGTATACATGAATAAGTATGTAAGTATATAAAATTCTTATACAGCTGTATAACAATGGCATTATATATATATATATATATATATATATACGTACCAGGTAGTAGGTAATTAATAATAACTGACTACAGCAATACATTATTAGTGTCACCTGTAATAAATACTAAATAAAATATATCTAAATAGCAAAATATTAATGAATAATTAATATTATTTGCTAGTTGAGATAATAAAAATATAAAATGGCGAAAGGTGTAGAACATAAAATTATGATCTCACCAAATATCTAGTTGTTAATGTCTATTTTAAACAAACACGCAGGCATACACACAAATCTGTATCATAGTTATACATTGTACAATGAATAGCACAATATTGGATTATATTCCATTTTGTTCTGGGCATATTCACTCAACTTATTTCAGAAATGGTGCTCAATAATGTGCATTCTAACAAAACACATTGCTTCCAGTATGATTTGAAGAGTTCTCACAAAATTGGCAGGTTAACGGGTGGACTATAAGGCTCATTATTTATTGAACTGTTCTTATTAGAAACACTACACAAGCTGCAGTGTGTGGTGGAGTGACTCAGGTCAATACCTCGGGGCATTGGCACATGTAATCTAACGCAAACAATTGACCACATAGGTAAGAGTGACACAGTCATAAACAGATGTGTCCGTCTACTACTGATGTGTGGTAATCGTATTACGACAGTTCTCTAGTGCAGTCAGGTGTCTAGGTTAGAAGGCGTATGTAGTAGTGGCAAGCGTTTGCTTGAAACTGTACGGCAGGAGTACACAGAACATTTCAGAACACACATTTTGAAACATTTGTTGAAGTCATACTTTTACTCTGAATCTTTTCCAGACTGCCTGGACAGGTTTTGCAAAATAACATAATGCTGTAAATATGCAAACACATGGCACAATTAAAACAAAGAATTTCTTATTAAACACTGCAGTCAATTAATTATTTATCACAATACTGGGCCGGCATAATGTTATAAAAAGACTACATGTAGGCTTTTTATAACATAGTGTAATGTACACTGTTAGTTAATTAATTAAGTTTCTTAGATAATTGCCACTTGATTTCGCCACCCTAAACACTTTCATATGAACCGATCTCCCGTGACAATCAAACTGTGTCCAATTGAATAATGCTAAAATTCAGGGGCTCCTGGGATGATATTTAGTATTATTACTAGACTTTCAAGACATTATTGGCATTCAGGATCGCATCATTACTAAATGTCATGCTATTAGGAGTGTTGACACAGTGCAGACAATGTGTGACGTCACGTGACTGATTGGAGGTTTGTTCATTACCAAGTATCAACACATTATATGTGGGCAAAGACGTATTACCAATAAGTCCTGTCACTTGCTAGCTCCTCTATTGAATAATATTGTCCCACTTCAGAGTGGTGGTTGGTTGGATTGCAAGTGCACCTAATGTTGTATGTGCGCCATGTTAATTTGATGGTTTTCACATTGTGATTACAAGACTTGTATGCACTGGGATGCAGACAGAAATTTAGGCATAAATGTCATTAAAAATATGTATTAAACATTATATAGATAATATATTAGGCATGTTAACAGCTTTATTGGTTTTTAAAAGTGAGTTAAACCAGTGTTGTAGGCACTATTATATCTAACGAAAAGCTTGAAGGGAGGACTTCAGCCATCAGATTTAATGGCTCTACCATTTCTGGAACAGGAACATGATATTAGTTAACTAATAAACTGCTACAAATGTTTTTATTAATATTATTAACTGACATAATTAATATAACAACAGTAAGTAGTTTACAACACTTGATATCGCATCAACAAAACATGTCGTGTGGGTGGGTGGGTATGGTGTGTACTCTGTAGTTGAGTGGTGGTTTGTTCATTGCAATGGAAATAAGTCATACAGTGGCACCACCTGTTTAGTGGAACACACACTAATGTCCACTGATGCTGTTGTGGTTATCATAAGCACACAGTGGTGGTAATGTCAGGATAACCTTGTCATGTCATACACATCCAGGTGTTCTTTTGGGAGCCGATATCAGATCAGATTATCGTTATGGATCAAATCAAAAATTGAAAGCCCCAAACACCATACTTCAGAGGGGTTGGGAGGGTTCATTTATAGGGTGGGGGTGATTTCAGAAGAGTATACTCTAGTCTACTTTCACACTCTATTGACATTACGAGACTGGATGCTTTCCAGAGAAGTTGAGATGGTAGTTGATTGAACATGTATTCCAGGACAGGTAGTAAATTATAAACTATAAAGTGCTTTGAACAATTCTTAGGATTGCATACTGTGCTACTCAGTTAATCTGTTGTTTTGGTTTCACTGACCGTGGCGGCGTGGCCCTGTTATGTGACCAATGCAAACAATGCACAGGCAATCTCATTATTATTGTAATCAAACACTAAATTACCTTTGTGTTTTGTTCAGACCGCAGAATCATAACAACCATTTCTGATTCCGCTGTCGTGGTCGAGATTGTATAATCACGCCTGACCTTACTTTGGGATTAACCGTAATCTGGATAATCTCCAGCAGAGATATCATTGCATTCTGGCAGCGCAGGGAGAGTGTAAGTAGACAGTGAGCCTGGATGCTGTGTTGATACGGTGTGAGAGGTGATGGCTGCTGTTGGCTGCAGTCTCCTGTGAGTCCAGCCTGACACATCAACTAAAATGTACATTTGTCTTTCAACTTCAAGTGTCTGTTGGTTATGTCACCTGTCGGATGCACCTGTTCAGAATTATACCTGAGCTTTAGTTATTTATTATGTTCTGTACACCCAGCCCCAATCACACAAAAATTCCCTTTCAATTCTTCTTCCATATACAGGACTGGGCCCTTTCAGGGCGTTAAAAGTCCAATTGAAGCTTGTGCGCTTGGAGGGAGCAGTGTATGCTCTCTTAAAACAGTTAGTATAAAAAATAAAATAAAACGTTAATAAAGCTGTTCTATGTTATTCTAAGTTAAAGTTAGTCAAAGAATTTTTGTTGTTGCATTATTAAGGTTTCTTATCTATAACATAAGGTTTTGTATTGTACAGTCATATATAGGTATGTAAATATAAAACGAATATTTAGAAACAATATCTGGATATTTAAACATAGCAAAATGTTTTTGTTAAGTTAAATATGGAAGACCATTGAATATTAGCCAACTTGAGATATAAAATTAGGACATTTGAATTGGATGTAGCTTGAGCAGTGAGGACGAGGCAGTGATATGGTTTGTGGGCCTGTGAAACATCCGTGTGTTCTCTGTAGACATGTTCAAAAATTATTGTGTTGAGTATAATGTTACACACTGATCATAAACAATGTGTGGCTCTACTCAAGGAGGTCACGGGGTCACCGACTCGCCTTGTATTCTTTACCAACGCTTGTAGATTAAAAGTGTAAGTTTTCATGTGTTGCTGTAATCAAATTCTATGTGGAAATGCATGATTACGTCCACTGTATCAAATATTAATGCCCCCATGAATCATAATTAGATCATGCTGTATAAATATAAAAAAATGTTTTGTAAGGATCCACATGTGAAAAGGTTTGTATGCACTGGGCACCAGCAGATCAATACTTACAGCATAATTTTTAATGAATCTAAAGTTAATAAATGGCGTATTGGTTATGGTTGAATCATAAAAGTAGGTGAAACTCATGCCTAGGGGCGAGGCCAGGTCTGGGAATACACATTAGGGAGGTCTAGGCCGTCTAGCCCATTTTGTTCCCAGCTAACATACACTGGACAAACTTAAACTCACATCCTATAGCTTAAATGCATACCTTTCTGTGTCGCCTGGTGTTCCACACCAACTGAACAACTACACAGTCCGAGTCATTCCTAGGTGGATGTTATTGTAATTGAAAAACCGTGCGGAGATTTCAACATGTGTTAGTAACTTAGTAGTGTTTCAGCCTTCCTACCTTACCATGACATTTTCACAGGGAATCAAACATTATCAAATACACATCATGCATGTATCGATATATATATATATATATATATATATTAAAATATATATATTTATATATATATATATATATATTATATATATATAAGTGTGTGTGTTTGACAAGTACACACACATGACAAAGATAATATATATATATATATATATATATATATATATATATATACAGTGTGTATATATATAATCAATGATATAATTGATATGTATGTGTGCTTGTGGGACACACATGGTCACTCACACATGAATATACATGCACAGACACACACACACACACACACAGACACGCACGCATGCACACACACACACACACACACACACACACACACACACACACACACATACATATACACTTCAGACAAAACACACACATGCATGCATGCATGCTACCTGCACAAGCATGCATGCTACTTTCACATGTGACCATACTTTTACAGAGTAGCCTTTGTTGATTTACAACTTTTTTCCCACTTGATTTACATCTTTCCATGACAGATGTATCATGTGAGTGGAGTCAGTTACTGGATCGTATGACAGTGTCAGCACAGTTCACGCTGCCTACATCTGATTATTTGTAGCCCGGAACATACTAGTGTTGTTTTCCATGACCAGCCGTAGGAAATAAAACTTGAACTGTGCTGCCTGTACATTGACCTATAATGTAGTTGTTGATTGTGCTGTTCCTGTGGCTTGGTGATCAAGGATTAAAAGTTGTTTCTGTCATGTCTGTTTCCTTGTTTCTCGTACAAGGTTAAGCTTGTCCCCCTTTGAAAATCTACATGAATCAGATTGGGAGGGAAAAGCAGATCAGCTTGATTCATATGAGAATAACACAAATGACAATTAAAAACTTTGTATTCAACTTTTATATAAATTCCGGTGTGTTATGGGGTAGTGGCTCAGGGGTAGAGCTTTGGACTCGACTAAGAGAACTGATTCCTGTGCTGCGGTGTTAAAACCTTGGGCAATTTTTTTCACTCTACACTGCTCCAGTTCACTCAGCTGTATAAATTAGTACCTAGCTATAGACAAGTGGTGGATATATGTACGAATATATGTACGAGCAGTCTTAACGCATTAATTGCAGCATATGGCTGGATACTTCCCAGAGAAGTTGAGATGGTGTCTGATTGAACAGGTCTGCCAGTGAAGTAAAAAGTAAAACGCTTTGAGAAATCCTGAGGATTGGATACTGTGCTATATAAGAACTTATCTTTATTTTATTTTGTGGGGTGACATAACTGGGACCATCAGCAATTACGTGACATCTGGTCTCACATCTTAGCAAAGGCCTATGGTGAGCTACACCCAACAATTGCCGGAAGTTGTGGTGTGTCTGTTTACATTCACGACTATGCAGTAAAACAAAGGAACTGGTCCACTGTTTGTTAAGATGTGCATTTTTGGCTACCAGGATTAGGTAGTCGCCTAAAGTACATGTACATCACTGTCAGGGTATAGAAGTAGTCACCTAAAGTAAATGTACATCACTGTCAGTGTATAGAGGTAGTAGTCACCTAAAGAACATGTACATCACTGTCAGTGTATAGAAGTAGTCACCTAAAGAACATGAATATCACTGACAGTGTATAGAAGTAGTCACCTAAAGTAAATGTAGATCACTGTCAGGGTATAGAAGTAGTCACCTAAAGAACATGTACATCACTGTCAGGGTATAGAAGTAGTCACCTAAAGAACATGTACATCACTGTCAGGGTATACAGGTAGTCACCTAAAGAACATGTACATCACTGTCAGGGTATAGAGGTAGTCGCCTAAAGAACATGTACATCACAGTCAGGGCATAGAAGTAGTCGCCTAAAGAACATGTATATCACAGTCAGGGTATAGAAGTAGTCACCTAAAGAACATGTACATCACAGTCAGGGTATAGAAGTAGTCGCCTAAAGAACATGTACATCACTGTCAGTGTATAGAAGTAGTTGCCTAAAGAACATGTACATCACTGTCAGGGTATAGAAGTAGTCGCCTAAAGAACATGTACATCACTGTCAGTGTATAGAAGTAGTTGCCTAAAGAACATGTACATCACTGTCAGGGTATAGAAGTAGTCGCCTAAAGAACATGTACATCACAGTCAGGGTATAGAAGTAGTCACCTAAAGAATATGTACATCACTGTCAGGGTATAGAAGTAGTCACCTAAAGAACATGTACATCACTGTCAGGGTATAGAGGTAGTCACCTAAAGAACATGTACATCACTGTCAGGGTATAGAGGTAGTCGCCTAAAGAACATGTACATCACAGTCAGGGTATATAAGTAGTCACCTAAAGAACATGTACATCACTGTCAGGGTATAAAGGTAGTCACCTAAAGAACATGTACATCACTGTCAGGGTATAGAAGTAGTCACCTAAAGAACATGTACATCACTGTCAGGGTATAGAAGTAGTCACCTAAAGAACATGTACATCACTGTCAGGGTATAAAGGTAGTCACCTAAAGAACATGTACATCACTGTCAGGGTATAGAAGTAGTCACCTAAAGAACATGTACATCACTGTCAGGGTATAGAAGTAGTCACCTAAAGAACATGTACATCACTGTCAGGGTATAGAGGTAGTCGCCTAAAGAACATGTACATCACAGTCAGGGTATATAAGTAGTCACCTAAAGAACATGTACATCACTGTCAGGGTATAAAGGTAGTCACCTAAAGAACATGTACATCACTGTCAGGGTATAGAAGTAGTCACCTAAAGAACATGTACATCACTGTCAGGGTATAGAAGTAGTCACCTAAAGAACATGTACATCAATGTCAGGGTATAGAAGTAGTCACCTAAAGAACATGTACATCACTGTCAGGGTATAGAAGTAGTCACCTAAAGAACATGTACATCACTGTCAGGGTATAGAAGTAGTCACCTAAAGAACATGTACATCACTGTCAGGGTATAGAAGTAGTCACCTAAAGAACATGTACATCACTGTCAGGGTATAGAAGTAGTCACCTAAAGAACATGTACATCACTGTCAGGGTATAGAAGTAGTCACCTAAAGAACATGTACATCACTGTCAGGGTATAGAAGTAGTCACCTAAAGAACATGTACATCACTGTCAGGGTATAGAAGTAGTCACCTAAAGAACATGTACATCACTGTCAGGCTATAGGGGTAGTCAGGCTATACGGGTAGCCTTATCCTGGTTATCCATCAAAATACTGGTGCACTGTTTGCGTTCCATGTTAAACAAAGTACAACATTTGGGTGTGTATATATCCAAGATGGCGGATCACCTACAATACTGCACCATTCAGTAAGGATGGTGGCATACAATGTAATTTGAATGTATAGTACCAACTGATCCACCTGACTCGAGATACTGACAGTCGTGGCCCATGGCAGACTCAGACAAGGCATGTTAGGGAAATTTTTAAGTGTAACATTAATTTTGTAATAATTATTGGATCATGTAGTTTCGTTTTCTCTTCCATATTTCATAAGTGATGATAGTTGCGAACTCGAGGTACCCAGGGTATATCCTGGTAGTGTACAGTTACGAACATTGTGTAAAAGTGCAATATTTCCGTTCCATAAAATTAATTGTTATCAGAGACGTGACTGCTTCCTGTAAGGTGATTTTTATTGTAATAAACAGTTAGTAAATTCTTCGAATGTAATGATCTGGTTTCAAGGTTCATGTTATTTAGTAAATTATTTACCTCTTAAGAAACTTTTTTGTTTTCTCCATATAGTTCGGCTGTCTCTCACAGCCTTCTTCAGTGGACTGAATTTCATGGTCAGTCACATGACTTACATCATGTGACACGAGCTGGAGCATGACTGGTGGGAGTTCTTGTCCAATGTCTCTGTTTAGAGATAGTTTCCCCCTGTGTATGTTGATGGCCTCTTTGGTTTTTCTCCTGTGCCAGTTCTCTTCAAGGTCTAGGATTTTTAAATTTCTCATTGAAGACTGGTGCCCTGTGTTCAACTTGTGTTCACTTACCGATGATAGTGGTTGGTAACACAATAGGTGTTCTTTCATTCAACACTACATATGGGGAAACTTCCTTGCACTGGGCACATGAAACATTAGGAAGGCTTGAGGATAAAGGGGTGACTTGGGGTTGTAGAGATTACTTAGGGTTAACGGGGCGGCTTAAGTTTGAAGATGTGACATGGAATTGAAGGATGACTTGAGATTGAAGTTTGAAGGAATGACTGGGGATTGAAAGGATGACTTGGGATTGAAGGATGATTTGGGACTGGAGTTTGAAGGAATGACTTGGGATTGAAGGATAACTTGAGATTGAAGTTTGAAAGAATGACTGGGGATTGAAGGATGACTTGATATTGAAGTTTGAAGGTGGAACTTGGGATTGAAGGATGAATTGAGATTGAAGTTTGAAGGAATGACTTGAGATTGAAAGGATGACTTGAGATTGAAGTTTGAAGGAATGACTGGGGATTGAAGGGACTACTTTCACATATGGTTTAGTTTGCCTGGTGGGAGGAAGGAGGTTCACATGCCTGCCTGACAAAAAGTTCACATTGACTGGCCAAGCATGTGTTTTATGTTTGATTGATGGTGATTCAGAAGAAAAAAGCAAGAAGCTAACCTGAACACTCACTGCAGTGTGGATGGCAGTTATCATTGCAGTTTGGCTGTTGCTCATAGAGTTACCAGACGCGATCCTTCAAGTGTGTAGTTTGTGCCAGCCACACATGGTACAGGAGGCTCAAATGGAATCTGCAGACACAGCACCCATTGCAAGTTCACCTGTCATTGTCATGCACATTTCTCAATCACAAACTTTCAAACTGATTTGTTCAGCACAAGATCTTTTCCTGAGAAACTAGTTTACAGCATCCAGGAACTTGATGTACTTTCAACATTGGACTTTCCTACATTTCATTCGATTTTCTCTTCCTTGTACACGAGCCTTGGTTAAAGAGTTGCACCTCACGACACGTTAAGATTGCTTCAAAGAACTGCACTGGAGATTGGAGATATGTACAATCTTGCTAGAACTGCGGTCAAGCCGTTTTCATTGTTAGACAGTTGTTATGTGTGTAAGCAGGACATATTCAACCAGTTGGTGTGAAGATAAAATCACAGGTATTTGTTACAGCGTTCATTGTGAGGCATAGTCTAGGTCATGTAATCAACACGGCCCACATTTACCTGTACGACTCTGCTCTCTAAGTCTAAAGTAGGTGTTTTGTTCCAGATTGTCAAGCTATGACAACAAGTACACGATGGTGACGTAGTTGTAGCTAGGACTACGTTTATGCCATAACTAATTTGCTGTAATATGGTTGAATGCTTACCACAAATTTGAGAAGTAGAGTGAGAGGGTGAAGTGTTAGGTAGTTAAGGTTGGATAACATGCATAAAATAACGTACATTATAGTTCAAAAATAGCATTAGCTGTGGTATTTTAAAACGCTTTCAATTTTTCCCCATAATATAGATAGAGATGTTCCATGTGCCATAATATAGATAGAGATGTTCCATAGATAGAGATGTTCCATGTGCCTGGATGTATGTTCATGGCAACAGATACACGCACATAGTACCACATATTACATAAATCGGACTTTATATGTAGTAATGCTTGCAAATATCTAGGGCTTGCTCTTTCACTTTGTTCCGGTCCTTATTAGTAAGATACAGTGAAACAGTTGTGGTTGCATGAGTCACCTTTATTCTGGCAATATTTAGGATTACGCAACTAGTAATTTCTACTCACATCAACGTTTCAGCCGCCATCAGCGGCCTTCATCAGGCCGCCGATGGTGGTTGAAACGTCGAGGTGAGTAGAAATTACAAATTGTGTAATCATAAATATTGCTTGAATAATATACTTTCAGCTTGATGAACATTTTCACGAATGAGTCATCTTGTGTGTCATGTGACATGTCAAAGCTAGATACTGTTGGAGGCTGTATAGGCCTCAGTAGTGTGGACCAGAGATATGTTTCCACAGAAGGATGCTTGTGTGTCAACTCATGACAGTGGTCCAGCAAGTGCTTCCTGTCATGTGCAAGTGTTGGACATCTTTAGTTATGTGTTTTTATTGACACAAAAGCAGTTGTGATGCAAAAAAAAATAGTGTCTTGCTGTTCACATATTTAGACAGAACTTTGATTCACTGGTAATAATGACTTCTTATGCACCAGTGTCCTCGAAAATGTGGCACAACAAAGCCAAAGGATTAATCATTCTCATTATCATATACAATGTGTGAGTTGTCAAAGACTGATGAAAGTGATAGGTAGCTAAGGAAGATAGGCAGCATAAAATTAAAAAGTATACATTTTTAAATACTGACTAGAAATGATCTCATCAGAGTTGGTGCAGCAACTGAGTAAGTTTGTGTTCCCGCTTTCATCTTGACTCAGATTAAAAGGTTATAGCTGGTTGACTGTAGCTGTCTGGGGTGTCTTGCTGGAGTGAGCAGCTAATGCAGATGTGTTGGTTGTTTATGTGAGAGTGCTAGACAGGCAACTGTACAAATCTTAAAAATAATGCTATCATACAGGGAACCAGTGCATTGATTTCAGAACTGATACAGTGAAAAAACAAGGAGAGTGGGTGACTACGTTTGTCTAACGGTTCATGGTTGGCATGGACAACATATTGAAAGTGATTCATGGTTGGCATGGACAACATATTGAAAGTGATTCATGGTTGGCATGGACAACATATTGAAAGTGATTCATGGTTGGCATGGACTACTTGCTGAAAGTGATTCATGGTTGGCATGGACTACATATTGAAAGTTGTTCATGGTTGGCATGGACTACTTGCTGAAAGTCATTCGTGGTTGGCATGGACTACTTGCTGAAAGTGATTCATGGTTGGCATGGACTATTTGCAGAAAGTGATTCATGGTTGGCATGGACTACTTGCAGAAAGTGATTCATGGTTGGCATGGACTACTTGCAGAAAATGATTCATGGTTGGCATGGACTACTTGCAGAAAGTGAGTCATGGTTGGCATGGACTACTTGCAGAAAGTGATTCATGGTTGGCATGGACTACTTGCAGAAAGTGATTCATGGTTGGCATGGACTACTTGCAGAAAGTGATTCATGGTTGGCATGGACTACTTGCAGAAAGTGATTCATGGTTGGCATGGACTACTTGCAGAAAGTGATTCATGGTTGGCATGGACTACTTGCAGAAAGTGATTCATGGTTGGCATGGACTAATTGCTAAAAGTGATTCATGGTTGGCATGGACTACTTGCAGAAAGTGATTCATGGTTGGCATGGACTAATTGCTGAAAGTGATTCATGGTTGGCATGGACTACTTGCAGAAAGTGATTCATGGTTGGCATGGACTACTTGCTGAACGTGGTCTGCATGCTCAGAGTGGTGCATGGCTGAGGTCATATGTTGTTTAATACGTTATTCATGTGTTGGCGATTATGTATGTTTAGAATAACTATTTGACGTAGTCTGTGCTGCTCTTTGTCAATTGTGCTGCCCTCTGTTGTTTGGTTTTCCCTCTGTTGTCTGTGCTGCCCTCTGGTGTCTGTGCTGTCTTGTGGTGTCTGTGCTGCCCTCTGTCGTCTGTGCTGCCCTCTGTCATCTGCGCTGCCCTCTGTCATCTGTGCTGCCCTCTGTCGTCTGTGCTGCCCTCTGTCATCTGTGTTGCCCTCTGTCATCTGTGTTGCCCTCTGTCATCTGTGCTGCCCTCTGTCGTCTGTGCTGCCCTCTGTCATCTGTGCTACCCCTGTCATCTGTGTTGCCCTCTGTTGTCTCTGTCATCTGTGCTGCCCTCTGTCATCTGTGCTACCCTCTGTTGTCTCTGTCATCTGTGCTACCCTCTGTCTTCTGTGCTGCCCTCTGTCATCTGTGCTGCCCTCTGTCATCTGTGCTGTCCTCTGTTGTCTCTGTCATCTGTGCTACCCTCTGTCTTCTGTGCTGCCCTCTGTCATCTGTGCTGCCCTCTGTCATCTGTGCTGTCCTCTGTTGTCTCTGTCATCTGTGCTACCCTCTGTCATCTGTGCTGCCCTCTGTTGTCTCTGTCATCTGTGCTGCCCTCTGTCATCTGTGCTACCCTCTGTTGTCTCTGTCATCTGTGCTACCCTCTGTCTTCTGTGCTGCCCTCTGTCATCTGTGCTGCCCTCTGTCATCTGTGCTGTCCTCTGTTGTCTCTGTCATCTGTGCTACCCTCTGTCTTCTGTGCTGCCCTCTGTCATCTGTGCTGCCCTCTGTCATCTGTGCTGTCCTCTGTTGTCTCTGTCATCTGTGCTACCCTCTGTCATCTGTGCTGCCCTCTGTCATCTGTGCTGCCCTCTGTCATCTGTGCTGCCCTCTGTTGTCTCTGTCATCTGTGCTACCCTCTGTCTTCTGTGCTGCCCTCTGTCATCTGTGCTGCCCTGTGTCATCTGTGCTGTCCTCTGTTGTCTCTGTCATCTGTGCTACCCTCTGTCATCTGTGCTGCCCTCTGTCATCTGTGCTGCCCTCTGTCATCTGTGCTCTCCTCTGTTGTCTCTGTCATCTGTGCTGCCCTCTGTCATCTGTGCTTCCCTCTGTCATCTGTGCTGCCCTCTGTCATCTGTGCTTCCCTCTGTCATATGTGCTTCCCTCTGTCATCTGTGCTTCCCTCTGTCTTCTGTGCTGCCCTCTGTCATCTGTGCTACCCCTGTCATCTGTGCTGCCCTCTGTCATCTGTGCTGCCCTCTGTCATCTGTGCTACCCCTGTCATCTGTGCTGCCCTCTGTCATCTGTGCTACCCTCTGTTGTCTGTGCTACCCCTGTCATCTGTGCTGCCCTCTGTCATCTGTGCTACCCCTGTCATCTGTGCTGCCCTCTGTCATCTGTGCTACCCCTGTCATCTGTGCTACCCCTGTCATCTGTGCTGCCCTCTGTCATCTGTGCTGCCCTCTGTCATCTGTGCTGCCCTCTGTCATCTGTGCTACCCTCTGTTGTCTGTGCTGCCCTCTGTTGTCCATGCTGCTCTCATTACATTGATAGTTGATGCTCTTCTTTCCAGATTTCACCATTGCTGCGTTGTTCCGGCTGCTACTTACAGTGAGACTGACCAGCTGACCATGACTCGCTGTGTCATACCCTGACTTCATTACATGCATCGTCACTAGGGTGCACCAAGAGTGGGTTCACGACAGACTTGTAGTGGCTGGGGTTACAAGCTGGTGCAATGACACAGCCTAGCAGTGAGAAGTACTTCTTTGGGCGCATAGCGCGGGAACAGGCGGAGACAGTTCTGACGAAATCAGGGCTACAAGAGGGACTCTTCCTGCTCAGGGAGAGCATGAGTCTCTTTGGCAACTACGTCCTCTCTATTGTTCACGGAACAAGGTATGTCTGTCTGTGCGTCTGTCTGTGCGTCTGTCTGTGCGTCTGTCTGTGCGTCTGTCTGTGCGTCTGTCTGTGCGTCTGTCTGTGCGTCTGTCTGTGCGTCTGTCTGTGCGTCTGTGTGTATTTATGTACAGATAAACAAAGATAATATCTATGTTAGTCACTTATGTGTATTCATGACTATGCTTAATGATTTTATGCATGTATGCCACACCTCTGAGCATCCAACTGTCTACTGTGACTACTCTCTTTAACTGTGACTCTCTTCTAATGTGTCTACTCTCTTTAACTATGACTCTCTTCTACTGTGACTACTCTCTTTAACTGTGACTCTCTTCTACTGTGACTACTCTCTTTAACTATGACTCTCTTCTTCTGTGACTACTCTCTTTAACTGTGACTCTCTTCTACTGTGTCTACTCTCTTTAACTATGACTCTCTTCTACTGTGACTACTCTCTTTAACTGTGACTCTCTTCTACTGTGACTACTCTCTTTAACTATGACTCTCTTCTACTGTGACTACTCTCTTTAACTATGACTCTCTTCTACTATGACTCTCTTCTACTGTGACTACTCTCTTTAACTGTGACTCTCTTCTAGTGTGACTACTCTCTTTAACTATGACTCTTCTACTGTGACTACTCTCTTTAACTGTGACTCTCTTCTACTGTGACTACTCTCTTTAACTGTGACTCTCTTCTACTGTGACTACTCTCTTTAACTGTGACTCTCCTACTGTGACTACTCTCTTTAACTATGACTCTTCTACTGTGACTACCCTCTTTAACTGTGACTTTCTTCTACTGTGACTACTCTCTTTAACTGGGACTCTCTTCTACTGTGACTACTGTCTTTAACTGGGACTCTCTTCTACTGTGTCTACTCTCTTTAACTGTGACTCTCTTCTACTGTGTCTACTCTCTTTAACTGGGACTCTCTTCTACTGTGACTACTCTCTTTAACTGGGACTCTCTTCTACTGTGTCTACTCTCTTTAACTGTGACTCTCTTCTACTGTGACTACTCTCTTTAACTGTGACTCTCTTCTACTGTGACTACTCTCTTTAACTGTGACTCTCTTCTACTGTGACTACTCTCTTTAACTGTGACTCTCTTCTACTGTGACTACTCTCTTTAACTGTGACTCTCTTCTACTGTGACTACTCTCTTTAACTATGACTCTCTTCTACTGTGACTACTCTCTTTAACTGTGACTCTCTTCTTCTGTGACTACTCTCTTTAACTGTGACTCTCTTCTTCTGTGACTACTGTCTTTAACTATGACTCTCTTCTATTGTGACTACTCTCTTTAACTGTGACTCTCTTCTACTCTGACTACTCTCTTTAACTGTGACTCTCTTCTACTCTGACCACTCTCTTCTTCATTCTCCACATGTTTCTCTCTGTGTTGTTTCACTGATCCGTCCGTCGGTCGCCAGGATTCACCACTACTGCATAGAGCGCCAGTCGGACGGCACTGTGATGATCACTGATGGCAAGAGGTTCCTTGGACCCATCGAGCTGATCCGCCACCACACCAACAACCTGGACGGCCTGCTCACCAAGCCTGTGAGGCCGTGTGTTCGCGAGAAAGGCACGTCACCGATGGCCTGGCCCGGAGTCACCTACCTGGATCTCGACCAGATGATCCTTGCCAAGGCAAAGGAGAGGAACCTAAAGGCATGTATGAAGGAGGTGTATTGGGGTAATTAATCTTATCCGTAATATAAACTAAAACTAACCAACAAGAAAACCAGGGTAGTGGGTGAAACCGGCATGCATTTTTATTACAAGTGCCAATGACAAATGAAGCAATAATGTAAAACATATATGGGTAAAAACCCCACATAAAAATACATATCCCGGTACTAATACAATCTACAAATACAAAATAAAAACCAGGGATGGTGGGTGGGAACGTAAAATTCCCGCAAATACAAGTCTCCCAAAAACGCGGCTGGTAGCGCGCCGCTGCGCAATTCAAAAGACACACAGTAATGGCCGCAGTGGCTGCTGATTGGTTGACCTCATACGGAGCTAAACACAAATATACAAGCTAACAACCAATGCAAACTACAGTGCGCACAAACATCAATATTAATAAAGTATTAAACATATTTAATTCTCACATTAATCTTATCCGTAATATAAACTAAAACTAACCAACAAGAAAACCAGGGTAGTGGGTGAAAGGTGTGTTGATATGGTTGTGTAAGTGTGTTGGTAACTTGGTACGGTAGTAGGAGTCATGTTGATATGGTAATAGATATGTTGGTTTGGTAGTAGGTGTGTTGATATAGTAGTAGCAGGTGTGTTGGTATGGTAGTAGGTGTGTCAATATGGTAGTGGGAGGGGAATTGGTATGGTAATAGGTGTGTTGGTAGTATCCATTACATGGTGTCTACTGTCTAGGTATAAGATTAGTTGTACCTAACACTGTGTGGAAGGTTGTTGTACCTGACACTGTGTATAAGGTTGTTGTACCTGACACTGTGTGTAAGGTTGTTGTACCTGACACTGTGTGTAAGGTTGTTGTACCTGACACTGTGTATAAGGTTGTTGTACTTGACACTGTGTATAAGGTTGTTGTACCTGACACTGTGTATAAGGTTGTTGTACCTGACACTGTGTATAAGGTTGTTGTACCTGACACTGTGTATAAGGTTGTTGTACCTGACACTGTGTATAAGGTTGTTGTACCTGACACTGTGTGTAAGGTTATACCTGATACTGTGTGTAAGGTTGTTGTACCTGATACTGTGTGTAAGGTTGTTGTACCTGACACTGTGTGTAAGGTTGTTGTACCTGACACTGTGTTTAAGGTTGTTGTACCTGACACTGTTTGTAAGGTTGTTGTACCTGACACTGTGTGTAAGGTTGTTGTACCTGACACTGTCTGTAAGGTTGTTGTACCTGACACTGTGTGTAAGGTTGTTGTACCTGACACTGTGTGTAAGGTTGTTGTACCTGACACTGTGTGTAAGGTTGTTGTACCTGACACTGTTTGTAAGGTTGTTGTACCTGACTCTGTGTGTAAGGTTGTTGTGCTTGACACCGTGTGTAAGGTTGTTGTACCTGACACTGTGTGTAAGGTTGTTGTACCTGACACTGTGTGTAAGGTTGTACCTGACACTATGTGTAAGGTTGTACCTGACACTGTGTGTAAGGTTGTACCTGACACTGTGTGTAAGGTTGTACCTGACACTATGTGTAAGGTTGTCGTACCTGACACTGGGTATATGGTTGTTGTACCTGACACTGTCTGTAAGGTTGTTGTACCTGACACTGTTTGTAAGGTTGTTGTACCTGACAATGTGTGTAAGGTTGTTGTACCTGACACTGTGCATACGGTTGTTGTACCTGACACTGTGTATAAGGTTGTTGTACTTGACACAGGGCAGCAACCTGGAGAACATCCTGGGCCCGCAGCGAGCCAAGTTTGTGACGAGTATTGCTAAAGAACTTCACCAGGAGCAGCCGTGGTATCATGGCAAGATCGACCGCAACGAGGCAGACACTGTGATGATGCAGTCGGGACATCAAGACGGAAAGTTTCTGTGAGTGCAAGAAGTGTCTTACTACTTCATCTTCTAGCCGTAACAACGTTTGTTAATTACATTTCCCTGAATAAAATACGGTAGGTTTTGTGGATTATACTGTGTCTAGATATGAAGTGCTTATGCAGTACATTTATTATCTCTGTAGGTTTGTGAATTGTGTTTCTTACCAGATATCTACACAGTTGTACAAGACGTTTAACAGTGGTGGTAATGTCTCTGCCTGAACCTATCTTATCCTTCCTCTGTGGACCACATATGCAAATCCGCAGTCAACTGATAGAAAATGTGTAGTTTCAGGTCAATAGTACCCAGTTGGGTGAGTGTGAATGTTGCCAAGGTGGGTTTGTGTGAATGTTGCCCAGCTGGATGAGTGAGAATGTTACCCAGCTGGATGAGTGTGAATGTTACCCAGCTGGATGAGTGTGAATGTTACCCAGCTGGATGAGTGAGAATGTTGCCCAGCTGGATGAGTGTGAATGTTGCCCAGCTGGATGAGTGTGAATGTTACCCAGCTGGATGAGTGAGAATGTTGCCCAGCTGGATGAGTGTGAATGTTGCCCAGCTGGATGAGTGTGAATGTTGCCCAGCTGGATGAGTGTGAATGTTGCCCAGCTGGATGAGTGTGAATGTTGCCCAGCTGGATGAGTGTGAATGTTGCCCAGCTGGATGAGTGTGAATGTTGCCCAGCTGGATGAGTGTGAATGTTGCCCAGCTGGATGAGTGAGAATGTTGCCCAGCTGGATGAGTGTGAATGTTACCCAGCTGTATGAGTGGGAATGTTGCCAAACTCGATGAGTGTGAATGTTCCCAAGTTGGGTTTGTGTGAATGTTGCCAAACTCGGTGAGTGTGAATGTTGCCAAGTTGGGTTTGTATGAATGTTACAAACAGTGAGTGTGAATGTTGCCCAGTGCACTGAGTGGGTTCAACTGCTGTGTTTCAGTGTGCGTGACCGTGACCAGAAGACATACGCACTCAGTCTGAGCTACAAGAGGGTGACAAAGCACTACAAGATAGAGAAGTTGATGACGAATGGAGAGGAGAAGTATGCCATAGAGGACGGCCCTCGCTTCACCAGTCTCATGGACGTACGTATTAAATTCACCAGTCTCATGGATGTACGTATTCAATTCACCAGTCTCATGGACGTACGTATTAAATTCACCAGTCTCATGGACGTACGTATTCAATTCACTAGTCTCTGGACGTACGTATTCAATTCAACAGTCTCATGACCTCCATCTGACCCCCATCTGACCTCCATCTCGCCTCCATCTGACCTCCATCTGATCTCCATCTCGCCTCCATCTGACCTCCATCTGGCCTCCATCTGACCTTCATCTGACCTCCATCTGGCCCCCATCTGGCCCCCATCTGACCTTCATCTGACCTCCATCTGGCCTCCATCTGGCCCCCATCTGATCTCAATCTGACCTCCATCTGGCCTCCATCTGACCTCCATCTGACCTTCATCTGGCCTCCATCTGGCCTCCATCTGACCTCCATCTCGCCTCCACCTGATCTCCATCTGATTTCCATCTGACCTCCATCTGACCTCCACCTGGCTTTGCGCTGCCAACAATGCGAACATAGGAATTCAAAACGCAATAACTGCATTTTTGAAGTGATGTCCAAACAAGATAAAAGATTTGTGTAAACATTTCTTGGAGATATATTGAGGCCAGTATACTTGTGTGATGTTAGCCTAGAGCTGTCACATCTTACACAAACCATTTATTTTAACATGTCATTTAGTGTCCTAGGTAACCAATGAAATTTTATTTATTTGTGCTGCGTGTTTGTGTGATTCATACTTACCCACACAACACATAACTGCAAACCTCGGATTGTGATTTTATGTTGTGTCTTTCTTAAAACTTAAGGTCGTGACTTACTTAAGATTGTGACTTTTGTAGATGGTGGCACACTACCACAACAAGCCAGATGGCTTGCTGTGCAAACTTACAAAAGACTGTGTCTGCAAAAACTATAACAAACGCACCAAACGTAAGTAGATGAAATCAGGATCATATACGTTTCCAAAAGAGTCTGTGAAATAGTTTTTGAGCAGTGATTGGTTCTGAGGAGTGAACAGGCAAACTGAGGAGTGAAAAGACAAACTGAGGAGTGAAAAGGCAAACTGAGGAGTGAAAAGACAAACTGAGGAGTGAAAAGGCAAACTGAGGAGTGAAAAGGCAAACTGAGGAGTGAAAAGACAAACTGAGGAGTGAACAGGCAAACTGAGGAGTGAAAAGGCAAACTGAGGAGTGAAAAGGCAAACTGAGGAGTGAAAAGACAAACTGAGGAGTGAAAAGACAAACTGAGGAGTGAAAAGGCAAACTGAGGAGTGAAAAGACAAACTGAGGAGTGAAAAGACAAACTGAGGAGTGAAAAGGCAAACTGAGGAGTGAAAAGGCAAACTGAGGAGTGAAAAGACAAACTGAGGAGTGAAAAGGCAAACTGAGGAGTGAAAAGACAAACTGAGGAGTGAAAAGACAAACTGAGGAGTGAAAAGACAAACTGAGGAGTGAAAAGACAAACTGAGGAGTGAAAAGGCAAACTGAGGAGTGAAAAGACAAACTGAGGAGTGAAAAGGCAAACTGAGGAGTGAAAAGGAAACTGAGGAGTGAAAAGGCAAACTGAGGAGTGAAAAGGCAAACTGAGGAGTGAAAAGGCAAACTGAGGAGTGAAAAGACAAACTGAGGAGTGAAAAGGCAAACTGAGGAGTGAAAAGACAAACTGAGGAGTGAAAAGACAAACTGAGGAGTGAAAAGACAAACTGAGGAGTGAAAAGACAAACTGAGGAGTGAAAAGGCAAACTGAGGAGTGAAAAGACAAACTGAGGAGTGAAAAGACAAACTGAGGAGTGAAAAGACAAACTGAGGAGTGAAAAGACAAACTGTCAGGGATTTATCTATAAACCCAGCGCAGATTTGTAATGCTTTTTAAATTATCTGTCAGTTAAGTGTTCTTACGAGACATTTCTCAAAGATGACATAACTCTGGAACATTGTAGAAAATATGCACAGAGTTGTAGATAGCTGTTTCAAATAATGACAAAGAGTAACTGAGCTATTGCATGCATTCTACAACTTTCAAATAATCATAGGAATGTGCTAGGAATCTGTATGTGTGTATATGTACCGTATTCGACCACATTATTACCCACGTGCGAATTGGGTCGAGATTTTTTAAAGTGGCAGAAGGGTGGTTATGCAGACATGGGAGATAATATTGATTCACAATACCAACCACCCCAGCAATACTGGCTACCCCACCTCTTGCAATATTGTCCCCTTGAAAAAGACTAGAATAACTGGGACACTGAGGCCGACTTCGATTGAGCTACGCAAGTAACTCGCGTAACCCGAGGGCTACCCGAGTCCCAATCGAACAGCCGAGATCAATCGAGCACGTGACCATTTTTGACCTAGATTAGCTACTCGAGGCAATCGCGAGTTTTACAGGATTCACTCGAGTAACTTACGTAGGCCCCCTACGGCATAAGAAATTTATTAAACATTACGTGACACCATTTTAAGGACTTAAATATGGATTAAAGTCAACACATTCTATGAATTATAATAAAAGTCTAAGAAGATGAACATCACAATTTACACACTAAACAACTGTCTACTTTACTTTATTTATTTACATAAGGGGTTTATGTCCGTGATCACGATCATCGGTGTTCAGTTGGATTATGCGCGTAGTACTGCGCGCGCAGTTAAATTATCATAAACCGGATACCACGTTGGAGTTACGCGAGTAACTCGAGTAGGTCAATCGAAGTCGGCCTGACAGTCTAGCCGTGAATAGCAACTGTGTTGGACTTTCTCCTTTTCCCGCAGTCACAGCACACGTTTCACGATGACTGCTTAAAATGTATGAAGCAGTACTATAACACTAATAATGCAGATGACTGCAAAATTAAAACACCCAAACCAATATAAAAACACACTGATATAGTTGAGAATAATTTTACATACATGTGACTAAATTTAACCGAAATGAGATCCCTCCTGAATGAAAGTAGATAGGCTATGAATTTGTGAAACATGGCTGTGCGATACACCATAGCTAGTATGAATAAATGTGAAAGGTGACACAACTTTTTGTCAAAAGCAGAAAGAGACGCAAAGTGAAAGTACTTGTAGGATCATTCATTTATCAATCAAAATTATTGAAAATTTTATAAACAGTGTATATTTAATAAAAATGTGTGGCAGTATTTCGTTTTGGTATGTAACAAACGCAATCCAGCCATTTACCACAAAACACAGTTTAAAAAACATGGAATGATGTAAACTCTCAAAAAGATTTTAGTGCCCTAAAAATAATCTGTTTATGCTCTGCTCCTGCATTTCATTATGTATGTAACAAAAGAAAAACATGCAGCATTCTATATGTTATTTCTCAAAGATTACAATCAATTGGCGTATACCACAGCTAGAAGTTGCATAGACAATACAATTTTTATTTGAGCAGATGACATAGCTTTACAAATTACACTATTTTGTGTTGATTTATAAAGTTCTGTTTTCTGTCATTTATGATGTCCATACCCCAAAATCATTTTGCAAGTGTGTGGATGTGCACATGTTTCTTATTTTTTTTATGAATGGCTCTAGTGCACACTACTGCATGATAGTACAATGGCTATGTTCGATAAATGGCAATTTGTTATAGGAATATATATTAATGAAACAATGTGCAATTATTATTTAAGTCTATTTAATGAAGTAAGTTTACAAGCACTTGTCTAGAAATGTGAGTATGTGGTCAGTTAATCCGCATATCTGAGAGATAGGGAGTGGGTGATAATGTGGTCAAATAAGATGTATATATATACATGTATAGTCATCATTATTGTGTGATGTATGTATTGTGTAGGTAGGTTAGTTGTTTTATTCTATCCAGGGGACACTTTTTTGTTCTGTCTTGATGGCAGGTATTTTAATTATCTCATACAGAAGACGGATATTTTTTCATTCTGTCCAGAATGTCCTGTTTGTTAAGTGTATAATGAGTTTGTTATGTTTCAGTGGACATCGATTCACAGAAGAATGTAGCCTATGGCCTGTTCACTGGTGCTGTGAGTATTACATTACCGTCAGCTAGTTCACTCAATAAACATCCATAAAAGTAATCCAGTGTACTTCACACAGTTCTTGTTATCATAGCAAAATATTAATTCAATAGACCATGCGCTTCTTGTCGAGACATTTTCATCAAAAGAACACATGGTCCAAACACTTGATGTTATTGTGTGTGTGTGCAAAACATCTTCGTCTTCTCATCTCAGTCAGCCACAGCAAGCTAGAAGTGGGGTACTGTGGACTTCTGCATATGTGTGATGACATAATTTTGGAAGTCAGTATTGTGTCGTGTAGGAGAAAATGTCATCACTGAGCTTCTGTGTCATTAAACGTTAAGGCAAAATAACAACTTACATCAGATAGATCCCTCTGCATTTTGCCTCCATGAAAAGCTGAGGTGGTATTCAACTGGATAGGTCTGCTGGAGAGTAATAATATGCTTTCAGAGTGGTCAGGACTGGATGCCCTGCTATATAAGAAATTACCTTTAATGCCTTTTTAGAACAAAAATTCCCTCATGGTGAATCAATGTGTGCTGTATAAATAAACCTACAAGTTATTCATGTAAGTTTTTTTTCGAAGTAACGTCCATTATAAGTAAGCAAAAATAAATAAACTATATAATATGACTCATGTATACGCAGACACACACACATGCACACACACACACACACACACACACACACACACACACACACACACACACACACACACAATTTCATACACTTTGTATGTTGATCTGTGACCCTCGATGACATTTTCATTGGCCCTCTGTTCAGTGTGTGTTGACCTGTGACCCTGGGTGACATTGTTATTGGCCTTCTGTCCTGTATATGTTGACCTGTGTCCATCGATGACATTGTCATTTTCCCCTCTGTCCTGTGTATGTTGATCTGTGACCCTCGATGACATTTTTATTTGCCCTCTGTCTGCATGTGTTGACCTGTGACCTTGGGTTACATTGTCTTTGGCCCTATATTGACCTTTGACCCTGGGTGACTTGCAGGCAGAAGATGATGTTGGAGCCACTGGGGGCACACCCCCACCTGGGGTACACAATGGAATCAGGTCACGGAGGTCACAGCAGGGGCTGATGGGAAGTGACATCGTCAAGGACAACACATGGGATGAACCGGACGATGATGGTAGGTGGCAGCACTGGTAGCTCAACGAGTCAGCTAGCAGCTGGCGGGAAGACTTGGCCCAACCACAATCTGTTTCGTAGACACGGTACTTGACGACGGTAATGACAAACGGTTTCTTAAATGATGCGAATTTCAGCAACTTTACAAGAACTGCGTTCCACACTTCACAGTAGTTGACTGCTATTATGTGCACTTACATATCACTCTCATCATACCCATTACAGTTAACTATACCATACAGTTCCATACTGAAGTAATTACATCCACATCATTGTCATTGTAGGGGATGAGCCACTCATTGCATAAGAATTGCATTGTGTCTTATCAAAGAACCTTTTAAGAAATATTACTTGCTTATTTATTTATTATTTAGAGTATTTATTTATATTCTTAATTTATTTACCTTACCAATTTTAGTGCTGATTAGTATTATTACCATTTTAATGTATCTTATTAACTGTATATATTATGGCTCTTATTACAGTCATTTTACTCTGTAACTGAAGAACAATTTCCATTTTTAATGTGATGTTTTAAATGGACTATAAAGTCTTTTGAATCTTGAAGAAGGTTCAACCAATGAATGAAGCATGACCTCCTCATCATTCTATGACCCTATATTGTTATTTCAATATCATATATTATGTCATGTATACAAAAAGTTTACATATAATTTGTGTTACTTTTGTAATTTTTGACATGTATTTATTTTAAGTCACGTCATAATATACTACTCACAATTTGCTAGGGATCATTATTTAGGGCGGTATTATATTTTTTTGGCATGGGTATCACACAAAAACTAAAAATTGCATGTATTTGAGGACATGTTTATTTCCTGAATTCATTTCATACCAAGTGTGAACGATAGGTAACACGCGTTCTGTCGTCAAAGAACCAGACCCTCCAAAATGGAGGTTTCAGAATGTTTCTCCAAGTCTTGAAAATGTCCCAAACAGTTCAATTACCAGCAGCAACAACTGTCAGTAGCTTGTGTGACCCACATGATGCAATCACAATCACAGCCTGGCAACGGCGTCTCATGCTTCCAATGAGTCTCTGGATGGCTGCCATCTCAAGATTGTTCCATTACAAACATGGTATGATGCTTAGCAAATTTTGAGTAGTGTAAGTAAAATAAAAGCAACTTTTCTCCTTCAGCCCAGCGACGGCCCAGCCTGCCACCGCGGCCGCTGTCCACCATCTCAACAGATGACGAGTCCCAGAAGATCTATGATTCTGTGCCTCACACAGAGGAAGTCTTCAACCTCGACAAGAGAGACCTTGAGATCAAGGAAAAGCTTGGTGAGTTGACATCTATGTTTTGTTCATTGTTGACAATGCCACTTGCCGTTACCTGTCTTCTGTTGACATTCTCTGATGTGTCACCTCTCCCATCAGCTCGTTGACTGTCAACATCAACCTCCCCATGTCTAGTGTCTCCGCTAGATGGCACAGTCTAGGCACCATTACGCTAGTTTCTATGTTGCATAAGCATGTTTTCTATGCTTCACAGGTGCTGGCAACTTTGGGTCAGTGTTGCGTGGTAACTACAGGCGAGCTGGGCGGGTGATTCCTGTTGCCATTAAGACACTCAAGAAAGAGGAGATGGAAAGTGGAGAAGTAGGTGTCATTTATCGCTCATTAGTTGATGCCTTGTATATGTGACCCATCTTAACAAAATCGGTCGGATGTCGGTAATTTTCAAAATTGAGTGATTAGTACCACTGGAAAGAGCATAATATCTGCTTTCATATGATATATCATGCTAGAAGATATCTCAATTCTAGCCGAAGTTATAGCTTGACAAACATGTGTGGGGTAGAAACCTTCAAAGTAAGAAAATGGCCTTCAAAGTTGATGCAAAATATTTGTTACGTTTCATGGAATGTACCTTAGTTACCATGGACCGATCTTTTTGAAACTTGGCATGTTGGAAGATAATGTCATTCTTAAAATACTGTGTTAATATGAACACAAAATGTTTATTAGAAAAACAATTTCAGATTAATTAATATTTTATGCAATTACCTCCGTTGTTAAGAAAAGCGAACAAACTCTGCTGCTGTTATGCCTTCGTTAGGATGGACATATCTGGCTGAAATTTGGACAACTCAAAGATAGTATCATTTTCATGATATTGCATTTGCTTTTCCCAATTCCTCATCCGGAGAATCTGACACCGTCTCTTCGGATCGGTCAGCGCGACTTGCGTAGCCGTGCCGTGTCGTAATCATTCTCACGAAAGTCGAATTCAATATTCGTCTTCGTCAGTGATGTAGTTCGCAAAATTGTCAACCTTGTCATCATCCGCCATACTTTCATCAGTCACTTCCTCCAAAAAGTACTCCGGTCGCCTCAATCAAACTATCTATTTGTGCCCGATCACTTGCATCAGAGTTTAACAACTTCGCCACACTGAAAGCCATTTTTCGCTTCGTCTTCGCTCGCTAACTAGATCAGCAGTGACGCGAAGTAAATACACAGTGCACGCATGCGGTTATGCAAATGTTCCTGGACCAATGAGAACGGTTGCCGGAGCTGTTGCTACCATGTAACCCCGGTTTGTTTACACAGTTGAGCTGATAGGGCGTCTATTCTAAGCTTTCTGGAGGCCGGAGAATGCATACATTAGCATAGATATGACCATATATGGACAGATGATGCGCTAAGCTACGCGGTAATACACGTTATGATAGGGATCGTCCCAAAATTAGCGGCAAAGAATGCCCGCAATTACTGGCATTTTCGGCTTTGTTTTATGGAAATGGAGCGGAACACTTAGCACAGCTCTATGCAAATGTCTTTAAAATACACGAAACAGAGTTAGTTAGATGATAACAAGTGTGGCAATCGATAAAACGAATACTAAAAAATCATTTTCAGGGAAATTCTCAAAATTGACGAATGCCTTATTTTTTCACAAAATCGGCATTTACGGAAAATCTGATTTACCGACATCCTACCGCTTTTGTTAAGATGGGTCACATATCATTGATTGCCAGCCATGTAAACTGGTGTTTAATCTGTTAAAAGTGATTGGTTTTTAGTAATGTAGGCAAGTTTGTGTGATGTGTTGGTTGAATAATGCATTTGTTTAATGCAACATGAACAAGTTGTAAATGTCACAGTGATCATGTGGTGTGCTCACAGTGAATTGAGGCGAATGACAAAGGCCAAGAGATATGGCTGAACTAACCGGACATAACAACAAAGTTTCTTGGGAGGTAAATGTGTAGTTAAACAAGATAAGAACTTGTTGGTTATTAGTGTCTTCAGTATACACGAGTTGTGTTTCATTCTGGTTGGTTGTTATTTTGTTGGTGGTTGTTAGTTTGTGTTCTGTGTTTGTTAACCGTTGCTCTGTGACATGTAGACAAGTTGTCAAAGAGTTGTATGTTGGTTGGTTGGTTGCAGTCGGGCATCATGATCGAGGCAAAGCTCATGGCTGGCTTGAAGCATCGCAACATTGTGCGCATAATTGGTGTGTGTCAATCCAAGGGGGAAAGCATCATGTTGGTGTTGGAACTGGCTAGTCTCGGGCCTCTGCACAAGTATCTACATTCACACCAGTACGTACACTGCCTCGTTCTCTTCATGTTTGCAAGCATATACACACGTATGCATCCTGACACGCATGTATTGAAGCACATGTGCAGAAATATGTTCATGATAGATGCATACACGCACCTACTCATATATATATATATACACTAGCACTCTTACATAAACACATGCACATATATACGCTTGCACATGTGTACACATACGTATACACAGATACATTATCACATATACGTACCCAGGCATGCACTCACAGGCAGTTGCACTTGCATACAGGCATAACACTCCCTTGCCCCCTGTTTTCTGATCCGTTAACAAATCAATAATACCACACAGTTAGAAACCTATTCCTTCCTTTTATATCACATTTTTGGTGATTCATACACGGGGGTGTACACTGTTAGTTATTGTGATACTTACACAAATATGAGTTAATTGAATGGAAAATTAGGCCTTTTTTAGCAGATGTCTTGTATGACATGCCAGTCATGTTACTATGACACATGACGAAGTCACGTTGATGACATGCCAGATGGAATGTTACAGAGAGATGTCAATGTCAAAGGTGATAGAGCTGATGTGTCAGGTAGCGGATGGCATGGCATACCTGGAGAGCCAAAAATTTGTGCATCGCGATCTCGCAGCTCGCAATGTTCTGCTCGTCAGTGAGTCCTTCGCCAAGATCAGTGACTTCGGCATGAGCAGAGCTCTCGGACTGGACAGTGACTACTACACGGTGGGTACATCCCACAATTATGCATAGCCACCAGTCTAATACATCTACCGTGGCCTGTACAACTAGGAACATTTCATGTGTGGTTTATTAGTATGTTTGTTCAGATCATTACTAGTACATAATGCATTTAAAAATCTTTGTTTTGGTATATTTTATTTTCCAGACGCGTCATGTAAGAAACCATTGTATTTATATTCATTGATTACTCCTGTAAGAAACGTCAATCATCTAGTTCTGGTGTATTTCTTATGCCTACAGTCAATGCTAACATTGCAACTTGGGCTTTTTCAGCAGCTGCACTTTGGAGTAATTTATAAAAACAAAACACCAAATAGCAAGTAACAAATGTGAAAATAAATAAATATAAAGTTTAAATGGGTTGTTTAAGTCAGATTGCAACTTTAGGGTTTGTGGGTAGCGAGTGAGATGAGGTGACCTCTGACGGTCTGAGGGTTGTTATTGCAGGCGAAGACAGCAGGCAAGTGGCCGCTCAAGTGGTACGCCCCGGAGTGCATCTACTATTTCAAGTTTGACTCCAGTTCAGACGTGTGGAGCTACGGCATCACACTGTGGGAGGCGACGTCATACGGCGAGAAACCATACAAGGTATCTACGTATATCTCACACTCACTGCAATGTCACGTCAGTCATCTAGCGTAGTCGCTAACTGAATGTCTTCTACACCGATCTAATGTCTTGGCAATGAGACAAGAACAAAACTATGAGCAGATGTTTGTGTTCTATTAGCATCCACGTGAATGTACAAGAAACTGTAGACTTCCACCCAGTGCCTTCATGACACCATTTCCCAGTTACTTCTGTTGACGTCTGTCATCCAAAGGTAGATGTATATACAAAAACGTTGTATAGGGCGTGTAAGTCTCGCGCGCGAAAACGAGGTTGGGGGCAGGAGACGTAAGACCACCAAAATGTGCACGTCCGCCATTACCCGACCGCAGAGTACCTTAAAAAAGCAGCATTATGCACGTTGTCTGGATTTCTGTGAGCACATATGTAGTGTGGAGTGATTATAAATGACGTTTTTGTGCAGCGTGACATCAGAGCTGTCAAATTACGACAGCTGTCATTCGGTGCATTTCTGCGTATTAATACATTTGTCATTTTGCTTGGTGATGTAATCAGGGGCAATCCGTGGGTGGCTCAAGCAGAAATGGAGGGGTGTAAGGTTTGAATGAACTTTGTGGGAGCCTGAGGTATTAAAAGTTCACGAATTTTCCACTGAACCTCTGTCTGTGGAGGGTAAACATGCTGTGAAATTGTCAATAAGAGAGCTGATCAAGATTAATAGGAAATGAAGGAAACGTTATAATGGTCGCCTATGGAAAATGCAAATGTGGTCTTAGGCCAGGAAATGGATATTCTCCATGTTAAAGTATAGGACTTTGTTTTGTTTTTGGTTGTAATAATCGAACTGTTCCAGTCTAATTATTTCAGTTACACTGTCCGAAGGATTATTACAAGCAGAAGCAGTGGAACAATTTGCCGGTGACAATGCTCACGGAAATCGTGACTTTTAATCGATTGTACTTGTGTTTGGCGATATTGACTAATAACGAAAAGTGCCATTTTTCGCGCAGTACAACGTGTTTGGGGCAAACGTATACATGTGTTATGATTATATGCATTTAGACAACTTGTCAGATATAAGTGCTTATCGAAACCACAACGTACAGCAATGTAAAATGCGAATCCCGCAAAAGACACACACGACCTAAAATTGTGGGGAGTGTCTATTATCTGCACTACGCAAATCGCTAGATGTCTATGATAGTGGGGTAAACTCAATATTAAATCGGGCATTTAAGATAAGAAAGGTATAATACAAGATATGTATGACCTGATTTTCCTAGTATTCATCAGTTGGAAGTTACAACTGTCATCCATCGAATATTATTCTTAATGTCCAGTCCCCAATCAGCTGCAGTCGCGTGGAGTCTCGCCATGTATCGTGACACACTTACGGGCCCTATTGCTTCAGACCTTTAAAATGAATATAAATAAAATGCCTTACCAATAACTAACAGACCGATGAGATGAGCAGTTTCCTGAAGACAGAAACGCCGCTGTTAGATGGCTACTATAGATCTACTATGCCTGGGAACTAAATTCATTATGGCTTATATGAAAAGTGATTCATTATCAACAGAAATGTTACATCACAAAATGTTAAAAATTATTATATTACTAACTGGGTGTGAAATGAACCCTGTTTTAGTAGTGTTGTGTCATGTACAATTCACCCCACTACAGTGCTAATAAATCAAGGACAGGAATTATGATTACTGTTAAATGGACCACTTGTCTGCTGCTTTGACCCGTATCACTGGCAGATGGTTTGTGTATTCCAGACAATTGTTAACGTGTGTGAGGATATATGCATGATGCATGTACTTTAAGGCAACCACTGTGTTTCAGGGTCTCCGAGGCAGTGACATCCTCAGTCAGATTGAGCGTGGCAAGCGCCTCTTGAAGCCACCAAAATGTCCCTCTGCAGTGTACGCCATCATGGAGCGCTGCTGGCAGATGAAGTGAGTGTCCTGTCACGTATGGTGTCCAGTATTAGTGTCTCAGTGACGTAGTGTCCAGGAGTGTTGTTGGCAGTTCAAGTGAGTGTCCTGTCATGCATGGTGTCCTGTATTAGTGTCTCTGATGTAGTGTCCATGAGTGTTGTTGGTAGTTCAGATTAGTGCCACATATTAGTGTCTCAGTGATGTAGTGTCCACGAGTGTTGTTGGCAGTTCAAAGGAGTGTCCTATATTCGTGTCTCAGTGATGTAGTGTCCAGGAGTTCTGTTGGCAGTTCAAATTAGTGTCCTGTATTAGTGTGTCAGTGATGTAGTGTCCAGGAGTTTTGTTTGACAGTTCAAATTAGTGTCCTATATTAGTGTGTCAGTGATGTAGTGTCCAGGAGTTTTGTTTGACAGTTCAAATTAGTGTCCTGTATTAGTGTCTCAGTGATGTTGTCCAGGAGTTTTGTTGGGAGTACAATTGAGTGTCTTGTGTTAATGTTGCTGTTACGTAGTGGCAGCCAACAGTGTTGGTAGTTCGAGTGAGTATTAGTAAATTGTATAATCTTTGTTTCACGTAATTGTTATCTTTCTATGTTGAAAATTCTTTGTTATGGTCGTACCACAAAGCTGCTTAGAGTGTGAGTAACATGACAAATTATCACACTGCAATGATTTTATCACCTAGACACTCACTAGTAGTTTGTGACAAGAAGTTGGCTAATTCTGATTTAGTTTTGGTGTAAATGTAGATAGACATTTCAAATGTCCTGTTATAGTGCACTTGTTAGCTTGTTTCAGACAAAACTCTCCCACATTTTATTTTACGGGTTGATATATATATATATATATATATATATATATTCATTTTAAGGATTTTGCTTATGTTTGTACAAGAATTATGAATGTAAAAATTGTGTAAAGCCACCGATTTAATAAAACTACTTCACTGGTCCCAACAAAACCTGGTCACAGCAGGCATGGTATATTTGGCGTTAAAACCTGGCTCTAACATTGGAGACTGTGTATCCCTGGTGAATCTGAGAGTCACATTAAACTCAATCCAATCTCAATTTGGGATGTAAAAGAACCACTTAGAACAACAAGCATAGAAAGGTCGGCTTGGTGTGATTGTTCTAAAACGACTAACTTGTTCAACGACACCTCATAGAATCATAACGCTGTAACTACAATACATACACACTAGTCAGTTATCAGAACCCTGTCGATTGCTGGAAACAACTAGAACTGGAATACATATTTATCAAACTGTCTTGAGACTCTTGACAGACCGCCAGCCATATTTATTTGTGTTAGTCATCTAGGAAAGTCTGTGTGGCCATGCCTGTGCACAGTTAAAGTGTGACCATGTGACTAATCACTGTTTGAGTTTAGCCCAATGGCAGTCCCCAGCTACACCAGCACCATCTCATCCCAAGGTGCTGTCGCATTTATCCAGCAATCAACGTCTCCATTGATTTTCAAAATATGTTATTTAAAACACTCGTGCAAGAAGCGAGTTACTTCATGTTATAAGATAGGCAGTTTGTGTGTGTTTACTATGTGCCGTGTTGATGTGTTACAGGAAGGATGACAGACCGACTTTCAAGGAGATTGTGGACCTTCTACGCAGAGCGAAATGATTCGTCAATGACAATTGTTATACATGTAAGGACAATGGCTCGTCGCCGCTACAACTCTTGTACATCCAATGACAATGACGCGCTGTCACGGCAACTCTTGGTACATGTAATGACAACGTCTCATCACCGTGACGATTGTTGTACATCTAATGACAATGACTCGTCGCCGTAACAACTGTTTACATGTAACCACAATGACTCATTGCCATGACGACTGTCGTGAATACAGTGACAATTCTTAGTTGTGTGTATCCGTTCCGTGTGTGTTGAGTTTAGCAGGACGCACACGCATGTACTGGTAGATGGCATCAATGAGTGGCAGGTGACAATACATTGGCCACACGGTGGTCGGTGTGGGATTTATTCTTGGTACTCGTCTGCCGAACTGCGTTCACGTGATGTCATATTCTGCAACACAGTACGCGGAATATTCATAATGAAATATGTGTGCGTGTCATGTTCCAATATGGAACATTTGTACATGACATGCCTACATGTCATGTAGCTGTTGCCGCTTGTTACGGAACGTTTGTACTTAGATGGCCTGTGTCATGTTCATATTATGGTACGATATGAAACATTCATGCATAGGCATGATTCTATTTCATGTTCATAGTGTAAAATTGTGTGCACTACTTAAATAGATATGTTGTCCACATTATCACAGTGTGGTCCATTCATAGTGTAAAGAATCTACGATGATGCTGATATTTTAAAGATGCACTGCTGGCACAGAGCCATGTCATTTCAGCATCAGTCAAACCTAATTAAGGGGGGGGGGGCGTAACACATTTCCTGAATCTCGTTGAATGTGTCTCACAAACAGTTCAAAATTAGCAGCTTTAGGCAGACCATTCTGTAGGAATGACAACGTGTTGAATTCAGGATAACGAATCATGTTGAAAAATGTGTGATTGTTTAAAGGAATACGGTGAGCTATCACTACATCTAGGCATTAGTAATTATTTTTGGGTAGACCAGTCCTTATATATATATATATATATATATACATATATATATATATATATACTTAGGTATTTTTTCCTGTTTATATGTATATATATATATATGTATATATATATATATGTGTATACACACATATATATATATAAACAGGAAAAATACCCAAGTGTTTGCCAAGTTTCCTGAGAATGTAGGAAGGGAATTCTGTGAGAAACTGTAGAGTCACAGAACATGTTAGCTCTTTAAAACATTGGACTTTATTGGACTGAATTTAGTAACTGTTGGACTGAATGTTATACTTGTAATCTTTACTTGTTCTTTTCTTGATACTGCAAGCAGTTGTTCTGTTAAAACATTCCTCTCATAATTCCAGTTTTATTTTGTTGTTATTTTTATTATTGAATTTATGTTTATTATACAAAGCAGCCATGGAATGGTTGTTTGGTATCAGTCGGTTTCTGTTTCAGTTCCCAACAGAACTAAGTCTAAACAAGTGTAAAACATGCATTCTGCACTGAAACGAACGGCTTATTTCAGTCAGGAACAGCCTCACATGCTTTCACAATGCAAATGTCTAACTTATTTTGCTCTTCAACAAAATTAACCTTTTATGGTAATAGTGCAGCAGAGAAGGAAGCATAAAGGGTAATTCTAGAACCGAAATTAAGTTCTCATGTAATTTGTCAGAGATGTTTATCTGTGTCATTTTAGTTGTTTTAATAGCAGCAATCGAGTGCAACAAAGTTATTTTGTACTGTGTAAGATTAAAAGCGGACTCATTAATATGTGTGGCAGGACGCTGTTCTTTAAGATACCAGTGCCCCCTTGCCACAGTGCAACTTGTCACGTGGGTAGGACAGGAAGGACATGTCCTGTTTGTCAGACAGGACTGTTTGCTGCAGGACAGGACAGGACAGGACAGGACAGGACAGGACAGGACAGGACAGGACAGGACAGGACAGGACAGGACAGGACAGGACAGGACAGGACAGGACAGGACATTCTGACTGCCAAGCAACAGATACATTCCTCCTGACAATCAGGACATCTGTTCAGTTCAAATTAGAACAAATATACTAACCGTCACAGAACTAACATTTAGAGTGTCAGTCTAGCTTATGTTATACATTGGATACTTTCTGCCAGTTTCTGACCACCGATCTGGACAAGCTTACTGACCCAGACATTTGCTGTCCTGGCTGGCAGACATTCTAACTCTCAGACAGGACAAATATCTTGGGAGGACAAATATTGTGACCTTCAAGAGAAGATATAATTTGATTGTCATACTGGACAGATATTACGACTTTAAAGACAAGATAGATAGTTTGATTGTCAAATAGAACTGATATTGTGGCTGTTGGGCAGGACAGATATTTTGATTGCGAGACAGGACAGATATTGTGACTGCTAAATTTGATAGATATTCTGACTGTCTAACAGGACAGATATTCTAAGTCAGTACAGCTTTCAATTTTTTAGATTACAGTGTTTTATATTTATAAAGATGACCTCGTTGCTACTAATCATGATTGACACACATTATCTCTATCAACATTTTATGTGTATATATATAATATATATATATGATGTCACTGTTCATGCGTTGAGAACTCTACTGATGACACAGGATAATATATGCATCAAGTATGTATTATGTTTGTTAACGTAGCAGACATTGAAGTGGCTAGGAGCTGCAGTAGACATCTGTAGCGAACTGAAATGTAACTCACTTCTTGCAAGGAAGTGTTTGAGATAACATATTTTGAAATGGTCATGTTGTGTGATTGCTGGGGAAATGGGGTAGCACTCTGACACGAGATGACAGTTGGGTGTAGCCAAGGGGTGATATTCGAGCAGTGTGTGGGGCTATATTCTAGCTGTGTACCCCTGGGGCTGTGCTGCCAGCATCAGCTATCCAGCATGTTGTCAGTGTTGCAGCTATGTACAGTTCCGGTGGTATGGACATGTTGGCACTTTGATGTAGTTATTGTGCATTGCCCATTATGTTATCATTCTGAATGGGTTTCGAACATTATGTATACTACTAACATAACTAATGGCACACATATACTGTTTTACTAATACAGCTTAATAAACGTCTCTGGAATTGCAACAGAGTTATACAGAATGTCTTCATTGGATTGTGATGTGCTGCAGTGTATTGTCGAGAACATAAACTGACTTTCAATCCTGCAAGATGATCCTTTCTTTATGAGTTGCAGTTGTTTAGACATAGACCAGATGAAGGCTGATGTAATTTCATCTTCATCAGGCTGATGTCCCGCCCTCCCTCCCCCTCCCTCCCCCCTCCCCCTCCCAATTTTACATTAGTAGTTGTTTGCTACATTCCTAAGGTGTGGTCTATTGACACCTCCAATGTGAATAGAGTATGCACCAATACTATTAATACTCATTGGGTTCAGTGCGTGCGTGCGTGCGTGCGTGCGTGCGTGCGTGCGTGCGTGCCTGCGTGTTAGAACATACGTCGGAATGTATGGTTTTAAACCATAGTCAATCCGCTAGAGTGCAGCACTAATTGATGGCGCTGATTGGGGACGGGTCATATATATCTTGTGTTATACCCACATAGTTAGATCATTAATCTTTCCCGTGTGGACTGGTTTCTACTGGTGTGTTCTATCTATGTCTATGGTTATTCCTTTCGTATCTTAAATGTCCGATTTAATATTGAGTTTACTACACTGTCGCGACACATATAGGGAGTGACGTACGCGTAGTGCTCATAATAGACACAGTTTTATGCGTGTGTGTCTTCTACGGAATTACGGGATTTGCATTTTACATTGTTGTACATTGCGGTTTCGATAAGCACTTATATATGATAAGTTGTCTAAATGCACATAATCATAACACATGTATACGTTTGCCCCAAACAGGTTGTACTGCGCGAAAAATGGCACTCTTCATTATTATAGTCGACTCAAGATCGCCAAACACAAGTACACGCCGGCGATGCCATAGCAACCACCATATAATAATCGATTAAAATTCATGATTTCCGTCAGCACTGTCACCGGTAAAGTGTTCCACTGCTTCTGCTTGTAATAAACCTTCGGACAGTATAACTGAAACAGTTACTCTGGAACAGTTCGATTATTACAACCAAAAACAAAACGAAGTCCTATACTTTAACATGGAGAATATCCACTTCCTGCCCCCAACTGCCCCCAGCCTCGTTTTCGCGCGCGAGACTTACACGCCCTATACAACGTTTTTGTATATACATCTACCTTTGGATGACAGACATCAACAGAAGTAACTGGGAAATGGTGTCATGAAGGCACTGGGTGGAAGTCTACAGTTTCTTGTACATTCACGTGGATGCTAATAGAACACTAACATCTGCTCATAGTTTTGTTCTTGTCTCATTGCCAAGACATTAGATCGGTGTAGAAGACATTCAGTTAGCGACTACACTAGTCTAGATGACTGACGTGACATTGCAGTGAGTGTGAGATATACGTAGATACCTTGTATGGTTTCTCGCCTATAATCATATGAAGAATATGGGCTTTCTGCCCCCAACTGCCCCCAGCCTAATTTTCGCGCGCGAGACTTGCACGCCCTATACAATAACATGTGCAACAATCCACTACACTCTACAGACAGGGCAAAAGACAGATTACAATAACCTATATAATTTTTCTGCTTTTTAATGACAACATAAGCAACAGTATCTGATTATATTTTCTGTAATTGTACTAATAACTGAAGCATCAAAGAGTTAGAACGAGAGCACGCCACGACAGTTAAAAAGTATCCGGGTGACGTTTCTGCGCATGAGCGAGTCGGTCACTGTCATTATAATAATAGTTACCACCAATTTTAATGTAATTTAAAAATCGGCCGGAAAGCCAATCATCGTCTTTACTATTGTGGCGTTAGGCCGCCCCTCGCAGTCACAAACGCAGAGCGTATTTTTGTTAATTACAAAATTAGTTTAAATATCTAGTATTTATCTGGTTTTGCTGAAATCTACACGACAAAATCACTCGACTTCTTGCGAAACCTAACGTATGCATTCGTAGTCTGGTAGATGGCGACACTATAAAGTCGTTTTGCGTCGATGTGATTGTGGGTCTATTTGCTACACACGAAACTAATACTAGGCTATATCTCTCTTAATACTGAGGCAAGATTAACCAGGAATGCCAATCATCTATAGTAGACAATGATCTATGATCTTATACAGACGAAGTCTAAAGAGAGACAACCTCAGTCACCATTATAATAAACACGTAAGACAAATTTGTTCAATTAAATGCGTCCCCAATTTTATTACGCGGAACCCCCTGCTGGTATAACATGCATTCAGATCGATATACGTATGAGAATGCGAGATAGGTCAGCGTCATGTGTAGAGTTGCCTAACTGTATTTTGTTACACATAACCCAAGGTAAGCGAATAATTTGTATTTTAAGATTACCATTATACCATAGAGGTTTGCTTCATGAACTGAAACACAGCACTGTGTCATCGCTATTTTGTAACCAGCATGCACACGATTTGTGCAACAGGGGGTAGTAGACATCGGCTTGTACCATCCTTTGCGAAGTACGTGACAAGTACACGTTATGTTATCTGTGTGTGTGTGTGTGTGTGTGTGTGTGTGTGTGTGTGTGTGTGTGTGTGTGTGTGTGTGTGTGTGTGTGTGTGTGTGTGTGTACGTGTGTACGTGTGTACGTGCGTGCGTGCGTGCGTGCGTGCGTGCGTGCGTGCGCGTGTGTTTATGAGTGTGCGTGTATGCGTAAGAGCAATTCGTGAAATCGCCGTCTGCTTGCATGATTGCAAGCAACAGAAACACTATTATTGTATAATTGTATGAAGAAATGCAGATGGTGGTTTCGGAATAAGCTGGCTATATAGATTGATGTAACCATTTTCTGGAATCGAATTGACAAAAATGTATATATCATCGAGACTGGTGATTTAGCACAACTAGTCTATATTGACACATCAACGGCTTGTTTGTCCATTCGCACACAAAAAATTCACACAACTCAGTATCTATTGCTCTACAGTGGAGCGCAGTGGCTCAGGGGTAGAACTTCGCACTCTCGACTACGAGAACCCGGGTTCGAATCCTGGCTGCGGTGTTAAAACATTGGGCAAGTTTTTTCACTCTACATTGCTGCAGTTCACTCAGCTGAATAAATGAGTACCTGACTATAGACAGTGGTGGATGTGTATGAGCAGCCTTCGCGCATTAATTGTACCATATGGCTTGATGCTTCCCAGAGAAGCCGAGATGGTGTCTGAGTGAACAGGTCTGTCAGGGAAGTAAAGTGTAAAGCGCTTTGAACGGTCCTGAGGACTGGATACTGCGCTATATAAGAACTTGCCTTTTCTTTACATTTAGGTAGTTTTCTCCATATTCACATGTACTATTGGCGCATCAGAACATCGCGGATCGCGGAAACCTTGTGGCATCGGTCGGCTGGAGCGTTCGCCCATCCGGTGGTGGGACGTTCCCTGATGCGTCACGGTGCAGTCAGCCACGCGTGTCGACAGCCGGGCACGAAACGCTCTCGGGGCACGCTGGCACTCCGAAAAGGACCGGAGCACGTGAGACACAGAGGGTACCCTGGGGGTACAACGCGCGACCTCGCGATTGGAGGAACAGGTCGCTTTGGAGCCTGACTAGCGGCTATAAAACGAACGAGATCAGGGTGCCATCGTGCAGTCGTCGCTTCGCTCTCTCGAGATCTCGACACCAGGACAGCTGGCTTACGGCTACCAGGTAGGACACTTTCCAGCTAGAAACACGTCACGATTATTAACTGATGGCATTTAATTTAGTGAGCAGGGTTAGCAGCTTTTATTATGATTAATATGTTCACCAGTTAGCAAGTTTAATCACGTTGGAAAGGTATGCATTATAAATCGAATACAAAAAAACTGAACGAATGAAAAGATAATATTCATATAAACTGTTCATTCGGTAATTCGATAGTAGGTTGTAATGCGACAAGGAAAACAACTTCGTGCGTATGTTTTGTAAAGTTTGTATTTCATATTATTCAGATAAATAATGCGTTATTGGAAAATTTATATTCACCTGTCTAGAATAAAGGTAATACTTCGCGCAATTTGTAAAGTGATGAAGTGAAACGTTGTAAAGTTCTTTTACTGGCGCCGATTTTACTGTGACTTTGATAGGTTTCTTGATGTGTTTCAGCCATGGCGGAAACGACGAAAACAGGCGGGCCCTGCTGCGGGCGATCACTGGGCGGCTGTCTCAAGAAATATTTCTGGGAAGGTGAGTTTCATAATTCGTATTTATTTAGTAATATGTATTAATATTAATGGTGCGCAGTGGTCGATCGGTCGATGCCCAAAGTGGTGTCGTAGTCTCTGTGCCGCTGGGCGGCTGTTGAGTCGTACCTTGGACAATTTAATTCATCCTGCGGTATTTTGTCTCGTACTTTAAAAAATCGATGACATCATCATACAAAGATGTTGGTCGTTTAGTGCAACAACGATACAACTGGCTTGTTGATAAACACTGCTTGTGTATAAAACATTGTAAATTTGTAATGCAAAATTTTGATTGCAGAAATATGTATCTTTGTGTCTTATAGCAATCCAGTAGCCTTATGACCTACGGGTCACATTATATAGAAGACACAGAACTTTACCAAGACGACACAACGACATCGTAATCGATCCAGCAAAATGACGCATTTGTATTGGTTTGTAGGTCAGAAATTGTCGAAAGCCGATGTTTTGAAGTTTGAAGCGGCCAAACAACATGACGAATGGCACAAGAGTTTCATTGCGCGCTATCGACGTCCCATCGGGTTCTTACTTCCGGTCGCCTTCGTCCAGTTTATCTTCTGGTCAGCCTTCTCGAGCTACGGGCGTTGGTACATCTTCCAAGAGAAGTACATCATGACGTTGACCATGGTCTTCGGCGGTCTCATTGCTGGTAAGTGTCGCCAAGTTACTTACTCTTGGCCTACACTTGGTTAGTGGTGCCGATACATGTAGAAAGACTGCAGCGTTTATTGTACTTGTAGACAATTGGAGATTCGATGCTGTTTCTACATTTTTCATTGATATTCAATGCAACGTTTCAATCTTGGTGTATCAAAAATATTCTATGATTGCCATTACATTTTTGCAACATTTGCTGATTGCCAGAATTGGCGTGCGTAATAATTAGCGTATAACCAATCATAATATTGATTTTTGCGAATTGATTTAGTATTTTTAGTGTATATTTAAGACGTTCCCATGTACATATATCTTCGCTACCAGCGGTATTTCCATTATATGGTTAAACAAAAACAAAACAAAATTTGTCCAACCATATTCCTTTCCCAAACATTCATCGTTGACGAAAAAAATCATAGAATAAGAACTGCTATGTTGTGGTTGCTGTCACTGGTCTCTCATTGAGCGACTACATCAGTTGACTGTCGTTGCTTGCAGGTATGACGAGTGAAGGAGGCGGTGCCGTGGCGTTCCCCGTCTTGACGTTGGCCCTGCACGCTGAGCCGGCCGTCGCCCGCGACGTGTCGCTGATGGTACAAGCGTGCGGCATGTCGACTGCTACCATGGCCATCATGCTGCAAAAGATCCAGGTGGAATGGCACTCCATCGTGTTGTGCTTCTCGGGCGGCGCAATCGGCGCCTTGACCGGTTTCTACACAGTCGACATTTGGCTGTCGCCGATTCAAAAGAAGATGGGCTTCGTCACGATCTGGTTCTCCTTCGCTTTCGCATTGTTCCTACTCAACCGCTACCACAAACGAAAGACGTACTACAAGATCCACAACTTCAAGGGATGGAAGGCCATTGCGCTGTTCCTCACGGGTATCGTCGGTGGCATCTTCACGTCGTTCGCCGGCGGCGGCCTCGACATCTGCAGTTTCAGCATGCTGACGCTGCTGTTCCGAGTGACGGAGAAGATCGCCACACCGACGTCCGTCGTGCTCATGGCCACCAACAGTTGTCTGTGCTTCTACTGGCGTACCATGGTGCAACAGACAATGTCCCGCGAAGCTCTCGACTACATCGGTGTCACCGGACCCGTTGTCACTATCATGGCGCCCATCGGGGCGACTTTGGGCAGTCACTTCCATCGTCTCGTCCTTGCCTCCTTCGTCTACGTCCTCGATACAGTGGCGCTGGTTAGCGCTTACATCATCCTCGGGCCCAAACTCGCAGGAACGGCACTACTCTACATTTCTATCGGCATCATTGTCTTCGGCTTCTGTTTCTTCTACTTCCTTACAATCATGGGAGCGCGCACGATCACCGAATACGAAGAATTGGGAATCCCAGACACGTATGAGGAGAAGGCGACGATCAAACAAGAAAAAGACGCGAGAAAGGGAATCGACAATCCTGCTTTAGACGTATAAATGTCATTGGCCGACAGCCAGTTTGTCGGGACAGTATCACATGACTTTCTTTATCACGATCAATAGGAAACCAGAACATATTATAATAACTTAACACACAAAACATTCCGTATGTCTGGAGTGTGTGAATATAAATAACATTGCCGTGTCAGACTCGAAGGTGGAAGAACATCTGGTGACGCCGGGTCAAATTGTACATATGTAATATAACTGACTTGACTTTATTAAATGGTTTTGTATTTCCTAAACATATTGAGTTGCCTGCGTTAATTAGTTTACATGCACGAACGAGTAGGATCTTACTTCCGGTCTAGTCAGTTAAACCCCCGATCATCTGCCTCTTTTAGTCAACCCAGTACGTTTACTTCCGGTTTAGTCCGTCATACCCTAATCGACTGCTTCCTATAAACAACCATGCAGAAATTAATTTTGGTTTGGTCCATCACAACTTGTTCGATCATCTGCTTCCATAGCTCAGCTATTTGGGTCTTACTTCCGGTCTAAGCCAACTGTTCCCTTCTCTACTCATCTCAGATTCTGCACTTCCTGTGCGTCGCCACTGCCCATCCATTTTGCCAAACAACCGATCCATTGTGTTGTACGCCGATCCATTGAGCTAAAGCCGACCCAATTTGCCATACGACTGACCTACAACCGATCTATTGCGTCCGACAAGCGATCCATAGAATCTTGCAGCTTATTTATTGTATCCTATGACCATGCAAGTCATTTTCTCCTACAACCGATCCATTGTGTTTAAACATACTAAATTAACATCTTAAATAAGTTCTTATCAAATGTCCATAGCGACATTTTCTGTAATATTGGATTGTTTTGGTTCTTTTGTTAATAAGTATATGTACCTCTCCATAATTTTCTTTCGCACCGTATAATTTCTGCGGGCGTATCTCGCGACCTTCTTCAGCGGGTTGTCTTACGGTGTCACATGACCTACATCACGTGACACAAGCTGGAGCTTGTGGCCATCGTGTCGCCAATCCCTATCAGCGATAAGCGTTAAACACAGACCACCAGTATTTGATGAGGGATGTAAAGATCTTCGACCTCGAGTGCATCCTACCCAGCTTCAGTGCATCCTACCCAGCGTCAATGCATCCTACCCAGCGTCAGTGCATCCTACCCAGCGTCAGTGCATCCTACCCAGCTTCAGTGCATCCTACCCAGCTTCAGTGCATCCTACCCAGCTTCAGTGCATCCTACCCCAGCTTCAGTGCATCCTACCCAGCTTCAGTGCATCCTACCCAGCTTCAGTGCATCCTACCCCAGCTTCAGTGCATCCTCCCCAGCTTCAGTGCATCCTACCCAGCTTCAGTGCATCCTACCCCAGTTTCAGTGCATCCTACCCAGCGTCAGTGCATCCTACCCCAGCTTCAGTGCATCCTACCCAGCTTCAGTGCATCCTACCCCAGCTTCAGTGCATCCTACCCAGTTTCAGTGCATCCTACCCAGCTTCAGTGCATCCTACCCCAGCTTCAGTGCATCCACCCCAGCTTCAGTGCATCCTACCCCAGCTTCAGTGCATCCTACCCAGTTTCAGTGCATCCTACCCAGCTTCAGTGCATCCTACCCCAGCTTCAGTGCATCCTACCCAGTTTCAGTGCATCCTACCCAGCTTCAGTGCATCCTATCCAGCTTAAGTGCATCCCACCCAGCTTCAGTGCATCCTACCCCAGCTTCAGTGCATCCTACCCAGTTTCAGTGCATCCTACCCAGCTTCAGTGCATCCTATCCAGCTTAAGTGCATCCTACCCAGCTTCAGTGCATCCTAATAAGCTTCAGTTCATCCTACCCAGCTTCAGTTCATCCTACCCAGCGTCAGTGCATCCTACCCAGCGTCAGTGCATCCTACCCAGCGTCAATGCATCCTACCCAGCTTCAGTGCATCCTACCCAGCGTCAGTGCATCCTACCCAGCGTCAGTGCAACCTACCCAGCGTCAATGCATCCTACCCAGCGTCAATGCATCCTACCCAGCGTCAGTGCAACCTACCCAGCTTCAGTGCATCCTTTCCCAGCTTCAGTGCATCCTACCCAGCTTCAGTGCATCCATCCCCAGCTATAGTGCATCCACCCCCAGCGTCAGTGCATCCTACCCAGCTTCAGTGCATCCTAATAAGCTTCAGTTCATCCTACCCAGCTTCAGTGCATCCTACCCAGCGTCAGTGCATCCTACCCAGCGTCAGTGCACCCTACTCAGCTTCAGTGCATCCTACCCAGCTTCAGTGCATCCTACCCAGCGTCAATGCATCCTTCCCAGCGTCAGTGCATCCTACCCAGCGTCAGTGCATCCTACCCAGCTTCAGTGCATCCTTTCCCAGCTTCAGTGCATCCTACCCCAGCTTCAGTGCATCCTACCCAGTTTCAGTGCATCCTACCCAGCTTCAGTGCATCCTTCCCCAGCTTCAGTGCATCCTACCCAGCTTCAGTGCATCCTACCCAGCTTCAGTGCATCATACCCAGCTTCAGTGCATCCTACCCAGCTTCAGTGCATCCTACCCAGCTTCAATGCATCCTTCCCAGTTTCAGTGCATCCATCCCCAGCTTCAGTTCATCCTACCCCAGCCTCAGTGCATCCTACCCCACTTCAATGCATCCTTCCCAGTTTTAGTGCATCCATCCCCAGCTTCAGTGCATCCTACCCAGCTTCAGTGCATCCTACCCCAGCTTCAGTGCAACCATCCCCAGCTTCAGTGCAACCATCCCCAGCTTCAGTGCATTATTCCCAGGTTCAGTGCATCCTACCCCAGCTTCAGTGCATCCTAACCAGCTTTAGTGCATCCTACCCAGCGTCAGTGCATCCTACCCCAGCTTCAGTGCATCCTACCCCAGTTTCAGTGCATCCTACCCAGCTTCAGTGCAACCATCCCCAGCTTCAGTGCATCCTTCCCAGTTTCAGTGCATCCATCCCCAGCTTCGGTGCATCATACCCAGCTTCGGTGCATCCTACCCAGCTTCAGTGCATTCTACCCAGCTTCAGTGCATCCTACCCAGCTTCGGTGCATCCTACCCAGCTTCAGTGCATCCTACCCAGCGTCAATGCATCCTACCCAGCATCAATGCATCCTACCCAGCTTCAGTGCATTCTACCCAGCTTCAGTGCATCCTACCCAGCTTCAGTGCATCCTTCCTAGCTTCAGTGCATCCTACTCAGCTTCAGTGCACCCTTCCTAGTTTCAGTGCATCCTTCCCAGCTTCAGTGCATCCATCCCCAGCTTTAGTGCATTCTACCCAGCTTCAGTGCATCCTTCCCAGCTTCAGTGCATTCTACCCAGCTTCAGTGCACCCATCCCCCGCTTTAGTGCATCCTTCCCATCTGAAGTGCATCCGTCCCCAGCTTCGGTGCATCCCACCCAGCTTCAGTGCATCCATCCCCAGCGTTAGTGCATCCTTCCCAGCTTCAGTGCATCCTAATCAGCTTCAGTGCATCCATCCCCAGCTTTAGTGCATCCTTCCCATCTGAAGTGGATCCTTCCCAGCTTCAGTGCATCCTACTCAGCTTCAGTGCATCCATCCCCAGCTTTAGTGCATCCTTCCCATCTGAAGTGCATCCTTCCCAGCTTCAGTGCATCCATCCCCAGCTATAGTGCATCCATCCCCAGCGTCAGTGCATCCTACCCAGCTTCAGTGCATCCTAATAAGCTTCAGTGCATCCTACCCAGCTTCAGTGCATCCTACCCAGCGTCAGTGCATCCTACCCAGCGTCAGTGCATCCTACTCAGCTTCAGTGCATCCTACCCAGCTTCAGTGCAACCTACCCAGCGTCAATGCATCCTACCCAGCGTCAGTGCATCCTACCCAGCGTCAGTGCAACCTACCCAGCTTCAGTGCATCCTTTCCCAGCTTCAGTGCATCCTACCCAGCTTCAGTGCATCCTTCCCAGCTTCAGTGCATCCATCCCCAGCTATAGTGCATCTATCCCCAGCGTCAGTGCATCCTACCCAGCTTCAGTGCATCCTAATAAGCTTCAGTGCATCCTACCCAGCGTCAGTGCATCCTACCCAGCGTCAGTGCATCCTACTCAGCTTCAGTGCATCCTACCCAGCTTCAGTGCATCCTACCCAGCGTCAATGCATCCTTCCCAGCGTCAGTGCATCCTACCCAGCGTCAGTGCATCCTACCCAGCTTCAGTGCATCCTTTCCCAGCTTCAGTGCATCCTACCCCAGCTTCAGTGCATCCTACCCAGTTTCAGTGCATCCTACCCAGCTTCAGTGCATCCTACCCCAGCGTCAGTGCATCCTACCCAGCTTCAGTGCATCCTACCCAGCTTCAGTGCATCATACCCAGCTTCAGTGCATCCTACAAAGCTTCAGTGCATCCTACCCCAGCTTCAGTGCATCCTACCCAGCTTCAGTGCATCCTACCCCAGCTTCAGTGCATCCTACCCAGCTTCAAAGCATCCTTCCCAGTTTCAGTGCATCCATCCCCAGCTTCAGTGCATCCTACCCCAGCTTCAGTGCAACCATCCCCAGCTTCAGTGCATCCTACCCAGCGTCAGTGCATCCTACCCAGCTTCAGTGCATCCTTCCCAACTTCAGTGCATCCATCCCCAGCTATAGTGCATCCATCCCCAGCGTCAGTGCATCCTATCCAGCTTCAGTGCATCCTAATAAGCTTCAGTGCATCCTACCCAGCTTCAGTGCATCCTACCCAGCGTCAGTGCATCCTACCCAGCGTCAGTGCAACCTACTCAGCTTCAGTGCATCCTACCCAGCTTCAGTGCATCCTACCCAGCGTCAATGCATCATACCCAGCGTCAGTGCATCCTACCCAGCGTCAGTGCATCCTACCCAGCTTCAGTGCATCCTTTCCCAGCTTCAGTGCATCCTACCCCAGCTTCAGTGCATCCTACCCAGCGTCAGTGCATCCTACCCAGCTTCAGTGCATCCTTTCCCAGCTTCAGTGCATCCTTCCCCAGCTTCAGTGCATCCTACCCAGTTTCAGTGCATCCTACCCAGCTTCAGTGCATCCTACCCCAGCTTCAGTGCATCCTACCCAGCTTCAGTGCATCCTACCCAGCTTCAGTGCATCCTACCCAGCTTCAGTGCATCCTACCCCAGCTTCAGTGCATCCTACCCAGCTTCAGTGCATCCTACCCCAGCTTCAGTGCATCCTACCCAGCTTCAATGCATCCTTCCCAGTTTCAGTGCATCCATCCCCAGCTTCAGTGCATCCTACCCCAGCTTCAGTGCCTCCTACCCAACTTCAATGCATCCTTCCCAGTTTCAGTGCATCCATCCCCAGCTTCAGTGCATCCTACCCAGCTTCAGTGCATCCTACCCCAGCTTCAGTGCATCCTACCCAGCGTCAATGCATCATACCCAGCGTCAGTGCAACCTACCCAGCGTCAGTGCATCCTACCCAGCTTCAGTGCATCCTTTCCCAGCTTCAGTGCATCCTACCCCAGCTTCAGTGCATCCTACCCCAGCTTCAGTGCATCCTACCCAGCTTCAGTGCATCCTACCCAGCTTCATTGCATCCTACCCAGCTTCAGTGCATCCTACCCAGCTTCAGTGCATCCTACCCCAGCTTCAGTGCATCCTACACAGCTTCAGTGCATCCTACCCCAGCTTCAGTGCATCCTACCCAGCTTCAATGCATCCTTCCCAGTTTCAGTGCATCCATTCCCAGCTTCAGTGCATCCTACCCCAGCTTCAGTGCATCCTACCCAACTTCAATGCATCCTTCCCAGTTTCAGTGCATCCATCCCCAGCTTCAGTGCATCCTACCCCAGCTTCAGTGCATCCTACCCCAGCTTCAGTGCATCCTACCCCAGCTTCAGTGCAACCACCCCCAGCTTCAGTGCATCCATCCCCAGCTTCAGTGCAACCATCCCCAGCTTCAGTGAATCCTACCCAGCTTCAGTGCATCCTACCCAGCTTCAGTGCATCCTACCCAGCTTCAGTGCATCCTACCCCAGCTTCAGTGCATCCTACCCCAGCTTCAGTGCAACCATCCACAGCTTCAGTGCATCCATCCCCAGCTTCAGTGCATCCTTCCCAGTTTCAGTGCGTCCTACCCCAGCTTCAGTGCATCCTACCCAGCTTCAGTGAATCCTACCCAGCTTCAGTGCATCCTACCCAGTTTCAGTGCATCCTACCCAGCTTCAGTGCATCCTACCCCAGCTTCAGTGCATCCACCCCAGCTTCAGTGCATCCTACCCCAGCTTCAGTGCATCCTACCCAGTTTCAGTGCATCCTACCCAGCTTCAGTGCATCCTACCCCAGCTTCAGTGCATCCTACCCAGTTTCAGTGCATCCTACCCAGCTTCAGTGCATCCTATCCAGCTTAAGTGCATCCCACCCAGCTTCAGTGCATCCTACCCCAGCTTCAGTGCATCCTACCCAGTTTCAGTGCATCCTACCCAGCTTCAGTGCATCCTATCCAGCTTAAGTGCATCCTACCCAGCTTCAGTGCATCCTAATAAGCTTCAGTTCATCCTACCCAGCTTCAGTGCATCCTACCCAGCGTCAGTGCATCCTACCCAGCGTCAGTGCATCCTACCCAGCGTCAATGCATCCTACCCAGCTTCAGTGCATCCTACCCAGCGTCAGTGCATCCTACCCAGCGTCAGTGCAACCTACCCAGCGTCAATGCATCCTACCCAGCGTCAATGCATCCTACCCAGCGTCAGTGCAACCTACCCAGCTTCAGTGCATCCTTTCCCAGCTTCAGTGCATCCTACCCAGCTTCAGTGCATCCATCCCCAGCTATAGTGCATCCACCCCCAGCGTCAGTGCATCCTACCCAGCTTCAGTGCATCCTAATAAGCTTCAGTTCATCCTACCCAGCTTCAGTGCATCCTACCCAGCGTCAGTGCATCCTACCCAGCGTCAGTGCACCCTACTCAGCTTCAGTGCATCCTACCCAGCTTCAGTGCATCCTACCCAGCGTCAATGCATCCTTCCCAGCGTCAGTGCATCCTACCCAGCGTCAGTGCATCCTACCCAGCTTCAGTGCATCCTTTCCCAGCTTCAGTGCATCCTACCCCAGCTTCAGTGCATCCTACCCAGTTTCAGTGCATCCTACCCAGCTTCAGTGCATCCTTCCCCAGCTTCAGTGCATCCTACCCAGCTTCAGTGCATCCTACCCAGCTTCAGTGCATCATACCCAGCTTCAGTGCATCCTACCCAGCTTCAGTGCATCCTACCCAGCTTCAATGCATCCTTCCCAGTTTCAGTGCATCCATCCCCAGCTTCAGTTCATCCTACCCCAGCCTCAGTGCATCCTACCCCACTTCAATGCATCCTTCCCAGTTTTAGTGCATCCATCCCCAGCTTCAGTGCATCCTACCCAGCTTCAGTGCATCCTACCCCAGCTTCAGTGCAACCATCCCCAGCTTCAGTGCAACCATCCCCAGCTTCAGTGCATTATTCCCAGGTTCAGTGCATCCTACCCCAGCTTCAGTGCATCCTAACCAGCTTTAGTGCATCCTACCCAGCGTCAGTGCATCCTACCCCAGCTTCAGTGCATCCTACCCCAGTTTCAGTGCATCCTACCCAGCTTCAGTGCAACCATCCCCAGCTTCAGTGCATCCTTCCCAGTTTCAGTGCATCCATCCCCAGCTTCGGTGCATCATACCCAGCTTCGGTGCATCCTACCCAGCTTCAGTGCATTCTACCCAGCTTCAGTGCATCCTACCCAGCTTCGGTGCATCCTACCCAGCTTCAGTGCATCCTACCCAGCGTCAATGCATCCTACCCAGCATCAATGCATCCTACCCAGCTTCAGTGCATTCTACCCAGCTTCAGTGCATCCTACCCAGCTTCAGTGCATCCTTCCTAGCTTCAGTGCATCCTACTCAGCTTCAGTGCACCCTTCCTAGTTTCAGTGCATCCTTCCCAGCTTCAGTGCATCCATCCCCAGCTTTAGTGCATTCTACCCAGCTTCAGTGCATCCTTCCCAGCTTCAGTGCATTCTACCCAGCTTCAGTGCACCCATCCCCCGCTTTAGTGCATCCTTCCCATCTGAAGTGCATCCGTCCCCAGCTTCGGTGCATCCCACCCAGCTTCAGTGCATCCATCCCCAGCGTTAGTGCATCCTTCCCAGCTTCAGTGCATCCTAATCAGCTTCAGTGCATCCATCCCCAGCTTTAGTGCATCCTTCCCATCTGAAGTGGATCCTTCCCAGCTTCAGTGCATCCTACTCAGCTTCAGTGCATCCATCCCCAGCTTTAGTGCATCCTTCCCATCTGAAGTGCATCCTTCCCAGCTTCAGTGCATCCATCCCCAGCTATAGTGCATCCATCCCCAGCGTCAGTGCATCCTACCCAGCTTCAGTGCATCCTAATAAGCTTCAGTGCATCCTACCCAGCTTCAGTGCATCCTACCCAGCGTCAGTGCATCCTACCCAGCGTCAGTGCATCCTACTCAGCTTCAGTGCATCCTACCCAGCTTCAGTGCAACCTACCCAGCGTCAATGCATCCTACCCAGCGTCAGTGCATCCTACCCAGCGTCAGTGCAACCTACCCAGCTTCAGTGCATCCTTTCCCAGCTTCAGTGCATCCTACCCAGCTTCAGTGCATCCTTCCCAGCTTCAGTGCATCCATCCCCAGCTATAGTGCATCTATCCCCAGCGTCAGTGCATCCTACCCAGCTTCAGTGCATCCTAATAAGCTTCAGTGCATCCTACCCAGCGTCAGTGCATCCTACCCAGCGTCAGTGCATCCTACTCAGCTTCAGTGCATCCTACCCAGCTTCAGTGCATCCTACCCAGCGTCAATGCATCCTTCCCAGCGTCAGTGCATCCTACCCAGCGTCAGTGCATCCTACCCAGCTTCAGTGCATCCTTTCCCAGCTTCAGTGCATCCTACCCCAGCTTCAGTGCATCCTACCCAGTTTCAGTGCATCCTACCCAGCTTCAGTGCATCCTACCCCAGCGTCAGTGCATCCTACCCAGCTTCAGTGCATCCTACCCAGCTTCAGTGCATCATACCCAGCTTCAGTGCATCCTACAAAGCTTCAGTGCATCCTACCCCAGCTTCAGTGCATCCTACCCAGCTTCAGTGCATCCTACCCCAGCTTCAGTGCATCCTACCCAGCTTCAAAGCATCCTTCCCAGTTTCAGTGCATCCATCCCCAGCTTCAGTGCATCCTACCCCAGCTTCAGTGCAACCATCCCCAGCTTCAGTGCATCCTACCCAGCGTCAGTGCATCCTACCCAGCTTCAGTGCATCCTTCCCAACTTCAGTGCATCCATCCCCAGCTATAGTGCATCCATCCCCAGCGTCAGTGCATCCTATCCAGCTTCAGTGCATCCTAATAAGCTTCAGTGCATCCTACCCAGCTTCAGTGCATCCTACCCAGCGTCAGTGCATCCTACCCAGCGTCAGTGCATCCTACTCAGCTTCAGTGCATCCTACCCAGCTTCAGTGCATCCTACCCAGCGTCAATGCATCATACCCAGCGCCAGTGCATCCTACCCAGCGTCAGTGCATCCTTTCCCAGCTTCAGTGCATCCTACCCCAGCTTCAGTGCATCCTACCCAGCGTCAGTGCATCCTACCCAGCTTCAGTGCATCCTTTCCCAGCTTCAGTGCATCCTTCCCCAGCTTCAGTGCATCCTACCCAGCGTCAATGCATCATACCCAGCGTCAGTGCATCCTACCCAGCTTCAGTGCATCCTTTCCCAGCTTCAGTGCATCCTACCCCAGCTTCAGTGCATCCTACCCAGCGTCAGTGCATCCTACCCAGCTTCAGTGCATCCTTTCCCAGCTTCAGTGCATCCTTCCCCAGCTTCAGTGCATCCTACCCAGTTTCAGTGCATCCTACCCAGCTTCAGTGCATCCTACCCCAGCTTCAGTGCATCCTACCCAGCTTCAGTGCATCCTACCCAGCTTCAGTGCATCCTACCCAGCTTCAGTGCATCCTACCCCAGCTTCAGTGCATCCTACCCAGCTTCAGTGCATCCTACCCCAGCTTCAGTGCATCCTACCCAGCTTCAATGCATCCTTCCCAGTTTCAGTGCATCCATCCCCAGCTTCAGTGCATCCTACCCCAGCTTCAGTGCCTCCTACCCAACTTCAATGCATCCTTCCCAGTTTCAGTGCATCCATCCCCAGCTTCAGTGCATCCTACCCAGCTTCAGTGCATCCTACCCCAGCTTCAGTGCATCCTACCCAGCGTCAATGCATCATACCCAGCGTCAGTGCAACCTACCCAGCGTCAGTGCATCCTACCCAGCTTCAGTGCATCCTTTCCCAGCTTCAGTGCATCCTACCCCAGCTTCAGTGCATCCTACCCCAGCTTCAGTGCATCCTACCCAGCTTCAGTGCATCCTACCCAGCTTCATTGCATCCTACCCAGCTTCAGTGCATCCTACCCAGCTTCAGTGCATCCTACCCCAGCTTCAGTGCATCCTACACAGCTTCAGTGCATCCTACCCCAGCTTCAGTGCATCCTACCCAGCTTCAATGCATCCTTCCCAGTTTCAGTGCATCCATTCCCAGCTTCAGTGCATCCTACCCCAGCTTCAGTGCATCCTACCCAACTTCAATGCATCCTTCCCAGTTTCAGTGCATCCATCCCCAGCTTCAGTGCATCCTACCCCAGCTTCAGTGCATCCTACCCCAGCTTCAGTGCATCCTACCCCAGCTTCAGTGCAACCACCCCCAGCTTCAGTGCATCCATCCCCAGCTTCAGTGCAACCATCCCCAGCTTCAGTGAATCCTACCCAGCTTCAGTGCATCCTACCCAGCTTCAGTGCATCCTACCCAGCTTCAGTGCATCCTACCCCAGCTTCAGTGCATCCTACCCCAGCTTCAGTGCAACCATCCACAGCTTCAGTGCATCCATCCCCAGCTTCAGTGCATCCTTCCCAGTTTCAGTGCGTCCTACCCCAGCTTCAGTGCAACCATCCCCAGCTTCAGTGAATCCTACCCAGCTTCAGTGCATCCTACCCAGCTTCAGTGCATCCTACCCCAGCGTCAATGCATCCTACCCAGCGTCAGTGCATCCTACCCAGCGTCAGTGCATCCTACCCAGCTTCAGTGCATTCTTTCTCAGCTTCAGTGCATCCTACCCAGCTTCAGTGCATCCTACCCAGCGTCAGTGCATCCTACCCAGCGTCAGTGCATCCTACCCAGCGTCAGTGCCTCCTACCCAGCTTCAGTGCATCCTTTCTCAGCTTCAGTGCATCCTACCCAGCTTCAGTGCATCCTACCCAGCGTCAGTGCATCCTACCTAGCTTCAGTGCATCCTACCCAGCGTCAGTGCATCCTACCCAGCGTCAGTGCATCCTACCCAGCGTCAGTGCATCCTACTCAGCTTCAGTGCATCCTACCCAGCTTCAGTGCATCCTACCCAGTTTCAGAACATCCTACCCAGTTTCAGTGTATCCATCCCCAGCTTCAGTGCATCCTACACATTTTCAGTGCATCCTACCCAGCTTCAGTTCATCCTACCCAGCATCAGTGCATCCCACCCAGCTTCAGTTTATCGTACCCAGCTTCAGTACATCCTTTCCCAGCTTCAGTGCATCCTACCCAGCTTCAGTGCTTCCTTCCCCAGCTTCAGTGCATCTTCCCCAGCTTCAGTGCATCGTACCCAGCTTCAGTGCATCCATCCCCAGCTATAGTGCATCCTATCCAGCTTCAGTGCATCCTACCTCAGCTTCAGTGCATCCTTTCCCAGCTTCAGTGCATCCATCCACAGCTATAGTGCATCCTACCCAGCTTCAATGCATCCTTCCCCAGCTTCAGTGCATCTTTTTCCAGCTCCAATGCATCCCTCCCCAGCTTCAGTGTATCCTTCCCCAGCTTCAATGCATCCTCCACTAGCCTCAGTGCATCCTTCCCGAGCATCAGTACATCGAACCAGAACTTCAGTGCATTCTACCCCAGAACAAGTGCGCCTTTGTAACGTTTAAGTCTCTTGTTCCCCGGTGTCACGTTTGTCTGGGGAAAGGCGGTAATAATGAAACTGCTTTGAGACTATAGTATGTTGCATAGGCTTCACATGCCCAGCAAAACACAACGGAAATATCTCTACAACTCGAACCTGTTATTACTGAGCGATAATAAGGCGTTTCGCCATCACGTGCACATTTGATCAGTGACGCAAAGTAATCAGGGAAACGACACCGTGTGTTGGTCTACAGTTTCCTACGAGACTGCTTATAAATTCAAGGTAAAAGCTTCCCATCCATAAATCCCTTTAAAGCTTTCGATCCAGATAACATTCCTGCCGCATATTGAAGGAATTTACAGCCGAGCTTGCCCCAATTTTAGCACACAGACGAAAAAAAACATTAGGTTATGGAAACATCCTGAGGTATAGGGGAGACCGGGGCTAGTTGTAACAAAAACAACATATTTCAGGATTGCGGGAGGGTTTCGTAACCGATCGAAACTTTTTTTATGCCAATAGGTTCTCACATATCTCCCGCAGTTAACTGGAGATAATTAATTGTCTAGGATATTTCACATTTACGGTATGATGTATTATATGAGGTGTCCTAAAGTGTTACAACTTACCCCGATACGGGGCAAGTAGTAACAGAGTACGGGGTAAGTTGTAACACGTATGTTTTACTATTGAGGTAAGTTGTAACACAACATAAAGTTACCCAATTAATGCTACTGCTTTCTGTAAGCTATATACATTATTTTAGACTTAATAATAACGATGTATCATTGCATATATAGTATATTCCGTATTGGAGTTCAGCTTTTAAACACAGTATCTGACCAAACAAAACATAGTTTTTTAACCAGAAATTGCAATAACAATCATTTCGATTACAAACATGTGATGGTTATTTATAATTGCCAAAACACAGTAGGCCCAGTAATTAGTCGCATGTTTTAACTAAATATCTTATGTAACGTATATTGTGAATGCAATGGGCAATTATGCACACTCGTTAGATATTCCTTTCCACAATAAAATTAAAAAGAAAGATGAAAATCGAAATTAAAAACAAGACTAGTATGACATATATCATCAGATCGGCAACGACAGGAACCTGACGAATAAGGCCTACTCGCTGTCAAAGTCGCACAAGTGACACAGATATGTGTCGTCGCCTGTGGTGCATTCAGTGTGTGCCCATCTGAGGCACATCTGACACTGGATCCACTGTTCATGCGACCTGCTGTCGGCGTAATTCTCGTCACATACTAAGCAGAACCATTCCACTGATTTTGTTTTCTTGACGAGAGCTTTGCCTTTGCCTTTCGTGAGTGGCAGTTTTCGCTTACTACTGCATCCTGTAGCTCGCTCTGCTCTAGTGGCCTGTCTGTTTTCGAGCAATTTCTCCCTTGGCATGCACAGTCAAAAGGTGACGTTGACTCGCTTCATAATTACTGGTGATACCGCTGATTCCAGCAGAATATGTACCAGAACCTGATATAGACTTGAGCCACTTCATAGCTGTCTCTTCTATTGTTTTATCAGTGTGGCAGCGGATAGTGCGATCTGGCAACACTGATAGCCCCAGCCCGCAGCAGTTTCTCTGAACCAGGGTGCGTTTTCTCAATGTGTTCTAGAAAGTGGCCGTAATATGTGAGAAATCAAGCATAATTCTGCTGATTTGCACAGGCATGTGGCTTATGCAAACTTGTACCTGTCGTAGTCATTCGCTTTGTTTGCGTTGTTCAATGACAAGACGAGCCAGATGCAATCCAAGTATTCAAGCCAGAAGCGCCCAGTTTCTCCCAGTTCTCCATTTCTCACTGAACGGACCATGCTACATACACATCTGAAACCAACTGATCGAAATTGTCCCAATCAATGTGGAAAACTGCTCCTTCGGGTTGCCTCTTCACCACATCAGAATTGCTAATCACTGTAGCAATTTAACTATTTAGCGTAATTCCGTGGTCGCTAATTTGGCAGATATAGCGAGGGGGGGGGGCAGTATTACATTCAGGGACCTTTACGACCAGGGTATCCTGCTTGATTTGTATGACGAGACAAAGTCTAGAATCGACATCTAGATGTGCAGGGCTTCAGAACGAGGTACTACATGCCACATGGTTAAGCATGGCTTGATTTCTGCGCCCACACAGTCCATGCGTGGGGGTAAAATCAATTGACCTTGAACCTTTATCGTTGACTTTGACCTTATATAGAATTCAGATATGCACAGTAAACTTGAACAACACTGATAAACATGAAATCAACTTAAAGATCAACGTTATTGTCAAAAAATTCAAGATGGTAGCACATTGGAAGACCCGAAATCCGATAACTGAAATTTCAGTAATTTAGGGAGTACGTTAGGCTTTTCACCCACAGAGGGCACAATTATCAAGATATAGAGGTCATTGTGGTACCAAATAGAAGCTTATGGCCTTGGGAAGTTTTCTAGTTGGAAAAGAGTCCATCTTGTTCATTTCGAAAGGCTTGTAAATATTAATTTTTTTTTTTGTCTTTAAACAGTTTATTCGGTGCATCATATATATATATATATACAAAGTAAGAGCCATAATGCCCGAATAAACAACGGGTGTATACATACACAAAAATGGCGCAAAAGCGGATCAACCTTCGACGTATATATATATATGTACATGTACTAAACCGCGTTCTAACAAACTAAGGAGTAATAATAATAATAATAATAATGGTAATAATAATAATAATTATAATAATAATACTGATAATAATACTAATAATAGTAGTAATAATAATAATAATAATAATAATAATAATAATGATAGTAATGGTAATAATAATAATAATAATAATAGTAGTATTAATACTAATACTAATACTAATATTAATCGTACCAGTAATAACACTAGTAATAGCAATATTAGTTATAATAACAATAATATAACAGTACCAGTAATAGTAATAGTGATAGTGACATTAATTGTAATAATAATAATAATAATAATAGTAATAATAATAGTAATGATAATAGTAGTAATAATAATAAATAAAAATAGTAGTAATAATACTAATACTAATAATACCAATATTAATCGCACCAATAATAGCACTAGTAATAGCAATATTAATCATAATAACAATAGTAACACTAATAGTACCAGTAACATTAATATAAATTATAACAATAATAATAATAATACTGATGATAATAATACTGATGATAATAATAATAGTGAATACCATGGATTAATAAATAATAATTTTTCAGACGAAATGGCTCAAATTATAGAATTGCTTTGTGAAAAGCCCCTAAATCATATATGATAGCATTCCCTACTATCTAATGATGCTTTCTGCCAAATATGGTTTTTTTATGTCTATTTCTGACGTCACACTGACACAATATTTGAATATACCTAATTTTAGACCTGAAAAGGGGGTTGAGGGCAAAAGGCCCCGATTTGGGAGTGGTTATTACAAACTTGTGATGGACCATGGTATAGGTTAATAGGAAATGGCATTGAAAAAATCTTAGCGGAAAACATCCTGAGACCTAGACCTGTCTCCCGGCCTAAACGGTGTTACAACTTGCCCCGAGATGAATGTTATAACTTGCCCCGACCCGTCTTTTTCATAAAACACAATATTGCATAAAATGTTCTTCAAATCCTGTTTAAAGGCTTATGTCAGAGTTACTCGTAAATACATCCATCAATGAAAAAGCAGAAAATGTGAATTATGGATACACATATACTTAACTTGAAAATATTGAAAAAAAATCAGAATAGTACGTGTTTTCTTTAAAAACGGCATAAATTAATGGCGTGTCGACGGATTCGTGTGATATTACACATGACATGCTCAAATATATTGATGAACATGCTGTCTTCTTGCAGAATAATTTGCATTAGTAGTTTTGTCTGCAAGCCCTCTGTTACAACTTACCCCTGTTACAACTAGCCCCGGTCTCCCCTACATAAGAAAGGCAATGTCCACGATGTGTCCAACTATAGGCCTAAATTATTAGCGTTCAAACTACATGAACGTTTCATCTGTTTATATGACCGTGAACACCTGGATGAATATAATATTTTAACTCCTATCCGACATGAATTAAGAAGCAGCATTCATGCGAGTCACAGCTAGTAGCAACTCAACAAAATCGGCAAACAGTCAAGGATAGTAATATCCACGTGGACCTTGTTATTTTCGATTTCTATCAAGCTTCGACACTGTACGCCACAACAAAAGTAAGTCTTGTAAACTCCATCATTACGGTATACAATGCAAAATATATTGTTGAATAGCTAGCTTTCTAAAATACCGCCCCCAGAGACTCCTTGTAGACGGGAATGTTTCTGAGTATGCTAGCGTTGAATCTACCTCAGGGCAAAGTCTTAACCCCGCTGTAGTTTTACTGCATGTACGTGATCTACACTTGCAAGTGACATCAAATGTCCGTCTATTTGCGGGTGATAGTCTGTTACATAGACTCAATCACACGTAAATGGACGAGTTACCATTTGAAAACCGATTCCAACTCTCTCTACATTTGGTGGAAACATTGGGATATGCATTTTATTGCAACAGAATGCGATATAATGCAAATTGTCATCAATCCAAATACCTTATCCAGGCCATATTCACTTTACAATCAAGTACTAAAAGACGTTGATACAGCGAAAGTGCACACCATAGCGGGACACGGGAGAGGGCACAGAAGTGCACACGCCATTCCTTGTTGTTCTCATTCTGTCGTTCTGTGTTTGGTTACACAGGCGTATTTATGGGGGTTGTAATGAAGTCGTCTCCCCGGTGGGTATATATGCATATGTAACTCGTCGATGTGTGTGTGTGTGTGTGTGCGTGCGTGCGTGCGTGCGTGCGTGCGTGCGTTCTGTCCGTTCGTGTTCTGGTCAAGTAAGTACTTGGAGGAATGGTCGCGGACCTGACACCGTTAATATGACACGAATCCTTGCACACATAGTTTTACGCTCGTGCTGTGACAAACGTACAGCGGCCCAGCCTGGGAGGGGCATTGTTGTCATAATGATAGGCATCTGCGGCATTCGGGGTCGGTTTTTCTTTTGTTTACATCCTACCCTGAGTTCATGAGGTTTCTCCGAACTATGGAGATCGCATTTTAATGCCGAAAACACTACGATGCTTAATACAAGGTAACTATCACGTTGTGGTTGTGCTGTCATAAACGACGTATTAAGTACAAGAGAAAGATACATTTAGGCCTACTCCAGTAAACTAGTATGGCGTGTTGTGAAGCTGTCTACACCGTAGCCAGTGATAACTAGAATTGGTGTTTTAGATTCCTAATATTATATATTTTTTTAAAGATCGAGGAGCAGATAATCTCTAGAACAGACCAATTATATGGATATATGGTATTTTATACAAAACCGAACTAACAGAACAGTATGCCTCAGTAGTTGTATTATGTCACAGTACAGTTTCGACTTGGCTTCAGGCTCGCTTAGAATGAATACTTCAACGTGTGTGTATTTTGTGTTGTTTATTAAACTGCCGATATTTTACTTCAAATAACTGTCACACATAATATAATGTTCACTTAGAAATTTTAAGTTTCGTCCGTGTTATGACAAACTGTGTACTATGAAGACAGATAATGTTTTCTCTTCCACGGAGCCATCGCTTTGATTGAAAATACCTCTCGGTATGTGTATCGTTTAGTTTGCCAGTATTCAAGAATCACCGGTCTATCGCTTTGACCGTTGTTCGCGTGTCTCCTGTCGTAAGACGCCGGATTAAGCGTTTTGTGGCGCACTACACCAACGTTCGTCACTTATCCGCCTGTCGCCACTTCGTTGCCTGTTGTCACCTTGCCGCCTGTTGCCACCTTGTCGCCTGTCGTCACATTGACGATTGTCAAATAAACACAAGACATTACATTCAAGTCGCATCGAAACAACGGTGGCGGCATGGTGTCATATGAATTCTAGAAAACAAGAATAAATTTCATTTGAGCGGACGACCACAACTACTTAACACACAAAACCATAACACAAAATTCAAAACCAAACCATCGCATCTACCCGTGCTCTTCATGCACCAAAGGTGAAGTCAAAACATCATCACACTGGCTTATGACCCCTTGGAGTATCTTGTAACATTTTGTTGGGAGTCATTATTGAACTGTACGAGGCATAATTTAATGTTCTGAATCAAAAGGTTATATATCTACAAGTATGCTTACATGTGCCTAGAACGATGTCACTTACGTCTTGTTGCTGTTGCAGCTGCTGTTTCGTTGCGCTTCCTTTGACATCGTGTATAGTCACGACTCGCTTTGAACATATAACAAACATAAACATAATTAATACAGCGAAAGAAAACTTGTAGAGACTACTTCTCTAAGTGCTGAAAGGCAATACATGTCAGTTAAGACTTGGCTGTAGAAATAAGATGAATCTGTAATTACCTTTCACCCTCATCCGTGTCCGCTGACGTCACGGCACATGAAAACAGAAAATGAGAGAGAGAGAGAGAGAGAGAGAGAGAGAGAGAGAGAGAGAGAGAGAGAGAGAGAGAGAGAGAGAGAGAGATAGTTAACGGAGTAGCAAGTGATTAACCTGATTAGGGTCTCTTCTGCGTCCTCTTCTTCGTCCTCTTCTGCGTCCTCTTCTGACTTCTCTTCTGCGTCCTTTCCTGCGTCCTCTTCAGCGTCCTCTTCTGCGTCCTCTTCTGCTCCATCTTCTGCGTCCGCTTCTGTGTCCTATTCTGCCTCCTCTTCTGCGTCCTCTTTTAGGTCCCATCATCTGAAAAAGAAACACATGTTAAGAATTAGTCACATACTTTTGCTCTATATTCCGTCTTCTGGAGTTCGCTGACATCACGGCTGACGCTCTGAATCTGCAAAATACAGAAGACCAAATTTAAAACAACAAGAAATAATTTGCTATTTAATTTGCAATTGTTCATGGCGCTTTACAATGCATAATAGATCATGATCATTAACCCCAAAATAGTAAGGCAGGGATTTAAAGTAATAGTTTTGCTAATATAAAATATTAATCAACAAATTTATTTTAATTATAGATAAAATGAAATAAAATAACAGGAATATGATAGTAACATTTTGTTTAAATAAGCACCATACAACATAACATAGTTAATAAATTATAATGCATGAATTACTCATTAAGATATATCAGTATAAAATCAAGTAAAAAAATTAATATATATCTAAAATATTAATGATATAAATAAATCCACAGGTCACAAACCAGGCTATTAGTGTTCGCTTACAATGACGTTCTAAACATGTGTTATTGCTGACATTTAACACTACAAAGAGTCACTGGTCTAAGGAGTGTCAGCACCTCGAGGAAAACATTCCTTGCACAGAAAGGAATCAATCAATAAAACGATAAAGCTTCCAGCATATCGACGGACGGACGGACGGACGGACGGACGGACGGACGGACGGACGGACGGACGGACGGACGGACGGACGGACGGACGGACGGACGGACGGACGGACGGACGGACGGACGGACGGACGGACGGACGGACGGACGGACGGACGGACGGACGGACGGACGGACGGACGGACGGACGGACGGACGGACGGACGGACGGACGGACGGACGGACGGACGGACGGACGGACGGACGGACGGACGGACGGACGGACGGACGGAAGGAAGGCAGGAAGGAAGGAAGGAAGGAAGGAAGGAAGGAAGGAAGGAAGGAAGGACGGAAGGAAGGAAGGAAGGAAGGAAGGAAGGAAGGAAGGAAGGAAGGACGGAAGGAAGGAAGGAAGGAAGGAAGGAAGGAAGGAAGGAAGGAAGGAAGGAAGGAAGGAAGGACGGGGTTGGGCTGGGACCCAGGCAACCAGAAAAAACACTGTTTTATAATAACATATGTGTACCGCAACTTGAATATGACACACACATATGTGGGGTTTATATGTAAACTAGAGGGTCCGTTTTGGATTTTTGGTTGAGTTAAATGTTTCGAAATTCGTCCGTGGATTTGTAATGTTGGTTAAACTATTTGTAATAACACTTATCTTCATCAATTTTACTTGTACAGTGACGGAGTTTCAGAAAGTGTATGTGCGACGTTATGGTGGTTCGTAGATTTAATCTTTTTAATTCTTCCCGGGCGCTCATGATCTCTGGGGTCACAATTTAAAAACAGTTTCAGTGCCGAAGACTGCTTTTTACCCGAGACAATGTTTGGGAATCAACATAAATGACATACATGTTAGCCATTCAACCGAATTCGCGTATATAGACATACATACACACATACATACATACATTTTGTGCTGATTCCGTTATATGCATGTAACCTTCTTGAAGATACAATAAGTGTACGCTCAATATAGCGGAATAGCATTATAGTGTTTAATGATGATAGTAATAGTGGTCACAAATGGAGTTTATCTTGTATTGGTCGACGTCTGGCTAATTCCGTATAACACTGGCTGATGTTAGTTTATATCCATCGTGTATACTAATATGCCATAGGATACTTGTGTTTCCTTTGATTTAGTGGTTGAGTTATAAATAGATGACTGAGCATTGTAATGACACAGTGCACCATACAGGTGTAGCACTCAAAGGTTCGACTTCAGGACACGATAGATCTGTTGTAGGACAAAGTATGTCGGTTATGGAACACAATGGTCCGGTGTCTGGCCCAAAGGATTGACTGGTGATAAGACAAAAGACGAGCAAAATTGGAGATCAGTTGATCGTAGAAAATCAATCGATCAGAACGGAAGTAAGACTTGCCTGGTTGCAGTTTACCGTAGGTGTTGTGCTGGACTAAGCTAAACATAAATTTGCAGGGTTATTTATAGGGCGCAATCAGTACCGTGTACTCGGTTGTTTGGTGGATACAGTTGATATGGGTTTGACGGACTAGTAGACCAAGAATGATCGTATGCGTTTGTGTAGGAAGAATAATTAACCGAGGCAATACATTACGCTTAGGAAATACATAGCAGAATCTGAGATGAGTAGAGAGGGGAACAGTTGGCTTACACCGGAAGTAAGACCCACATGGTTGAGCATAGGAGGTCGATGATCGAAGGAGTTGTGGTGGACCAAACCAAAATTACTTTCTGCACGGTTGTTTATAGGAAGCAGTCGATTAGGGTATGACGGACTAAACCGGAAGTAAAACGTACTGGATTGATTAAAAGAGGCCGATGATCGAGAGTTTAACGTACTAGACCGGAAGTAAGATCCTGCTCGTTCGTGTATTTAAAATAATTAACGCAAGCAATTCAATACGTTTAGGAAATACAATATCATTTAATAAAGTCAAGTCAGTTATATTACATATGTACAATTTGACCCGGCGTCACCAGATGTTGTTCCACCTTCGAGTCTGACATGGCAATGTTATTTATATTCACACGCTCCAGTCATACGGAATGTTTTGTGTGTTAAGTTATTAAAATATGTTCTGGTTTCCTATTGATCGTGATCAAGAAAGTCATGTGACACTGTCCTGACTAGCCATAGCTGTAGGCCAATGTCATTTATACGTCTAACGCAGGATTGTCGATTCCCTTTCTCGCGTCTTTTTCTTGTTTGAGCGCCGCCTTCTCCTCATACGTGTCTGGGATTCCCAATTCTTCGTATTCGGTGATCGTTCGCGCTCCCATGACTGTAAGGAAGTAGAAGAAACAGAAGCCGAAGACAATGATGCCGACAGAAATGTACAGTAGTGGCGTTCCTACGAGCTTGGGCCCGAGGATAATGTAAGCGCTAACCAGTGCCACTGTATCGAGGACGTAGACGAAGGAGGCAAGGACGAGACGATGGAAGTGACTGCCCAAAGTCGCCCCGATGGGCGCCATGATAGTGACAACGGGTCCGGTGACACCGATGTAGTCGAGAGCTTCGCGGGACATCGTCTGTTGCACCATGGTGCGCCAGTAGAAGCACAGACAACTGTTGGTGGCCGCGATCTTCTCCGTCACTCGGAAGAGCAGCGTCAGCATGCTGAAACTGCAGATGTCGAGGCCGCCGCCGGCGAACGACGTGAAAATGCCACCGACGATACCCGTGAAGAACAGTGCAATGGCCTTCCATCCCTTGAAGTTGTGGATCTTGTAGTACGTCTTTCGTTTGTGGTAGCGGTTGAGTAGGAACAATGCGAAAGCGAAGGAGAACCAGATCGTGACGAAGCCCATCTTCTTTTGTATCGGCGACAGCCAAATGTCGACTGTGTAGAAACCGGTCAAGGCGCCGATTGCGCCGCCCGAGAAGCACAACACGATGGAGTGCCATTCCACCTGGATCTTTTGCAGCATGATGGCCATGGTAGCAGTCGACATGCCGCACGCTTGGACCATCAGCGACACATCGCGGGCGACGGCCGGCTCAGCGTGCAGGGCCAACGTCAAGACGGGGAACGCCACGGCACCGCCTCCTTCACTCGTCATACCTGCAAGCAACGACAGTCAACTGATGTAGTCACTCAATGACAGACCCGAGAGACAGACAGACAGACAGACTGACCGACAGACAGATAGACAGACAGAGATACCGACAGACAGACAGACAGACAGACAGACAGACAGCGAGAGAGAGAGACCGACAGACCGACAGACCGACAGACCGACAGACCGACAGACCGACAGACCGACAGACCGACAGACCGACAGACCGACAGACAGACATACAGACAGACATACAGACAGACAGTCAGACAGGCCGACGGATGGACGGACGGACGGACGGACGGACGGACGGACGGACGGACGGACGGACGGACGGACGGACGGACGGACGGACGGACGGACGGACGGACAGACAGACAGACAGAAAGAAAAAAAGAAAGAAAAAAAGACAGACAGACAGACAGACAAAGTTATGTACACAAGACGACCTTAATGTAGACTGTGTAGTAGCACCAGGTTGTACAAATTACGGATAGAGTGACCGAGAGAAACTGTTGATTTTTTCATTATACCCATACATCTACATACATTCATTGACGGTCCTACGCCAATTCGACAATGTTTGGTTTAGCATTCATTCTGTGTTTTACACGGTACATATCAACCAAATTAACTGTGCTGAAGTCTAAGCTGCCTAACTTCCATGGAGCCGTGAAAGGTTGCCATGTCTGCTAACTGGAGAAGGGGACGCTTGTTTGCCGCAATGTAAACAGACCAGGTCATCGTAGATAAACTACTGGGGGAGTAGCTAAGTTGATACGAGCCATTGGTTATGACATCAACTGCATAATTCATAATTCCGTTGCCCAATATAATCGCGGTGAACAGCAAGAAACATCACAGGACCTGACACGTCCCATATATTCAATGGAAGTCTAAGTCGTCTTTATAATGTTTTATCGACCGCAGTAATCAAGTGTAGGCCAAAGTACCTTGGCGACACTTACCAGCAATGAGACCGCCGAAGACCATGGTCAACGTCATGATGTACTTCTCTTGGAAGATGTACCAACGCCCGTAGCTCGAGAAGGCTGACCAGAAGATAAACTGGACGAAGGCGACCGGAAGTAAGAACCCGAGGGGACGTCGATAGCGCGCAATGAAACTCTTGTGCCATTCGTCATGTTGTTTGGCCGCTGCAAACTTCAACTCGTCGGCTTTCGACAATTTCTGACCTACAAGCCAATACAACCACGTCAATTTGCTGGTTATTGTTTATTTATTTATTATTATTATGTGCAGATGCGATGTAATTCACGTCTGTTTCGCTAGTGCCATTCCACAGATGTACAGTTTTACATATAATACATCTGATAAATAAATAAAACATGATAATAAAATAGTATGATTAAAATATCCATATCATATAAAAACATACAAATAATTGTTATAATGTCAGTAGAAAGTGTACTACAATGTAATAAATATGTAGTATAAGTAGTTTAAAAGGTCAATTCCACGAGTTCAATTTCTCGCCATTGTTCCCGGTCGAGTGCGCATGTAATAATAAATAATAGTAAATAATAATAATTAGTTAACGGCAACCTACACATGTATGGTTTCAATCAACAACAACAACACATCTGGATTAATGTATAATAACACGTTTAAACTCACCTTCCCAGAAGTATTTCTTGAGACATCCGCCCAGTGTTCGGCCACAGCAGGGCCCGCCTGTTTTCGTCGTTTCCATGGCTGAAACACGTCAAGAAACCTATCAAAACCACAGCAAAATCGACCTAAATTAAAACAAAGATAACACCAACATGTTTCACTGTATCAACTGTGCAACGATGTAATACTAATGTTCTAGCTAGATTAATACTTGTTGTAGGGTTTGCCACTACAACAACTCAATGTGTGTTTAAATAATAAGAACGATCAACTTAAATTATTAATATGGCTTCAAACCTTTTTTCGTTTAGTAAATTAATAAACAGTTGGCCATTATAACATAATTATTTTAATTATAATTGTTAATTTTATGTGATTAAAATGGTGTTATTCTATGTAAGTGTCTACTTTCTCAACAATGGTTAAATTTCACTTGTTTAAATATATTTACAAATGATTCACCGCGTCTTGCCAGTTGCTGTAGAATCGTATGCACTTCTAGCGATGTACGTCTACCACACAGAAAAAGTTAATAAATAAAATAAATTGTCTATACATTAAACGTAGTCGAGAAACCAGTTAGTAGCGGAAAAGTACCCTACCTGGTCGTCTGTAATCCAGCTGTCCTGTCGTCGAAGCCTCGAGAGAGCGAAGAGGCGACTGGCAATGAGGTAGCAGTCGGCTCTTGTTTTATAGCCGCCACAATGTGTTATGCAACCTGACGGCGAGTCAGCTCGCCAATCGCGAGAATGCTGGTCGTAGCCTCGGGCTCCCACCTGCCTTTCACGTGCCCTGGGTCCGTTGGCGGCCCGGGTGCGAGCGTGTCCTTACGCCGACACGCATGACTGCATGCACCAGGGACGATGACCGCTGGGTCATGGTCATCGCTCCAGCCGGCGGTCTGCACGAGGTCTCCGCGACATTCATGTGCTGATTCTGACTGATTCTGAGAACATTGTATGTTAAGGGAATAAGTATCGGAGATTGGATACATGTCCGTTGTTTGGTTTTAAAATGTCATATTGCATAACACGCTGACATAGATTAATACAAATACGCTTTGGTCCTAGACAGTACTTTACATGGTGGTGAACGAGCCTGTGAATATTGATAGCAATGATAGATCCAGACGTGGTGAACGAGCCTGGAGAATGCATTTCACAATGACAGGGTCAGGCGTGAATACGGAGAGCATAACGTCGCCGACACTATCTGTATAGGGGGATGGGTGGGGGTGGACGACTGTAATATAATAACGCGTCCCCAGTGTCACGCTATAACATGACGGCATTGCACCAACATGACATCGAAGAAAATATTGCTCGTCACGTAGAGAAGGCGTTCTCTTTAGAATTCCACCCAGCATTGTTTTACTTCGTAAACCGAGTACCTGTGTGAAGCTACGAGGCGGTAGACAGTCGTTGTGGCAGCCCGTCGCACATATACTCTATGTAAATGCGTGTAAACAAACACCCCGGGTGTTGCCGTGTCGAAATTAGAGTTGCTCGCCTAAGTTAAACAGGATGACGTCGACTACAATGGACTGATTGTGTCGGAAGTGTGTCGCGGTGCATGCGACAGGAAGGCGTGTGAACCGACAGACACTGGTGTGTTGCTGGTATTTGATACGCTCAGGTCGGTGCAGTCAGCACCTTTTCTAGGTTACGCTGGTTCGCTTGCACACAAGTACTAACTGTTGGCGGTAACAATGGTTGTATTGTTCTAAATCACGATTTGTAAATGGTGTGCTTGAAAGTTCTAATCGGCATGCGGGACGGGGGCCATGCTGTGAACGGATGAATGTTCAGTCGCAAATTATTATTATTATTTTGCGAGAAACTTATAAGTGGCTGTTGAGTGAGGGAAAGGTAGTATATACTTGAAATCAGTGTTTTCTTGCATACAACTGTGTAAGCATCGTGTAAGTCTTTAATCAGCGACAGCAGTGTGTAGTTAAGATCTGGATGGGGGCAATTGGGGACAGACTTTGTCACACAATAGTTCCCGTGCTAACATATACGGTTATGAAGAAATATAAATGACGCAATTTTCCAGTGCACCCTTCTTAATAAGCTTCTGGCCAGCGCAGATCGCCTCACGTGTGTCTCGAGCCGTGGTTTCTCTAGATTAAAGATCAGCCTTACACGCAATGGCCCGTGTTCCGTACATGCGCGTCACGTCCCTCCCGCACGCACACCGTTGCCACATCGCTCTCCTCTGCTTCACGCGTGCGTGACGTGTCTTTGTGTCGGCGTGCCTACTCGATGGATCGGTACAGCGATATAGCCGGCGATTTTATCGATTATTGGCTAAGTGCCAGGAGCGACTGCAACCCCACAAAGGCGCTGTGGGAGTATGCACGAGGAGGTGGGTCACCAGGTCATGATGACTGGATGAACTTCATCCCAAACACGTGTCTGTTACCACGGAACGATAATCACGCTCCTTAGGGCGTTTTGTGCTGCATTCCTTATTGATGGTTGGAGTTGCTGACCTTGACGCTGGAGCAATGACTCGGTCACCTTACTCCTTCCCAGCTCAAAGGGGTATTTCACGAGTAATATTAGGTACCTCGTTTTAGGACTAATGCGGGCATATTGGCGGGGACAGAGGAACGCGTCGACATGCGTAGTGTGAGACGCGCCAGTTTACGTGTCATTTCGAGGACCTGCTTTTGTTTCTGGTTTTATATCCTAAGTTGGGTAATTCTTAGTTCGTAGGTGGTCTCCTCCAAACTTGGGGTAAAGCTGGCGTTGTCCTTTTCTAGAATTAGTCAGTCCACTACAGGTTAAACATTTACCCCCTGTGTCTGATCTTTTACTTCCCCTGGCACAGACACCAGATAGAAGGTACAACCGGCTTTTAGTTACTCTTCCGAAAGAAACAGGCAAATGTGGGTTGAAAGAAATTGCCTAAGTTTCGAGACGGCGGTAGGTGGGATTGAACCACCGTCCCCTCGATTTACAGTTCGGTGTTCTATCCCGCGACAATCGCTCCCCACACTAATAATCAAATGATTGTGTATTATTATAAATATTCATAGGTTTTTCTGTTATCTATACGTAGAATCGATGGAATTCCGTATTATGAAAAATCCCGCGCTGTTCTATTTAGGCCCTCGTCAGAAGCGTCCCAAGTGGATTAGGGAACATCAGGGCTGTATGAGCAGGATAGAGCTCCTTAACGTTTCCCAACCTGTAACTGCAGTCAGGTAAACAGGTAAAATCCAGTGAGATACGAGAGAGTGAGATACGACGTCTTCGAATGCAACAAAATCACACGATACCGTGTAGTTTATGGTGACATTTCTTTATCCTTCATCTGCACCAAAATTAAAACCAGCATTTGGCTTTGAGCCAAAAGTTTACATTCTTGTCATAAACTTATAACAAAGACGGTTCTTATCAATATCAGTGGCTCCTTGGTGGCCACGGCGTGTCTAAATTCAGTAGTCTGCATTCAACAACTACAGTTACAGTCTCCATACAAGCGCAGATGTTTATCTCGTTACCGATAGAGAGGGAACAACTTGCGGCAACGACGGTCACGCATCACTGATCGCGTGCGTCATACGCCGCTGCTTCAAGGCGCTGATCCACTATCAGGTACAACCCTACGAGAGTATCGTGTCCGATGGGTTTCTATGGCATCATGCCAACTTTAATAACATCACACCGGATACTCTCTGATGTCTGCCGGGTATCAAATATGCGCTTTTTTCATCCGACATCGGGCAGGCAATGAAATCACGTATCGTGTGGATTCTTTCCCAGAATGGCCGATTTATCTGTGCGAGAACAGTCAAAGTAAAGTCAATCTCAAAACAAAATAGCAGAACTGTAACCCAGAATAATTCAATAGATAATTCTTGAAGTGAACAAACACAGTCCATGTATCTAGGCCTTCTATAGTGTGATAAGGTGAACAATGTTCACAGCTTATATGAATGACTGCATTGAGTGTAATCGTATCTGTTTTGGGGTGAGTAGATTCCAAGCGGTTAATGCTATGGGTAGAATGAGTGCACATATGCATTTATGCATGCATCTGTTTGGATGTATTTGTTGTGGTTGCGCATAGTTTTGAATGAAACGTTGATTCATTCATTCGTTCGTTCTTTCTTTCGTTCGTTCGATTTTTCATCCGTCCGTCCGTCCGTCCGTCCGTCCGTCCGTCCGTCCGTCCGTCCGTCCGTCCGTCCGTCCGTCCGTCCGTCCGTCCGTCCGTCCGTCCGTCCGTCCGTCCGTCCGTCCGTCCGTCCGTCCGTCCGTCCGTCCGTCCGTCCGTCCGTCCGTCCGTCCGTCCGACCGTCCGTCCGTCCGTCCGTCCGTCCGTCCGTCCGTCCGTCCGTCCGTCCGTCCGTCCGTCCGTCCGTCCGTTCGTTCGTTCGTTCGTTCGTTCTTTCGTTCGTTCATTCAATCATTCAGTCGTTCATTCTGATGATGGGGACGATGACAATGCCATCCTCGACCTCATCATTATTCTGACGTGCACCGTTATAACGGCTAGTCATACTGACAGCCATCTGCTCTTTACTAAAGTATATTCAACAAGGATTCTCGACCAGAACAAGGCTGTGCTTTGTCTTCTGGGAGAACACACGGAGTACCGTTGATATAACCTCCCAGGTAACGAAGTCATCACAAAAATACCAAACGGATGTCAGCATGGCTAGTCGTTATAAGGGTGCACATGGACGGTCCCAAGCCCGGCTGAGAAAAGAGGAGGGTTGGGCAAAGGGCTAACAACCCTTTCCCGTAAAAAAAACAGATTGTTACGAAAACATCGACCAAAGGAACTCTACTGAACTTGGGAGAGGGAGGGCCTCCTGGGGAGAGTATGACGCCATGCAGTGAAAGCCGTAAGGAAGCTACATCGCCGATACCCTTCTTATCTTCCAAGAAAATCTCGAAAATCGGAACATGGAATGTGAAAACCATGTTCGAAACAAACAAAGCAGCCCAAATAGCAAGGGAACGACGGGCCTACAACATCACAGTACTAGGGCTATGTGAAACAAGGTGGACACAGTCAGGGCAAGTCAGACTGAATACGGGAGAAATGATTCTCTATTCGGGGCATGAAGAGGAAGATGCAGATCATACAGAAGGCGTGGCACTCATGTTGTCACATGAGGCACAGAATGCTCTCATTAACTGGGAAGCAGCGGGACCAAGGATCATCTATGCCTCGTTCAAAACAAAGAAAGAAAACATCAAGCTCAACATCATTCAGTGTTACGCACCCACAAACGACAAGGACGAAGAAACAAAAGAAGATTTTTACAACAAACTGCAGACATTGTGTGACAAACTGAAGGAGAAGGACATGACAATACTCATGGGAGACTTGAACGCCAAAATCGGATTTGACAACAGCGGGTACGAAGAAGTCATGGGCAGACAGGGACTTGGCAAAATGAATGAAAATGGCGAGATGTTGGCCGACTTTTGTGCATTTAACAATATGATCATCGGAGGCAGCGTGTTCCCGCATCGCAGGATACACAAGGCAACCTGGGTATCACCGGACCACAGGACAGAAAATCAAATAGACCATATCTGCATAGGACGGAAGTTCAGAAGATCAATGCAGGATGTGAGAGTGCAGAGAGGGGCAGATGCAGCCTCAGACCACCATCTAGTGCTGGCCAGAATGAAGATGAAGCTAAAGAAGAGAGAAGTCAAGCGAAGCACCAGAACGCAGTACAATGTGGACTTCCTACAGGACAGGGTGACAAAAGAGACCTTCCGACTTACAGTCAGAAACAAATACGAAGCCCTACAAGATATCCTTGATGAAGGAAACATGGACATAGACACACAATGGCAACAGATCAAGGAGATGTGGACCAGCACATGCAGCGAAGTTCTGGGAAAGAAGAAATACCAACAAAAAGACTGGATTTCTGCAGAGACTGTCAACAAAGTGCAAGTGAGGAAGGAAAAGAAAGGTGCAGTTAACAACAGCCGAACGAGAGCAGCAAAAGCAGCAGCACAGGAAGAGTATACAGAGGCAAACAGAGCAGTCAAGAACAGCGTAAAAACAGACAAGGCAAACTTCATTGAAGACCTAGCCAAAGAAGCAGAGGATGCATCAGCCCAAGGAAACATGAAACAACTGTATGATGTAACAAGAAAATTAGCAGGAAAGTACAAGAACACAGACAGACCCATCAAAGATAAGAATGGCAATGTACTTACCAGTGATGAAGACCAGTTGAAGAGATGGAGGGAACATTTTGAAGAACTGCTAAACCGGCCACCACCTCAGAACCCTCCAGACATCGCACCAGCGGAAGAAGTACTCCAGATAAACTGCGAAAGACCAAGTAAGGCAGAAATTGAGAAAGCCATTCAGCACATGAAGAGAGGAAAAGCTTCCGGCCCAGACAAAATTCCTGCAGAGGCAATCAAGGCTGACATAGAGACCTCCACCGAGATACTGCATGACCTATTCGGGAAGATATGGGAACAAGAAGAAATACCAACGGAATGGAAAGAAGGGTACCTTGTGAAGCTCCCAAAGAAAGGCGATATGCAAGAATGTAAGAACTATAGAGGGATAATGCTCCTATCAGTACCCGGAAAGGTCCTCAACAGAATAATCTTGGACAGACTGAAGACAGGTGTAGATGCCAAGCTCAGAGACCACCAAGCTGGCTTCCGGAAAGACAGATCCTGCACCGACCAAATTGCAACACTGAGAATCATTGTCGAACAATCCATGGAATGGGACTCATCACTGTATATAAACTTCGTTGACTACGAGAAAGCATTTGATAGCCTTGACAGAGACACGCTGTGGAAACTCCTACAGCACTACGGCATACCTGAGAAATTTATATCTCTGATAAGAAGTAGTTATGAAGACATGGCATGCAGGGTCATTCATGCAGGACAACTAACGGACTCCTTCATGGTGAAGACAGGTGTGAGGCAAGGATGTCTTCTGTCACCGTTCCTATTCCTGCTCGCCATAGACTGGATCATGAAAAAGACTACAAAAAATTGAAGAAATGGGATCCAGTGGACACCATGGAGCCAATTGGAGGACCTGGACTTTACGGATGACCTCGCTCTCCTCTCACACAGCCATAAACAGATGCAGGAAAAAACAGAGCAGCTAAACACAGTGTCAACACAGCTTGGACTCAACATCAACAGAAGCAAGACAAAGACTATGAAAGCCAACACAAAGAACAACAACCCCATTACATTGAACGGAGAGCCACTGGAAGAGACAGATGCATTCACATACCTGGGCAGTACAATAAACAAAACTGGAGGGACAGAAAAAGACGTCAAAGCAAGAATCCAGAAAGCAAGAGTGGCATTCATCATGTTGAGAAAAATTTGGAGAACAAAACGAATCAAAATTAACACCAAGCTGAGATTGTTTAACTCAAATGTGAAGGCAGTTTTGCTCTACGGAGCGGAGACATGGCGAACCACACAGAAGACACTAAAGAAAATACAGACCTTCATCAACAAATGCCTGCGCAGAATACTACACTTGAGGTGGACAGACAAGGTACCGAACACCACACTCTGGAAAACAACCAAGCAACTACCCATAGAAAATGAAATAAAGAAGAGAAAATGGAGGTGGATAGGACATACACTAAGGAAACCACCAGAATCAATCACCCGTCAAGCCATCACATGGAACCCCCCAGGGAAGAGAAGAAGAGGTAGGCCACGAAACACCTGGCAGAGAGACACAGAAAAAGATACAAAAGAGATGGGGTACACCTGGAAAGAAATGGAGAAGATGGCCACAGACAGAAAACAGTGGCGTTCCTTAGTCGATGGCCTATGCTCCGAGCGAGCGAAAAGGCATAAGTAAGTAAGTACATGGAAGTAACGATAATGAGGTCAAGGAGAATGGTGAGGTTAAGCATGTTACTCTCCTCGTCCCATGACAGTAATAACTAATGATACCAATGATGTCTTCAGTTTCGTCATCATAATAATGTTTCATCATAACAGTTATTGTCGTCGCCATCTTCTCACTAAGACAAAACCTTCTTTGTTGCCACTTATCACAGTCTAAGCCATACCTGTATGCTGGGGTAACACTCGATGTGAGCATCTATCCTTTAAAGTTTCGAGATATTCGTCTATCTCCCATCATGTATGTCATCATCATTACCATCATAATTGTGCCGCCATGGTGTTCCGTGGTTGGGCGAAGACCTCAACATGCTGCTTCTACATCTGCCTATCTTGCGCTATCCTCTGCCAGATGGTACCCTTCCATTAGTCGTCTAGTTCGTCTCTCCAACGTTGATTTGTCCTGCCCAGGCCCACTTCCGTCTTCTGACTTGTCCAGTCCCGTCTGTGACCTTTGTTTTTCTCTTACCCAGATGTTCGCTTTTCCCTCCCGGTATGTGATATTTAACATACGCCTGTCCATCTTTGTTTGTGCGGCTGCTAGCTTGTTCTTTGTTTGGGTGGTGAGTGCCCATGTTTCCGCGCCGTATGTCATTTGTTTCGTCAAGCAAGTTCCAATGTTACCCATTTAGATGTCGCAGTGCTTGGCGAATGCTGTCCATCCGGCCATGATTCTTCTTTGAAACTCCTTGTCTTTGTTTTTGTCTCTGGTGCTGTATCTCTGTCGCAGGTAGATGTAGCATTCAATGTTCTCGATCTGAGTGTTGTTGACATATGTAGGTGTGCCATTTTCTATCATCACCTTTGTTTTCGACATGTTAATTTTCAGACCCTGATTTTCACTTTCATCAGCTAATTCCTGTAGCAACTGTTGTACGTCACGTGGTGTATTAGCGCATATGAGTATGTCGTCGGCGAAGCGAAGATGACTAAGATATTCGCCGTCTATCTTCAAGCCTCTGGTTTCCAAAGTCAGTCGCCGGAATATGCTTTCGAGTGCTGCCGTGAACAGCTTCGTCGATATGGTATCTCCCTGTCGTACTGCTCTCTTGATGTTGATCTTGTTGCTTTCTTTGTGTATGTGGACTGTCATCGAGCTGTTGGTGTAGATATCCGTCATGATTTCGATGTACACATCTTCTATCCCCTGTTCTTGAAACGAGGTCAGTACTGATTGAGTTTGCATTGAGTCGAAGGCTTTCTCTTAGTCGACGAAAGCGATGTAGAGTGGGATATTTTATTCTCTGCACTTCTCATTTAGTTGGTTTACGACATGGATGTGGTCTGTCATTCAGTATCCGCTTCTGAATCTAGCTTGCTATGGTGGCTGGTTTTCGTCGAATGTATTTTCTAGCCTTTTCGTTAGTACTTTCGTGAGAACTTTATAGATGTTTCGTAGTAGACATATCGGTCTGTAATTCTTGAGGTCTTTCTTATTTCCCTTCTTGAAGATTATCATCATCTTAGCGTTCTTCCGCGTTGTGGATATTCGTCTTTCGGATAAGCATTTAGTGTACATCTTAGCAAGTGTCTTCGAGATGGTTTCTTGTCCTGTTTTTCATGTCTCCATGTTTATATTGTCGTTGCCTGTTACTGTCCCATTCTTCATATCTCGTAGTGATGCTTCCACCTCCCATGATGTTATCTCTGGTGCCTGTCTTTGGTCAGTGTGGATTATGGTACTCTGTTCATTGTCGAATAGCTTGGTGCAGAATTCCTCTATTCGTTCTATTATCTTATCTTTATCATGGATTCTCTTATCTCCTTGTCCAGGAGTGTGATAAGTCTGTCTTGGCTTAGCTTCCGCGTTCTTCGTACTTTCTTCAGGCTCTTTGATGCCATGATCGTTTCTCGTATGATCTCTTGGTTGTATTTCCTGATGTCCTCTCTTGCTTTCTTTTTAATGGTTTTGCATATTTCTGCGTACTCTATTCGCTGTTTATTGGCGCTGTTTCGTGTTGGTGATGATATACTCTATTTCTGTGGCTTGTTAATTGCCTTAGCTACTCTTGACGTGCTTCGTTGGATTATGTCTGAGATGGTTTGGCTCATGGTGTCTATGTCGTCAAGTTCTTGTAGTGTAGTGTCTCGAATCGGTTTCTCAATTTGAGTTGCAATTCGATCTTCTTTGATCCTATTCGTGTGGCATCTACTCTTGGTGGCCTCTTGGTCATCACTTTTTCCTTTCCATCCATACGTCCAGTTTGATGTTGCTCTTGACCAGTCTGTGGTCACTTCCAACGTTGACTTGTTTGATAACTATTACGTCTGTGACGATGTCTGGCCTGTTTGTTAGGATATAGTCAATTTCGGTCTTCGTTACACAGTTTTCCATGTCCATATTCTCCCTGCTTTTTTCTGGAACATGGTATTCATGATTTTGTATTTTCTTGATTTTGCCCATTATACCAAAGTGTCGCCTCTTTCGTTTCTCAATTTGAGCCCAAATTGGCCCGCTGCCGTTTCCATATGGTTTGTTCTTTTCCCTATTCGTGCACCGATTTCTCACATCAATATCATGTAGTGGTTTGGTTTCCCAAAAGTCTCATTGACGTCATTGTAGATGCTATTTTTTGTCTTCTTCTGAGTATGATGTTGTTGGTGCATATACTTGCACTATCTGCTACTCTGGGGCTGATGCTGTTTACCCTCAATATTAGGGTCTTTCCATTTCCTGTTTATGAGGAAACCTACTCCTGCTTGGCCGTTGTTTGCCTTAGAATGGTACAGTAGGTGGCCGCTTTGTAAGGTAGCGAAACATTCCTCTGGTCTTCTCACTTCGGAGATCCCGATTACATCCCATACCAACCTGGTTTGTGTTCACCTCTTAGTAGAGATCTGACGTTGTAGGTCGCTATCTTTAGTCTACTTACCTACCCTCTTTCGGCGGGTCTTTTTGACCAAGAGATTCTTAACACCCTGTGCACGTAGTCCTAGTTGACCAGAGCCGCCTCCTTGATATGGACGCTTTCGGTGCCGCTGGGGACTGGGGTCATGGCTTTGTAGTGCAATCATGTAAACATGTAAACATGCATACATACATACATACATACATACATACATACATACATGCATTTCATTTTTCAGATAAAACTTGGCCCCTATCACACTGAGATGCACATCATCTGGTCGCAGACATGGTGGCGGACCCTCGGTGATTGCATATGCAAATGTTGCTGTGACTGGTCGCTACCCGTTTCAATTCGTCGTTTAGGAGGAAACGCACATGACTATAGTTGTACCGCTTTCCGTCGGCACGCCTCATCACCTCTAATATGATTGTTTTTCTTACACTAGGTATCTCTCCGAGGGTTCTTGCCACAGCTATAATCTCCCTGACTAGTTGTATGGGGTCCTTTTACTGGATCGCTGAGTTCATTGCTTCCTATGTCTAGAAAGATTGTGCAGGGTTTTATTTGGCGGACCTAGGGCAGTTGACGATAGACCCCGGATACCCGCATGCCACCATTGCCCCGCCCTTCTATGTGATTCATTCCACCACCTAGGTCGAGGCCGTTCTTGTCGATCTTGTCGGCCACACGACGTACACAACTGTGTCTTCATTTTCTGGAATGTTATGAACACCATTCACCTTATTTATATATTTACAAAATATGAAAAATATCTAAAAATGAAAAACAAAACACAGTAGTCGTTACACATACATCCACACATTTAACACACGGATACATGACAATATTCATACAAATACAGCTAAGCATGACTTTGCGAAGCGATGCATTAGACACAATATCCCTTTTCTAATCAACAATACTACATTTAATATTAAAAACAAAATTACAACGCACCGTTTACGAGGATTTATTAGTTACGCAAAACATACTTTTATTTACAGAATCACAAAATACAGTGCTCATTACCAAACTGTTATATATGTGGACAGTCGTAACAATCTACGTACTATTTTATAGTGTTTCTTTTGTATATATCCTCCGTAAATGTACATATACTAAGTAGTGTTATTTAAGATGAGATTGTACTCATTTCCTAGTTTCAAAGCTAATGTAATATATTAATTGTGTTGTTTTTGTTATTGAGATTTGTGACTTTATTACCAGAGTGTTGCTGGATTATACACAAGTGTTTATTTTTTATCCTAATAAAACGTAAAATGGCCAACTGTATTTTAATTGTGATATAACTAATGGTGTGGCTGCCACGAGAGCGACCAACATGGTCTTAGTGACAGTCTCCTCGACCCTTGGTTATCTTACCTACATTAAAAAATTATATTTACTTATAATTACATTTATGTTACTTGCAACACAATTACGTGTCATGTTACTGCCCTAATGAAATATTATTTTATAATTTGAACTGTAGGTAATTTTGTTTGAACATTGCTTTTGTATTGCTGTATGTACTGAGTCAATAAACATTTCAGATTCCGATTTCAGATTCCATGCAGTCGCACCTCAGTGCCAGGTAACATGAACAGCGTTGCTTTGTAAGTGCTGGTCTCTAACAGAACACAGCGCAGAAGCAGGTCAACGTTTTAGGTCAACACATTGTGATACGTGCTTATCAAGTGTGACCATTTAATCACTGGTCATCTTGGCTCGCTGTTGGTCAAGTGACGGTCGGACTGGTGCACGCCACAGGCTGTGGCCAACTTTTTGCTAGCAATGGCGACACAGTACGATGGATTCGTGTAATTTTTAAAGTGGTGTATGGTCAGTTTGCTGATCGGTGTAGCAGATAAAATGATTGTGATTTGACACATTGATATATAAACACTGAGAAAATACTAAACGAATAATTTTAATATATGATCAAGTCCAAAGCAACGTTTAAACGTTCGGCGGCCCCTTGCACTAATGACGACCGAACGTTGTCCGCCATTCACGATTATGCCTAACGATTATTGGATGTTGTGTCTCTAACCGCAGATGCTTGTGACGTTATAGACATTTACTATTATTACTATGTTAATTGATGCAAGCAGCATATTTGATCAAGAAATCAAAACCAAGTTTACTATAGCAAAGAAAAGATCCCACTGGTAGTATCGAAAGAAACTGTGTAGAGGCAAACCCAGGTAGGATCTAACACCAACAACAACCAGACGTGTCATTGCCAGCCTCACACGAGACGTCAGCTACAACAACACTACCTCTCAGTGACAACTACAACAACCAGACGTGTCATTGCCAGCCTCACACGAGACGTCAGCTACAACAACACTACCTCTCAGTGACAACTACAACAACCAGACGTGTCATTGCCAGCCTTACACGAGACGTCAGCTACAACAACACTACCTCTCAGTGACAACTACAACAACCAGACGTGTCACTGCCAGCCTCACACGAGACGTCAGCTACAACAACACTACCTCTCAGTGACAACTACAACAACCAGACGTGTCACTGCCAGCCTCACACGAGACGTCAACTACAACAACACTACCTCTCAGTGACAACTACAACAACCAGACGTGTCACTGCCAGCCTCACACGAGACGTTAACTACAACAACACTACCTCTCAGTGACAACTACAACAACCAGACGTGTCACTGCCAGTCTCACACGAGACGTCAACTACAACAACACTTCCTCTCGGTGACACTTACAACAACCAGACGTGTCACTGCCAGCCCCACACGAGACGTCAACTACAACAACACTACCTTTCGGTGACACTTACAACAACCAGACGTGTCACTGCCAGTCTCACACGAGACGTCAACTACATCAACACTACCTCTCAGTGACAACACGGGTGATTTTGACATGCACGAAAGTCTCGCACATAAACACACCACATGTAGATAACCCCACTATTAACATACCACACTAGTGGGGTTAGCTCTTGCCTCAGTAAACCGTGATTTGGCTATCCCCGGAAAAATACATTAAATGTTATACTCTTCTAAAACATAGATGGGGCTAATACTATTTCCAGCCCCTATCCAAACAGTTACACTTCAATTACCATACAGTCCATAAACATTGGGGCTACGCCCCCTCTACAAAACATGCTCATATACCCCAGTCCTCCCCAGTTTCTATGTTTATATATATATATATATATATATATATATATATATATATATATATATATATATCATGCAACGTAATGTTTAACAAACAACCAGACGTGTCATTACCAGCCTCACATGAGACGTCAACTACAACTACAACAACACTACCTCTCAGTGACAACTACAACAACCAGACGTGTCATTGCCAGCCTCACACGAGACGTCAACTACAACAACACTACCTCTCAGTGACAACTACAACAACCAGACGTGTCATTGCCAGCCTCACACGAGACGTCAACTATAACAACACTACCTCTCAGTGACAACTACAACAACCAGACGTGTCATTGCCAGCCTCACACGAGATGTCAACTACAACAACACTACCTCTCAGTGACAACTACAACAACCAGACGTGTCATTGCCAGCCTCACACGAGACGTCAGCTACAACAACACTACCTCTCAGTGACAACTACAACAACCAGACGTGTCATTGCCAGCCTCACACGAGACGTCAGCTACAACAACACTACCTCTCAGTGACACTTACAACAACCAGACGTGACACTGCCAGCCTCACACGAGACGTCAACTACAACAACACTACCTCTCAGTGACAACTACAACAACCAGACGTGTCATTGCCAGCCTCACACGAGACGTCAGCTACAACAACACTACCTCTCAGTGACAACTACAACAACCAGACGTGTCATTGCCAGCCTCACACGATACGTCAACTACAACAACACTACCTCTCAGTCACAACTACAACAACCAGACGTGTCATTGCCAGCCTCACACGAGACGTCAACTACATCAACACTACCTCTCAGTGACAACACGGGTCATTTTGACATACACGAAAGTCTCGCACATAAACACACCATATGTAGATAACCCCACTATTAACATACCACAACAGCGGGGTTAACTTCTGCCTCATTAAACCGTGATTTGGCGCTCCCCGAAAAAATACATTAAATGTTATACTCTTCAAAAACATAGATGGGGCTAATACTATGTCCAGCCCCTACCCAAAAACTTACACTTCAATTACCATACAGTCCATAAACATTGGGAGCTATGCCCCCCTCTACAACAAAAATGCAGATATACCCCAGCCCTCCCCAGTTTCTATGTTTTATATATATATATATATATATATATATATATATATATATATATATATATATCATAACAACTGCGCAAATGCAACGTAACTTTTAACACAAGTCCGGAATATATATATATATATATATATATATATATATATATATATATATATATATATATATATATATATATATATCATTGTATGGAGACTACATATTACAAACAAAACATTAGATTGAACTGTTTATTTACATTGTTGATCACCCTCATTTAGGAGATTTCCGACCTACTGTTTTACTTATGTAATTGGATTCGCATTTTACCGTATTTTGTTAATCCCCCAGAAATGTGCCGTGCACGTGCTGATGTGCATGCATGCATGCGAATAACTACGCAAAAGAGACGTCAAAGGCGGTCAGTGGGCCGATTGCCCTGGGAGGTCTGTGGTTAGGTCAGTAGGACAGGCCGCTGGGTAAAGAAAGAAGTCGCAGTTACCGAGTAGTGAGATAACGAATTTACCTGCATTCGAATAAGTGCCATTCAATATCTGATGAAGATAACGTTTTATCCAGGTAGGCATGACACAGAGACTTGAAATAGCCTTAATTTACGTAAACGCTACGTTCTGAAACTGCAGGCGAAATGATCGAAACTGAAAAAAATAAATGTGGTGTTTCACCATTTATGTGGGCACATTTCAATATGGGTCGATACGTCAGGTAGCCACGGACGTAGACGTAGGTATAGCAGTTGTGCTGAAGTTAGTATGTCAGAACAGGCAGAATTTCTGGTAATACACTGTTAAGCATTTTGTTAACAGTTGCATCATTACCTTCCGTTTAGCCAGCATTTGAATATTGCTACAACGTTTGAATAATCTGGGATACTTACTGGAAAAGAACAATCTTCAATATTGATCAGTGGCATGGTCATATCATATGTTATATATATATATATATATATATATATATATATATATATATATATATATATATATATATATATATATATATATATATATATATATATACATATATACATATATACATATGTACACCTACATAAACAGAGAGAAGGAAATACACCTGGATGGGAAGAGCTTTAGCAAAGAGAGACACACATTCAGACACAGACACACATACACACGAACACACACACACACACACACACACACACACACACACACACACACACACACACTGAAACACACACATACACACAAACACACACACAAACAAACAGACATGTACACACTGAAACACACACATACACACAAACACAGATACACATACATACTCAAAAATACAATTACACACAATTACACACACGTACATATATACATACACATGGAGACATACATAAACACAGACACACACGCACACACGCACGCACGCACGCACGCACGCACGCACACACACACACACACACACACACACACACACACACAACCGAAGGCTTTAGAGGGCCATGACCACCCAAAGAAAAGACGACAGTGTGCGTGACCTATGCCATATACTTAGTGCTTCTCTTTAGGAATAAAATAATTGAAAGCTTGACAGTACAAATGCAAAAATATCGTACACGAAGCTTAAGATCATTTTAATTAATGCAGCGAGATGGGTAACTGACAATGGGCTATTTCGACACTGCCAACGACTTCTATTCACACTAAGACGTTTCTTCAGAGAGATTAGTGCGCATATGTCGTCTTATGTGGTTTCATACATATAGGATTGGTCCACTGACCGACCAGTGGATTCAGCCTGCGGCCATCGGCACAGTGACCTACTTCGTAAGGGGACACAGGATAATGTGGGTTGTTACGTCAGGTACATCGTGACGGGATATTTAGGTGTAACAATGCTCGCATGTACACTTCAGAAGACACTGTTACATAAATAGTTAAGCAAAAATTGATAGATTATTCATAGCAGAGCAAGGTCAATGTAGCTTGGTTATACTTTATGTCAGCACATTGCAGCAATACACTTGAGAATGGAATCCAATGAAGACAATACAGACAGCGCAGGGGGGCAGCAAAATCAATAAGCTTATATAGGTGAAATTGTGGAATTCCTGTGACAAAATTGTAATGTTCAATCGAAGCTGTCCTCACGTGAAGACGCTTAAGGTATTCTTTCTTTATACATACAACGCACAGAGATATGTCAACAACTGGAATTAATATTTAATGATAACATATAATATAGTTCCATGTTTGGTAGAACGTGTTAATACACTGGTGGAGTTTATGATTGTACTGGGAACCGTTTACCACTTCTATGTTTTATTTCACCTTTCTCCATTCATATTTGTTCTTCTTCTTACCGTCTACTCCCTCAATCAGTTGCTTCATTATTCTGACATTTGTAGATGTTCGCATTGAATTCAACAACAGTCAAACAAGAGGAGAATGAAGGCGATGAATGGATAGAAACACTAGGAATACAAGGGAGAAATGAACAATGAATACATGAGTAAATTTGCACGTGTCCATTAAGTGGTTGACCCTACGTTTTGAAATGGCCCACTGACACACAAGTGGACGAAGTTAGCGGCGATTGGCACAGTGACCCACTCCACCGACCACGGATCACATGACTATGAGCTCGTAACGGCTACGACGAAATTGTTAGGTCAGGTAGTGCTTGTTTGAGATGAGAGAGTAACAGTTAAACTCGATTGAACAACTTAGAACATATTATAATAAATAGTAAAGTATTATTTTATAATACAAGCAAATAAAACACGTTCCTTCACTAGAGTCGCTACTGGGTACCTCAACATAATCTTGCATACAACATTCCACATAACATATAATATATTTCCATGATTGGTACGTGTCAATACATTGGTGGAAATTGTGAATGTACTGGGAAACAATTTACCTTTTTTTATTTCACCTTTCACCATTCCCATTTATTCTTCTTCTTGCCGTTTACTCCCTCAATCAATTGCTTTATTATTCCGACATTGGCAGAGGTTCGCATTGAATTCAACAACAGTCAAACAAGGGGAGAATGAACGCGAGGAATGGATAGAAACCCTGGGAATACAAGGGAGAAATGACCAATGAATAAATGTAAAATGTTTTTACTAATAAATAGCATGCATGCACTATATTTGGTTTGTATTTCTCATTTGGAATCATAACAGTTAAACGATTAACGGTATAACAGAAAATTGTTTTTAAATATAACCTAAGAGAGAAGAACGCGATATATGATTATAAATCATGCACGGCGACAGAGTAACACTGCTGGAACAATTCCGCAATTTACGCACTGCAGGCAACTAAAATACAAATTTGGGCATGCTGTCACAATGCCCAATGCACGTGTCCATAAAGTGGTAGACCCTATGTTTTGAATTGACCCACTGACCCACAAGTGAAATGAGTTAGCGGCGATTGGCACAGTGACCCACTCCACCGACCACGGGACACATGACTATGAGCGCGTAACAACTACGACGAAATTGTTAGGTCAGGCAGTGCCTGTTTGAGATGAGAGAGTAACAGTTAAACTCGATTGAACAATTTAGAACATATTAGAATAAATACTAACATTTCATTTTATAAAACAAGCAAATAAAACACGTTACTTCACCAGTTACGCCACTGGTTACCTCAAAATAATCTTGCATACAACATTCCGGCAAGGAACAAACTGCAGAAACAACCTACTCGCAATGACACTAAGACATGCACTGTACACGTTATTAATCAGAAGACGATGAACGTTGTATTCTACGTCGAGACATGCCCAGTACACAAGGCTATATAGGCCAGAGAGAAGATGACACAGACAACGCAAGACGATATTTATAAACGAGGTTTTGACATTTTATAAATGAATGTTGAGGCATCATATAAAGTAGCACAATATGGCACTGCTCTATGGCAGTGGACATGGCCGGACTGAGCACAGTGCTGGCTGACGCCACAGGAAGGACACGTAAAGGACACGTACAGGACACGTACAGGACACGAACAGGACACGAACAGGACACGAGCAGGACACATACACGCTAGACAGATTACAGTGTGTAGCGGCAATACCGATCCCATATAATGAACACACACGCACGCACGCACGCACGCACGCACGCACGCACGCATACACACACAATCATCTACATAACGGCGGCAATAATAAATAAATTATCTAACATGAATAAATAAATCCACTGTGGCTGTCAGGACAGTCACGTACAGTTCAATACATCTCCACAGTTATGTTGCACAAGTTTGATCAAACTGTAAACCTTCGCTAATAAATAATTAAGTTACTAACCAGTGGTTGAGTTAACAATCTGTACATCTCTAAAGCAATTTGTATTGAGAGAAGAAAATTATAACTTCTTTTTTATACGTTGATGGAAATATATTTATACTTTTAGTGCTGTGGAAAAATCGGACAATGTAAACCATTACGTGGATTTTCCCACGTAATCGGGTGGTCGACTGAACTACTGGAGAAACAACCCTCCGGCTATCGACACAGTGCCCTACTCCAGTGAGCGTGGTGCATACGTGATCACCCTCACTAATGCCTCACCGTCGACACACCCCATTTGGTCTTGCACTTGCACTGACGACCATTGTTGTGTTTCCGTTAACTTAATCTGCGATCTGGCGAACTCTTTTTTTTCACTGAACAGTTACTGACCGCGTTCGAATTTTGTGCGAACGTTCCCCTAAGTTGTAATTGCACAATGATCATATGCTTGTGAAAAACAAAATGTTGGTTTACCTGCTAAAAATAAGTCACATCACGGAATTAGTCAAATAACCACTGGTCCCACAACGAACTCGTTGAACCTAGAATTGAATTGCAACGTAACTGCCGGTGAATAGAAGTGCATACCAGAACGTATAAAATGTCTCTCAGTAGTGACAATAAGACCAGGTGGGACCATTTCACTAACGTTGTTGAGAGCTTTTAAACCTGATTTTGTACCTTACAATCAATTTTGACAGTGATCTTGAATACATGATGCAAACTGTTAACACCACGAAGCGCCAGCGGTACATTGTCACTGGTGTGTCATGGAAATAATTCCCACGGTAATATGACAATGGATATTTGCCATTTGAAAATATCCTTTATTTAACAACGAATTTTGTTTAAGGATGAATTTTCTTAACCTTAAGAGCTCTTTATCTAAGTGGAACTGTCTCCAAGTTTATTCGTGCAACCGGAATACAAACTGGAATGTGATGGTGGTCCGTCCATTAAGTCCCTGCTAAGTCTAACTCAGTGCGTCATTCAGTTCTACGTGACACCGCCACTGCGACACCTAGTGTATGGGTATGCGTGTGGGTGCGCGCGTGCGTGTGCGTATGCGTGTGCGCGCGTATTGCATGTGGGAGGGTGGGTGGGTTGCTGCGTGCGTGCGTTCGTGTGTATGTGCGTGTGTGCGTGTGTATGTATGTATGTGTGTGTGTGTGTGTGTGTGTGTGTGTGTGTGTGTGTGTGTGTGTGCGCGCGCGTAAGCGTGTGCGCGCGTGTTTCTGTATGGGTGGGTGGGTAGCTGCGTGTGTGTATGTGTATGTGTGTGTGTGTGTGTGTGTGTGTGTGTGTGTGTGCGTGGGTGCGTGCGTGCGTGCGTGCGTGTGTGCGTGAATGTGTGTGCGCGCGTGCGTGAGGGTGTATGTCCGTGTGTCCATGCGTCTGTGTGTGTGTGTGTGTGTGTGTGTGTGTGTGTGTGTGTGTGTGTGTGTGTGTGTGTGTGTTTAGTAACCGTTGGACACGTGTTTCACTTCCCACTTCAGTAGTTTTTCTTAAGAATAGGCACGTGTTTTCAATGAAACGTACCGTAATGTTTTTCATTCATATCTAAATAGAATAAAAAGTATCACGCGTATTTATTTAACATATTACCGAATGCATATAACGTACCAGTGTTTCGCTATTCCGTACTCATGTATAAACCTTCAATCAATCTAATCGTGTTATATCACTAGGATAGTTCACAATGCTCTTCGTCGTCACGTAAAGACATCTAGGCCTATTTTCAACTGTGCTAACATTCCTTGGTACTGTGTAGGACCCTACACGCTCTCTGCCATTTATTGGTAACTTAAACATTCTGTATTTCGAAATTAATAAATTAATAATAATAATAATACTTATGTACCCAATTCATACCATATACACAATTTAAGCAATCACAACACAGTTGCGCTTGGTGAACAAAACATTATTATTTACCTCAGTGCTAAACAATTATTGACATTCTATACCACGATGCTGATATTTCATTTCAATAATAACATACACAGAGGTAGTTATACACCAGCAGCGTTGTAAGTTGAGAAGTCGGCCTCAATGGGGCTTCGAGACATCGGTGACCTTCCAAAATTGGGGCCCGCCGTGTGCGTGCATGCGTGACGATCTGATGGACCCAGTGCGTGGCTCTTATCTGGAATGACACATTCTCACGGGATATAATTACTGGTGGCCGGTGACCAGGCCAGTCACTGACCGGGTTACCTAGTCACCTAGTGTCCGAGAATGTCACGAGGCCCACATTGTCTTCCCACGTACAGCATGACGACATATGACGGCGGTCATTGAGTGTAACTGCCTTCGCAGTTTAGTACTTGTAAAAAATTGAAAAGTAACTTTTTTATATGGCATAGTATCCAGTCCATAGGATTGCTCAAAGCGCTTTACACTTTACTTCCCCGGCAGACCTGTTCACTCAGACACCATCTCGGCTTCTCTGGGAAGCATACAGCCATATGCTACAATTAATGTGCGAAAGGCTGCTCGTACACTTATCCACCATTGTCTATTGCTAGGTACTCATTTATACATCTGAGTGAACTGAAGCAATGTAGAGTGAAACAACTTGCCCAAGGTTTTAACACCGCAGCACAGGATTCGTACCCGGGTTCTCTTAGCCGAGAGTCCGAAGCTCTACCTATGAGCCTTTGCGCTTTACGTATTTGTAATTTCATGGGACTGACTGGTATTTATCAGTCCAATTGACATGAGGTTCTATGATGCGGTCACGTTTATCATTACGCCCAAAAGGTAGCAGTGGACTTGTGGTAGGCTTGTCGTGTTTGCCTTCATATGTCCAAAATGACTACTACTGTGTTGTATGTAGTACTCAGGTCCCGGATGGTTTTCTCCAAACAGTCCAAACTTGGGCTAACGCAGGAATTATCCTTCTCAAGAATTAATGAATCCACTGCCGGTTACACATTTACCCCCTGTATGGTATATTTTACTTCACCTGGCATAGACACCATATAGAAGGGACCACCGGCTTTTAGTCTCTCTTCCGAAAGACACAGGCAAATGTGGGGTGAACGAAATTGCTTAAGTTTCGAAACGGCGGTAGGTGGGATTGAACCACCGTCCCCTCGATTGACAGTCCGGCCCTCTACCGCGCGACCACAGCTCCCCATATTACTAGTAGCAGTAATAGAAGCAGAAGTGGGTGGGGTGGTTACAGCACGGGTAATGGCTTTGTGGTACCCTCGCATGTCAAAAGAGTATCCCTGACGATATCATGGATCAAGAGAAGTTGCATAAAAACACCAACACAATAAGTCAAAAACAGTGCAGAAGCTGTGAATTTCACCGTCTTTATTAAATGCTTCGGAGGAGCAATCAATCTGCTTTTGCAACCCGCATAAAAGACGACGCAAGAGAGTACACATAACACACAGTCTGTGAACACATTGTGGAGGAGCATAAACAGAACTAATACAAACTACAATCGACCGTGCAGACTGCACGGTCGATTGTGGTTTGTATTAGTTCTGTTTATGCCCCTCCACAATGTGTTTGGATGGCCGGACCACCAACGCCAACGAAATACCCCCAAAAACATGATCAAACGGATCCCACGTCAGATGTAGTAAGGACACTTTATGAAAATTATATACAAATCAATCATCACAGATCACACGATTAAAAAGAGTAATTGCTTACTGGGAGCTCCTAGTCGCGGGAAGCCGGATTTGAGAACAAAAGCTATACAAAGGCGATACGGATATTTTAAGAAACACCAAAGACAACCTGAGTCGAGATTACTGCGGGTAGCGACTGTCACATGTTTATGACGATGTCCCCAAGAGCCGCTCAGGTAGTGACAGTGAACACACGACACGCAATCACTACTGTGTCGCCAAGTTTTAGTAGGCAGTGTGACAGACACTTAAAGTCACATAACATGACTGATTTGGCCTGTGTCACATATGCACAACTAAACTGACTAACGGAGTACGAATTCCTGAATCACACAGAATGACGTTCGCTACCGTTAGTTTTTCACACGGACAGACCCAGACATGAAATATTGCAACGAATTTTTTATTTGAGTGATACAGGTTATGTAAACGGTCATTACGTTCGCCCACAACACTAGGTGGCGCTATGTCTCGACCCCCGTTTCATAATCAGCGCTGTGATCGGAGCACCTGGTCGTGATATGTGACTTTATATAACCGCAGTCAATCTAGGGCGCATTGATCGTATCAGTGATTTGAAATGAAGGGTTTTAATCGAGGTGACCTGGTCACCTAGTCACCCAATCACAGAACGGCCTGAGGGTGTAGGCTATCTCAGTGGGCCATCGGGGTACGACGGTCAGCATACAACGGACAAGGGACAGATACAAGACCGTGGAAAGGCACTGGTCAGTGGCGACCACAGTTCATCCGGTACATGTGGTCACTCTGGCGGACAATGGCCAACTACGTCTTCAGATATCTTTGGACATTAGTTTTCAGTACAAAGAGGGCGTGTGCATGTGTGCGTGTGTGTGTGTGAGTGCATGTATGCGTGTGTGCGTGTGGGCCTGTGTGCGTGTGTGCGTGTGTGTGCGTGTGTGCGGGTGTGCGGGTGTGCGGTGCGTGCGCGCCTAGGCGTACGCGTGTGTGCGCGCGTGTATGTATGTCTGTGTACGCGTATGCACGTGTGCGTGTATGCTTGGTTGAGTGAGTGCGTGTGTGCGCATGTGTGTGTGTGTGTGTGTGTGTGTGTGTGTGTGTGTGTGTTTGTGTTTGTGTGTGTGTTTGTGTGTGTGTGTGTGTGTGTGTGTGTGTGTGTGTGCGTGTGTTTGTGCGTGTGCATGCGTGCGCGAGAGTGAGGGAGTTAGTGAGTGTGTATGGGTATATAGCTTACGTGCATATTTACTGTCGTGACCACTATACCATTTGTATGCTAGTATAGTGATTTCGTGACAATTAATACATCTACTCCGTGAGTGGGACACTATACTTATAGTGGTCGCAACATTTATTCACAGGATTGGTATGACAAGATTCAGCAGGAATCGTTTAAATGTCCACGTGGTAACCTGACCCGCATTTTTCCATTCAATCGCTGTGCCTATCTGGGGTAAAGATACGAAGAAAAAACTATTGACGAACTGTGAAGGCAACATTCGCATGAAGAAAGGGTTACTGTATCTCTTGCAGGAAGAGTATATTAAAGACTCGTTAGAAAAACCTGGTGTCAGATTTCAAATGAAAAAACTGCACTTGTGTATAGGAAAGTTATTCTTAACATCGCATCACCGGCGAACTCTGTATGTAGCAAAAATAGGTCAACATTCACAGGTGAACGCTCAAACGTGACACTAGATTGATGCATCACCATGACACATCAGAAGATGTCATTTGATACCAACATGAACGAATTGTATTGATTTGCAACGCGTGAGTAAAATGTTAGGTTATGAAAGGTACCTTGACATTCGTAGGGTCTCTGGGAAGATAGTTTATGCACATCAGTGCAACTATGGAAACCAGATTAGGAGTAACGAGATAACATAGATAATAGCATCAGGCATTTCTTCAGCAACTGCGTCACATCGAGTCACCAGCGTAATGGGGTGGAGTTAACTGAAGGTTAGTTGAAACATGCTTAAGAGCACGCGATGTGCGTAACTCATACTACAGTGGCTTTTGTCTCCAGTCAGCAAATTGTCGTAGGGACTGCCTTAAATGTTTCTCACTGGGTCACGCTGACACCCCACATTATCAGTGCCTGTTAATGGTGTTTTTTTTTGTCGACTAAACACTTTTCTAGAATTAATGTGCCCTTACAAGTATCGTCAGCCTTTCGTGCCGGGAGTAATACGCTATTTTAATGTGGCAGCGGTGCCAGTCTTCTGTCTTTTTACAAAATAGAAAAAGTAATTCGTTCGTGGTGCCGGTGGGTGTGCGCGCGTATGCATGTATGAATGAGTGTGAATGCGTGGGCATCTGTGTGTTTGTGCTTGAGCATGTATGGTGCTGAGTATGGTGCATATATTGTATGTATGTGTCTGCCAAATGTACAGAAACCGGGATTTTGCATCGTAACTTATGAGCAATTTTTATGTTTATAATGCTTTTCTATATTATATGACAGGGTTTTACAAATGACCTATATTTTTTAATCATGAGATTATCCTTTTAAATATTTGGCTATCAATCAATGTATTTTATATGTAGTAATTAATTATCGTAATTTATTTATTATTGTTGTTTTAGTATGTCATATTTGTCATATTCTGTCAATGTCTATAGAAGGACCACAATGGAAATAAGTGCTTGCACTTTTTGTGTGTGATCCTTATATATAATGTGTTTTGTAGTTATATTTTATGTATAGTTGTACAATAGTTACATTTTATATTGAATAAAATGAATCAATCAATTATCGCCTTCTACCCATTACTTTCAAACTGAACATCTGTGCTTATTTTGTATTTTGGACAAATTAGAAATTCAATTAATTCCTGTATGTACCTCACCAAACGTATTTCGTCGTGTGAAAATTTACAAAATGTGGAGCTATGTTGTAACGCTTTCTGTTTAACACACGTGTATAGCCATAGATAGTAATCAGAACTGTATTTAAATTGCATCCAAGGTAGACGACACAAAAGGACATCATACGAGACATCTCTGTTCATTCTCAGTACATGAAGTAACTATAGTCAACGTTTGATTGCAATACAGTGGTCGATTGTATAATGCGTGTGAACCAAACGAAACTACGAACTGTTTTGCATTTGTTGAACGTAGTTATTGTATCCAATGTAGTGCTTTCGTTAGACTTTGTCTCTTCTTTTTGTCTTCGTCAGCACTGACATCGCAATAGTTGCTGTAAACAAAGCAGACGTATTTGTAAATTTCTCACGCCGACCATAACAATTCACACACGTCCAAAACACACGTAAAACAGGCAATAGTGCAGCAAAGGTTCAATTAAAATTGGCCCTTCTGCACTGGTGCCACCGCTCTCAGAATACGTCGTTATAAGTGCAATGACTCTAAGTCTGGGTCATGCCGACCTGGTCCAACCGACCCTGTCTCTTCTTGTACGGGGTCTTTCACTTTTTCTCAAATTTATTTTAACGTATAGACATTCAGCCTTTCATGTGTTTTAGCTGTGAGGCATTTGTCTATAGTCTTTTCTTGCCAAAAGTGGCATTTTAAAATGGCACCAATTTGAAAATACTCTAGGGTGTTTTAAAACTAATTTCAAAACACCATAGAGTAGTAATATGTTGTAGCAAGGTCTATCGTATCATAATCATATCGTACTTTAATGACAACGGAACATGTAGATTTTTTTTAATGTATAGGTTTTTCGTCAACTGAGCCATAGTGTTTTGGCAATGGCAGCACTGGTTACCCTTATCAGGTTTCTGTCTTATCTTGCTTAGGTGCATCTTCAGCAGTGCTTTATTTGCATGTACATCTCCTTATGAGATTGCTGTATCTATGGCACATCGCGTTGTCTTTTATCCATACCCAATGGAACGCTAGCCTATTCAACGTGTATGTTGAATAGCCTGTATGTATAGCATCCATTTGCTGCGATAACTACTCCTTATTGTGACGAAGGCGCGAACGACCTCGAGGTGACCTTGCGCTTGATACATCATCTGTCTTCCGGGTGGTTTTTGCCACGTGACGAGCGTCGATGTGCTGCCGAGCACGTTTTCATGGCGGAGGGCAAATAGTTCAAGGGAACAATTCACCGACGTTGTTAAGAGCTCTTACACCCGATACGGTCTGTCACAGTGCGGGCTTAACGGCGGTGACGCCACGACGTTGTAGAGATGAATGCTTGCACATGACAGTGCTTTCACATGTTGCTGAGTCATCGACACTAGTTGCCCGCTTAGTTCGACCGTGGTCTGTGTAACTTATTTACTGAAACATAGCGCTCAATGGCTATATATATATATGTATATATATATATATATATATATTTATTTATTTATTTATTTATATATATATATATCTGTCTCTGTCTCTGTCTCTGTCTCTGTCTCTGTCTCTGTCTCTGTCTCTGTCTCTGTCTCTGTCTCTGTCTCTGTCTCTGTCTCTGTCTCTGTCTCTGTCTCTGTCTCTGTCTCTGTCTCTGTCTGTCTGTCTGTCTGTCTGTCTGTCTGTCTTTCTTTCTTTCTTTCTTTCTTTCTTTCTTTCTTTCTCTGTCTGTCTGTCTGGCTGTCTGGCTGTCTGTCTGTCTGTCTGTCTGTCTGTCTGTCTGTCTGTCTGTCTGTCTGTCTCCCCTCTCTCTTTCTCTCTCACACTCACTCATTCACTCACTCACTCACTCACTCACTCTCTCACTGTCTCACTCTGTCTCTCTCTCTCTCTCATTCACTCTCATTCACTCTCTGTCTCTCTCTGTCTCTCTCTGTCTGTCTCTCTCTCTCTCTCTCGCTCCTCTCACTCCTCTTTCTCTCTCTGTCTCTCTCTCTCACTCACTCACTCACTCTCTCACACACACACACACACACACACACACACACACACACACACACACACACTCTCTCTCTCTCTCTCTCACTTTCTCTCATTTTCTCTCTCTCACTCACTCTCACTCCCCCTCTCTCAACGGACTGAGAGATGCACTCTGTGTGTGGCTTTATACTGTGTGCTTTGCATGGTGTGAGCGATGACACAATATGTTTCTCGCTAAATGTGTAATGGTTTCTGGTTTCTGAAAAAAAACTGTGCACGTGTATGATGTGTCGTCTATTGTTAAAACCATGATAGTAAAAGAAACTGATCTTATCTTTAGTTTTCGTAACAATGATATCACTGTGCTTGGCAGGATTGGGTCATAGTTGGGTTGGTGCATTAATGTCAACGAGCCCGTGTCACCCCAATGCCCCAAAAATTGCCAAAACAAACATTAGATACAAAGGTGATATTCATTTACATATGTACATTGTTTTAGCATGAATGCACCTGTCTGACCTACGTTCAGAATGATCTGTGCGCTGTATATGATCAAATCAACTTACACATGATTATGTCTGCATGGTCTGCCTACGTGCGAAGTCGCACGTATATGTCTCTGTAAAATATGCTTCATCATTAAAATGAAATACGATGCCCGCGGAGTGGGTTATGCATGTATGCAGGTGTGTTCAATGGTGGGTAATTCTGCGAGTTGACGCAATGGAACCGACCGACCTTGGTGTCAGCGCACAATGTGGGGTGTGCTCAGGTAGAAGTTACGAAATAGGAAGTACATAGAAAAAGTCTGCAAATGTCTGGTGTCGTTATCCATCTTGTTTTCATTCACATGGTAATCTATTAGTGACTCAGCTAAACACGTATACGCTTAAAGGGACGCCTCCCCTGTTTTTAGAGAGGGAGGACAGCTAAGGAATATATATATATATATATATATATATATATATATATATATATATATATATATATATATATATAATGCCCCTGAGTTTTTAAAACCGGATTGACGCACGAAGGTTTGTGAGCGAGAGAAGGTAATGCGGTAACGTATGGCGTAACCGCTATGACCAAGACGGCGGTGTGATGCAACATTTTCTCTGACTACGTTCTAGCAGGCGGTCACAAAGACGTATGCAAATGTGGTCGTGCGTTGTACATGTAATACGTATATTGTATTTCTTCCGATTATATTTCTTGTGCTCATCGTTATTTAAAAATATGTTAGTGACATCGTCATCTTTGTCGCCGTCGCCGTCGCCGTCGCCGTCGCCGTCGCCGTCGCCGTCGCCGTCGCCGTCGCCGTCGCCGTCGCCGTCGCCGTCGCCGTCGCCGTCGCCGTCGCCGTCGCCGTCGCCGTCTACGTCTTCTCAAGGCGTTTACCTGCCACTGCGGTTATTATTAGCATACCTACACTTTAGGGTCGCTTTCTAGGGCACCCAGTTTTTTCGACCCGTGCCATTAAGCTGTCATCGCATTCTAATGGCATAGCACGCACAAGAGAGCCAGATAAAAGATCGTCGACAACGTATTCACTTCTTAGTATCTGTTCACATGGCTACACGTAGTTGCAATCTGAGCGAGCGATATAGTGACGATCTGGCAATTCGTCACGACACCAGATAAGGACCTGCGTGGGATGTGTGGCGGTGTTTGTGACGCGGGCAGGGCTCCGCACGAGACGAGGTTACCAATTATCTGCCCTCGGGACATGCTGGCGACAGAGGAACGTTTGTGAATCGGTTTCCGCATCAGATATATATCCCAAAACCAGCACCGTCATATTCAACAGTTCAGGCGAAGCGTATAAACCGGCCAGTTCTTTGAGTGTACGTGATCAGACGTACGTGATGGAATGTGCTGTTTCACGGAATCCCGTTTTCCCACACGTGACCATTCATCCAATGCGTTTGAACAGTAAAAAAGTAAAGTAATTCCACGAAAACAAGTTCTAGCAAAACATAGTGGATACTGGTGTAAACAAATCAAGATTAAATTAATGGATGTAATGTTATATAAAATCTGCACATCAGATGTAACTAATGACTTCTTCTTGGAAAGCAATGTTTCATTGTTCGGATCAAAACTATTTAAAATGTTCGTAAAACTATTTCATACAAAACAAAATAACGTCTCCACAGATGAGCAGACGAGGGTGTAATAATCCATACATAGTTATATTGGGTGCATAACCTTCTACGTAAACACAGACACTAGATTCAATTTTCACACAGTTAATAATAATAATAATAATACAATTTATTTGTATAGCGCCCGAATCAATAGTATTGCTCTCAGGCGCTTCACATAATGTACAAATAGTAGCTAAGATAAAATTATTATTAAAATAATTATGTGTATATATGGATGATATTATTAAGATATATATTATATATACACATACACGCACATTTATAAATATAACCCTATGCATGAAATAATAAAATAACATAGCAGAGTTACATCTAATATTCCTCAGTATGCTAAAATAAAAATTAAATAAAAAATAAAAAAGTATATGATTAAAAATAATAATTATAATAACATAGCTCATCAGTCTTAAAAATATCATACTAAGATGCTAATAATGACAACATTAAATTTGCGATAGGAACAACAACTTAGCATGAGCTAAGTTAATGTTAAATGCTTAGTATACATCAGCTAAATTAACACTACATATCTTCGTACACACTTATTCCAACATTAGCATGGACGCAAAACAGAAAAAAACGTACATAATGTGAACATTTGTTAGGCCAGCTTAACGGAAGTAAGTGTGGTTAAGTGACCTGTGACGTCATCTGTATACTGGTCCAGCTGCGTGTGTTATGATGACGTCACACACAAGTGGTTGTGTGTGCGACCAGGGTAACAAGGGGTATCTACGTATACCAATCTGATCGGTACGAACCACTGCGCGTGCCCAGAGTATATAATTCTATTTACAAACGATTTAAAAACTTCATAAAATGACTCTATATTGTCAGACCGTCCATCAACTGTCCTTGTGTGTGTGTGTGTGTGTGTGTGTGCGTGCGTGCGTGCGTGCGTGCGTGCGTGCGTGTGTATTTGTGTATTTATGTATTTACGTATTCATGTGTGCGTGGTCCGCCTGGGTCAGTTGACGACTCGACCGGCCGTTCACTGTTCCGACGGACTGCCGCAGACAGTTATGGATGATTACATATGTATTTATGTAGATCTGTGAAATCACAAGCAGGGGTCGGTGGGGCGGGCTGTGGGGCAGGCTGTGGGGGGCGACAGTCTGGTAACTCGACCCGCGCACCGACAATGGAGGAGGCCGCCAGGACACCTGGACACGACCACTCTAAGCGTCACGTACCAGGTGACGATATTGTTAGCGTGCATACGTGCGCGCGTGGATGTGTGCATGCGTGCGTTCCTGCCAGTCTGCCTGCCTGCCTGTCTATGTATATGTACCTCGATGTACAGCTAACTGGACATCTGACGGACGTGTCGAATATCGCAGTGACTAAAACGTCGGCAACGTAGCCAGGGCAGCGAGCGACGGGGGATTTACCCGTAATGGGATCAGGTATACGTACACGCATACACGCATAAACACACTCGCACACACGCGCACACACAAACACACGCACACTTGTGTGCGTGTGTTTGTGCGTGTGTACGTGTACGTGTGTGTTTGTGTGTGTGTGCGCGCGCATGTGTGCGTAAGTGTGTGTAAGTGTGTGCGTGTGTGTGTTATGTGCGTGTGTGTTATGTGTTTGTGTGTGCGCGTGTGTGCGAGTGTGTTTATGCGTGTATGCGTGTACGTACACCTGATCCCATTACGGGTAAATCCCCCGTCGCTCGCTGCCCTGGCTACGTTGCCGACGTTTTAGTCACTGCGATCTTCAACACGTACGTCAGGTGTCCAGTTATCTGTACATCAATAATAATAATAATAACACAAGTTTTATTAGCAACTCAACTGAGTTGGATTGACATTACAATAGGTTACAATTGACTCATCAAAACATCATACAAATACAATAGAAATACATTTGATACCGCAAATCATACCGTACTAATAACCTTTTTACTGACAGTTGTATAAAGCCCACGGTATAAAGGAGTTACGGAATCTATTCGTTCTAGTAACTGGTAACGGGTACACATTTTCTTGTCTAATATTATACTCGGTATGTCTTTTGTCAGGCAGCAGATAATTTAATCTATGTGTGCCGACTTTAATTTTATCAAAATATTTTTGACAAATGCTCTCCCGTCTTACATTCAACGTATCCAGGTTAACACGTCTTAGTATCTCCGCGTAACCCAATCCAGGAAAAATACATTTTAATGCCCTTTTTTGTATAACTTCAATATTGTCAGACAAATATTGGGGCAAGTTAGTGTGCCATACAGGACATGCATATTCTAGAACTGGTCTCACCACACTAACATATACACTGACCAGATCTTTCTGTGTAATCCCTGCACGCTTTAACTGATATAACATGTACAAGCGTTTACCAGCTTTTTTCACAACAGTATCTACGTGTTTGTTCCATGTCAGATCCTGAGAAATGGTCACACCTAATAGTTTGGCATGGCAAACTTGTGCTACATCCCTCCCATCAATTTTTATATTCGGGATAGTGCTTCTGAAATTGCCATCTTGTGCAAAACTAATGATTATTTCTTTTGATTTTTCGGAATTAATTTTCATGTCATTTTTTTCTGTCCATCTAGCAGCAATATCAACCGACTCTTGAATGACAGATACACCCTTTCTGTCGCATATTTCAAATAACGTACTATCATCTACATACTTATATAGTGGAACAGTCGTTCTTAAATCATTTATGTAAACAAGGAAACATTTAGGTCCAGACAATGTCCCTTGCGGTACTCCCCCATTGGGATGACCAGAATGGGAATATTCATTTCCTATTTTTACTCGTTGAGTTCTGTCTAATAGAAATGTTGCCATCCATCTTAAAATATGTGCGGGCAACCCATACGATTGTAGCTTATCTAGCAACAAATGATGATTAATAAGATCAAACGCTTTGCTAAAGTCTAGCATTACAACTCTGACATAAGAATTCAATTTATCTGTCGCCTTATACCACATATGAACCAGTTCGACAAGAACATCTGTTGTGGACGTTCCGCTAATTCCTCCAAATTGCTTAGCATCAATTTCACCTTCAATTGTTTCATCCACCCATTTCATTATTATTGATTCAAACACCTTGGCAGCTATTGGAGTTAGTGAAATTGGTCTAATGTCTTTTTCAATCGACACAGGGGGGCTTGTTTTTGGCAACGGTATTATATTGGCCATTTTCCATTCCATAGGGAGTACACCTTTTCTTAGTGAATTGTTAAAAATAGCAGTTAATGGAGGGGCGAGAACATTTGCATAGTTTCTTAACACCCATGCAGGTATGTTGTCAGGCCCAGTAGCCTTGTTGGCTTTAACACTCTCCAAAGCTTTAAAAGTAGTATATACGCTTATCACATACTGATCCGGCAGTTCCTCGTTAACGTCGAACACCTTGTGGTTCTTATTTAACCGAGGCAAATGGTCACTCACAGACACAAAGAAATCATTCATTGTATTGGCCAGTAAGCCACAATCACCATCCGTTGTTTTGTTAGCTAGACCTTGCATGCATGAATTGCCATTTGTTTTAAGTCCCATTATTGTTTTCATATGCTTCCACCAATCGTGGGATCCCGATTCATGCATTGCTGCAATTTGTGTTTGGTAAAAAATATACTTAAGTTTCGACGCGGCTCGGTTGACCTTATTACGCAATATTTTTGCTTGATTCATATCACCACTCATGGTACAGCGTGTACATGCTACCCCTACGTGCACGACCATCCCACCCAACAGATTAAGTGAGCGACATACATCTAATAACTAAAACCAGTCGTTTATGTGTTCTGCTATGACCTGAGTTATCGCCAGATGACCAAGTGAAACAGTGATTATTTCATATGAGTAACTGCATCGCATATTCAGTGTGTGGAAACCAAGTGGATAAACACAATTAAGAGTACTTTTAAGTTGTAACGCCGTGCTTACCCCAACTGTGCTCGGTACTCATGAAATGACGCGTTTGTGCAATAAAGCAATTTAGAACTTATATCAGCCTGATTGAAAAAAGTGCTAGCATTCTCTAACACGCGATGTCTAGTGTAGCTACACCGGTTTTAAATACCACACACAGAGTGATGGATCATAGTCAAAATGTAGGGGCGTTCTCCAAATGTACGGGTCATACCCGACGAGAAGAGCAATACTGCGAAATCTATAGAAGCCTCACTTCACGTAATATTATGTAAACGACGCGAGCAAAGCAACACGCTTAATTTAACCCGGGTTTCTTTCAGTAAATGGCGCCTAACACCGTAAACACGGTAATTATGGATAGTAATGTGAACCGAAAAAAAACCAAGATGACGCAAGTCGGAGTGTTGAATGGGTTTAGTGAACAGAGTCACTGAGCGACGTCCACGATAAGTTTAGACATACAGTGGCGCTCTCTGTCGGATGTCGCGGCGTTGGTAGAAAACGTTCTTTGCCTTTGAGTTTTGTTGTTATGTCTACGCTGACGTATGGGTGTAGGACAGCACATTCTGGAACCTCGCAGCGGCCGCCAAGTTCCAGGCATTACACGAAAGATGACATATGTAAATACCATTATAAAGAAACTGCTTCCTGGCAGCGGCACTATGTCAATTATGTATGTCTATCATACTAATCACATTTGCACATTTTAGTGGCTATATTTCAACCAAGTGGCGCCCACTGTTGGACAGTTCCAAACTGGAGGAGGGCAAGACAGACACACACAGAAATCTGCACGTACGCACGCACGCACGCACGCACGCACGCACGCACGCACGCACGCACGCACGCACGCACGCACGCACGCACGCACGCACGCACACACACACACACACACACACGCATGCAAACGCATACACATATAACACGTAATTATATTTATTTATATATATATATATATATATATATATATATATATATATATTATGCATACAAAGCTCTGCCCACACATATACGCACTGTCTACGCACACACATATACACATATAACACGTAATTATATTTATATATATATATATATATAAATATATATATATATATATATATATATATATATATATATAATGCATAAAAAGCTCTGCCCACATTTCACACTAGTACGTCGCACGTCACGCTACAACGGATAACGTAGCATCATCAGCTGAATACATGGACTCTATGGCGAGTGTGACATGGGCACAGATGGGGTAGCACTCTACCTAAACGGCCACTTGGTCTTCTGGCATAGTTAATCCCTTCAAACCCCCAGGCATCTTACCCTTCTTGATGTATGTTTGTTTTCCAAACTGGTCTGCAGACACATAATTCCATATGCCTGGCCTATGACGACATAGATGAGCACCTGCTAACAGATCCATCTTGGCATCATCTAGCAACATATGCTGCATTTCCATCACATCCCATGTAATGTATCTAGCGTCGGGAAAGCTTGCAGCAGTCATGCATGTAGCTGTCATTCTGCAGGATTGTCTTACACGCCATATTGTTATTGTGTTGGCGAAGCCATGTGCTTCAATCCTTTCACCAAACATGATGAGATTGAAGCTAGACATGATGATGAGGATGAAGGTGATAGTACGGAGGAAGAGGGGAGTTAGAGAGAATGGGTGAATACACTTTTCTATGAGAACGTAATGGGAATGATTTATCGTTAAATACCAATGTTTAATAATGTGCACTGGGTCAATGCCCAAATGAAACTTGCCATTGCAAACAAGTTCTCAGTGTGTATCAGCAATTATATAATTCAGTACTTCTGACGTTATACTTTTAAATTGTTGTACCATTGTGTGTGTCATTTTCCAAGCTTTTTGTGCTTCTTGTCAGCTGTAGTCATATACACATATATGAAGGTACAACTATTAGCCTTCCTGGAACTCAGTCATGATGAATGTTCAATGCTGAAGAGGAATTGAAAATAAATCTTCGAGCTATTTTCGGAATTTGTGTCACGTGATCACAGAAAATGATTACATTAAATTCCTCGTATATTGGTACATTGCATGTATGTATTTCACGTATAATTAAGGCCGTAGATAAATATATACCAGTACTATGTTCTTGCCAATATGCTAAAACGTAGGAATAGGCACAACATCGTGGCTCTTGCATATGTTTGGTTGAAATGATGGCCATTTTGGATATTACTCGGTTTTCTTGGGCGGGCATCAGTTACAATACTCCCTATTAAGTCCTGATATGGTAAAACATAGGAATGGACAAAATAAAATCATATTTATATAGCAAAATGCAATCAAATTATGTTCGATTTTGGCTAGTATTGGTGAAAATGGCGGCCATTTTGAATTTTGGTCATGTGAACATAGTCGGACATTATTATAAACGGTTCCATTGAATTCCTCGTACCTCGAAACATGCGAGTACATTATACAAATTATGTTCCTAGCATGACGTAGTATAAAGATGAACACATTTCGTAATTTACCAGGATCACGGCAGCCATCTTGGATTTTCGTGGTTCCGACGAGTTGCCCAAGGATGGCGCATTGCCATCCCATAGATTTGAGTTTAGGGACACATAATCTATATGATTCAACAAAAAACCTTAGACGACCAACCATTTCCAGGTTCCCTACAGGGTGGCAACTCGACTGTTCAGAAATACACCGAAGCGAAGATCCGAAGTCGCCACGGACTAGGCAAACTGACAAAGGGACACGTGAAGGCACTTGCAGGAGTGTGGAGTGCAGCCGTTGACGCAGTACTCCACGGTCGGCGCAACCACACTCCAAGGTAAGATTATGAAGAAGTTTTATATCTTATTAAATATTTTCAGTCTTGATAATAATTCATATAGAGCCTACAATAGCTTTAACCAAATACATTACAACATTAATTAGTTACATAATTACTGGTTATCTTTGCATTTCAGGTGCCTCATGTGTCCTTCCTATTCGCCGGTAGAATTGCTATGCTTCGACGCTTTTATCATTATTTTTCTTACAGGTTCTTACAGGTCCTTTTCTGGCTGAATTAGGCATTTCTGCCTCTTGTGCCAGCTCTGTCTTGATCACTGATTTGAGACTGTGCGCATGCGTCTAAAGGTGACACAGTCCATAGTTGAGGTGGTGCAGTAAAATCATTTTTTATAGGATGATTTTTCCATAGTTTATCAAGTCTACCTTCAAATGATTGGACTGATGGAGCATCTACCACAGACTGTGCCGACTATTCCATACATCAGTAGATCGGTATACAAATGAATTTTTTCGGATGTTTAATCGGCATCTTTCTTGAAATATTTTTAGGTTGTGCCCTCTCGTTATTGAATCATTATCCCTTAATGTAACAAAATTTGATGTAACAGTAGAATCATATTTCCCAGTTAATATTTTGTAAATTTCTATCATGTCTCCCCTAAGTCGACGGTATGAAAGAGTTGGTAGCTTTAATCTTATTAGACGTTCTTTATAATCCAGTTCCTTATATCCAGGAATTAATTTAGTTGCTCGACGCTGAACATTTTCAAGTGCTGTTATGTGTTTCATTAAATATGGACTCCATACCTGGTTTGCATACTCGATATGTGGTCGGACAAGAGACTTAAAAACAGTAGAAAAACACTTATCATCTAGATATTCAAAAGTGCGTCGAATTATCCCCATCATAGAATTGGCTTTATTAATTTTTTCTGACATATGTGCCTCGAAGTTAAGTGATGATTCAAAAGTTACTCCAATATCCTTTACTGTTTCTGCTTTATTAATTGTTTTCTGATCTTTACCCATTGTGTATCCATCATTTCTTATGGAGGAACGTCCAATTCGCATGTTACAACATTTATCAGGATGAAATTTCAGTAGTGATGTTTCTGACCATTTCTCCGCTGAGGTGAGATCCTTTTGTAGGATGTTGCAGTTATCTTCATTATAAATAGGGTTAAAAAGTTTCATATCATCTGCAAATAGGAAAATATGAGTTTTTTTTTATAACATCAGGTAGATCATTTATGAAGATAACAAAAAGAAGGGGGCCGATCACAGATCCTTGTGGTATTCCACTGATCACTTCTTGCCAGTTAGAAAATATGTTGTTAATTCGTATTCGTTGTTTTCTATGTGAAAGTAGATCTATGATCCAGTTAATTAGGTTTCCCTTTATTCCATAGCTCTGTATTATTTTTATAAGTTTTGAATGTGGACCTTGTCAAATGCTTTCATAAAATCACAATATATTACATCAATACAGCCTCCATTGTCCAGCGTTTCAGTCCATATATCTAATACCTTTAATAGTTGAAGTACTGTTGAACGGCCCTTTGCAAAACCAAACTGATATTTACTCAATAGCTCATTTTCTTTCATGTGTACAGTGATGGTGTCTCTGATTATTTATTCCATTATCTTACCCACTACACTTGTTATACTGACTGGTCGGTAATTTTGAGGTAATGTTTTACTTCCTTTCTTATGGATTGGAGATATGTTAGCCTGTTTCCATTCTTTGGGTAGTTTGCCTGTTGTTAGAGATGTGTTAAAAATAATTGATAATGGAATACTGATGCAGTCTGTTAATTCATTTAAGACCATGGGGTGTATGCCATCAGGTCCAGGTGATTTAAATGTTTTTAGTTTTTTTAGTTTTCTGCCACTACTGATGGGTTAATAGTACACGTTTCAACTGTATTATAACATCTTATAGGTTCCTCAGGAGTTTTCTCTTGTGGTTCAATTGTAAATACCGAAGAGAAATAATCAGCCAATAGCTCTGCTTTTTCCGAGTCTGAGTTTGTTAAGTCATCTTTCAAATCACTTTTATTAAGTTGGGTATACCCGTTCTTGTCTTCATTTTTGTTTGGGCGTATTGCCAAGATTTCTTAGGATTCTCTTTTATTTGGCTAATGATACTTTTTTCATATATTTGTTGTGCCTTTCTTGTTAACCTCCTAACCTGATTGCGTAATCTACAGTATTCCTGGTAAGCTTGGACATCTCTAGTTAGAAGATATTTCTTCCACAGTCTATTTTTTCTTCTGATTTTAGCTCTTATTTTTACATTTAGTGGTACCGGGTATTTTTTTGTTCTTTCTGACATCACCTTTTTAGGAATACACCTTTCTACAGCTTCTCTATGTTTCATTGTAAAAATGTCCCATTGAGCTTGCACATCACCCTCATGTTCTAAAAATTCGGCATCCCAATCAATGCTTAACATGTCCTCCATTTTGGGGTAGTCTCCCTTATCGTATGTATAAACAGTTTTTCTTATCGGCTCATGTATTGGTGTGCAGTTAAGAATCACTTTGATTATGGAGTGGTCACTTTTCCCTAGTGCTGAGGCTATATCAATAGACACAATTTCGGAATCCTCACTGGTGATTACTAGGTCAAGAAGTGATGGTTCTGTTGTCCCTCTACCTTTAGTGGGCTCAGTTATATGTTGGATGAGATAACAATCTCGAAGCTTTTCGATAAAATTTAAACTCTTTGTCTTCTATACTTGGAACCGACGTACACATTATTTTTTTTTTTTCACTTATTTTCTCTAGTAGCTCATTAAGGTTATCATTGTTTTCAGTATTGCTGTTGGGGCTTCTATAAAAGGAGCCTACCAGAAGTGTTTCCTTCCCCTTCAGTTTCAAGGTGCAAAACAGTGTCTCGTTAAAATCAACTTCAAAATGGTGCGCTTGAAACGGTAGCGAATTGTGGATAAATAGGATCATCCCTCTACCTTTAGTTTCATTCATATTTATGGTTTCTATAGAATAGCCTTCCAGATTGTATTCCTGTAGTGTAAGTTTTCTCTTAAAGTGTTTAGGTTTTACCTCTGATATAGCTATAATATGGGGTGGAGTGGAGTTGTTATTTATTCTACATTTAAGTTCTGTTAGTTTGTCTTTTGTTAATACATCTGCATTAGAATACCACACAATTATTTCCCTTACACTTGTGCCTGAGCTGGGTTGTTCATTTCGCTCCTTTTTTTACCTTGATTATTTGTCTTTCTCCTGGTCGACCTCTTACTATGTACACAAAATTTGAAGTCTGCTCCTGCTGTGTTTTTTCTCTTGCCTCTTTCTGCAGTAGTCGCTCCTTCTCTCTGTCCTCCCTGCTCATGTCATGTTTAATGACCATTTCACTGAAGGGTTCACCTTTGTTTTTTAGTTTGTGTAAGTTTTTCATGACTGAAGCTTTTTTGTCTTCACCTGGAAAGGTCACAAGCAGGGGCCGGCTTCTTGCCTCATCTGTCCCAGTCTCGGTGTTAGCTCTGCTCCCTAATCTCCGTACTTGGAGGCTCTCTGGCTGGTATTGTCCATCTGTTGTGTGTTCTGTTAATTGTTTCATAAGTTCTCTATCGTGAGTTACATTATCTGCTTTTAGGGTACTGGTCCCCTCTGGCACGTTATAGACCACTATGTTTTGCCTTCTATTTATCCTGTCATTGACTTGGGTGTACACTGTGGCAACTACTTCTTCTTTATTTAGGATTGGTGGAATCTGGTTTGTAGCAAGGGATTTGTTTGCAGCCTGCGCCTGCAGATCTGCTACTTTGGCAACTGCATCCTCAACTTCACTCACCCTGTTGTTTAATGTGTCATGTTTATTTTCCATTTCAGATAACTTGTGGTCGAATTGATTTTTGATTTTGTCTTTCGTGCATAACTAGCAACTGAGTCATAATTGCCTTTGCCCCTCTTTGGCATGACGAACAATACCAGCTGATCTGTCTTTGTTCTTCGCTAATCAGAACTTGTTACAGTGCATCCGACACTTTCTGGCACTCCTTGTGGTACCATCCCTTACAGATGTCGCATTCTATTCCTCTATCATTGTTCTTTACTTCTTGGTTACAGTCGTGGCAGACACTTTTATCATTCTCTCTATCTTGGTCTTGACTTACCTCCAGTTTCTTATTTGCTTTATGCTGTTTTTTAGCGTTATTTTTTGTTGATGAACTACCTCGTAAAGACCTAGATGTTTGTGTCAGTACTGGTGTGTCACCAGTTTCCATTATTGGTAATTCCTACACCTTAATAACAATTATATTTATATATAAAAAAATATTTATATACATATATATACCTCGGGGTATATATATAAATACCTCTTTATTTTTATGTGCAGGGCTGGGGTTAGTGTAAACACAAAACATATAGAAAGGACGTCTAAGTAAGAAATGCAGTTATTTAATTAATTGTATGTTAGCCCTGGGCCAACTCAGGGCTTGAGGTGTCTTGAAGTCAAACAGGGGTGATAATGATACACCCGAAAAAAGGCCTGTTAGTTCAGGAATGGGAGAACAGAGGATGGGGTTTTACGAAACTAAAGTGATATGTTATGAGCTGTTATTTACGTATTTATATTGAGTTGGTTTGTGAGTGATTTCATTTCGCGCGCTTTAACTATTTGTTTACTTGTCCGCCATTTTGTTTAGGAAAATTTAGGGTGGTTGTTATGTAGAATAAATTTACGGATCTATGATTTGGGGGCTGTTGATTTAGATTATATTTAGATGCCTGTTTAACTATCTTAGTACATTTACTCGTCCGTTAATGTGGGATGTTGACAATCGTTTTATTTTGAGAATTTGGCTATTTTGTGCAGCGGGAATACGCAGCGTCCATCGGTTATCTCGTATCCTGCTGACGTGCCCTGGTCCACTTCCGTCTTCTGACTTGTTCAATCACGTCTTTTGATTTTTTCTTACCCAGATGTTTGTGTTGCTGTCCCGGTATGTGATATTTAACATACTCTTTTCCATCTTTGTTTGTGCAGCTGCTAGCTTGTTCTTTGCTTGGGTGGTGAGTGCCCATGTTTCCGCTCCGTATGTCATTGCTGAAAGTACGCATGGGTTGTAGACTTGTCTCTTCAAGCATGTTCCAATGTAACTCTTGAAGATATCGCGGTGCTTGGCGAATGCTGTCCACCCGGCCGTGATTCTTCTTCGAATCTCCTTGTCTTTTTTTTTTTCTCTAGTGCTGTATCTCTGTCCCGGGTAGATGTAGCTGTCAACGTTAATTATTAAAGTTTCAAGTGTACTGTATTTATATATGAACTGATGTAGCCAGTACGTCCAGGAATTATGTGGAGCTTGCTGCCACTTGGATGTGCGGCCCATGTAAACGTGTAAGTGTGTGCATGCAGAGTGACGTGGCCTACACATTTAAATGGGTAAAATTCCCAAAAATTGCTTTATTTGCAAAATGCAATTTTACCTTGCTGTTCTGCTAAGTATTCTGGTTTTTAAGCAAATAATTTCGCATTAGTCAGTTCACACGCTATCAGAGGACGTAGCAACACTTCTTGGTCGTAGCAACACTTCTGTGATTATAAATATATCGTTTTATTTGTATTATATGAATATATTAACAAACACAAACAATTCGGCTATATGCAAAAACAATATACATGTACAACACTTTAAAATATAGACACTACAAAAACGTTCGTCTTTTCGAGATGTTATAGATTAGTTTGCAATAATGGGTGTTTATATATATATATATATATATATATATATATATATATAATTGATTGTCTCCTGTGTCGACCAAAGTGGCGCTACATCAACTACGGGTTTGATGCAAAATAATATGTCAATAAAACAAGTTACTTAAAGATTTAACTATAACTACAAATACATCAAAAGTATCAGAATCTGCATCCATACAATGAATACACATAAACATATAAAAAAAATATACATGAAAACACCACAATTGCCATAATATATATATATATATATATATATATATATATATATATATATATATATATATATATATATATATGAAGAAGCTCCGACATCCAAAGGTAATTAATGGATGTCCAAACTATTCAACAATACATACAGATGTGCTAAGTGAAAAAGGCACCAGTCAGTCAACTAGTGGTTAGCTCATTAATGCTGACAATGTGTCTGGATTAACGACGTCTGGCTGTTCGTGCATTGTCACTGGACGATAATCTACGGTGTCGATTAACAGTGTTCGTTTTTGTTATTACTTAGTTGGTGTGATAGTTACCGTGATAGTGGTTCGAAAGTATTTGAGTTTGTTTAAATGATCCATGAACCCCGACGGCTGGGAGGATCCAGTGGACCTTTCGTCACGCACGGCTGAACGGTGCTACGCGTTGCCGAGACACTCAAGACGTGCTCATGCGGAACGAGGCCATCAACTCGACGGAATCAACTATAGGCGGTTTGTCACCAGACGGCGCTGTTGGAGTTGTTTTCACTGCTGGCCGCCTCAAAACACCTGTTGCCAGTCTGTCTTGCCACAACCAACACGTTCACGGGTCGTTGAGTAGCGAGATAGTACATTCCATGCGTCTACCTGTTAGTGTCCATACAATGTCTATAATACAAATATGTCTACTATGTACGCCTATACTTTATGAATGTACTTGGCGGCATACCCGCATGTTTGCGGGTACCCGCACTGTATGCTTTATGCGTGCACTTTTTTTCTTTATTCATTGGTGGTAGTTTCATTCAGTCTGTATTTGTGAGCAAACGCCCACTGTACGTAAAGTAGTAACTACGTGTTCTGTATGATCCTGTTGACAAAGAAGCAGTAATCTTCAAACACTGGTCACCGCGCGGTGATCACAGTCAATGTTGGTATCAGTGCCATTCGTGCAATGTATCCGATTAAGTTTGTCGTCATTATTGTAACGATGACGGAAATGTTTTGAAGCAGACGATAATTATATTTTGTTGCCAATCACATATGGTGTGATGTGCTATTGCTTATGTAGACGGTGTTGCAACACACAACACACCAGGTGTTCACGGATCCTCTCGGACAAGCGATCGTTACGTCATAGGCCTTGTTTCGTTCATCGAAGGAACTGGTGTCGTCAATATTGATGTCCGGTTCACAGCGACATCAACTGGTGAATTCACCGTCGCCTGAGAGGTGGACTTGGCAGCCGTATTATCAGAAGCAGTCACTTGTGATGTCGTATGTTGGTACACGTGTTCGACTGTTGGTTTGCTTGTGGTGGATTGATTTATCAGAGCATAATGTGATGACGTCGTTTTTGGAAAATAATTTTCAGGAACAGCTGTCGTTACTTGTTTAGATTGATTGACAGGAGTAGCAGTCGTCAGTGGTTTAGACTGATTGACATGAATAGTAGTCATCATTGGGTTAGATTGATTGACAGGAGTAGCAGACGTCACTGGTTTAGACTGACTGATAGAAGTAGTAGTCGTCACTGTTTTAGACTGACTGATAGAAGTAGTAGTCGTCACTGGTTTAGACTGACTGATAGAAGTAGTAGTCGTCACTGGTTTAGACTGACTGATAGAAGTAGTAGTCGTCACTGGTTTAGACTGACTGATAGAAGTAGTAGTCGTCACTGGTTTAGATTGATTACGATGAGCAGCATTTGTTGACTCACTCGCAGATGTAGCAGGCGACGATATCATCGTTGTTGATTTAGTCGACGATACCGTAGGTGATGGTGTCGTTGTTGTTGACTTACTCGACGATGTAGTAGGCAATGATGTCGTCGTTGTGGGCTTACTCTGCGATGTAGAGGGCGATGATGTCATTGTTGGCTTACTCTGCGATGTAGAGGGCGATGGTGTCATTGTTGGCTTACTCTGCGATGTAGAGGGCGATGATGTCATGGTTGGCTTACTCGGCGATGTAGTAGGCGATGGTTTCTTTGTTGGCTTACTCGACGATGTAGTAGGCGATGATGTCGTTGTCGGCTTACTCGGCGATGTAGTAGGCGATGGTGTCGTCGTTGTTGACTTATTTGAAGATGTGGTAGGGGATGGTGTCGTTGTTGGCTTACTCGGCGATGTAGTAGGCGATGATGTCGTCACTGGTTTAGATTGATTACGAGGAGCAGCATTTGTTGACTCACTCGCAGATGTAGCATCTGCGAGTGATATCATCGTTGTTGGCTTACTCGACGATGTAGTAGGCGATGGTGTCGTTGTCGGCTTACTCGACGATGTAGAGGGCGATGATGTCATTGTTGGCTTACTCGACGATGAAGTAGGCGATGGTGTCGTTGTTGTTGGCTGATTTGTCGATGTAGTAGGCGATGGTGTCGTTGTTGTTGGTTGAGTTGTCGATGTAGCAGGCGATGACACTGTTGTTGTTGCCTGGCTGACGTGTGTGCTACTCATGGTTGTTGCTGCTGCTGGTGGTGCTGCTGTTGTTGCACTGTGGTTCCGAGGTGTCAGGTGTCCTGCACTTGTTGTCGTGAAGGGGACAGTTTTGAAAGGCGACAACGTCGTTGTCGTAGTGTGAGATGTCGTTGTCGTAGTATGAGTAGCCGTCTTAAATGGCGTCGTCGTCGTCGAAGCAGGCCGAGTGACAGGTATCGTGGGACGTGTTGGTCGTGTTGGTCGTAGCGTAGACCGAGTTGTCATGAGTGGAACCTTCCCGATGCCGGCGCACCAGGCGGGGACGTCCGAAGAGAAGTCCCCGGTGTCATGACAGATGACGCCGTTGTAGCAGGTAACCAAGTAACCGCGTGCCGCAAACGGAGTGTGACACACGACGGTCTTCAGATCCACCAGGGGGCGGTACGATCGCAGCCACATCATATCACAGCTCCAGCAATCGAACGGGTTGTTCGAAATGCGCAGGACAGATAACGCCTTCAAGTTGTCGAAGACGTCTTTCTTCAGAACCCGGAAGCTGTTCCACGATAGGTTTAACGTATTCAACTTGACCTGTCGTCTGAAGTTAAACCTGCTGATGTAGCTTAGTTTGTTGCTGGAAAGATCAAGACTCAGAAGTTTGGTTTGATATCGTAGGCTATTACCCGAGAGGTAATTGATTTGGTTGTAGCTCAAATTCAACATCTCCAATTTGTCGACATTGAAGAACGTGTAGCGATAGATCGACTTGATCTGGTTCGACTGTAGCTCGAGGCGTCGGAGCGAGACGAGTTCGCGAAAGACGTCGTTTGGCAGCTCACCGTGAAGACGATTACCACTCAGTGACATGTGTTGTAGTTTATCCAGACCCTCGAACATGTCTCTTCTGACTTCGCTGATGACGTTGCCTTGCAAGTGCAGCTGTACAAGATTCCTGTTCGTTTCGAAAGCCCCCGGTGCGATGCTGCTCACCGTGTTTCCGTCGAGAGACAGTGTGCGCAGGTTGACGAGGGAGCCGAGGTGAAGACGGGTTATCGCGCTGATCCGGTTCCCCGATACGCGCAGAGTCCGGAGCGCTGTGAGACGAGTGAACCATTCTCCGTGTAGAGCCGTCAGTTGGTTGTACGAAAGATCAAGAAACTGGAGCTGTTCTAGTCCGGCGAACGCGTCCTTCTCTATGCCAGAGAGTCTGTTGTACGCCAAGTCTAAGTTCCGCAGAAATTTCACGTCAATGAACGTATAGGGGCGCAGAGAGTCGATTGCGTTCTGCCGAAGCACGAGGACTTGGAGCCGGGCGAGTCTGGGCACACGGCTGATGGTGGTCAGTCGGTTGCGGGCAAGGTGAAGCTCCTGTAGTCCCCTGCATTCACCCACGCGTGTCCAGTCGACTTGCGAGATGCGGTTGTCGCTCAGTCGCAGCGTACGTAGGGCGCCCAGGTGGAGACACCGCGGCACCTCCATCAGCTCGTTGTTGGACAGATCGAGGACGGCGAGGCGGCTGAAGTTAGCGAGGCTCGCCGTCGGGATGTGAGTCAGTTTGTTACCCGACATATCCAGATGCCTCAACCGCTTTAGGCCGGCGATGCTATCGGCGGGCAGGGACTGGAGGGCGTTGTCGGCTAGCACCAATCTCTCCAGCCTCGACGTACTCCGGAACAACCCGGCCGGTATCTCGGCGATGGAGTTGTTTCGTAACTCCAACTCCAATAGATCGACTTGCGACAGCAACATGTCGCCGTGGAGCTGGGTGAGGCCGTTGTAGCTGAGGTAGAGGCCGCGCAGCCGCGTCAACAAACCCAGCGAGGACGGCGCGATGTTCTCAATGAGGTTGTTGAAGACATACGCGAACTCGAGCGAGCGCACGGCCTGCAGACAGTCGACGTTCACCAGCCGATTGCCGTAGAGACCGACGTATCGTAGCCGGCCGAGGAGGGCAAGCGCCCGCTGGGGCACGGCGTCCAGGCGGTTGTCGTCGAGGTGGAGCTCCTCCAACGTGTCCTCCAGCCCCTCGAAGGCGCGCGGCTCGACGACGCGCATGCGCAAACCGGAAAGGTAGATGGCGCGCACGCGCAGACCGACGAAAGCGGCGTCCCGCAGCGTCGTCACGGACGTGTTGTAGCGCACGCGCAGCGACGTGTACGTCGTCGTGCTGGCGGCGAAGTCCGGCAGCGTTGACCGCTGTCCGAGGTACTCGCAGTACATGTACGCCTCCGTGAAGTACTTGTAGCGGCAGAAGCACTTGGCGTCCGTTGCCGGACACTGACCGCTGATACTGACCAGCTGAAAAGACATGAACCACAGAAGACCCCACGCAAAGCGCCACTCCCATCGGCCGAAACTACAACTGCTAGACAGCGGCATCGTTGTTGTTGTTATCGTTGTTGTTGTTATTGTTATTGTTGTTGTTGTTGTTGCCGGGTTTATCTGATGTTGTCGTCTTGGTTCCTCTGTTTTGCTACTGTTGTTTTGTGCGCACAGAAAGTCAAATATCTACCTTTGTTTGGCACATCAGAAACTACTGAACCAATGTCCAGGTGGTCAGTGGCGGTCACTGTCGGCGACGAGTATCTTGTTGGTGATAGGTCATTCGGACGGTGTAGCCATCACAACTGGTCGTCTGTCTGTGTATGGCTTATGTCAGACGATGTAGCTCACATACACATCGCCGTTGTCGATGTAGCTACAGTCAGGCGATGTAGCTGTCACCGTGCACCTATGCACATGTAGCTTCGGCGAAACTGCAACATCGACTGCCGATCCTCTCAGTTAAATCGCCTCTTAGCCCCGATCTTTATCTCCCCCGTGGAGTCTTGGCTTTGAATGCTCCAAGGTGTGCTATTGGTCATGCGACCGGATATTGACCAGCATTCATTGAATGCCGCGGCTGTTTTTAAGTACAAACTATCCAAGCGACATATAATCACCCGGACTGATGACACGGCCGATATAGGCAGTGTGGACATTCCTGCTGTCGTGTAGTAATGCATGCCTTTGGCTAAGTGCCATAACGACAAGAGTTTCCTTAAAGTTCCCTTTGTCTAAGCAAGAACGAAGCACACACGTATCGTTGTGCTAATCTGTGCTGCTTCACAGATCTGTCACAGGCATTGGACATTTGTTTGACGTTTAAATGTTTACCAGCTGAGCGTATAGTCGCACGAACTGTATGACATCAAGATAGCACATATATTTAGCAGGTAAATGTGCCTATTTGATACAAAGATCAAGAAGATCAAAGGTTGTGTTCTCGCACGCGTTGCTGTGCAACCATGTACGGTGAGGAATTCGATTTAAGAAAATAATTGTAAACACATAATATACGAGTCAAATACATTTATAAAATACGGTGGCAAACATAACGGGTTGTTATTTCATTATCAAATGCCCACATCGTGTTGACTGTTCCACCCCCACCTCGTTATCTAAAGTGTTATGTAGGCCAAGTTTATACTGTCCATTAACGGTGGCGTCGGTGAGATGCAGTAGTCGATCGGCGTCTTTCATAGCTAAACACAGACACGCAAACACAACCACACACCTTATCATTCATCTGGGTCCCGCGGTAGTAGAACAGCGAGATCGGGCACTCACGGTTACATCCAGCGATGTTGTTCCCCTCGACACGTCCATAGTCAGGTTTGTTATGTCCATAATCTCATCTATCTATCTCGTGTGTGGTCTTCATCTGTCTGTAGCATGCGAGATGGATGAGTTCCCCCCCTCTCTCTCTCTCTCTCTCTCTCTCTTCTCTCTTCTCCCCCCCCCCCCTCTCTCTCTCTCTCTCTCTTTGTTGTACTCATGCTCTCATCTATCTCGTATGTGGTCTTCCGTCCTTCACTATGCCCACCATTATTGACTTTCCAAACATGTTGTATTCTACGCGTATGCTAAGCATAGTAGTTTTTTGTGTGTGAATTAAATACTTGTGACAGGGAGACGTCAATGACTTATTTAAGGACACACAGGTTTGTTTGTTCTTGTCGCCGTTTTCGGACATTGTAGCAACATCCGACAACTTTAAATGTCAATATTGTCGATAAGTATAATTTCTTTTGTTGAACAGGCTCTCAATATTTTGATCATTTTAGTGGTTATCCCATACGTAGCTATTTCGAAATCTGAGTCGTTTCGTCCAGTCCAATCCAATGTTGCCTCATGTGAACCGATCCTGACACTGCATGCGGTGATTGAATTGAATGGCCGAATAAAGCGACACGCTCTGAGAAATGACATAGAATGTGTGTGCGACTCAAGAGAGATTTCATGCCCGGGACTGAATACTTGGTTGTATGCAGCGGTGTCAATGTCGAACGGTTCATAAGCATGCCTATGAAGACTCGATGTGTGTTTATACCAATAGCCTCCAGTAGAGACATTGGCATTCTACGATAAAACGACCTGATTGTCCCCAAAGATGTCTGCATGCGCTTATCTGTGCTCAAATTACAAAGCGTCATTCAAGAGTTCTGCCTCGGGAGAGGTGTCAAAATCAATAGATAAAAAGGTGAAACCTTGCGTGCAGAATGTGTACACTTGAACGTTTTTCGGCCCTATAATTATACGCCGAAAACGAATTAGCCATCACAAATAGGCGACTTAGTTCTGCGAGATAAACACAACATAAACAGAGACACTGACGGTGTGACAAGAATGTCAAACCTCAGCCAAAAGGGTACTGGAAATAGTTGTGACAGACTACACTACAGACGACGTGGTGAATTGGCGATCATCTCCTACACGCGCTTGCTGTTTCTATGATGTTGCTAACCATAGTCTTCCTTGCAGCAGGGTTTCCTTAAAGTTCTCTTTGTCTAAGCAAGAACGAAGCACACACGTATCGTTGTGCTAATCTGTGCTGCTTCACAGATCTCTTACAGTCATTGGACAATTGGTTGACATTTAAATGTTTACCTACTGAGCAACGTCACTATTAAGTGTCACCAAATGGCTGATAATGTCATGATTTCGTTTGAACAAAGTGTGCCGATATAAACATATCAGCGTCGACTTGGTGTGCGCCTGTCTACGCAGACGCTCTGGTGTCTGAAGACAATCATGGGTTGATGAGGGTTTAACTTTTCCTTATGGGATCTTTGAAAACACGACGAGAAAGACGAATGTCTACGAGAGGATGGGAACACGCTCACAATATGATAGTGATGAGTTAAGACGACCATAGTCTTTGGGAAACGATGGTCTATAAGACATTATCGTGATTTTAAAGAGCATAATTCTTATGTCCCGATTTTTATTCATGCACTACATATATTCAATAGGTTGAAGCATATAGTAGTTGTGTTGTGTTGTGCTGTATTATGCTGTGCTGTGTTGTGTTATGTTGTGTTCTGCTGTTGTGTTGTGCTGTACTGTGTTATGTTGTGTTCTGTTGTGCTGTGTTATTTTGAGTTGTGTTATGTTGTGTTCTGTTGCATTGTGTTGTGTTATGTTGTGTTCTGCTGTGTTGTGTCGTATTGTGTTGTGCTGTACTCTGCTATGTTGTGTTGTGCTGCTCTGTTGTATGCTGTGCTGTGTTTCACGGTATATTGGCATGAGGCATTGACCTACGACCTTAATTATACCTTCGCCACCATTTTCGTCCGTATTCGGGTTTTTTTTATTTAGTTTTTGGACTCTGGGTAGATATAAATAAATGTACTAAACTTTTATATGTATATTTCAAAAATCGTTGAAATAAAACGTGTGGAGGAGGTGAACTTATCTAATTATACCCCAACAAACGTAACACACTGATCTGGGGGCAGGTAACCTCGCTGTTACACCATATGTCTCATTGTTTATTTTATTATTTTAGTTTCAGTTTCTATTGTATGTCTGTTACATGATGTATCTTATTATTTTACTTCATTATGTGTGACTGGGTGTACGAGGACTCCACTGTAAAGAAGTCTAGGCCATCCTGAATAAAGGCGCAGTGGCGCAGTGGCGCAGTGGCGCAGTGGCGCAGTGGCGCAGTGGCGCAGTGGCGCAGTGGCGCGGTAGTTATAACTTCGGACTCTCGACTAAGCGAACCCGGGTTCGAAGCATATGCTGCCGTGTCACACATTTGGCAAGTTGTTTCGCTCTTCATTGCTCCAGTTCACTCAGTTGTATGAAAGAGTACATGGCTGTAGAGAGTGGTGGCTATTAGTGTACGAATAGTCTTCGCTTCGCTGAGAAGCGAAGTAAAGTGTAGAGCGCTGTGAACATTCATGACGGTTGAATACTGCGCTGTGTAAGAACTTAATTTTATACTATTATGGTAGGGTTCCTGAATAATTTTCATTTCATAAACAAACGACAGACTACTTGCTTCATTTATAAAAGGATGATTCGACAGCTTACACTAGCAAGCATCAAGGAGAGGGAATGAGTCTCGACCAAAGCCACGAGATTGGAATATTCACCGTGGCTGGCCGTGATACAGCTTCGGTCAAACCCAGACGTGATCTCTAGCCCAGTAACGTAGCCATGCAGTCACTGGCGTAAGTGGTCCCATTGACGTACGCGTCTGCCCGACGGCTTAGAGATAAAGAACAATACGACCGCAGTCGTGATTAGGCCAAGTTTCTGACCCTTCACTGCCCACGCGTCACTGGACATATGACCCCTCTCACCTCGACCTATTATCGCGCGCCGGTTCCACGGACAGAGCCACATCGTGTGATACCTTGAACTCTACGCAGGAGGTATAGTGCTCAAAGCACATTCCGGAATACCTTTTCTCACGTTCCCTTTCCTTTTCAGATACCAGCAGTTACAGGATTCTGCTACTTCTACCAAGGTGACAAATGTAACTAGTTATATGACACGCTTGTTCATTGATATAAATGCGTTACTATATTGTTTATGAAATTATATGATGTCAGCGGTTATATTCCACCAGACGAAGATTGCCAAAAAGATGACTTCGTCGCTACACATTTTGTGAAATAAGGGTGGAACATTACAGACAAATTCAAAAATGCATTCAATATTTCTAACGCTAACTATAAATGTCCGCAATTTAATTGTGTTTTGGTGATCCTTTTTGATAAGATCGCACAGCAGATTATAATTATGTGTACAAATGTTCGTCGCTGAGTCTGGCAGTGTCGTCAAATGACCCGGTAGTGTAGTCATGTAGGGCCACCATATGTTTAAGTGATTGACAGCTCAGTTCAGATGTTGAAAGCCTGAAGGTTAAGCTTATAGGTTTTCGTAACAGCAAACTTATCTGCGTGTGCGTGTGCGTGTGCGTGTGCGTGTGCGTGTGCGTGTGCGTGTGCGTGTGCGTGTGCGTGTGCGTGTGCGTGTGCGTGTGCGTGTGCGTGTGCGTGTGCGTGTGCGTGTGCGTGTGCGTGTGCGTGTGCGTGTGCGTGTGCGTGTGCGTGTGCGTGTGCGTGTGCGTGTGCGTGTGCGTGTGCGTGTGCGTGTGCGTGTGCGTGTGCGTGTGCGTGTGCGTGTGCGTGTGCGTGTGCGTGTGCGTGTGCGTGTGCGTGTGCGTGTGCGTGTGCGTGTGCGTGTGCGTGTGCGTGTGCGTGTGCGTGTGCGTGTGCGTGTGCGTGTGAACTGTTTGGCCTAAGAGAAGGACACAGGAGACGAGTCAACTAGGGTGGTTGTTGTGGTAGTTGTAGCGCAGTAGCGCTTTAGGTAGAACTCGGGTTCAAATTCTGTGCTGCTGTCAAACCATGGGCAGATTCGATCACTCGACCTTGCTGCTATTCACTTAAGGGTACGAATGAGCACCAAGCCATATACAGTGGTGGACATTTGTGTACACATAGCCTTCGCGCATTAGTTGTAACGTTGCTGAATGTTTACTATAGTAGTCGAGATAGTGTATAGTTAAACAGATCTGCCAGGGTGGAAGGCACTTCGACGAGTTCCAAAAAGTGGTCACAGCGCCATGTAAGAATATACCTGTACTTTACTTTTGTTACAGCTCGATACTTTAGAACGGATAGTGTCAAGTTGATTCGATTGATAGCTAGAGACCAATGTATACGTTGGTGGTGGTGAGAAATAAGACGGTTTTAGTACAACTCACGCAATACGATGATGTCTACCTTGCAAGGTGTTTTAACGATGTCGTTTTGTAGTTAATTGAAACTATTTAGCTGGCTATTTATTAATGTTCATATTGTTTAGCAGTAAATATGAATTCGGCGTGCCAGAAACTTGACGTAGTGTATCATTACGAAGACACATAACGTGTCAGGACATTTTTGTAACTACATTTCGTTGTTGTGTCAGGCCAATATCTATAATGTGTGTTTTTTGTATTGAGTTCCTTGCAGCCATCCATCACAAGATATAATTATAATAGAGATCCCAGCACATCTGACCGTGTTAGTTGTAAATAAACTTGGATAGATAAAACCTTCAGAAAGCGATATGATGTATTTAAACAAAACAAAACATGCCTCACGACGGGATGTTGCCGTGGATAATGTGTCAAAGGTTTTAATATATGGTTGTATGTATGAAATATAGTGTGCGAGACACAGAACAGCTATGCCAGAAATGCCACATTGTCCATGGACATTTGGAGGCATTGCAAGTGTAACGATTGAGCTATCACGTTACACACACACACACACACACACACACACACACACACACACACACACACACACACACACACACACACACACACACACACACACACACACACACACACACACACACACACACACACACACACACACACACACACACACACACACACACACACACACACACACACACACACACACACACACACACACACACACACACTGGCAAGCATACAGATGCAGACACGGATGAACACGCGTGTCGTGGAGCTAACACAAGGTGTTCGCGATTAAATAGTATTTATTGTAAAAGGCATTGTAATGGTTTGGTCGTGCTGTACACTAACATATTGTGCTAAGGAAATTATAATCAGCATGCTGTACAAGGCCTATGTTTTGTGGTAGAACGCGGCTATAAATAAGTACAGTGGCGCCACCTGGGGACTATGGACATAACTGCAATTCGATGGTTACTAGTAGTACTACCTTTACTTGTTTTGCAGAAAAATATGTTTAAACCGATCATAGGCGTCGAAACAGGTGAGATAATTGTGGCTATCAATCTTTCGACAACAAGGCGTGCAGGCAGATAGAGGTTTATTGATGAGTCTCAAAAAAAGGGTTTTGGTGGGCCTCAACCCCCGCAATGGTCACCACTTTCCATCGTCTATGGTAGTGATTTGGTTCAAAGTATATTTTTTCTGCACTTTTCAGTTGATCAACTTTTTTTAATTTGGAATTAATGTATGTGTTAACTGAAACAATTGGGGTGTACGTCCCAGTAGTTAAACAACTTTATGTAAGTAATAACTTAACGAGAATATTTGTTATTAACTAAATGAACCCACTTAAAATGTATGACAATGATAGGAGCAGTGAAGAGCAACAAGAGAAAGAGCAAGAGAGCAGGAGATAAACCTCATCCGACTACCGGAGACACGCTGAGAAGGACAAACACAGAACACGTGAAAACGTGACTGCAACTCCAATTCGGGCCTATTTGAGATTGGTTTCAGTAGTAATTAGTTTAATGAGATTCTTATCATAAAAATAGGCCATGAATCCAGACAATACCGTTGGCTGTACGAGTGGATGCTACATGTATACCGCTGACATGTGTTGTTATCTCCAGTTGAAAGCGTTGACCCCAGCCGTGATATATTGTTGTTTGGTGGTATGTAAAATCATTCATAGACTAACACGGTCACTCTCCTTCTCAATTATGATGACAATATATCTCAATTATGATGACCATCTTGACTTCTTCTTCTTCTCATTTCTCTCTTGCGGGCTTAGGTCCATGTCTTCTGTTTCACTCGTCAATTAGTTCCACGTAATTCTCTCTTGTGCGATGACCACCATCTATGGTTGTTCACGTCAGCCGTCCGTAGGTCTCGCTCACGCTGTCTTCATCTTCCTTTTTTCTGTTGCCTCCCTCTTCTGTTTGTCATCCTCTTTCCCATCATCCATTCTTTGTAGTGCCCCGACCATCTCACTCTGTATCCAATTAGTTTCCTCTAAGGTGTTTTTATTTCAGGCAAATCTTCTCTCTCGATGCCTTCATCGTCCTTTTATCGAATAAATTACATTATATAAATACGTGGAAATATCCAAAGAAAAGGTAGAAATACATTTATAAAAGACTACATTTTCTGGATAATTTGATTAAGTTGATTAACAAAGTAGCCGCTGACAACACCTTCAAATTAATTAAGCCATTCTTTGTACCATTTCTTAGCTCAATAAAAAGTATTATTAGTATTTAATAAAAACCGGAATATAGCATCAATGTAAAATAATAATATAGGTAATTAGGGCCGCGCCAATGTATTCAGCATACAATGTATGTCAATTGCATATCCATCAGAGGACACCACTCGGTGTCGAGATAAAGTCAATTCTTATTTTTAACATGTTATGATAAGCATTTTTCCTGAAGTTAGTTTTGTTTCATTTTTGGAGGATATGATGTCTGCGTTTCTGAGCCGTTGCTACAAAGGATCAGTGAACTGCTTTGCGAGTCGAGAGCTCGTCTTTGTTGTGACCTCGTCGTTGCTTACCGTGGCATGTATACGGCCATAACACGCCTGCTGCACTGTTACAAACTCGCCCGCAATATATCCGGTTACACATATTGTGCGGGTACAGGAACGTCGGTTGGTCGCCTTATCTCAGAGATGAAACGTCGGTGACGCTGGAATGGCGTGCAGATATGTCGTCAGAAGATAGGAATGTTGATGTGTGACAGGGTCAAACACATAAAGAGCGCACAATCGTGTTTACGACCTGGTCCGTGGGCCAGTATGACATTCATGCGTTTTTATATTTAATAACAGTCTTGTAGCGGATATATGACTATAGAGCACATCCATTAAGCATAAGATATTAACATGATACCAGAACCATTACCTATATGTAATAGTCTGAGGCGACTCTGTGTGTTGAATGTGGTGTCTCCGATTGAACATAAACGTACATAGACTAGTTTTGACTGGATTTTAACAAGGGTGTAATTATATTCTACAAAGTGTTTGTGAGCAGAAGACAAATTGTAATACACAAACACGGTTTGTTTTGGCCTGATCTGCGACAAACAGCCGATATATCGTTTTAGACCGGACCGTAATGTTTAGACAACCCTACCTAATACTAGCGAAACGTCGGTCAATGGTATTTTGGCGCCACCGACTTAGTATACTAGAAACGCGGCAATTTTCGATGGTTTGGCTTTATAGATGGACTGAAGCTGTCGCCCATTCAAACACACGCAAACATATCTGCCAGCCAGTATTTTCCTGGTACAATGTCGGGATTTGGTAAATTTACTTAGCAAAAATTCGTCAAATAATAATATTGACATAACCATTTCTCACGAAGTGCTTCCGAATATCTCTGTGTGCCCACAGATTACCGGCAGATCGATAAATGCAAAGATCTGGGTCAATTTGGTTTGTGTATATGTATACCGTACCGCCAAACGTTTCCGTTTATTTGCTTTTGTTCTGATACATTTTGGAGATGCCTTCTAATGGTTGAAATATGTAAAGAGCCATTGAATTGCTGCACTACAATAGTAAGCTGCCATAGACGTAATTATAATGTTCTCTATGAAATGGTCTTTTGTTAATTGCATTTTCATAAAGCTTACTGCAACACGATATCGAAATCAGATTTGATCGTGCTTTCAAAATCTAACAAACGTTGATTGGACGTTTACATTGTGGTTATTTCTATTGTGGTTGATTTAACGCGCTACTCGAGTCTATTCTGTTTACTTAAATTGCAGCTTAGATTCTTTCGTGGGATATAATAACTGAAGAAATGTTTGGATATATTTAGAATTTAGTGTATTGTTAAGCTTGCATTAGTCACTGGTCTATATATCTCTTGTACCTGCAACATTACAAATGCTCTCAACCGTGTCAACATTCAATTCTTTTGTGGATGTCAGCCATCTGAATTTCATATGCAATATATGTATAAATCTAGTATACTCCTTATCATCGTGGCTGACCATACTCGACAAAGTGATTTCCTATTCTTTTATGCAAAGGGCATGGGAAGTTCCTCTTCATCAACAATACGGCCGGGACTGGCTTTCTCCTAATATCTTTCTGACAACAGTGTCTACAGCAATTATACCAACAGACACACGGCGTGTTGATGTTATCAGGTGCAATTCCGTGAACGTGGCATCAACATGCGAAGTACTAATAAACAATTAAACACGTTACATGGTTACACGCATCGGGAACAGTTACTTGCTGTGCTTCTCCAACGTACGACGATGTGTTCGTAACATCCACCTCGTTGACGCGGTCCCACTGATGTCACGTGGGCGCGGTCAGGTACCATCCTGATTTTACGTCGACGGTAGAATGCTGGTACAAAAGTAGAACGGAATGCATGCCATTACCTATAATATTTATGTCAGTCTTCTGCTCTGATTTATTTGCGCCGTGAGTGTGCGAATGGAACATAAGGCCATCATAAGCCGCCCGTTGCACCTGCCTACGCACACGCCATTGTCGCTGACCACTGAAGCGAGACGCCATACATCCGAGCCGCGGAGACACGCCTCGCAGCCGCGGCTGCTGGCTCAGTCGCATTATGTTCGTCTTCCTGTCACGACGCTGTAACACGCATGACTAAGGTAAGGGTCCCATGTGCCGACTATTCCATTTCTACGTACTCGTAACGGTTTCGCTAGAATACAACTAGCAGTATGTTGCCTGTCTTCGTCTGGGACGCTGTAGAATGAAGCAAAGTTCGTCGTTGGCTTAGAACAAAAACAAAGAGGTTCTCACAATGTTTGGTTGTAATATTATAATGTTAGTAACCGTCGTTGTTATATGTGTTCTTCTTAATTCCTATATTTGGCGATCACCATCATTATGTTTCCGTAGTTGTCGTTTACTAGGTGTGAATTTTGCATGACGAACAGTAATTTTGATAATGCGATTTTATTGACGTGGGTTTTTCAAGGGATGAATGAGATAGGTATATTACGGTTTAATGGTATGCTAATCTCTGGTCTCAACAAAATTCAGTGTACTTACATACATCGCACCACATCTCATGTCAGGGTGTTCCATTCTGTAACGTCGAATGGAAACAATAGTATATTCATGTACAGGTCTGCTAGCTACAGTGATTGGAAGGTCATACCCGGTGTCGTAGGATTCTATCGCGAAAGTCTTGTATGAACCAGTAACTGTGGGTTGCGTCTCTGACATGGAATCTACGCAGGAAATATGGCTGTGTATATTTGTGTCCCAATGAACTGAACTCTCCTGGCTCTTCTCGAGAGCAGTCGAGTCTTGTATGATGTGGCGTCGCACTCACAGATGACGAAGTCCAGCATCTCTCCTCTCTATCATTTGATTGTTGCTTCTGTATTGGACCTACAGCTCGTGTCGCTTGTAATAGTACCGCTTAGGCAACATGTCAGGCTAGCCGGTTGGTTATGAGCAAAATGTCGACTACAGTAATTGCAACTGCGTAATATGTCAGAAGCCCGTAGGTTTACGTGTGGTTCTCCTTTGTATTAAGCTCAAATTGCATCGTACGTTTTATTTTACAAAAACTGTAAGTTGTACGTTTTGACACGTATGGTTACTTGCAGAGTAATCGTGTTTTATTTAACTGTAATCGTAATTAATCCTATTATAAAAAGTGTACATACATGTTAAAAATCTATAAGACCTACCTTATTGGCATATTTAGATAACACCACACTGTATAACATGTGTAACATAAATAAACAAATCAAATCATAACACAAGAACAAACTGACATTTTAAACAGCGACAAAGACCGTTTGTTAAAACTCCGTCAACAGTAAAAGTCGGATGTAAATACTCAGGTATGGCGCGATGAATCACAACACTTGACGCTAACCGTTGTGACACATGAATGCCGCAGTGGTTATAGTCACTCCCTCACGGATAGCCGTACCAAACGGAGACGAAAAGAATGGGTCTTTGCAATAAAGCCAGCGTGTGTGTGTCACGCTGCAGGGTTGCTTTTTATGGGACAAACCGCCGAGGAGTTCAAGCAGTGGCCGTACAATAATAATGTCACAGCGGACCAAGGCGGTCAGTATGCGATGGCCAATGTGGTCATGTATTATTGGCATCATTTAGCATGTGTTGGTATTGTGGTAGAACAAGCACGAACAACAAAACGTGTTGGTGGAACGGATGCACTGAGAGTGAGCCTCCAGAAGACTGAAGTGATGTTGGTTGGACGTCAGAGAGAAGAGTTGAACAACACGATATATACGAATTTGTGTACATTGGAGGAATGGCTACGGCGAACGGGCAATCAGAGATGGAGGTGCGACGTCATAAATAAGCAGTAGCGAATGTTTAGAGAAAGTACGAGACAGACGAATTTCGAAAAACGCTGAAAGTGTTCAGAAAATGTGTCACACCGGCATGTCTGTATGGCATAGAGACAGTGACATTGATACAACAACAACAAAATCAGTAGCAGCAACATATAAAAACGACAAGTTAGTGATAAGTGAGAACAATTAGGTGCGAAGGATGACAAAGACACATAATATAGAGAGAAGAAGGATGGACGATCTGAGGAAAGCAATTAGACTGCAAAGCAGATTAACAGGAGTCGTGATGAGACGTCGGATGCGATGGGCAGGTCACGTGGAAAGGACGCAAGCAGGAAAATTCGCAAAGATAGCAGAAATACAAAAACAGCATACACACATACTGACATACATATATGCATACATACATACATACATACACACGCACGCACACACATACGCATGCACACAAACACACATACATGTACATACATACATACATACGTACGTACATACATACATATATACATACATACATACATACATACATACATACATACATACATACATACATACATATATGCACGCATACCCGCACACATACGCACATACGCACATACGCACACACGCACACAGACACAACTCATACATACGTACATACAACCGCTAGTGCAATAATAGTTTAATAGTGGATGTTTGTGGATATCGGCGAGACGCAAGAGAGTTTGAAGGTGGTCGAGGGAGAACAGTAGAAAACATTACTCAGAGGAGACACGATGAGAATAGGAATTAATATCTGACATCGAAAATTACGATTGCGAGAGAGCCAGACAAACAGGCAGAAGATACAGACAGACAGTGAGTCAGGGAGACAGTGAGACAGTGAGACAGGGAGACAGGGAGACAGGCAGACAGGCAGACAGGCAGACAGGCAGACAGGCAGACAGGCAGACAGGCAGACAGGCAGACAGGCAGACAGGCAGACAGGCAGACAGGTCGACAGGGGTACAGGGAGACAGGGAGAAAGGGGGAGAAGACGTGAGTGAGGTTTGATTTTGGGAGAGTTCGGGTTTGCATCAGAAGTTGTCATAATGAGTAGAGCCGGTGGCTGTGAAAGTGTTATTGTGGGTCGACATTTGTTGTCAACAAGTCGTACTGCGGTGAACTGCCAGTGTTTATCTGGCTCGTACAACAATACAGCCAAGTGAATACCCTTCGTGCATTGTTACATATCGCTTTGTTCTCGTACGGTAATTACTGTAATCAGTCGGTTCTGAGTCCACTGGCATTGTGAGTCCAACAATGCTATCACCTGCCTGGTGCGTGCCGCTTGTCAGCTGCATGCACATGCTGAATCGACACATTTCCGTCGATTACCAAAATGGCCACCAGCCATCCGCTAAAAGTATCGTCAATACTCATTACATCACCATGCTAAGGTGACACTAGTAGGTAGTTCAAAGGACCGACCGACCGACCGACCGACCGACCGACCGACCGACCGACCGACCGACCGACCGACCGACCGACCGACCGACCGACCGACCGACCGACCGACCGACCGACCGACCGACCGACCGACCGACCGACCGACCGACCGACCGACCGACCGACCGACCGACCGACCGACCGACCGACCGACCGACCGACCGACCGACCGACCGACCGACCGACCGACCGACCGACCGACCGACAGACCGACCGACCGACCGACCGACCGACCGACCGACCGACCGACTTTGGCTTTATCAGGCTGATAGCTTTGGGGTGTTTACGTTCCTCATACATGTCGGACATCGACGTAACTTCGAATGTTAGATATAACTGATAGTTTATAGAGTTATTCAGCTTGACACTCACCACACAAGCTTCTGGACCCAACATTTCTCAGGAAAATCCTACTAGAAGATTTCGCCGTTGTCAAGAGTATCTCTTAACGTATCTTCACTTGGCAGACACCAGGCAGAAAGGACCGACACATTACAGCGTCTCTTCCTAAAGAAATGTGGTGAACGAAGTTACCCAAATATCAAACGGATGACAATAGTACAGGATTCTACCCCTGGAAGTGGGGTATTCCGTTGTTCGGCCAACGCGCATCGACGCATTGTACAGGCGAGGAAACTGACCGTTTGACCTGTTTACAAATAATACACTTAGCGGAGACAGTCTACAAGATAGCACGAATGACGTGCTAATTGCACAATACAGAACCACGACAGCATTTTTTTGTAAAAAGATGTTTCTCTAGAGTCCCACGTTCAGCGTGTAATCGCTGATGGCGGGACTCACGAATATTCACTTGTGTCCTGAATTGGGTATTCCGTCCAGATGACTCATTTTGCCGAGGGCAGAACACGTTAGAATTGAGCGGTCTAGCCACGGTCTAACGAGTGTGGGTATTATGTACTCCCAACGGCAAGACATAATGTGCATGAGTCGGTCATGTGGAACATAGCAAGTGATTCACTGTCGCCCGCTCACACGCGACCTCAGCACTACAATAACGTACAAGAAACAGCTCGGTGAGTTGTGAGACAGCCCGGGTAACGTACAACAAGCAGCTAGCTAGGTGAGTGTAACTTATGAAACAGCCCGGGTAACGTATATATATATAACAAGCAGCTCGGTGACTTATGAGCCAGCCCAGGTAACGAGGTATTGGATCGGTCCACGCATCAATGCGACTTCTCTTAGAAGTATTCGGATGCAACGCGCGCGAGGGGGCTGTTTGTTCGTGTAGTTATATCACGGTGTATTTATAGGCGTTTAAATACGCCCGGCCTACTTGATGAGAGTTGGATACCGGCCGTGTCAACCGTTACCTGCGGCAGCATGTAGACACCGACCGCGCCTCCACCTACACCTCCCCCCGTAGGCGCTGCAAACACTCGCTGTAGACTTCACGCTTGGCAAATACGAGCCGATTATATGAAAACAGCCTCGCTAAGGGACGATGTCAAGGCGTCGAGTGACAGTGTACGTAATGTTAGTTGCACGAGGTAGGGTAACATCTGTTTTGTGTATAGTGTCGTACATCGATGTAATTTTCTCCAAACAGAGTTGATTTTCGGATCACAATTTATGATGGCGCCACACAGAGGTAGATGTATACCTCCAGTACGGGAGGTCTTTGTTAAGCTGAAAGGCGTCTTCTTCTGTAACAAAGGCTCCTAGACGTTACTGAACGTTCGATTATACAGAGGCATTATACAACTAGCAACACGTTGTTGAACAGATGCGTGAACACTTCGAGGACAGGAGACAGGTTCTTGATGTTTTACGATCTCTTATTACAGGCGATATTAAATATGTGAAGTGCAGTGGCGCAGTGGTGCAGTGGCTAAAACGTCGGACGCTCAATTGAGACAACCCAGGTTAGAACCCTATGTTGCCGGGTCGAACCATAAGCAAGCTCCATCACTTTACGTTGCTCCAGTGCCTGGCTACAGACGGATGCTTCCAAGATATGGTGTTCGATTGGACACGCCTGCCAGACAGTAAAGCATATCATACTATAATAATCCCCGAAGACTGGATACTGCATTACACAAGAACTTACCTGTTTTCAGGCACACCTGAGTTGACCGCTGATGTCGTCAGACAAAACATATTCCTGTATTCGTTTCATTTCCAGCAGTTTACCGTATTTCAAGAAGCACATTTGCTAGCCAAACATTCAGGCACAATTTACACAGGAGTGTTGAAGGAAGGCAGACCACAGAACACGTATAGGGATCAGCATCGAAGTTACACTGGTCTTCCGGGTTGTCATCGCGAGGAAAGGAGGCAGAGTAACTACGGGGCATCTGACCCGAGGGGAGGAAAGGGTCAACATAGATTAATCTAAGTTTGGACTAAGTTCGGTTGGTACTAAGGTTTATACCATAGACAATCATTGCTCATAGCAATACATGTTTGGCAGGTTTCCCTACTTGTTTTCAAGCACGTATCAATACGTCGCATCTTCTGTCAGGGTAATTTAAGGAGAAATGTGATCTACTGCACAACCGCTGGTTGAAATTCGACTCACGAACTCTTAAAAGTAACCGACCCATTGGGGTGAACTGTTTTTGTTGCTGTTTATTTCGACCGAACAGAGAGGGGGTTGTTATTGATAGATCGTGGTTAACGAATTTTCCGTGTGGTTTGGTAAATGGGTCAGTTACTCTTATACAAAAAAGTAAAGGCAAGTTTTTATATAGCGCAGTATCCAGTCCTCAGGACCGTTCAAAGCGCTTTACACTTTATTTCCCTGACAGACCTGTTCACTCAGACACCATCTCGGATTTCCTCCAGCCATATGCTACAATTAATGCGTGAAGGCTGCTCGTACACATATCCACCACTGTCAATAGTGAGGTAGTCATGTATACAGCTGAGTGAACTGGAGCAATGTAGAGTGAAAAAACTTGCCCAATGAGCAACTGAGCCGTTGCGCTTTTTATATAAACTTATCCAGGTGTCCAGTACGACTTTCTCACGATTCGTAGCTGTGTCCTACTACACAGTTCAATTGAACATCTTCCGGCCTCACGCGCCTCAGCTGTAGTTGACAGTCACCAGCAACGCCAGACGTGTCCTGCCACCAACGACCCGTCCTGACACGTTATGTTAGTCGTCCTTAAAGGGACAGTATTGATTCTGGGATTGGTCAACTGTGGCGTACGATATACCACTACAACATTATGCACTATAGTATTAAACAACCACAACATTCATTATTAATTTGCGTTCTTCTAACAAAACAATAACCGAAGGCATGAGGGACAGCTGGCATAAATAATTGACACATGTTAAGTTTGTCAAACAGAGACCATTGTTCGACAGTCGGATCTATAAGTGTAACACGCCAGATTTAACAACAACTGTATTCGCAACGCAAAAAAGTGGAGTAACGTGTGCAGGCGCCTTGCTGGCGCGTCGTTGTGACATAGATCAGGTTTCACCTTACACCGCCCTGACAGAGACGACGTGAGCTTGTCTATCAGCCTGTCCCGGATCATTCCTTCAGTTATTGCTGAACACAGCTACTTTACATATCAGAATAGTGTCATTCATATGATACAAAAGGCTACATAAGTTCCGCCACCACTCTTATCTGTGTGTTAACTAAGTGTCTGGCCTGAATTCAAATAAGGCATATATTAGGTGTAAAAATGTTTTCTGTAAGGAAATACCAATACTTCAAGTGTACTTATACGAGGTTGCACAATATCACTGCGTTTTTATATGAACCTATACGAAGTTGCACAATATGATAGCATTTCCACATGACTTGACAAACTATCTTACAACATCTCACAACAACAACACCACTTCATACTAGAATAAAACATAATGGGTCGTATCAGATTTGAAACTGGGTGTTATCGTATGTCACGTACAACGGGTCGTCATCATAGGCAGTGAGCCAGTGTTGAAGTCACCAGATCTTTTGCGGTGAAAGCACACAGCTTGATCAAATAGAGATGATCAAACAGAGATGTGATTGTTACTGACAAAGAACGTAGTATCTGTACATCATATTGCTTAAGTTGTTAGACCAGTTTTCAGCAAGTTATTCTATGAATTGACAGTTAAAATATACTTGCATCATATCTGTTATTCACCATTTGAATGATACAATTTGTTACAGGGGACAAGTCGTTTCGCTTGCTCTCAACCATTCGTCAAATCCCCGAGCAAGGAGTCACATCTGACGTTTCGCGGAGTAACTGGACAAGAGAAGTCATGAATACGCTGCTGGTGTTGGTCAGCGTGTTGCTGGCGCTCGTGCGCGCGGAATGTCCAGCCAAGGACCGTAAGTGTCGCTGCTCGGTGAAGCTGCTTGGACTACGGCCAGAACACTACATCACATGTAGCGATCTGGGCACACGGACCGAGATGCCACCGTTCGGCCCGGCGAGCCAGCCGACAGAGGAGCTGCGTGTTCGCTCCGGGTCGGCCGTTGCGACAATCCAGGCAGACGCCTTCAACGGCTTACGACTCCGGAACCTGAAACTCAGTTCCATCTCCCTCCAGTCGCTGTCACCAGTGGCGTTCCGCGGAGAGCAGAACAACTTGGTGGAGATCTACCTCGCCGACAACAACATCAAACGACTCGACGGCATCACATTCTCGGGTCTACAGCATCTGAAGTACTTGGGCCTGCAAGGAAACAGCCTCGAGCGCGTCGACCCGAGACTGTTCTCGTCGCTCAACGATCTGGTCATACTGCATCTGTCGAGCAATGAACTCCGGACGCTGCCGGCCAACGTGTTCGCAGCACTCGCCAACCTTCGCCGCTTGTTCCTGCAGGACAACAGACTGGCCACGCTACCACAGGGAGTCTTTGACCCTTTGGTGAGTCTGAACCATCTGGCGCTAGGTGCCAACCACCTGCAGACTCTCCCGGATGACGCGTTCAAACAGTTGACCTCCCTAGAGAGTCTGCACTTGGACCAGAACGAACTGAGAGTTCTGAAGCCGGGACTTTTCGAACCATTGACGCAGCTTGCACACCTCGACCTGGCGGCCAACAACCTGGCTGACATCCCCGACCACGTCTTCCAAGGATGTCGCAGACTCTCCTTTCTCAGCATCGCCAACAACCGACTGGCCATCATCCGACCCGGCATGATCGAGGTCTTGCATCAACTCAGAATTCTTCACCTACAGGTCAGTACTACATTCCTTGGTCGAGTCTGTTGATGTTATCACAGTCGGATTCCGTGCCTGTACTATATCATAGGCAAACATACCTAGATAAATGTTGAACTATTCATCAGCATGTCGGTATCACAATATTCTGTGTGCGCATTCCCGTCTGTACAATCCTTAAATGAGTCGCATTTTACACAGAAATGCTAATGTCACATTCCTATACCGAGATAGCTTTGTCCTCACAATCTTGCACTAAGTCCGCACTGTACTTGGGCCCAAAACCAATTGTTAGCAACTTACTAAGAAATCTACCTCTAGTCTCTACAAAGACCTCGTGTTCAACGCCTTGATACTCGCTCAACATACAGGCGCAAACAGTCCTCACTGAACCAGTCAGTGCTAACTTAGAAATGAAACACTGTACTAACACAACAGGTCGTTTTGTTCCTTTAAAAGCGTGCCCATTCCCTAGCAACACCGGTTCTACCAACGTCTATTCCACACTACACTAACAAAGAAAGATATATCTACAAAACATACATGAATATGTGTTGTGTTTACTCGTATAAATACACACATGCCTCACGACGAAGGCTTCTCGTGCATTCAAAACGTTGCTTAAAGACCCGGTTAATTGAATGTAAATATTTAGTGCAACAGATCAAGACGCCGCGATCAGTACCTATCAGTACCTCCCAGCTTTGTCTGGCCCTACACAGTATCGCAGTCGCCGTTCCAGATAGCTGTTATCTATTCACTCAGTATCTAGTTTGATGAATCAAATTTCTATCGTTATCGTTGTATAAAAGCATTCAGAGACTCCTCGAGGCCACACTCGTCAACTGCCATGTGTGCGCGGGCGGGATAACGTATCTGCGGGCGACTGTCTTTAGCCTAGTCAACTAGATATATAAATGTAATTTGAAGAAAAACTGGATGCCGGTCTTAAATTGATATGAAATAGTCAAATTATCTCTTCATATGGGCGTGAACTTTCGCTGATCAAGAATACTAATTAAAGTTGCGGACAATTTCACCAAAATATATGAAGCAATTATGTATATGGTTGTAATTGTACACTATACATTTAAAGATAGATACATTTATGTAATATACATGAATAGGTCCTTGTTTACACGTGGGAAATACGTTTGCTGGAAACCGGAATGGCAATGTGTTAGACGGGGTAGATATGTGTGTGTTAGTGTAGTATTCACTATCGTATACTATTGGTGTTAGCATAACGTTATAATTAGGTTATGCAGTAACGTTCCCATATAACGTTAAGGGAATGTAAAGAAAACTTTCCAAAAACAAAACAAAAGGTTTGGAGAACATTACCGGCTAACGTTATCGTAACGTAGAAATAACGTTCTGGGAACGTGAACGTGTTAACTGGGTATGTAATACATTTCATACAGAGTACGACATAATTGACGTTGTGCGGCTTGCATGTTTGTTGCGTGTGATGTAAACGTCTGACGCGTGGTGTCTATAGGGCAACGGCATCAAACAGATCCCGAGCGACATGTTCCGCGGCATGACGGACTTGACGGAGGTGAACCTGGCGGACAACGGCCTATCTCAACTGCTCGCCGGCATCTTCTCCACGAACTCGCGCCTCCGTCGCCTCGACCTGCGCGCCAATGCCTTCGTGTCGTTGCCGCGGGACCTCTTCAACCCGACCAACGACATCGAGTCGGTCGACCTGTCGGAGAACGCCATCGACCTGACGGACGTGGCGGCCTTCGAGCACCTCACCAAGCTGACGGAGCTGCACCTCGCGTCCAACGAGCTGAGCGACATCGCGCCGGGCGTGTTTCTCCATCTCACGGCGCTGGCCCACCTCAGCGTCGCCCACAACCGCCTCCCGCTCGTCAACCGCCAGTACTTCTCGACCCTCGGCGAGCTGCGCACGTTGAACCTGAGCCACAACGAGATCCGCACCATCGACGACCTGGCCTTCAGCAAGAACACGAAGCTCGAAGTGCTGGTGTTGGACCACAACCGACTCGGCCGACTGAGGCGGGAGATGTTCGTGGGGGCGACATCCTTACAGTACCTCTATCTGAACGACAACGACATCGCGGCCTTGCCTGGAAACACGTTCCTCGACCTCAACAACCTGCAGGCGCTGTACCTACAGAACAACCACATCGGCACCGTTGCCGAGTCCAGCTTCCGCGTCCTCAACTCCCTCCAGATCCTCCTGCTAAACAACAACAGCATCGAGACTCTCCCGTCGACGGTCTTCCAGACTCAGAGACAGCTCGAAGTGCTCGATTTGTCCAACAACAACCTTACGACCATCGGTGGCAACACCTTCTCGCCGCTCACGTCCGTCCGTGCCATCAACCTGTCCGGCAACGCCCTGTCCAAGCTGGACAAGGGTGTCGTCGGCGGTCTCACGGCCCTGAAGAACCTGTCGTTGGCGGCCAACCCGCTGCTGTGCGACTGCGCCCTGCACTGGCTGCGGTCCTACAGCCCCGTGGCCGACCACACAACGTCCGTGTGCCGGGGCGCCGACTGGCGCTGGAGCTACGTCGTGTGTAACCCCGCCCAGCACTGCCCCGACGACGGCGACATCATCGTCCCCGACACCGCCGACCTGTGTCAACACGACGCACCCGCCTTGTTCACGACGACCACCACCACCACCACCACCACCACCACGACCACTACCACTACTACCACACCCCCGACAACAACGACCACACCCACGACCACAACAACCACACCGACTACAACCACCACACCTACAACAACCACAACCACACCTACAACAACAACAACCACACCTACAACAACAACCACTACACCCACAACAACCACACCTACAACAACAACAACAACCACACCTACAACAACCACCACCACACCTACAACAACAACCACACCTACAACAACCACACCTACAACAACCACAACACCTACAACAACAACCACACCTACAACAACAACCACAACACCTACAGCAACATCCACCACACCTACACCGACCTCATCCGCGACCAGCCCTCCCGCCACGACGTCGGCGCCGGCCCCGAGAACCTCCTCGCAGGTGACCGACCCGTCGTACGCCACGACGATCCTCATCATCGTCGGCTGCGTGCTCGGCGCCTTCGTCATCGCCGCCGCCCTCGCCGTCGCCGTGCGCGTGAGGCGCCGGGCGGGCCAGGGCGACTCGCGGGGGATGCTCAGCGAGGAGTCTCTACGCAGCTCGTACGCCGCGGACGAGGGCTCGATGGGCGTGCCGTTCGACACGTACAAGATGCCGTCGGGCAAGCGACTCAGCACCGACGTGTTGCACTGGAAGCACCCGACCGGCAGGCAGAGCGGCGCCACCAACGACCAGTTCACCTCGCCCTACGACAGCGTCGGCGTGGACGCCGACAGGCTCGAAGCCAAACTCAGAGACTAGACATCGTTGTAGCGCTAAGTACGACATCCGTTAACTTTGGAATGTCGCTTATGTGTGTGACACATTTGGCTGTTAGATGCTCTTGTCGATACAAAATGTCGGCATAAGAAGCATGATTGTTATGCGCGCTACATGTCAGACTGAGATTTACTATTTTGTACAACATACAGATTTTGTCATGTACGTTTCGTTTTATAGGCGCAGGCGTATCAACGCAGTGTGTGTATACACATGTTATTGAGGCATATCAGTTTACACGGGCCACATGAACAGTCAATTAAACTCGACAATACTGCCTCACGTAAGCATGTACTTGTAACTAGAAACACGATATTGGAACGTGGTTCTAACAAGGGCACCGTTACATTCACTATAAGCATATTGACCGGGCATAAAACTTCACACGATGTTCAAACGAACACGTCGCCGAAGTGCTAAGTGCTTGGAATAGTCCACGTGCGCGCCAAGATTCACGCATGGCCGGTTTCTGTTTGCGAATAAGATGATTAATCATCCGTGTTATGCGTGTAAATCGTGCTCTCTTATCGCATACGATTCAACAGGCTGCATGGTGCCTGTGTGGCAAATGCTTTGTCAGCTGGATGTAGGCTCTATAGTAGTGCACACGTTTGCTGTTTTGTGCTGTTTTGTGTTTGTGTAAAGTAGGTCAGTGAAACAGCCACGTTGTGAATGAAATGACGCATGCCATGTTTAACTTGCACACGTGGTGTTGGTATAAAGGAAACAGCTGTGTGGATTTAACCACGTGGAATCGGTTAAGAGAAAGGTTGACAAAGAAACGACTGCGTACAGTAATGGGTGATCTCACTAGTTCACCTTTCTCAAAGTTTTAATAATAATAATATACGTATATTATAATACACACAGTATGATTTATATGAAACATGTTTACTTGTTTATATTCAGCACAAAGGGTAAACGACCAGAATACTCATAGTTAAGGACATTTACAGGTAATCAATATACGAGATACGCATCGTTGTATATGTTGAAAAGTTATTATTGCTCATTGTATACATTTGCCACTCGCACATTCAAATATATAAATTTAAATGCTAGATGATAACTAATAATATTGCCTATTCTTTTTATTTGCGTTATGTTATAGATGTCGCTACCAATTACTGCCAAATTAAACAGTGTATAAATACACTGGATTCATGTATCATATATGTTATATCATTTAGTAGTGTGTTAGTATATAATCTGCTAGCCTGTGTACATGTATGCATGTATATAGGTAAGCTTATGTGTATATATGTATGTATGTATGTATGTATGTATGTATGTATGTATGTATGTATGTGTGTATGCATGTATGTATGTATGTATATATGAGTGTATGTATGTACGTATGTATACATGAGTATATAACGTGTGTATGCATGTTGGAATTCATTCATGTTGCATATATATATATATATATATATATATATATATATATATATATATGCGTGTGTGTATGTGTATGTGTGTGTGTGTGTGTGTGTGTGTGTATGTGTGTGTGTGTGTGTGTGTGTGTGTGTGTGTGTGTGTGTGTGTGTGTGTGTGTGTGTGTGTGTGTGTGTGTGTGTGTGTGTGTGTGTGTGTGTGTGTGTGTGTGTGTGTACATGTATCGGCGTGTATATTTACGTACGTATATGAGACATATCTACGTTTATGAGTGTAAATGCTTACATATATATTTTAAGTAATTGTATATAATATATATTTGTACACCACGGGACGTATTACATCGGTGGTCGCGCGACTGTTGTGTACTGAACGTCATAATTACCAAGCGCATTTATAATGATCGACACAGCTTATTTATGATAATAAAACATTAAATAAAGAGCACATTGTTCTGGTCGACGTCTGTCAATTTTACCGCAGTACAGACAGCATAGTGTTTTACTTTTTTTTATTCTATAGGTTCTTTAGAGGAGTGACTACACTGACATAGCTGGTTCAATTTGGAGAATGCGCATTTCCATTGGGATAATTTTTATTATAACCCACCAAAAATAAAATATTTTTCTGTTATTCTTTCCCCCCAAAATACATGTTTTTAATCTTTGTTTACATGTATGCTTTCGCCAATTCCTTGCATATTGACATGTGTGACAAGAAAAGTTCATTTTTTACAGAGCGCGATGTCCAGTGTTTAGGACCGGTCAAGGCTCATTCACAGAGCGTAATGGTATTTAAAAAAGCCGTTTGCACCATCTTATTCTTTTAAGATGCAAACAAATGTAAAAGAATACGCAAAACGTTTATTGTAAATGATAACTGCTGAATACCATGGATTTGATAGTTTACCTCCTGAGGTCAGATGTGTTTCCTTCAAACATCGACCAATTTCCGCTCGTAGTTCACAAAGTTGACAACTGCTGACTTCGATACTGCAGTGCCACCTGGCCAGTACTTATCGCGGTTGGATCTAAATCAATGTAATTCAGTTTCAAGTGGAAGGGAGCTACTGGTAAACGACATCAGTGTCGTATTGTGTCAAACATCGGGTTTTGAGTTAGTCCCTATGAGCGGTGATATCGGGGCCCGCCCTGCGAGTCTGTTCAACTGTCGGCACCTATTAGCTACGCATCAACGGATTCTCAACAAACTTATCTTTCATACAATATATGACTTGTCCATAGTTGTGCAGTAGACACACAGTCAATATAACGTAATAGTATTCGCGGCGTTGTTAGCATTCCATTAATCGTCATTTTATGGGTGACCTTGTTTGACCTTGTCATCATTCTTATCGTTTTAGGATACAGGACAACGTTGTCCATTGTCTTTGAGATAAGATATTGCGCTTTCCAACAATATATGGCTTGGCCATTTTCTAATAATATAAAATAGCTACTTAGCCATGTTAAGATCGAGAAGTTTTCAAAAGGGTCCAATTTCTAAAATTGGTCGTTTTATGGTGACCTTGTTTGACCTCGAATTAACGCTTACTGCACCACTTAGCAACTCTACGACAAGCATAATCGCGACGGGGAGATGCAGGACTTTCCAGTGATAAAACATTTGGCCATTTAAACTCCTAAAATAACGCACTTTTTGAGGGATACCGCTCGCCTATTAACGCGTATTTCAAAATACGTTTCCAGTTCTATCGCAGATTGCATTCTTCGAGTTACCAAAGTAGCAAATAACTAAATAAGCCATTACATGAGATTCATCTAGATTCGCTTACAAAGACATTGGCTTTTCGTTTGTATTTGCCAAGTCTGTTCTCTATTTAGATACCGCTTGTTGTAATAATTATTGTACTGTTATATATAAGCTTTGTATTTCTGTAGTACGTATTGTATTATGTTTGCGGTACACCCAATACCGACTACATATTTTCACCAGGCACGTTGACTATTATGAACGACCCCTAAACACCGCAGGTACCGTCATTAAACCTAATTTCACGGTGACGTAAGGTGCAACAAGAGATGACTTGAACCACCAACAGTTATCTTAGTCTCACACACAATGAACAAGTAAAACCGCAACATGATAGGATCAAATCGCTGGCTCCAAAATGTATTTTAAATACACTATTTTGTAAAGAGCTATGTTTATTCTCTCAAGTGCAATAACAAAAAAGTGTAATTATATGTAATTACAGCTTTCGTGAACAGGTCATCGAACGGAAGGGTAAAATGGTTTAGTTTGTGAAGAGATTTCAATGAGTGTATGATAACAATTAACATACATTGTTCCAGACTCCCTAAATATGGCGCACAATTAGTGAGGGTGGTCATGTTCACCGGGGCGCCAAGTGAAACACGAAATAACGCTGCGCAATCATTAAACAAAGAAACTCCACTATTGTGTATCAGGGGCGAACCAGCTAGAGCTCCGGACTCTCGACTTAGGGAATCCGGGTTCGATTCTTGCTAATTTGGACCGGTACGTCAAACCTTGTTCACTCTACATAGAGTAGAGCGTATTGGGTCAGGGGTAGAGCTTCGGACTCTCGACTAAGAGGACCTGGGTTCAAATCCTGTGCTGCGGTATTAAAACCTTGGGCAAGTTTGTTCACTCTATATTGCTCAAGTTCACTCAGCTGTATAAATGAGTATCTGACTATAGACAAGTAGTGGATATGTGTATGAGCAGCCTTCGTGCATTAATTGCAGCATATGGCTGGATGCTTTCCAGAGAAGTTGAGATGGTGTCTGATTGAGCAGGTCTGCCGGGGAAGTATAGTGTAAAGCGCGTTGTGAATAAGTACTACAGACAGTGGTGGATATTTGTGTAGGAATAATCTTCGCGCATTAACTACAACGTATGGTAGGATGCCTCACAGAGACGTCGAGATGGTGTCCCACTGAACAATGAAGTATAGTGTAAAGCACTTTGAGCAGTCCCGCAATGTTAGAACTTATCGTTTTAGTTAGCGACAGATTGGACTTAGTTTTGTTTTGGGCAAAAGTTCTGTCTCTTGGTGACATGCAATTGCAATTTATGTTTTTGTACTCAAAAAGGACAGGTTCGGACTATCTGACCCCCTGCCCCTTGCACCACATGTACTCTCTGTGCCCATGCACCTGCATCACTCGCACCCCGACACGCCCTGCATCCCCTGCATCCTATGCACCCTCTGCACCCCTTGTACCGCTGCACTCCCTGCATCAACTGTACCCCTGCACCCCCTGCACCCCTGCACCCCCTGCACCCCCTGCACCCCTGCACCCCTGCACCCCTGCACCACCTGCACCCCTGCACCCCTGCACCCCTGCACCCCATGGACCTCCTGAACCCCCGTATACTAGGCAACCCCTGCACCCCCTGCACCCCCTGTACCCCTGTTACCCCTGCACCCCCTGTACCCCTGCACCCCCTGTACCCCTGTTACCCCTGCACCCCTGCACCCCTGCACCACCTGCACCCCTGCACCCCTGGCAACCCCTGCACCCCCTGCACCCCCTGTACCCCTGTTACCCCTGTTACCCATGCAACTCCTGTACCCCTGCACACATTGCACACCTTGGAGCACAATATTCTGTTGGCGCGTACACGAAAGCCAATGTAGAGGTGCGTAATGTCTTGATGCTGGCTTCCCATGTGTTGACCGACCAGCCAGTCAGCGTCTTAGACATCCTATTGAGACACCATGATGAGGTTTTTGTTATATTAACTTATTTAAATGATATGATGCTTTTAATATAAATTTATTTATCAATAGCTAAAAAGTGCTGCATGTGGTATAAAACAATCTGATTCTCGAAATGCTAAGAAACGAAAAGCCAAGTAACAGTGGCGCCACACGGTGGCTTGATAAAACAACGCCAATGGCGGCTTGCACCATCTGGTCTATTGAACGTGCGTTTTTCGAATGGAAGGGAAGGCCAGGATGAGTTAATTGTAGTCTTTTCTTCTAATGCAACAACCGTGTATTATGTCAACATTAACGCCCCTCTCTTGTTTACAATGCACAGATTGGTTGCAGCATATCTTTGTGTTGTACAGTTGTATTATTAGACTTGTTTTAGGTTTCGCTTGAAAACAAGATATGGCCGTAATTCGTATTTCTCAACAGAATCCATATTGCCAAGACCACATATGTACGATGTGGCTAGTTAGATTGATGGGTTGTCATTTTGGGCATATCACTGACCATACATCTGTGAAATGGATGTTGGGGATACCCCGTCCCACGCACGCACATCACACACGCACGCATTATCTCTCTCCCTCTGCCTCTCTCAAACACATAAGTGCCTTCCACCCTCACACTCACACACACACACACACACACACACACACACACACACACACACACACACACACACACACACACACACACACACACACACAAACACACACACACTCACACACGCACGCACACACACACACACTCACACACACGCACGCACGCACGTACGCACGCACACACACACACACACACACACACACACGTCGTTAGATCACTTGTTAACTGTCATATTGTTTAACGCTGTCATCTGGAGGAACTTTGTTGATGAGTCACCGTCTGTCGCGACGCTTAACCTTTCTTATGCGACAGTCAAGTAATTTGAAGATGGGCTGCAGGACAATGGGGGTCAATTACAGCGACGACACGACTCACAAAAACGACGGCATTGACAAACGACACACGACACGACGGTCACGACAGCAGATAGATGGAACCGCAATGTGACTGCAGACAACAATGAGAAATGAGCGAAGGAAAAAACAGCGTCGGCGGGTGACGTCGCAGGGTCGTTTGTGACAAACACATGTTGTCCTTGGCCAAATCAACACATGACACGTGTATTCAGCGACAGTCATTACAGGTGACAAAAGCAGGGATGTGACTACAAATTATAACGACACCAATATACTGGGTGAAATCGTTGACATGACAGGCGTACGTTGGCCACGCCGTCTTGTACACCATATACCCTCTTTCAAACGGTCTTGTAAATCATACACCGCCGTATACACCAAACACAGTCTTGTACACCACACACACCGTCTTGTACACCATACGCCGTCTTGTACACCACACACCAACGTGTGCACCACACACCGTATTGTACACCACATCGTCTTGTACACAACATACCGTCTTGTGCACCTCACACCGTCTTGTACACCACACACCGACGTGTACACCACACGCCGTCTTATACACCACACACACCATTGTACACCACACACCGTCTCGTACACCACACACCGTCTTGTACACCACACACCGCCTTGTACACCACACACCGTCTCGTACACCACACACCGTCTTGTACACCACACGCCGTCTTGTACACCACACACCGTGCTGTACATCACATACGGTGTTTTTCTACCACACACATCTTTGTATACCACACACCGTCTTGTACGCCACACACCGTCTTGTACACCACACACCGTCTTGTACACCACACACCGTCTTGCACACTACACACCGTTTTGTACACCATACACCGCCTTGTACACCATACGCCGTCTTGTGCAACACACACCGTCTTGTACACCACACACCGTCTTGTACACCACACACCGTCTTGCACACTACACACCGTTTTGTACACCATACACCGTCTTGTACACCACACACAGTCTTGTACACCACACATGGCTGATATTTTTATTCCACAATTTTAGTGCACAACTATATACGGAATATAAATTGACGCTGTCCATTTCAGGATGTGTTGGAGTTGGGACAGTAATGTTCTAAGATCTCTTTGTGTTACCACTCCTTTGATCCAGTAACTTACGTGTTCACATAGACTGCTTCATGAGCATGACAACCAATTGGTATACAACACATTTCTGTTTAAAGTTAATCTTTTGAAGACATTACACGACGTTCTATGACCAAAGCCATCAGTGCCGAGATGTACTGCACCGCTGAAGCTCCAACGAAACGTCTTCAATAGCCCCACCCAGGCTCCCCTCGTCTTCAAATGTCAAGAACGGGGACATCGATATACGAGAGAGGCAATCGTGGTAATACGGGACACGAGATAAACCTCTCATACTAGACATAAACTAGCATGATCACAATATAACTGTTATAATATGAATACAACTGCTAATAACAAACTGTTGTTCGAAATATACAGAGTTACTGAATGTCTAAGGCAAGAGTAAGAACACCTGACGTAAGTCTTTCCACAAAATGGCGCTGTCCTTACAAGTTGAATTTCGTTATTTCAACAAGGTAAGCTACTGGTATACTATAATTATTAATTGTAGTAACAACGTAATAGTTTATAATAATATTTCTAGGTGAATAGACTCAGACAATTGTCTTTACGTGTGCCCAGCAGGGTAATTCTGTAAAGCTTGAATAGGTTCATATATACAGAAACACATTCTATATTTATCTATTTCTAGATTGTCACAGAGGACATTCAATTCGAATGTTGGAACAGTTTATCTTAGGACATATTAACCTTTAGCTTCATCTTAGACGACCTGAACATTGGGCGCCAAAGTGGCAGGAATTAATCAGTGACGCCTAGAATACTATGTACGACCTATATTTCTTTTCAAAAGACCTCTTATGAGACAATATGTTGATCATAAGCGCCATTGAAGCTGAACTTGCAAAACGTTTAGTAATTGTGATGTGAAAATCTACAACACCCCTCACTCCTTTTAGTACACAAAACATGTTGAACGTTCGCACGTCCGTGGGTGCATGCATATGAACTCAAAATCCAGAATGAACTTATTTATTCATTGTATTCAACTACACGAGTCAATGTTGTCCTTTCGAACATAATACATTAATGGGCAAATTATTAACAATATTGCATAATAATTATAACTTATTATAGTCTACGATAACGAAAGTACTTGAACTAACTACTAAGACAATTCATGATTGACTGTATAATTTGAGTGACTTGTTGTCCAATGCTGGACGTAGGGCAGCTACATAAGACAATTACATATAGGCCATACTCACGAAACCGTTTGAAATACACCAGTTATCAACAATGTGTAGATCTGTTTCATGTACGATAAATATGAACGATTTTACGTCATTGCATAACAGCCGAAAACCAAACCTGCATTTCAGTTTACAAACCAGTTTTTCCTATATAAAAAACCTTCATATCGAAACAACCAATGCATCAGGCTGTGTTAAATTTGAATTATCGGCTATGTGTTCCGTTTGTAAACTACCAACTGACGACAAAATGTCGCAATATACAATTTAGATAGCAGTGGAGAGTGGCTCTTCCGGTTTTACAGCTCCCCGCTGTCGTGGAGATGTGCGCCGTGCTCTGTGGCCATACTTCCGACCCACAACTTGTGTTTATCGTCGATCTCCTTATACGTCAACTTCTTGTCGCCATTGGCGTCTGTCTCGGCGATCAGGTGATCAGCCTCGCTTTCGGCGGCCGGTTTATCGCCCGGCATCACCCAGTCCCTGATCTCGGAGCGGTCGATTTTGCCGTCACGGTTACTGTCGTAGTCGTGGTGGAACTCTTCGTACATCGTCTGAACCTCCTCCGCCGTCGCGTTGCCTGCAACGGACGACTTCAGCGTGAGGCGCCATGGCAGGCACAGCACACGTGTCTAGCGTGCTTTTATCTTAGTGCTCTTTTTGGGTATTAAATGTTTAGACATGCAGACCAGACAAAGTGTAAATAATGTATAATATGTGATTTTACTCAAATGCATGTCGCGTATATGGAAATGATATATAAATAATTATACAATTACTATATTTGTACTCTAGTTTAAAAAGTTGATTTTATTATTTGCATATGTTCGTTGACCTTCAAAATAGTTTCTGGAATCAGTTTACCAAAGACCAGAAAGACATGTGACGACATATTCGACAGTCGTGACCCCAGATCATTACACGATAGTTACCCAAATGGTCGCCAGACAATATAGCTAAGGCCACACACTCCCCGTGATCCACACACTCGAGGGTCATACATCTCCGAGATCACACAACTGGGGTCACACTCCACATCCCACCGGGCCACCCACCCCACCCCACCCCCGAAATCATACAACCGGGCCACACACACCCTGGACAACACACACCCATTCGGGGCCACACATACCTGCCCCCACACCGGAGCCACACACACCTGGTTCCACACACCCCGAGGTCCCCCACACCGGGGGTGACACACCCACCTGTGCCGCGGTACTCGGCGTACGAGATGGAGCCGTCGTGGTTGGTGTCGTACTTCTGGAGCGTCTCGTCGACGGCCCGCTCGTGCTCCACCTCCGAGTCCATGGGGTAGATCATGGCGTGGTACTCGGCCTTGTCCAGCGACTTGTCGTGGTTGTGGTCCGCCTCCTGGAACTTGCTCGCCGTGTGCTTGATGATCTACAGCCGGCACACTGCGTTGTACGTTGTGTTATGTGTTGTACAGGTAAAGATATGTCATGAAATTGGATAAACACGCCAGGCAGTCAGTCAGGCATACAGTCATACATACATACATACATACATACATACATACATACATACATACATACATACATACATACATACATACATACATACATACATACATACATACATACATACATACATACATACATACATACATACATACATACATACATACATACATACATACATACATACATACATACAGACAGACAGACAGACAGACAGACAGACATACAGGCAGGCAGCTCGCCCACCCACACGCCCGCCCGCCCGCCCACCCGCCGCCTCCACTGCCTGTCTCCCTTCCTCAATCCCTACCTCACTCACTCACTCACTCACTCACTCACTCACTCACTCACTCACTCACTCACTCACTCACTCACTCACTCACTCACTCATTCACTCACTCACTCATTCATTCACTCACTCACTCACTCACTCACATGCTTACTTGCTCCGTCCCTCCTTTCCTCCAACTTCCTCCCCTTCACTCCCTCCCTCTCCACCCCTCTCCCTCACCTCTCCCCTCTCCCTCCCTCACCCTCCCTCCCGCCC